>JAZGTH010000080.1:1970000-2607500 GCA_036877525.1 Chromobotia macracanthus | reverse complement strand
CAAGTAGCCCAGACAGAAGTAGCATATTTATGCACATTTTCACCATTACATCAATGACTTATTATTACATCAATGGGTTAAAAACTTCAGCCCAGGGTTAAAAACTTTCAGCCCAGGGTTAAAAACTTCAGGCAGGGTTAAAAACTTTCAGCCCTGGGTTAAAAACTTCAGGCCAGGGTTAAAAATTTCAGCCCAGGGTTAAAAACTTTCAGCCCTGGGTTAAAAACTTCAGGCAGGGTTAAAAACTCAGGCCAGGGTTAAAATCTTTCAGCCCAGGGTTAAAACTTTCAGCCCAGGGTTAAAAACTTCAGGCAGGTTAAAAACTTTCAGCCCTGGGTTAAAAACTTTCAGCCCAGGGTTAAAAACTTTCAGCCCTGGGTTAAAAACTTCAGGCAGGGTTAAAAACTTCAGGCCAGGGTTAAAAATTTCAGCCCAGGGTTAAAAACTTTCAAGCCTGGGTTAAAAACTTCAGGCAGGGTTAAAAACTTCAGCCCAGGGTTAAAAACTTTCAGCCCTGGGTTAAAACTTTCAGGCCAGGGTTAAAAACATCAGCCCAGGGTTAAAAATTTTCAGACCTGGGTTAAAAACTTCAGGCAGGGTTAAAAACTTTCAGGCCAGGGTTAAAAACTTTCAGCCCTGGGTTAAAACTTTCAGCCCTGGGTTAAAAACTTCAGCCCAGGGTTAAAAACTTCCAGCTTCATTCAATCCTGAATAATTAGTCTATATTTTTAAAGAAAACGAAAGGCATTCAGTTTGAAAATGCAATTTCCTTAAAGCTTTATTAAATCTCAGAAGACATGATTGCTTAAGGTAATATATATTAATAATACATTTCCAAGTGACACTTCATTAATGCGGAACATTCTTCACATTGATATCAGTTATGTCGACCTCTGTCGGTTGAGAACTCAAATACATTCAAGAAAACTACCACAGAAAAGTATTTCTTGAGTTAAAACACAAACCACGTGAAAGTGGAATGAATGAGATATTGAATCACTGCATCTTTGTTTTTTAATTCAGTCCCACATCCAGTGAGCTGCCCATCAATCACTCTTTCTTTACTTGTTTAATTGTAACTAAAAAACACAAGACAAAACAATTAAACTGTAGATTTCCGTCTCTCCATCACAACAGAAAGAGAGAACGACTGAACAAAACAGCTTTCCATGGACAACTGATTACAGTAATGCTTGTGTTTTGTGTAGTGTAATAGTCTAATATTTGGCAACTGTAGGGGACATTGTGGCCACTAGAGGACTATGAACAGCTAGATGACTATCAAAGGCCATGAACTGAAATGACTTCAATTGGTCCACGCTTGAATACAAACAGTGTGTTTAAAACTCACTCCAGTTTCTCCAGTTTGTTGTGTGGATCATCTTTTAGAGCATTGAGAAGGTTCAGTCCTGTATCAGTAAGATTATTTCCAGACAGATGCAGGACCTGGAGTTGTGAGGGGTTTTATCTCAATGCAGAAACCAGAGCAGCACAACCTTCATCTGTGATATCACAATCATTCAACCTGTAGTGAAAATGACAGCAGAGGATTTACTCTGTCACTTCAAGACACACAGCGTAATATAAACTAAATGTGAACCAGAAATAGGCATTTAAAACAAATGCATTTTTGACAACACATTTGCATTTTTAATATGCATTGTTTCAGCATTTTTAAACAGGTTCAGTTAAAACATATACAGTTTTTTAGGTATACTTTTATAATAACCCAACTCAGTTTACCCTACCATCCCTTCATATGAATTAACTACTGTAAACAGCACCTAATTTAAATAAAACCACACATCAGAACATTGCCAAACTCAGATTGGGTCTAGTGACTAAAAATACCTGGAGAAATGATCTTACCACAAGATCTCCAGTTTACAGAGAGCAGTATCAGGGCCTTCACAAAGCAGCTTCACTCCTGAATCTTCTAACTCATTTATGGACAGATCCAGTTCAGTCAGGTGTGAGGGGTTTGATCTCAGAGCAGATGCCAAAGCAACACAACCTTCATCTCCAAAGTTACACATTCTCAGCCTGGAGAAAAAACAAAGTTGGTTGTTTTCCACCAGATGAAACATTTTTAAGAGACCCAACAAAAATATTTCTCAATCTCTTGATGAAACTTTTGGAGAAATTAACAACATCTTACCTAAGTGTGTGAAGTTTACAATGAGGGTTCTGCAGTCCACCAGAGAGCAGCCTCACTCCAGAATTTCCTAGATTATTTTCAGACAGATCCAGTTCTTTCAGATGTGGGTTTGATCTCAGAGCAGAAGCCAGAGCATCACAACCTTCATCTGTGATGCCACAATCCCACAACCTGCAGATATACAGTGAAGCCAAATTCCATGAATTTAGCTGAAATAAGGATGTGTGTTATATGATGTGAAGAAACAACTCCAAAGATGATTATTAAAATTCAAATATGTCTATAGCCATTCAAAGACAATGTAGCTGTATGGGTTTTACTTATATCCCAGCTAACAGAACATTCTCTGAACATTGGCTATTGTTCTCTTAAAGTTCTCTCAAAGATATTAAAAAATGTTCTTGCAGTACTGTAAGTAGAACGTTTTTCTAACATTATATATCATATATCAAAAACGTTTTTAAGTGGTTAGTGGAACATTTTAAAAATATTACAGAATTAAAAATGGTTTAAATAACGTTCTTATAACCAAGCAATAATGTAAATGCAATGTCCAAAAAAATGGACTTTTGAATGCTCCTAAAACTTTCAAAATAACATTTTAAACGTTTTTGTCACTTAACGGAAACATTACAGAAACATTCGTACAACCTAAAATTGTTAGCTGGGATAGTAGTGTTGTGAACTTTGAGAGATAATAAAGAGCTTGTAAAATAATCTTACGACAGTGTTTCCAGTTTACAGTGAGGATTTTCTAGTCCAGCAGAAAGCAGCTTGACTCCTAAATTCTGCAGAGGATTCTTATTTAAATTCAGTTCTCTCATGCACAAGGATTCTGAGCTGAGAACTGAAGATAGTTCAGCACAGCATTGCTCTGTCAGACTGCAGCAACCCAGTCTGTGGAAAAATACATTCAAATCATAACATTAAAATGATTACAATCAAATAATGGCTTAAAACTCAAGCTGGATGCTGTGTAAATATCTCTCTTAAACTGAGTACAACACGCAACTGAAATGATTGTATGAGCTTTTCTGCAACCGCTACTCTCTGCATTACTTACTGAGCTGATCTGGTCATCTCGATCACAGGCAGTAGATTCAGGAGAACTTGATCCTGTGAGATGTTTATTTGGTTGAACTCATCCCTTATGTATCTCTTCAGTTCAAACTCTTCCAGTTGCTCTGAGGTAAGCAGCACGAAAACAAGTGCTGACCACTGCGATGGTGAAAGAATGGCGCTTTTTATGGTCCCCGTGTTCAGGTACTCTTGAATTTCATTTTCTAGACTATGGTCACCTAGTTCATTCAGACAATGGAACAGGTTGATGAACTTCTCTGGAGAAAGTTTCTGTCTAATCTTTCTCTTGACATACTGTATCATTTCCTCCTTGCTGTGGGACTTTTCTTCAGTCTGGATCAGTAGGCACTGGAAAAGCTTCTGATTGGACTCCAATGAGAGACCCAGAAGGAAGCGAAGGAAGAGGTCGAGATGGCCATTTTTACTTTGTAATGCCTCGTCTACTGCTCTCTCATAGATATTCGATGTTGAACTGTGTGTTGGGTGCTGACCTGTGCTTTTTGAAGTTTGGTATTCATTGAAGACAAGAATATTTTTCAAACTAAATGAAAACAGCACATACACAGCAGCCAGATGTTCCTGAATGCTGAGGTGAACAAAACAATACACGTTCCTCTGAGACAATCCAAACACTTCTCTGAAGATCTGAGTGCACAATCCAGAATATACTAATGCTTCTGCTACATCTATGCCACACTCTCTTAGATCTTCCTCATAGAAGATCAGATTGCCTTTCAAAAGCTGCTCAAATGCCAGTTTCCCCAGTTTGAAAATCATGTCTTCATCTTTGACTTTCTTTTCATAGTCCTTTTGGTTTTTGATGGTTGTTTGAGCGATCAGGAAGTGTGTGTACATCTGAGTGAGAGTCTTGGGGATTTCTCCACTCTCGGCTTCACTCAGCATTCTCTCTAGAACAGTGGCTGAAATCCAGCAGAACACTGGGATGTGACACATATGTAGAGGCTCCTTGATGACTTCAGGTGTGAGATGATTCTGTTGGCCAGACTCTCATCACTGATTCTCTTCCTGAAGTATTCCTCCTTCTGTGGGTCACTGAAGCCTCGTACCTCCGTGACTCGATCAACACACTCAAAGGGGATGAGATCAGCTGCTGCTGGTCTGGAGGTGATCCAGATGAGAGCAGAGGGAAGCAGATTCCCCCTGATGAGGTTTGTCAGCAGCACGTCCACCGAGGCGGATTCATTTACATCACACACCCTCACGCAGTTGTGAAAATCCAGAGACAGACGACACTCATCAAGACCATCAAAGATAAAAACGAATTTACCTTCGTTTTGAGATATTTCCATTTGTTTTGTGTCCATGAACAAATGCAGAAGATCTTTAAGACTGCAGTTTTGGTCTTTTATCAGATTAAGTTCTCTGAAAGGAAGTGGAAATATGAGGTGAACATCTTGATTGGCTTTCTCTTCAGCCCAGTCCAGAATGAACTTCTGCACAGAGACTGTTTTTCCAATGCCAGCGACTCCTTTTGTCAGCACAGTTCTGATGGGTTTGTCTTGTTCAGGTGAAGGTTTGAAGATGTCATTGCAGTTGATTGGTCTGTCCTCTGTTGATGTTCTCCTGAATGTTGCTTCAATCTGTCTCACCTCATGTTCATGAATGATTTCTCCACCTCTACACTCTGTGATGTACAGCTCTGTGTAGATGTCATTAAGGGCCACTGGATTGCCCAGCTTTGCCATTCCTTCATAGAAACACTCAAATTTTTTCTTAAGATTTGATTTGAATTTGTTGTAGACATGAGATCCAGAGCTACAAAAAGAGCGCAAAGATTTTTTTTATAAGATTTTAAGACATTAATACGCAATGTTAAATGTTATTGTTCAGAACTAGATATATTTTGAAATGTTCTTGCAGATTTTTGTTATTAAATAGCTTGCTTTCAAAGGTGCCTCCATCTCTAAACAAAGTCTGTTTTTATCACCTGTAAACTTTTTCAAGTGGTTCTTAAAAGAGACATTTCTTTCAGTCAAAAGAACCTTTTTCCACTACAAAGAACCTTTCATGAAACAAGAGGTTCTACAGATGTTAAAGGTTCTTTTTGCAACCACAGAGGCAAAAATGGTTCTTCTATGGCATCGTAAGGTGGCATCGCCTATTTGTAAGAGTGTGATGGTTTGTAAATTATGCACAGCTGCCTTCACATTTAAAGTACCTGTGATCAGAACCGTCCTCATCTGTAAAGCACGTGTAAACTTCGAGTGACTGACATTTGCTTGTGGACACACAGCGTTGCTTTGGGTCACATTTGCATTCATTTTTAATGGAAGCGTCCGAACTGAACGAACGACAACAGGCTCTGTGCTTTTGTGATCTATAGCAAAACACAAATGAACAACAACTTTTATCCAAAAATGTATTTTGCTCAAGCAAACATTTGTGTTGATAAGAGCTTACATTTCATAACCGACTGTTTTTTTATTATAGTACCTGTGTTGTTTAAAAAGGATAGGAAGCTCTTTTGACTGGTCACTTTTCATGGACACACAGCTGGTATCATCATCATCTTTACAGCAGGTGTGAAGGTTAGAATCTCTGCACGCAGAGGATGGTCTGTCTGGCAACAATGAACTGAAACACAGACATATTAATCTGAAAAATGCATAAATCTTGAAATTTACTTGAAACTGTGCCAAGATATATTGGGATATACGATCCCAATATGGATCTGTGATCAGGACTACTGTTGACCCTAAGGCATTTGAAACCATTTTAGGATAATAAAATGCTTAATATTTTTATTATAGTCTTTTAAAATAAATGTATTATCAATTTATGACATTTATGACAATATTACCTCATTCTTTTATAATCTTAAAAGCATTTAATTGAAACATACTTCATAGTGTCTCATTGTGTCTCGTTTTGGGTTAATTTTAAAATCACTATTATTGATTTTACATGCACAACATTAAAGACTTCTGGGATGCTATACGTTAAGACAGTAAAGTCACCAGGATATAATAAAGTTACGGATTGCAGCTTTAATATATATGATATTTAATTGGATAGTCCACATCCAAATTTCATGTATTTTGATACAGAGAATTGGGTAATTAAGGTGACATCACATTTTAACAGCTTACTGCTGTGAAGAATGGCTCTCTACATCTTTGAATACTGGTGAGTCCATGGACACAGGAAATCTTGAAAATCTGGAAAACTGTACACTAAACAGGTCTGTAACAATGAAAGAACCAAGTTTATGCACACAAATACGACTATATTATTACAATTTATTATTTGATTCCTTATATGGCTACGAAATATTAAAAGTGAAAGTAAGTAATTTGATCCTGAAATAAAGTAAAGGCCATTTGTAACCAGGGGTGTAATGTTGAAATAATTGTATTGTATTTGTTGGCTACTGTATTTGTTAGAATTTTGTTAGAAACACTTTAACACATTGTTGAAATTTGTCAGAAACACATTGTATGTGGAGAAATAAACTAAAACAGTTACAACAGAAAGTGCAATATTCTTTATTGTCTGTTGTGCTGTTGACAACATTATAGCACTTAGCTATAGCTTTTTTGCACCTGCATTTATTTTGGAATGTGGTTTGACACGTATTTGTTTCATACATCTAGATGTAGGTATCAATAAATACATTTCACGTTAAATTACATGCGGAACAATAAACTACATACTGAAACAATAAACTACATACTGAAACACACATCAACACATTTATAGAATAGACAGCAATCATATGTACATTCTGTTCCAGGTAGCTTTTAGTTACTGTTGACATAAATCCATCTACTGAATTAACTTCAGTGCCTCTACAGATAATACAATTTTTATGTTTACAATAGAAAGGCTTTATACAATAAAAAGTACTTACCGTGTTTTATCTTTTTATATACTTGTACTGTAAAATGTTCAGCGCAGTAGAATGGATAGCAAAACAAGCATCGACTGAAAGTAAATTATATAATCTCCAACAGGTTTGTCCTGTTTTTACTTCTTAGGTCGCAGATTGACTCCTCCCACCATTTCTGACCAATGAAATGAATGTTAATATAAAAAAACAGAAGAAATGCAAAAACATGTGCCTATTAACATTGATAACAAACACACAATGAACGTGTCCATGACTGTAAAGATTTTATTTCCACACTGTAAAAAAACTTTGCTGCCATACATTTTAAAGTTTAATCAATCTGGCTGCACAAGTCATTTCAACTTACTTTTTGTAATCTTGACTGGTGTGGAGTTAAGGTAACTTATAAGAATAGCTGGAAAATTGCTTAACCTATTTTTTTAAGTTATACCAGTCAGGATTTAAAATATTAAGTTGAAATTACTTGTATAACCAAGTTGATTCAACTTAAAAGATGAAGGTAGCAAAGTTTTTTTTAACTGCATGATTCTTTCTTTTTTTATAATTACTAGGGATAATTATATCCCTGATACTGTATATCCAAGTTTTCCATTAACACAGGAAGATACTTTTGAAGTATTGATACATTGACTGCTTCAATTTGTCAGATCACCTTAATAATCACTACACATGATAGAACAGTTACATAGAAAGCAGACATCTCACCAGCTTTCATACATGTCATTTATTTAGTCAATGAACTCAAAGCATCAGAAATGACAGGCTGGTGTAGGATAATACAGCTGTATTCATGCACTTAACAAAATCCTGCCATTCAATCAACTGAGAAATAAAACAGTCTGTACAGAGATATGCAAAATCTTGCAGACAATAAGAAAAAGTATAAAAATATAAATGATTTTCAGAATGTAAAGATTTTTTCTTTTCTTTTTTTTATTTTGCTGGTTGAAAATCTCTTCACATCCTGATAGCAATCACTAACTACAAATGATCTAAATGTATTTATACTTCTGTGGAAGATAAAGGGCCATAAAATGTTTGTCCAATCATTGTTTTCGGGTTGGAATGCAATGATAGGATGTCCTACTTGCCTGTCAGATTATGTATTTGCATACCTTTGTGCACCGTGTTCATGTGTTTTGAGGAGGTGTGGCTTCGAAGAGTGCTCTGAAGGGAGGGCGGGATCTTATGCTTTCAAAGCTTTCATACCCCACTTTAAATCGTGATCTTGAGGTTAGTCTGACAAGTTCAAAGCTCTAAATGGGTTCTTCATTGAAATCACCATGGTTACTGAACAGACAAGATAGTATTCTAATTTATGATGTTTCTGTAATATGGCCAAAGACGTGCAAAACATCTAACATCTAATCATGCCATGCATTAATATTGTAGCATAGAAAACATGCTGAAATTATATTACAATTGAATTAAACCATAAAAACTCATTACACATTCCTAAAAAGAGCCATTATGCATTCTTGTTTTAAAGCTACTATAACTTTTGCCTCTCTACTGCCATCACTGCTTGAAACAAAAAATTGCAGGTTACATGCGTACTTACTTTCTTAACATGGATGACAAGTTTAAATTCTAAACAACTGCCGTTAAAACAAGCTGCAGTCACTGAACCATCTACAATACCTGGACGTGATGTACCCAGATCTTCTTTCTGTTTACAGATGGATATTTCCCACAAAATCAGACCTGGATGCTCAAATTATAAATCATTATTATAAATACTGTTGTTGAGGTATGAAAAGGAGACAGTTTTGAACACTAATCTGTTATGGTCTTGCTCAATAACTGAGTTTTGTTAATTTCTAACAAAAAGTTATGAATTACAGCTTCAGATGAAATGATCTTTGGCAGGGCGATTATAATGTAATAAAGGATGTTAAGACATGTTCTAAAATACTAAAGGTACTAAAATGAGAACTTAGATCATGTGGTATTTACAGATGTTTAATGTTTGTGCTATATGTGATGAACTATTTGTGTTGATGCATTTTAGACAATTAAAACATATTTAGTGCCAATAATGTTGGTTTTTTATAAGTACTGTATGCAATATATCATAGCTTTAAAAAATTGTAATTAAGTAACTTAAAGTGTGGGAATTAATGCCATAACCAAAATGTCCATCATAATCTACTGTCCAGCTGCAACTACAATAAATGCATACAATAAAGGTCAAAGACTGGGCCTGTATCATAATCAATCCTCAAACAATGTATCACTCTCAGGAACAAAACCATAAGACTCGAATCCTGAGCTCAGTTTTGATTTCAGTGACATACTGGAACGAAACTCTATAGGAAAATCTTTGGATTGTGTAGACATGCGTTCTGAGGCAATTCCCGAGGACGAACTGCTTTCTTTGAAAACTGTCAGAAAAGAATTCATGATTTATACATTAGACAGAATGTTACTAAATTATTACACAAATATTATCTGTCCTTTATATATTGCATTGTTAGTAGATAAAAACACGTACTGTTGGGTGTGATGGGTTTCCTGATGGGTTTCCTGGTGGCGACTGGTCTTTCCAGCTCCTCTAAAGTCTCTTTGTCGATTTCATAAGCTCCTCGGTTCTCTGCCACCATCTCCTCTATCTTCTTCAGCAGTTCCGTGACCTGAGATCCATCACCCCAGTTCTTGATGTTGAGAACATGATACCTGTTCCCACATTTCTCAATGAGCCCCTGGAGAGCATCTCCTTCACTTGCAATGAATAACTCTATTGGAGTGTTTCCCAGTTGCTCTATAACAGTGAAAAGAACCAGAATGTGATTCCAGACTCTTTCACCCAGAGGCTCCAGGATTTTTTCGACTGCGCTCTTGTCTTCCTCCGCAAACGAATTGTCGACACACAGGGTTAAAATGAAAGCATGTGTTCCAGAGGAACATTTTTTACGCTTCTCAAAATGTTGAGTTTAGCATCTTCAAGCGTCTTCTCAAGATTGTATTCTTTCTTAAAACCTGGTGTAAAAACCACATTGAGCTTCCGTCTTGCCACTTCTCCACTTTCTGTTAAATTCTGTGCTGATCCTCTTTTGTCAAACGCTTCCCTACCCAAAATTGTGTTCCTTGTGGAAGTCTTGTCAGAAGAGTATGGCCCAAACAACACCAATCCCATTTCAAAACGTTCTGCATATCCTTAAAAGAAAAATAAAAACAGAAGACAGATCCTAAATATTTGACATTTTAAAGGGACAGTTCACTCAAAAATGATTATTTGCTCACCATCATGTCATTACAAACCTGTAGGACTTTTTTTCTTCTGTGGAACACAAAAGAAGATATTTTGAGAAATGTCTCAGTGGTTTTGGGTCCATATAATGTAAGTTAAGGATGTTACTGTTGTTGTTACCAACACCTTTTAAATACCTTCTGTTGTATTCTTCAGAAGCAAAAACGTCACACTAGTTTGAAATGACGTGAGGGTGAAAAAATGATGAAAAAAGTATTTTTGGGTGAACTATCCCTGAATTCAAATCATAGAGCATCAATTTTTGTTATTTTTATTTTTTCATTTTACTCTGTTTACCCACCTGATATTAAATGGCTCACGTTTCTTTTTTGCACTTTGTCCTTTATTTGTTTTGCTCTTTTCTCTGCTTCCGTTCTCCTTTCTTTGACCTCTTTTAATTTTTTGGTGTCTATTTTATATATTTTTCTTTTGTTTTCCGCGACCAGCTCTTCTATTTTTTCAAACAGCTGGGTCACTTGACTGATATCATCTTTGTCCTGGTTGTTGAGGACATGATACCTGTTCCCACATTTCTCTATGATCCACTGAAGAGCCTCTCCTTCACCCTCAATAACCTGCTCAATGCTTGTTTCCACCAGCCAGTTACCAAAGGTGAAGACAACAATCACATGATCCCAGATATCGTGACCAAGAGAAGAAGCATGTTCATCCACTGCTCTTCTGTACATCTCAGGTAATGCCATATCTGCTCTTATGACCAGCAGAAAGACATGAGGTCCTGGAGGACAATGCGAGGAACTCAACATAATCTCATCTTTATAGAGTCTGGGTGTGTATTTTGAACAGAAATTTCTTCCTCTGCCTGGAGTATCAACCACAGTGATGTGTCTTCCTGAAACATCTCCTTCTCTGATCACAGACGTCATGGATCTTTTTAAATCAAATGCAGCTTTGCCCAGGATGGTATTTCCTGTTGAACTCTTTCCAGCTCCATTGTAACCCAGAAGCACAATCCTCAGCTCAGAGAGGTGACTTTTATTTTCTGTTGGTCACATGCAAATAGTTTCATTACATTAACTTTACCCTATATAGAAGGTACATCAATTAAAAAGCAATATTAATATATAACATATAAAGCTTACCACTTGTTTTTTGTCTCTTTCTTCTTTCCTCTGCTTTCTTCTCCTGCGCTCTCCTCTTTTTTTGCAAACAATGTATAGTCTCTCTGTCTATTTTATAATGTCTTCCTCGGTTTCTGTCCACCATCTTCTGTATTTTCTCCAGCAGTTCTGAGACCTGAGATCCAGTGCTTCTGTTTTTGATGTTAAGGACTTGGTATCTGTTGTCACATTTCGTAAGGAGCCAGTGGAGTGTTTCACCTTCATTCTCTCTAAACCAGTCAGCAGTTTCAGCTCCAGGTTGATTAAAACAGGTGAATAACACTATTGTGTGTCTCCATACTTCCTCACCAAAACATCTCATATTTTCATATACAGCCTCTTTTTCTTGCTGTTTGAATTGTATGTCCATATTTAAAACCAAAAGAAGGGCGTGAGGTCCTGGTTCACACTGAGTAAAACTGAGAATTATTTCCTGTTTGTACAGCTCAGGATTTTCGTCAAAAGGTAAAGATCCCCACCAGCCAGGTGTATCAACTACCGTGAGTTTACAGCCTGACACATTCCCACATTTCTTTGCACATTGTAAGGTAATTTTTAAGTCAAACTCTTTTTTGCCCAGAATACTGTTTCCTGCTGAACTTTTCCCAGCATTTTTCGGACCTAAAAGTAGGATCCTCAGATCTATAAAAGACAGCATTTATAAATTCAACAGTCGAACACCATCTTGCAAATTCTCTCTCAATCTCGAAAACAAATCACTTGATTGGTTGTCTTCAGTAAAATCAGAAATGGTTAACAAAATATGACTGAGAAACTGCGCAATAAATAAGACACCATACCTGAGTAACGGCCTGAACTGTCATGCATCATTATAGACGTCTCTATCTTCGGTTCTTCAACAGATGAATATCAAACTCAAGCCTTTACATATAAGCATTGACTGCAGATAAACACACCAAACCTGGAAAAGTGTTTTTTATAAAGACTCGGGTGGTTGATCGCTCAGTATATCAGGTTTGGCAGAAGCGAAAGTAAAACTAAAGCGAGAGTAAACAGGAAATGTATTTTGCAAGGTTATTGGTCATTGGCTTTCCTGCCCCTGCTGGTAGATATATAAGGTTTATTATATAATATATAAGGTAGACACATAAGGTAGATTATAAGGTTTTATTAATATGCTATAAGGCAAATACACACGCACACACATATATCTTATGGAGGGCCAAACAGGAAATAATTATATAAAATTTGAATATAAGGTTATGAATCTTGAGTATATACATGTAAATTCGAATATATCTGAATATATAAATATAAATCTGAAAATGTAGTTCTGAATATATATACAATAAAACATGCTGAGAGCACCAATACACCCAGAACTGTGGTTTATAATTTAATATTTAGATTCACATATCATTCACATCATATAAATATCAGTAATAATATAGTTCAACTCTAATTAAACATCAGGCTTAACTGTAGACCTGTATAGAAACTTTATATAAATACTTTATTTTAACTATATTTTTAGCATTTAAGCACAGGCTTGCAACTGTACAGTAAACTTAGTAACTGGAGATTTAAAAAGTTTAAAAACGGATCCCTGAACAGTACTATGTGTTATTAACTCAAGCTTGTGACGACTAAATGTGTATGATGGGTGTGTATCACAGCGTGTCCTGCAACCATGTCTGTTGTTGTTATTCATCAGATGTTCTCAAAAGTAGGGCAGCTTTATTAACCAGTCCTCAGCTCTTGAGTGCTAGACCATATCTGTAAGAAACAACATTTTTCAAATATCCATCATTAAGTGTCATTATCTTTCTTTGAGCTTAAAGCTAGGGTAGGCAATTTCCAAGAGGTTAACAAAAGTGAGCTAGTCTAAAAGAACCACGCCTTCTCCAAAAGATGAACAGAGTTATGCAAATACATAGTTTGACAGCCAAACACGATACCCTATCACTGCATTTGGACCGAATGCAATGATTGAACAAACATTTATGATCCTGTACCTTCCACAGAAGATTTATATCTATATTAATATATTAAGACCACTTTACTTAGTGATTGCTGTCAGGGTGTGAAGAGACTTTCAAAATGTTTCTCGGAAAAATTGCCTACTGTGCCTTTAAGAGATCTTCAGGATAGGTGAGGGGATTTGAAACATGCTACAGTATGACTATTGTAAGTCTAATCATTTTGCACTTACTGTAAGAATCTTCAAACTTACTCAATGGTTTCAAGTTTGTATTTATCATCATCCTTTAAAATTGTAAACAGCTTCACCCCAGAGTCCCCGATGTCATTTCCATACAGAGAAAGTTCTCTCAGGTGTGAGGGGTTTGATCTCAGAGCTGAAGCCAGAGCAGCACAACCTTCATGAGTGATACCACAGGTCTTCAGCCTGCAGAGGGAACAATATTGAACATGTTTCCAAACACGTGTGGTACATCAGACACACCACCCAGGACATTTGATCTTACCAAAGCGTTTCTAGTTTACACTCAGGATTTTCCAGTACGTTCGAAAGCAGTTTCACACCAGAGTCTCCGATTGTATTTCCAGACAGGCTGAGATCTATCAGGTGTGAGGGGTTTGAAATCAGAGCTGAAGCCAGAGCGGCACAGCCTTCATCTGTGATACCACAGTTCCACAAACTGTCAAAAAGACAATGATGCAGTTTTACTGTCTCCTTTCAGAGCCTTATAAAAGAGTGGTTTAATACTTTATTACCTTAAAGACAGATCCATTAGAATATTCTAAAATATGCATAAAGTCCAAATGTCCTATACAGAGGACATTAAAGAAATCAATGTCTCTCATGTGAGAAACAAAAACTCATAAAAACTAACTGACTTACTTGATCCTAAACTGTTTATTTACATGAACAAAATCAGTTAAATAGTACTGATGGTACTGGTGAACTGGTGCTGGTAAAAACAGTAAACCCAGTGTTTGTTCTTTTAAAATGTGCTGATTTGGCTGCAAGGCAAACCCACAACACCCTATTGGAGATGCACCCATTAACTAATTACATATTCACAAAAAACAACTTTTTTGATTCACTTGTTCAGGTTAAAAATTCAGTATTCAAATGAAAGTTCTTCGACATTCAGTTTTTCATTGTCATTTCGAAGACATCATCTCACCTCAAGTCCTTCAATGTACAGTGAGAATTCTCCAATCCAGAGGAGAGAAGCAGAACTCCGGAATCCTGCAGCCTGTTCTCACTCAGGTCCAGCACTTCCAAACTTGAAGATTCCACGCTAAGAACGGAAGCTAGATCTGCACAGCATTTCTCTGTCAGACTGCAGCCATGAAGACTGTAGGAAAAAGATGACACATACTATACAGTGGTCAAAACAGTTATTGTTCCTTGCAAATTACACACAATGATTGTTCAAGTGTGAGTATAAGAGGGGGAGAGAAAGAGCAATTCCACAAACTGTTCTCAGAAACATGACCTGACCTCAGCTTCTCAAGTTTACAGTGAGGACACCTGAGTCCAGCACACAGCAGCTTCACCCCTGAGTCCAGCAGATTATTCCCTCCTAAATCCAGCCCTCTCAAACACGATGACTTAGAGCTGAGGGTGGAGGCCAAGGCATTGCAGCATTTGTATGTCAGTTTGCATTTATAAAACCTAAAAAAAAGACACATATTTAGTTTCTTTCTTACAGA
Organism: Chromobotia macracanthus; assembly: GCA_036877525.1. Taxonomy (NCBI): domain Eukaryota; kingdom Metazoa; phylum Chordata; class Actinopteri; order Cypriniformes; family Botiidae; genus Chromobotia; species Chromobotia macracanthus. The sequence goes on along the minus strand of JAZGTH010000080.1, from coordinate 2,592,375 downwards.
TTTGTTTATACAGTATCTGTCAATATACTGAATAAATTGTAAAGACAATGGCCTTTTCACTTGGAATCAAGGATTATCATGATACAAAAATGAAAGTTTTCCTGAAAAACTGTTTTTATTATTAAAACTTTGTTTGATAAGAAAGTTTTTATGCAATTTAAGAAACTAACCAAATGTACGTAATTCTTTAACAAAAGACATCTGCTTCGTAATTTGCATTTTGGGATGCATTTACATGACAAGGATGAACTAAAAAATTGAAAAGTTTTTCCTTTGTGTTTTGCGTTCAGAAGACAACATGGTCAAAACGATCACCATTCACACAGAAATGACTAAACACGCTGTATTATGTGTGCCAGGCCAATAGCTGCCGATTTGACTACATAGACAGGAACACGTCTATACCTATGCGCTTAGCGTCACCATTTGTACAAATTAACGTTTTAATATTCAGAGATAATAATAGCATTGTTTTAAAACAAACTTGCATCTTGAAACCTGTTTTCAAGAGATTGCATTTTCAGGCCTCCAAAATGCTATTGTTGTGTAAATTCCCCCTTGAGAATTACTTACTCAGTCACTGTGGAAGCTTGAATCACAGGCAGCAGCCTCTGTACAACATCATCTGTGACTCTGTCCTCCGCAGCGTACTTTCCCAGATCAAACACATCCAGCTCCTCCTCAGAAATCAGGATCAAAAATGTCAGAGCGGACCACTGAGATGGCAAAAGGTTGTTCTTCCTCATAGTTCCTGATTTCAGATAATGTTGGATTTCCTTCACCAAAGAAAGGTCATTTAGTTCATTCAGGCAGTGAAACAAGTTGATGGACCTCTCTGGTGAGGGATTCTTCATGAGCTTCTTTTTTATATAAGCAACTGTTGGTTCTGTGTTGTAGGAGATGATTCCTGTATGTGTCAATTGACCTTGTAACAGCATCTGATTGGACTCTAGTGAGAGGCCCAGAAGAAAACGGAGGAAAAGGTCCAAGTGTCCATTTTCACTCTTCAGAGCTTTTTTCACGGCACTCTTGTGCATCTCAGCCATCTCAGAAGATGAATGAAAAACTCTTTGGTAATTCAGCCAAAACTTTGTGTTGTTGTTTAACATATTAATGTTGTCCTCTACAAAGGCAAGGTGCACATACAGAGCTGCAAGATATTCCTGAATGCTCTGATGAACAAAGCAGTACACCTTTCTTTGGAACACACTGAGTTCCTCTCTGAAGATCTGGGTGAACACCCCAGAGTACACTGATGCTTCGGTCACATCGATGCCACACCCTGTCAGATGTTCTTCGTAGAAGATCAGATTGCCTTTCTCAAGCTGCTGAAAAGCCAGTTTTCCCAGTTTGAGAATCATCTCTTCATCCTTCACCTTCATCTCATAGTTCTTCTCATTTTTAATCTTAGTCTGAATGATCAGGAAGTGTGTGTACATTTGAGTGAGAGTCTTGGGGATTTCTCCACTCTTGGCTTCACTCAGCATTCTCTCTAGAACAGTGGCTGAAATCCAGCAGAACACTGGGATGTGACACATGATGTAGAGGCTCCTTGATGACTTCAGGTGCGAGATGATTCTGTTGGCCAGACTCTCATCACTGATTCTCTTCCTGAAGTATTCCTCCTTCTGTGGGTGACTGAAGCCTCGTACCTCCGTGACTCGATCAACACACTCAGAGGGGATGAGATCAGCTGCTGCTGGTCTGGAGGTGATCCAGATGAGAGCAGAGGGAAGCAGATTCCCCCTGATGAGGTTTGTCAGCAGCACGTCCACCGAGGCGGATTCATTTACATCACACACCCTCATACTGCTGTGAAAATCCAGAGACAGACGACACTCATCCAGACCATCCAAAATGAAGAGAACTTTAGATTCATCACTGGATATTTCCATCCCACATGTTTCTTTATAAAACACACACAGAAGATCTGAAAGACTAAGCTTTCTGTTTTTCACCAAATTAAGCTCTCTGAAAGACAATGGAAATATGAGGTGAACATCTTGATTGGCTTTCTCTTCAGCCCAGTCCAGAATGAACTTCTGCGCAGAGACTGTTTTTCCAATGCCAGCGACTCCTTTTGTCAGCACAGTTCTGATGGGTTTGTCTTGTTCAGGTGAAGGTTTGAAGATGTCATTGCATTTCATTGGTCTGTCCTCTGTTGCTGCCTTCCTGGATGCCACCTCAATCTGTCTCACCTCATGTTCATTATTGATCTCTCCACCTCCTCCCTCTGTGATGTTGAGCTCCGTGTACATCTCACTGAGAGTCTTTGGATTTCCATGTGTTGATAGCTCACCCGGCAGACACTGAAACTTAGTTTTAAGTTTGGATTTGAAGGTCTCACCAGGGTCACTTTCTGAACATACTGGTTCCTGACTGAAAAATAATACGTGTGTGAGTCTGTGAAGGTTTTAGTCATTTAGTTCACAAAGTATCCGGTAATATTAAAGGGATAGTTCATCCCAAAATAAAAATTCTTTCATAATTTACTAATTTACTTAGTATATTTAATAATTTACTTAATTTTACTTAATTTACGTAGCCTTATGTCATCCCAAACCTCTATGACTTTTTTGCTTTTGAAATGACATTTTAAAGTTGGTAACCAAACAACAGTGGCACCAATTGACTTCCATTGTTTGTTCCATGTTTTTTTTCACATTTGCCAACATTAGTTAACGTGATATAAAGCATTTAAAATTTATATTTAAGTCAAACTTAATTTTTTTCTGGTCACATTGGAAATTCCAGCAACCGAAAAGGTATGACTAAACCTGAAAATAATGGTGACTAAAGTTGAAGATCACTCACAATATGACTAAACATCTGTCTATGTTTCTCACAGAAGAAAGTCATACTGCGTGAGTAACTGATTAATTTTGGGTGAACTTCAGTCAAACACCGCTGTCCTTTGAAATATTAACATTTACCACTTAAATATCGCACCTAAATTAAACACATTACTATTGTCTGAAGTGATAACTGAGTGTAGGTCTAACCTGCTTGCAAAAGAGGATCCATCATAAAGTTGCGGATGAGGTGTCAGGTCACTTTTCATCCCACTGAGCCCTGAGTCTGATCTCCTGTGTACAGATTCATTTGTTTTTACATAAATATTTTATATGTAATTATAGCTAAATGTTATAAGCCTATTCAATGCAAGATGCTAGGATCACTAGTCTTGATTAAACAGTTTTCAGCTTTCATATATCTTTATTTTCACCTGAGAGAAGAACGTCCAGTCTTAAAATTCACTGATACAAGTATTGAGGCACTGATAGATGCCGCTAATTCTGATCCGCTCTGATGAACTTGGAATAAAAAACATGCATTAGTTTTTATTTGTTTCATCAATTAAAAGTGAATACATGAACGAATACTATATGATTAATACATGAATGAATGACGAATAATATGAATAATACAACAAACTAAAAAAATCAATAAATATGTCAATGCATCATATAATACAATAAAAAAAAGCATTCAACTTTAATGCAAACATGGAAAATAAAACACTTTTGTCTAGGGCAACTCATTGTTAAGTGTTGTGGTCCAATAACTTAAAATGTTTCAGATCAAATGTGAGATTTTAGTTGTTCTTACCATCTGGGGTACCACTTTTTACCTCCATGGGGACATAAGATGGGACGTTTCTCGTAGATATTGACCAGTTTGTCTGAAATACATCTTTTTATTTAATCGTCCAACATTTATCGATGATAATAAAAGAAAACCTACCTGAACTGCGGGGACTCGTCTCGTCTCTGTTCGTCTCTGCATTGGTCTGGTCGAAGTGTTATGTTATATAGACTTCACATTGAAAAGGGACGATTCAGCGATTAGATAAAGACGATTCATTTATCACACGTACTGTCAGACATGTTTTTAACTTTAACTTTAATTCAACAATATTCCCTGTTTTAAGCATTAGTTAGCATTACCTCTTTCGACGCGGTTTCTTTGACCTTGAGATGCAACAACCATCCTTTCCTGTCTTACCATGAATGCGTAAATTGCGTCATCATTACTAGATATTTATATTTAACTATATATATATATATATATATATATATATATATATATATATATATATATATATATATATATATAAACTTTATTTTCACCCTTCTGAATGCACCGAAGATCTGTTAGTTTATATGATATAACGGACCGGTAAGCATCACATCCTAAAGACAACAGCTTCACTTTCCTTTCTGGTTTATGTTGCAGTTTCTTCACCTGTTGCCACGAAATAAATACAATATCAAATAAAAAATACAAAAGCTGAAATAAAAACATGCGTGAGGTTTCGTGTTTGTTTATCTTTAGCCTTCATGTTAAGAAAGGCTATATATTACATCGTATATATTACGATAAGAGAAGTTTATATTACACTGCAATGTCAAACAATGTTTTCATGCATTAAAAATATTGTTTTAAAATACAATAAAACAATCTGATACTCATGTGGTCTCACGTTTACTTTTGCTTTCACTTTCATCATCGGTGATGCAGAAAACATGAATGAAACATTACGTGGCATAATTCATATTCATAGTGAAAAAGCAATTGTGTTAGATCAGTTCATCGGTTTCTATACATGTACTACAGATACAGAAGTGACAGTCGTTGTCTTAATAACTTCATAACTGAAACCATGCACAAGTCTTGCCATCTGCTAGATTTTTCTGGTAAAAACAACAACAACAAGGCAGTTTGGATTTGTTTTTATTGTGTGGTGGACAAACTCTTAAGGAAAAGTAACACAAAGTGCAAGATTAGACTGAAATCATTTAGGGCCTATGTAGAAATCATTCAATTCATTGCTGAAACATACTTCTAAACTTAATGATGTAATTAAATACAATTTACAATGTATTCCTCTATCAGACAGAAAGCAGCAGCAAGATCTTCCTTCCACTTTTGTTACACGCTGTAAAATGAGCAAAAGAAGAGTAAACCATTAGTCACTGACATTACATTTGACCAAACGTGGTCGCTTTTAGTTTTACAATACATATATAAACCAGAAATCATCATTCTTTTGGTCTCAATGGGTTTAATAGCAAAAACGTACCATATGAAGAAGTCTTCAGCTTGCCAGGATGATACGACCAGAGACATCAAAGTGACGTTTCTCCCATCAGACGTGGTCATGTCATCTACAGCGTCTCCATTAAAGTTCCCACAGGCACCACAAACGCGGCCTGTCAGCTCTCTGCTTAAGGTCAACACGGCCCCTTCAGTGAGAGAGTAAGTCACTCTCATGTCTCTCCTCTCAATGACCACCGTCTCATTTCTGTACGAGACTAACACACCCTCTTGAGACATGATGGGATATGACATTTTCTTTCCATTTACCTGGGTCAATAAGGGACAAAATAGTGTTTATTTACTTTGCATTGAATACTTTAAGGATTGTGCCTGGTTAAAATTGCAGGTTACTTTAGGTACTTTTGTTATTACGTATGTTAATGTCAAATGAAGCCAGACTGACATTTCCAGGGAAACCGGACCGCACAGGTTAAATTCTTAATCATTATTATAAGGTTACGGTTGGGAATCATGAAGGTAAGGAGACTTTTTAAACACTGAAAGTATTTAGTCCTACAAATGGGTTAACATATTTCAATGCTTAGCTAAAGATAACATTTAGCAGAAGATTTCAATGGTTCAAAATCATGCTTAACATACAGCAGACACAACAGCATTCACTTTCTGCTATTCCAATAAATGCTGGGGCAAAAAATGTTATTGCTCATTTAAAACATATACTCCACTGACCCAGCTGTGTAGGTGATTGTTGACAGTGATGATCATGTCATGCAGGAATACATGGACGATAGTCACATTACCAGGATGACTGCTGGCACATCCCTGCACATCTAACACCACACGGAACCAATCAGAAGACTCCTGGTCACACAGGAAAGCCATCTGAAAAGCTCCAGGCCTCATCACTGGCCCTTTCACACCATCAAACGAGTGTAACTGGTCACCACTATCAAACACACAACGGCCGGGCGCAGGGTAACAAGCTCGTGTGCCATTTTGAAGCTCACAGATCTCGCCTCTGGCACATGCTTGTTTGACACACTCCAGCACTCCACCGGCATGACATACACACTTCATGTCGCAGGTGTCGGTCACTGACATTTCACCGACCTAAACAGACAGAGCAGAGATAGGCTTACCCATAATTCCCTGCACACATGCATCAATACAATGCAAACCGCAGCAGTTTTCAGGTTTTTTTATACTTTATATTAACAGTGCTGGTAATATCTGGAGAAAAGCAGAAACATCATAAGGAAATAGATAAAACACTTTATCACACCCAGAAAGGTTACATTTTACCCCAAGTTTTGACTCTGCCGAATGAATGTACTACAATAAATGCAAGCATTATGTATAAACACGCTACAATTGAAATAAAACTTTCCTTTTTTTTATTAATGAATTTCTTGTGTTTAAGTAAAAAAAAATTGAGTGGGGGGGATTGTGTAATTGTGAAGAAAATGTGTCAATGCAACAAATATTCTTATAATAGGCATCATTAAAAACTAAAATGTTCAATAAAAAATAACTTAAAATATTAAATCTGACCTTTAGGTATTTTCCATTATAGGCGCATCCACAATCTCGCACAGACACACACTTATCACCATCTGACACCAAACCTTCATCACACTCACAGCCTTCTATGCAGATATTTGGGCAGCTGCCAACTGACAAGGTCAGACTGGCACATGTGTTGGCACAGTTGCTGGGGCATTGTGCGTAGTGGCTGTTCGCTGGACATGAAGGTGCTTAAAAAAGAGATAAAAATGCAGTTTTATTCTGTCATTTTAGCTCATGAGAAAACATATTTTACCACACTGGAACAAAATTTAAGACATTATTATGATACATAACTATTGTTTACTTTATAAACTTACGGCAAAATGAATAATTTCTCCATGCCATGATCTGTATTCCTGCTTGTTGGCAGATAATGGCATAAGCCTGAAGATTTTGACACAGTGTTGCTCTATCTCCATCCAGAACACACATATCAAATACACAGTTGTTCACATAGGGCTGAGGGTTCACCCGATCATGACAGGTACTGAAAGGACCGGAGGTGGCTGCCATTAAACCACAGGCATCAGTTCCACGGTAAACCACGGCTTTGGTTTGATCACACTGCTGGCAGTAGCCTCCACAACCTCCACACTGAACACCAGATGGCGCCACTGTCCACGCCTGTCCAAAAGCATCTATACTGGCACTCTGGGTCCCATTGGGCAACAGGAAATCATCCGCTGGATTGCTATTGTAGTTGCCACAGAGGCCACACATGCTGCCTTGATAACTGGAAGGCACCTGGACCTCTGCATGGTAACTAGTGTCATATAGGACCCTCAAGCCAAAATCAGTTTGCACCATGATGCTAAAACCAACCTGGCTAATCATGACATGATTGTCAAGTGATGTCGGGAGGTTGACAAACTCATTGTTTACCTGCAGAAGAGAATCAACAGCAGGGCATGCGGTTTCTATGTGTACTTTGTCATAAAACCATTCACCTAAAAAAATGTAAATGTTTAAATGTTAACAAATTCTATCCTCATGTCATTTAAACCTTTATTAAATTAATCTTGATTAGAAGAATTTTTAAAGGTAAGGTAGGCAATTTCGCTTCCATAAGATCCTCCCATTCTCCCCTCCAACACATGAATGCATACATAGTTTTACAGGCAAGTAGGACATCCTATCATTGTATTCTGACTGTTCCTGGGAAAAAAATTCCTACCTTGCCTTTAATTTTCACCATGTTTTTCCAGCCCACAGAAAACCTACATCCCAGTATCTTAATTCCTTAAATGAAGACTTACTATGGCTCTCCAGTTTTCACCTCGTCTGAGGCTAATTGTCGAGTTGTAGACCATCACAGTTAAGTTCTTGATAACCGAGACCCGTCCGTTTCCAAACCTTTCATTCTGTGTGTCCACAGAAAAATACCTCAGTCGACCTCTGGCCTGATCACATACTTTGGCAAGTGTATAGGCACACGTGCCTTGAAAGTCAAACCACCTGCCATCGAAAGACATATAGTGTGGGTCACCAGAGACCATACACCTTCCGTCATTGGCAGGGTGGCATCCTAATACACCGCCCACCACACTGCAAGTTTGTTCTGGGCCACACCCTGATGCCTGACAAGACACTGTTTTATTTTCTCCACATCTGCACAGCTCCAAACACTGCTCATGGATGTAAAACTCCTGGTGTTGCTTATAATAACGTCCCTGATAGAAGCAACCGCATTCTGCGAGTGGCACACAAGTTTGGCCACTCAAAACGAAGCCATGGTCACAATCACAGGCCTCAGCACAGGGTCTGTCGCAGCTGTGTTCAGGGAAAATATTACCGCAGGTCTCAGTGCAGCCTGGGGCACAGGGGTTGTAGTGGCTGTTGGGTGGGCAGAACAGAGCTGGAATGGAGAGATTGGAGTTCAGTTATGCAATGAATGTTAGTTAAGGAAGTTATAGGGTTGTTAGAAACAGACTGGCTGTAATACATTGTACTTTCTTTAAAGAATACTGGTCAGTAACTTACGGCAGTAGGTGGGATTTCTCCAGGGGTGAATGGTTACTCCTTCACGCTGACAGGCATAAACATAATCAGCCACCGCCTCACATAACACACTCTGGTGTCCTTGGAATTGACAGGTGTCAAATACACAATCCTGTAAATAAGACCAGGGATCAATCTGGCCATGACACTCTCTGAAAGGTCCTGTCTGGTTTATGATGATGTCACAGTGTTGCAGGGCATCCTGTCTCTGGGTAACGCTGCAGGTTGGACATTTGTTGCCATAGCAACCAGCTGAAGAGCAGCTGGGCATCATGGCAACCTGCCAGCTTTGTCCCAGACTTGAGGAATTAGCTGCTAATATGCCATTACGCATCACAACGTCATCCTCAATGGCACCGTTGAAGTTTCCACAAAGTCCACACACCGCACCGCTGTAAGTGTAAGGTACAGTGACACTGGCCACACTTCTCCAGTTAAAGGTTACTTGGAGACCAAACTGTGTCTTCAAAACAGCTGAGTTCCCACTGACGTAAACCACAAATTTATCTTTTACTGACAAGGGAAGTTGTGCTAGCTGGCCATCAAACTAAAGTGAACAAAACATATTACAGTTATTTTCATACAAAAATATAAAAATAATAAAAAGAGTCAGAACACAACATTCAAGCTATAGAATTAATATATGGATCATGTGTTTGGTATGCCTTCCTTACAATGCACTCACCAGTATTTGATATGGATGTTCTCTGGTCATAGTGATTGTAAAACCATCCACTGACACATTAACAGTCTTAGTAAAGCTCACTGCTGTGTTCCCACGATGCTCATTCTGAACTGTAACATTGAAAGGTACAAGACCCTCTTTATCAACGCACAAGGCCGCCAACTGATACACACAGGTGCCCTGGAAGTCAAAATGGTGTCCATCGAAGGTGCGGTAATGGGGATCTGTTGATGCTACACATACAGCAGTGCTGTTTGGCTGACAGCTTCGTCTTCCATTAACTACTGAACAAACCTCACCGGGGCCACAGGAAGACTCACGACACACCACAATGCTTAGATTTCGGTCACACTCACAAAGCTGATGACAGCCCTCGTCCACCCAGAAACTCTGGCCTTGTTGGTAGTAGGCACCTTGGAAAAAGCAGCCGCATTTATTGGTGGGCACACAAGTTCCAGCACTGAGTGCAAACCCGCTGTCACACACGCATGCTTCGACGCATGTATCTGAGCAGAGGAGCTGCTGATCTGGGATTGCGCACGTTACTGGACATGCAGAAGCACAGGCCTCATAATGACTGTTCAGAGGACAGTTCATAGCTGTTGATTAAAAAAAGAGGATTATGGGTAAAATCCTGCAATCATTCTTCCATCTACCAAATTAAAGTTGGAAATACATGATAAAGAGGATAAATTCAATATGCAATACGTCTGTCGGACATTGTGATGGCTACATATTATGGGCAATAGTCCTATGATTATTGCATTCATTTTAAATTACTTTCTCTTTTTTTAAATGACTTGCTCTTGGGTAAAGAAGGCATCACTCCAACTACTCAAAGTGAAAAGAAAATCTTTTGCTAAAGCAACATACTGTATAAAGTATTATCCGGGATTATTTGAAATATTGTGAAGACCCAACTACAAAATGTAAACATATTCCCTAGAAGTGCTTCTGAAAACCTACAGCAATTGAATTCCGTTCGCCAATCTGTAATGACGACGCCCTCCTGACGACACAGGCTGACGTAGGACTCCAGGGCCTTACAGAAGAGTCTACGGTCTCCATCACTGAAGCACAAATCATACACGCAGCTGTGCTGGAATGACTGTGGATTTACTTTAGAATGACATGCCATAAAGACACTCTGATTCGATGTCAGAGCACCACAGAAAGCTTGTGTTCCATACAGTACTTGCTTGTCAGAAGTACACTCAGGGCAGTTTGTCTCACAGCCATCGCGACACTCAGTTATGACCCCAGAGTGTTGAGTTTTCCAGCTCTTTGCCCACTTGTACACACTCGGTAGGGGCTGTCCAGCAGGGTCACTCAGTTCATCTCCATAATTACCATTAAAATTGCCACACAGTCCACACACAACACCATAGTAACTACTAGGCAGCTGCAGGTAAACCCAAGAGTTCCAGCTGTAATATACTCGCAGACCAAAATCAGTAATCAAAACAACAGTGTTGCCACTTTGTCGCACCCTCACACGTCCATCGTGAAGATCAAGTGGAAGATGAAGGACAATGCCATCAACCTGATAGAGAACATCAGAATCATTAACATGATGATACTCATAAATCAAGCTGGAAGATGTTCAGCAGCTCAGAATGATTTAAGAAATGTCACTTCAAATTGCTTATGCATTATACTGGTTTCACAAAATTTTCCCTTGAAACTGTGGTGATAATATTTGAAGTAACCCATTACCATAATTTGTCCAGTCTTGTACTTGACCATGGTAAGAGTGGTGCCATATACGATAACGTCCACCTCCCGCACATATGAGGTAGTGATGTTGTCATGGTTTTCATTGCTCTGGGCTATAGAGAAGGGCACCAACCCATTTAGATTCCCACAAGTCTTAGACAAAATGTATTTGCAGGTGCCGTGGAAGTCATAGTCATAGCCATCAAAGGTGTGATAGTGTGGATCACCCCACGCCCAGCAGGTGGCGTAATACAGGGGCATGCACATGGCTTTGCCTTGCTCAATGTGACAGGTCTCTTTCTTACGACAAAGGATGTCTTCACAAGGATCTGTAGAGAGAAACACAGTCAGAAGACTCCACAGGCAAAATTTGCTTTTAGATTATCACATCATTTCAAGGTTCTATTTGTTCATTTGAATCAGTGATTTTTGCATTTGCGTAATAGTCAGCAGAAAAACTAATTTCTATGGTATATGGAGGAAATCTGATGCACAGGAGAAAAACAGGACAATGTTCTTGTCACCTTGGTGATAGCAGGCCATCACTCCATCTTTAAGTAAACACTGTGTGTCGTTAGCACAGGTGTGACTGTCACAGGTAAGTCCCCGTCCTGGATTACATTCACACCTCTTCTGACACTGGTCCAGGAAAACCATCTCCCCAGCCTGAAGAAACAGAATCACATGCCGCAAAAAGGAAAGGGAGAACCAATCACAGAACAACGTGATAACACGTCTACAATAAACTCCACCTTATAAGTGCGTCCCTCCTCATAGCAGCCACATTGTTGGTGTTGGACGCACTGCTGGCCATTGAAAAGATAACCCAGGTCACAGGTGCAACCCTCTGTGCAGGTTTTACGACACTGAATTACTCCAGTGAGACCAGGACAGGCAGCAGAGCAGACGTCTGCACACAGCTCATAGTGGCTGTTTGCTGGACAGGACATTGCTAAAAAAAAAAAAAAAATTACACACTGATTTGGGAAGAAAATGACTGCGTTAAAACAGCAAGGGCATTAATTTAGCTGTCACTTACTAATACTGGGAACTAAATATTATATTATTAAATATTAGAACCAAATCCATGCCTTAATGTAAAGTAAAAATGCTGCACAATCATAGCTAATCACAACATAATTGAGGTTTTATATATTTTTATGTGAAGAGGAATATTAAACCAATGATATTTCACTTTGGGTGGAGCTACTGAGTACAAAAAACGCAATCAGAAAAACATTTACGGTGGCTTGCCACAGTGGATCAGGACATAAAATCAATAAGAAACATAGAAGAGCTTTTATCATTTGTTCATTTATCACATCACACCTTAGAAAACTGTATAAAACATATACAACAACAATAATTTCAAAATTTCAAAAGATGGAAGGAGTTTTAACTTCAAACAAATCTTCCACATTGTACTCCAGAAGAACAAACTTACGACAGAACGAGTCTGTTCTCCATCTTTCAATAACGACTCCAGCAGTGTGACAACTCAATGCATATGTTGCCACACTGTCACATACCACCTCTCTTCTCCCATCAGATACACACGTATCAAAGACGCAGTTGTTTAGATAAGCTGATGGGTTTATCACAGCATTGCAGGAGGCAAATGGTCCCGTTGGATCGACTAGAACTCCGCAGTAGGGACGTTGCTCAAAGATGGCTTTCAGTTGGGGGTTACAGGCCAGGCATGTGTCTCTTTCACATCCATTTTCACACACCACTCCAGGGATATCCACTTTCCAGGCTCTTCCAAATATATTCACATCTTTTGTAATATTGCCATCTGGAAGGTGGAAGTCATTGGAAGGGATTCCATCAAAGTTTCCACAGAGTCCACAGGTTTTGTTACGGTAGTTACCAGGGACGGTAACAGTGACATAGGAAGAGAGGTCATAGGTCACCCAGAGGCCAAAGTCAGTCTTTATGATGTAGTTAACACCCTCCTTATACACCTGGACCAAGGTGCCATTTACACTGTTGGAACTGTATGGTAGGTTAGTCAGTACCCCATTGACCTGTGGAAAAAGTGTCATATTAGGGTTGTACGGTAGTTCAATGACAAAAATTCTACCTTTAAAGGTTTACTAAACTAACTTAAACATTACACAAGGGAATTTCTAAGGAAATAAAAGGAAAACACTTCCTTACCAAGATCTGGGACAGGCGTTGTCTTAAGATTAGAGTGTTGCCATAGATTATTAGGGCCACTTGCTTGGTAATAGAGACTTTACTGTATTTATTTGGCCATTTCTCATTTTGAACCTGGATGAAGAATGGGGAAAGGTTAGTAGATTCTAGGCCACAGGCTTGGGACAGAACATAGGTACAGTTGCCCTGAAAATCGAAGCGAAGCCCATCGAACGACATGTAGTGTGGGTCGCCTGCAGCTTTACAAACTGCCTGTCCGATCGGCTGGCACTTGCGAACACCGTTCACCAACTCACACTTCTCATTTGGCCCGCAGGACAGTTTGTTACAATTCACCTGTGCAAACATACATGGGGCATTATTAGAATTTTTTTGGAAATATACAAACAGCAGGTGCTTTTTAAATTAGCACTATTTAAGTTTCCTTACCTGGCCATCTTGCATACACCTGCACTCCTTTTCACAGGTGGTGTCAGGATAGAACATTTGGTTAAATGAATAGTACAGGTTGTCATAGAGGCAACCACATTGAGAGAGGGGAACACAGAGGTGCCCGCTCAAAACGTAGCCTTCGTCACACACACAGCCTTCCTTACAGGAGCTATGACAGCTGGTGGGAGGTGCCAGGCTATGGCAGGTAACTTCACAACCAGAACCACAAAGCTCATAGTGGCTGTGGATTGGACACTGAACACCTGGAGTCAAAAATGCGACTGGTTAAATTCTGATATTTTTGCTACACTCTTAAAAAAGGTTTCACAAAGGTTAATAGCTGAAAAATTTTCTTTAGACTATACAAAGGTACTCATTGTTCTTTTAAGAATGTTTGACTGATTGGACTGATTGATTTTGGGGAACCAGAAATGTGTCTTTTGGTATCATTTTGAAGAACCTTTTACAAACCTTTATATTTAAGAGTGTTAGTTAGTAACAATATGCTAATTGCTGCATAGTAATGATACAAATGCTATAAACTGGTTACAAAATGACCATTAGAAACACTACAAATGATAATGAATTCTCATTCTTACTAATTGGACATATTACATGTCAACATACACATACAGGTGCAGCCTCGAACTCGATACCTTTTGGCAGAATGTTCTAACACACCCTACCCACAATATCTTTGTTTTTGTGCTCTGCTTTATATTTCCCAAGGCCTTTGTTGACATCAGTGGAGATAACATCTTGAAAGTCTCCTGTATCTGTACTCAGATATTTCACTTTAACTTTGACAAAAACCTCTAATGCAGGAACACAATGCTATCACACATTAAATTTTCCAAAATACAGTTGCTCTAGGTCTCACTTACCACAGAACTGAGCAGTTCTCCAGGGACTAATGGTTATTCCCACAGTCTGGCAAGCTGACACATATGCTGATAGAGCTTGGCATAATACATCTCTCCTTCCATTATATAAGCAAACATCGTAAACACAATTCTCAAAAAACTTGACAGGGTCTAACGTGGTGTGGCAGTTTGTGAAAGGACCCTGTGTGTCACGTAACACTCCGCAGAATTCAGATGTCTCATATAGCTTTTTATTGGTGGGGTCACAATATGTACAAATACCCGTGCAGCCATGGACACAACCAGGGATTTCCGCGACACGCCAGCTGGCACCAAACTCTACTGGTCCTGAGGCAGCTACTGATGTTTCTTTAAGGATTAGATCATCTTCTGGATTTCCATTGTAATTCCCACAAAGACCACATACAGCACCCATATAGGTGCTGGGGAGGGTGATAGTTGCAATGCTGTTCCAATCAAAAGTGACTTTGAGGCCAAAATAGGTTTGAACGACAGCAGACCAACCACTCTTGAAAACAGACACTTGACCATCTATCAAATAGAGAGGAAGGTTCAACAGCTCACCATTGACCTAAGAAAAAACAACAATAATTTAACATGTTTGTATTTACTGTCAACTAATAGAAATTATTTAAGACAAGAACCATTTTTAAATAAATTATTTGGCCAATGTAACATTTATTTGAACATTTATAAGAAGCAAAAGGCTTCTTAAAAAAAATTGCATCACAATATTACTGTACTAAAATTAACATCGGAACTTACAGTAACGTAACCAGTGTAGTCTTTGTCGATAACAATGCTAATATTATGCACTTTAATCTCTAGCAGTTTAGTGAATGAAACCACTCTGCTTCCCCTGAAGTCATTTTGCACCAGCACGTCAAAGGGCACCAGTCCAGGATCTGTGGTGCATACCCCGACTAACTGATACATACAGCTGCCCTGCAGAAATAATATTAGTGATAATGTCAACTATTTCATTCCAGACTGTCTACTACTAGAAAAATATTCACCAAAATGAGTTCTCTTGTATCTACCTGGAAGTCAAAGCTCTTCCCATCAAAGGTGGTGTAATGGGGGTCACCCAGTGCCGTGCAGGTGTTTTGGGAGATAGGATAACAGTCCCTGATATCATTCACCACTTGACAACGCAGCCCTGCCCTACAGCCTACTTTTGCACACTCTAGATGTCCACCTTCTGAGGAGCAACGGCAAAGCCGCTGGCAAGCATCATCTGCCCAGAATGTCTCTCCAGCAGGAACATAACGTCCATTGTAGGAACAGCCACACTGGATTGAGGGTACACACTTGGTCCCACTCAGAACAAAGCCAGGATCACAGGTACATGTTTCAACACATGGTAAAGTGCAATTCACAGGGGAACTAAGGCCAAAACAGGTCAGAGGGCAAGCAGTACCACAAAACTCATAATGGCTGTTCTCAGGGCATCTGTAAGCTGAGAACATATTTGTATAAACGTCACAACAATGCTATCATGATTCTACATGGTATGTTTTGAAGATTTGTGCTACTTTAATGCTTGTACGAAAAAGAAAAGAGTTAGTACTCACGACAATTGGCTGCTTCTCTCCAGTTGATCAGCTGTATCCCAACACGTTGGCAAGAGTCTGCATAGACTTCTATGGCCTTACATAAGTAGTATCTGTGCCCATCTGCCATACAGATATCATACAGGCAGTTCTGAATATAAATACTTGGGTCAATCATAGAATGGCACTGACTGAATGGCTCCTTGTTAAGAAGACCACAGTAATCTTCACCCTGCCATTGACCAAGCATTTGAGGTTCACAGCCATGGCAATGATCTCCACAATCATCTGCACAACCGTCATCCAATGCTAAGTTAGGGACTTTCCAACTACGGCCAAACTCTGTCACACTGGGAGCCTGGGATCTTGAAGGCATGGCAAGATCATCGTTGGGATCACCATTGAAGTTTCCACAAAGGCCACAGACTTTATTTAAGAAGGTAGAGGGGAGGGTGATCAGGAGATAGTGGTTCCAGTCATACTGTACACTCAGCCCAAATGAAAAGCGGAGGGTGATGAAGTGACCAGATTGGAATACAGACAGTCCAATATCATCAAGGACAACAGGAGGGCTCCACAAAGTCTGGTTAATCTGCACAAATCACATTTTTGCATAAGCAATATTGTATTTAAGTACTGTTCACATAAGACAATATAATACAAGCTGCACAAGTATATGCTATGTTATAATTTATGATTTAAAAAATTTTGATTATTACTACTATTATTTACTTGCTAAAGTTTTCAGCTTTCTGATACAGATGATAAGATTTACCCTGACTTTTCCAGGCTCAGAACTCTTAACACTGATGGTGATGCCACCAACATTCACAGTAATATGTGCCACGTAGGAGACTCTTGTGTTGCCACGGTTTTCATTTTTAGCTAGGACCTCGAAAGCAGGTACACTGTCATTTCTCTGACAGCTTTTGGTAATGACATAGGTGCAAGTGCCCATAAAGTCAAAATAGCGTCTGTCAAATGTGTAGTAGTGAGGGTCACCCATAGCCCAACAGGTTCCAAATGGTTTCTTTACACAGGTGGGGTAGGGGCCCTTCATTAGACACTCTTCATCCAAACTACAGCTGAAGTCAAAGCAAGAGCGAGGTGTGGGCACAATTTCTACAAAAAGAGCAACATGACGATAATCATATGTACGCGTTGTTAATATAACAAAACAAACACCTAGACAACTACAAGATTATTATTATCTGGAGCCTTTTAAAACACCCAAAATCTAACTGTAACATACCTGGGTCAGTGCATGGAGCCACAGATCCATACCCATTTACTTGCTCTATCCCCACACTGTACACCCCAAAGAAAGCACTTGGATGAGTTACGCTGTGTCTGCCTGCCCCAGACTGGTAAATGATCTCAGTCCAGGAATACTCGCTGCCTTTGATTACCCTCCACTGTGTGTTTCTGGGTAATGTCAAGCTATCAAAATTGATCCCTGCTTGCTCCCTAGTAGGAACAATCAGAAGGGCTCGGTTGTCAAAACCAGCTATGCCATCCAGTGCATATGAGGAACAGAAACGGTTGCTGGGCAGAAGATTGACCAGAAATGGGTCGTATATTAGACCCTGAGATGTTCGCACTCCATTAAACAGAAACAGCACCTGAACTCCTTCGTCAGCAATGATGGTAAGACCATCTGGAAACTGGACTTTGTACTCTAGTATTAGACCACGCTGTAAAATTTCAGTTGATGAAGAACGGCCAGATTGAACTGTTATGTTGGTTGACTGTGACGCCTGGATATACACAGTGTCAAACTGGCTCTGGATGTTTAAAGGAGCCACCAGGAAATGGGTTCCCCAGTTCTGCACTGGCAACAGTTGCTCATAAACGTGATTGCACTTAGAAAAGCGCCAAGTGCACATATGACCGGAAATCACTGTGACTGGACTTTGTGAAGATACTCGGGTTCCTGTAAGGTCTCCTTGGCTTTGAATTTGTGCATTCTCAAAGGGTTCCATTGCCACAACAAGTTTACTGCCAACACCATACAAACGTCCTTCAAAACGAACTGCACCACGAAGGAACACTTCCACAATGTTCTGCTCCTTACCATTGACAAGCACAAACTCCTTCAGCATTGATGGAGGGGAGTTGCTTGGGGTGAACACAAAATATTCCATACCCCACTCACTCATAGGGTAGACCAAAGAAGTATCTGCTGTGTAGAGCTTTGAGTTTAGTGAGGTCACGGTCACATCAGCAGTTGCCTGAATGAGGGCAGTATTCCGTGACTTCTTGTTGCCAGATAGCTCAACTTCATTAGGGAGGGTTACAGTGATGCCTTGACCTGCAGCCAGTTGGTCCTCATGGGTAAAACGAAGACCAGGCACGTTAACCTTTACTTGGCAATTAGAGTTCAGCGAACTGATATAAAGTTTAAAGAGTGGTTGCTCATAAGCAGCTAGGTAATTTTGCATGAAAGCAGTGGCGAACTCCCGTCCTGCAGATCGGGCTTGGCTGCCATCTTTAGCGAGCAAGAGTTACAGAGAGAGGGAGAGAATGAAGATATTTGTAAGCATGTGTTGATTTGGAAAGAAGTCACTCAAATGTTTCATAATTTTTTAAACTTTCAAACGATTGAAAACATCTTCATAATATTCATAAAAATTTTTTTTTTTTAAATATTTAAACATGTTAAAAATTGTTACATTTATTTAAATGTTACAATTAAATTCTAATAAATCTCTTAACATGATGTTTATATTGAAACCTTTTTTATAATTCATATTAATACATTGAATGATAAAGTTTCAGTAGATAAAGACACTTACCCCAAAGAAGTGCCATCACAAAACAAACCAGTAAAAGTTTTGCTTTCATGATTAGTTGTTAATAAATGTTACTCAATCTGGTAAAGTAGCAAATTACATCAAATTCACTTTAAAGATTTTCAACAGAGACACACATGCATCATCCACAATATATATATATATATATATGCCTTATGCCTTTACATGTTAGGTAAAGTATGTTATTCTACATAAAAAACTACATTTTATATTCCAGATGATAATGATAGCAACACTGGTTCTTAAATGCTGCTTACCTTCACAGAAAGCTTGATATATATATAAACAGCTTATCTAGCCCTGCCTCTTACTGTAAATAACCCGCATCCCAGTAAGTCACCAAAACCAATCAGATCATCACCAAGTTTCAGTTCTGGTCCTGGGGAGATGACCCATTTAAATAATAATAAAAAGGTTTATTTTTCTCTCATGGGACATGATTGAATAGTGTTCAGACATAAAGAACAATATGATTCCTGGTAACAGGAAATGCAGAAAATGTTGAGAAACATCCAAAAAAAGCAGCCGGAAAAAATAACTGGAATAATCATACAAACATTTTATCTATAATATATTCACATCCATTTCAACACCTGTATTGTATAATCATACTGAGTTATTGTGTAAAGAACGTCTCACTTTAAGACTAAGCATGTGAGAGTATGTCCGTTTCAACCTTTACAGACATATGGAATCAAACTGCATATTATATAACACAACCCAAACTATTAAAAAAAACTATACAAGCTTGCAACAAAGAAACACTCCACCAGGAGCAACTGCGTTTATGCGTTTTGATCAGCATCTACTGTATAATAGATAACAGTTCAGTTTTGCCAGATCAGTGGATTGAACCAATTAAAAAAGCTGATGAATAAAAAATGTATTTCTGTCATAGCTTGCAAACAAGTCAGCATAAAATTGCAACTATGATAGCAACGCAATTCAGCCCAGCCAATTTTCAATACCTTTTTGGGCTTTATAGACTTTTGTTTATAAGACAGTGCAGTAAAACAAGAAAGTTGAGGAAGATAGATTGTAATGTTGCAAGCTGGATTCGAACCTGAATCCATTATCACATTTGTAGATTTATTACAATGCAGCCGAAACTCAGAAGTCAACATGCATGGTTTTATAGCTTTACACAAAAAACAGTAAAGCATATCACAAAGCATGGGAAAAAACTTTTATAAGAGCAAACAAGCAGCTACGTCAATATTGTTAACATGAAACTTCCGACTTCTTAGTTTGATATTCCCAGAGCTGTTCCAGCAGAGATGTAAAGCAAAACACAAAGATAAAGCCACACAATGGAAAAGCTGAAAGGTCTAGGAAATGACACTACAGTGAAAAGGTTAAAACCAAAAACGTTTGTTTACATTGAATATTATGGGTCCAATAGAATAATGAAATTGGCATCTAAGACCAGTTTTTAGATTATTGAATAGCATGGCTCTTAGTGAAAAACGCATTATGTCAAATATGTGACAATCAATATGTGTTTTTAATTGATAGATTTAATCTGAATCTCTACACTACTTCTTGTTTCACTATTATCACACTTCTTCTAATATGTTCTCCAGTCTTTTGACTCACTGAGAAGCTGATGAACCACAAGTGCCTTTCAGACTAAAGTGTCAGCAGGGACTTTTGAAATGAAAGGCAATGAGATTCCCACAACCTCACAATGCCCAGCAGGTTGCTTTCCCTTCCTTTTTAAAAATCTATCCTTCCGAGCTGCCACACCTCGAGAACCTTTATAAGGTCATTCTCATGCAGCACACTTCATTAACACGTTTCAAACATTTTAATACCAGTACAGGGTCATTTTTCATGGGGTGGCCAGACACAGAAACTTCATACAAACAAAGGGGGCATACATGCAATCTTAAAATACTTTCTACAAAACCCTTCTTAAGTTCTGATAAGCAACATCACATTTCAATATGACATTATTAACCATGCAGCTGAAGAAGGGCGATAAATATTGGTGGACTAATGAACACGTACAGTGTTGTTTAAACAGTCAACGTTGGGCGTCAGGGATAGCTGGCAAACTCTTATCTTTTATAAATCATTATATTTATAACAAATCTTGACAAAAACACAGTGAACTTCTCAGGGTGAACAACGCAGCTTTGCAAAATCATAATGAAAATGTGCACTTACTGTATACTGTACAAATCATTTGAATGTTTTCATGTTAAAATAAACTTCATGTTAATGAACAAAGCAAAGTAATTTGACCATTTACTCAACAGAAGACCAAAGAACAGATTTCTTTCAATATTCAGTCATCAGTTAAAGAAATGATTTAAAAGAAAGCTTGTTTTTGCAGATGCAAGAGACATCTCACCACTTTCTTTGCAATTTGCATTAAATGGCTTTGGGTTTTTGGTTTACAGTATGACACGAGTTTAAGGTTTTGTGGATAAGTGAGGAAACCACTGAATGTTTTAAAGTGAACTGAGCTTTTGGACCACACATGCGATACAGTTTATTGCAGTTGCACAATCCATACCAAACTTAATTCAGCTTACCAAGTAATGATCACACTAGTTTATTTATAAGTTTATTTGTCATATGCACAAGATATCAATAGCAATGTGTACTTTGAACTGCTTGATTCAGAGCTCAAGAATTATACAATACAAAAGACAGTTAAACAAGACAGTTTACAGTAAAACTTCATACAAATTCATGAAATGTGTGCAAGGTGTTTTTAAGTGGAGATGCACGCCGCTGTCCATCCCACAATGCACCTCGAGAGCGTGACGTTGACTGAAGTGAACACGTCAGAGGAGCGTCATGATTTAGCAAATAATATCTGTGTTAATAAAAATAAACACAGGCATAGAGAGAACAAAACTCTTATTTCTAAGTTAATATTTAATTAAACACTCTACAGGCGAATTGTTTTTGTGCAAAATGTCCTAGAAATAACATAACCCGTTTGATATGTTATTATGTTAAGTGCGTTGCATGCAATATATGTCCATATAATATATGCAATGTTATTATTAATACTTTGTGTGACTAATGTAGGTGTGGGATTTAATTAAGATGTGAAGAACAGCTGGTTCAATCCTACCCACTACACGCACCCACGCTCGGGTATAGAGACGCGGTGCAATACTGCCATCTTGTGGCGATGCCACGCACCGCACACAGCCTCGATTTGTTGCTCTTTTTTAATGCTTTTATTTATTTCATTATTTCATATGCATTTCACAAACCTGCAAGGGCTGACACCTGAATATAAATACATCCCAAAGCCACGGCTTACCAACTTCCTCATCTTGCATCCCACAGCGGCTTCCCTTTACGCGGCTTTATCTGGCAACAAGCCACGTATAAGTAGCTCAATACGGTTCAATTAATGCATTTGCTGATTTGCTATGTTATGCATTTCCGTAATCGATTTGCATGAATATGAATAAGAAAAATCATGCCACCTAATGCAGCAGTATGGCCAAATTATGACCACTCCATACGTCCGGTTTTAATGCATTATAGTAACGTTAAATGAACTACCAATAAACCATATTAACAGTTTAACATGACCCAAGATTACTAAAAGCTGTTTGATCTGAAATATTGAAATCTAATATTGATCTGAAATCTATTCTTTGTTAGATCACGACACCCAATGGATTAACATATGGGAACATACACATATACATGCAATGTTAACATATACCTTAATACAAAGGGTTGCAGGTGTTTCTGTGGGCCAGTCCAGCCCTTACATCAGCTGCAGTTCCCCTGCAGGCCACAGGCTGCAGTAAAACATTTGCTAACGAGGGTTATCCACTTCTGCCATCTGACACTGAGAGAATGTGAAGTTTTTGCTTAAAAACCCAGCAAACAGAGTATTAAAATAAGCCAACATATACGCAAA
The DNA here is from genome assembly GCA_036877525.1 of Chromobotia macracanthus. NCBI lineage: Eukaryota > Metazoa > Chordata > Actinopteri > Cypriniformes > Botiidae > Chromobotia > Chromobotia macracanthus. Next base: position 2,569,606 of record JAZGTH010000080.1, on the reverse strand, counting down.
GTGAATTTTTAATGCATTGATGGAATTTATAATTGATATTCATGTTTAAAAGATGACTAAGGGGGTCAGATTCTTCTGATTCCTCCAAGAACAAAGCTCTTATCACAAAAGCTTCTGTCTCTGCTGTCTGTGATTTACACATTCAGTCTGACAGTCGGGTGTCTGCAGGTCTGCGGCACCTGGCTCATCACATCCCGGGTGTACTGATGTCAGGGGAATGGCCTTAAATGAAATGAAGAGTCAGTCACCACAAGGCACCTGCCTGCCTTGCATCCAAAGTGTTTCCATAACTTCATCCTAATCAATCTAATAAAAAAACACTGTAGCAGTCTGCGGTGCAACTTCTGCTCCAAACTGCATTACGCTGTGGGATCCCGGCTGGAGTCCAGAGGCTGTAAAAAAGTCAACAGAAAAGATGCCCTAGCAACAAACCATAATGCAAAAGCATGTTTCTCCATTGACTGCCATTCAAACCTTGCCTGCAAGATATTAAAGCTGCAATCCGTAACTTTTGCCTCTCTGCCACCATCTCTGTTTGAAACATTTGAAACAGGTTACTTATGTGGTTATTTTCTGCACCATCTACAGTGACTTCACAGCTGAGGCACTAGCCTGCAGCGAAACGTTGTAACAACGTTAGCAAATAACTCAGGACTGTGCGCATTCTTGCGGTACAATCAACCAGTCAGCATTGTCCTGTGGTTTCGCAGACTTTTAAGGCACATGGCAGTTTACTACTCTTCAGGTGTTACACCAAAGGGATTTGTAATACGTCATACATTTATGGATGGAAACTTTTGCTTTGTGTGGAAAGTGACATCATACAGGTTTGGTCTGACTATAGTCAGTGAAAGCCTCCTCTGGCCATTCAAATGCTTAGAACAGGTGGGAACACAAACCATATAAAGACTTTTTCACTCTTTATTGTAACCCTATACCAGACATGTCTTATGTACCAACCGGCCTGCTGATTTTCATATACAAATGATAACTGCCTAAACATTCATAAAGAACTATAGCCCTTTATTTTAGTGCAATGAAAAGCAAACAGCATCTTTTGTGGTATATGCAGAAAAATCCCAGAATAATAAATCTAGCACTCAAAATAGACTCGATTATAGATCATATAAAGGGTACAGACTATATCTCTGCATAGTCTAGACTCTCAAATGTTTTTTGTTTTCTTTCAGATGTGCTTTTGGCTTCTCAAACCACCACTGAAACCCCCTCGGGTTGTTGTTCATACTCATGTGTCTAACCGTGAACTAATTGGGTAATGAGGTGTTTTAATTTCTGAATGTCAGCGCATCTACCTGAGCAGATCACCTAGGGCTTACTGAAGCATCATGGAACTATCTGACCTGTTTTTCAACTCAGATTGCAAAGACATCGACCCTGTTAACCTTTCTTTGTGCCTGAACGTACAACGTGTACCAAAGCCCCATTTTGTTGTGGAACATGCTAGCTGTGATGCAAACCTTGCAATTTGAAACAAGTTTCCCTCATTCTTAACTTCACCCTCCCCTTCACGCACACACTCTACTGCACAAAAACACACAAAAGAGTTTCTGTTTGTAGCAGCAGAGCGAAGATATATGTAGACAACACCCCTCTGCCCTTATTTAAGCATTTTATGGTGTTGAATAGATTGCGAATATTTTTCATTTCTTGGAAAACGTTTCTACGTCATGATAATTATCAGAATCGCTCCGCTAACACAGCAGCGTTTGCCTTGATATCAGCCAATCAAACCGGAGGTACTAAAAATGTGTTTTTCTCAAGGACCATCTGCCTAACCTCGTTAAAATGCCTTGGAAAATAGTTGTTCTGTAAACTAACACATATCTAACGTATATACTAGTGTACTCCTTATAGCTAATAGAATTTATATACTGTATATAAATTAATATTGATAATCTTTCTCTCATAGGAGTCACAATACCATGATATTAATAACCTTGATTAATAACCTTGACTATTGATTCTGTGTTAATATTACACATGATAATATTGTTGATAATTCAGCGCCAGTATCTTGTTGGCACTCCAACACAAGAGGTGTCGCTATTGCACCCATTTAACATTTCGCCTTAATAGCCTCAATGGTTACAAACTCTCTCTCTGCCTCCTCACACTCGCATTTTGAACGTGATTCATTGGTCAAAAAAGAAGAAACGCTAAATAAACTAAATCACAGATAAACTAAAAGCAGTAGTGTAGTGAAAATCTTAAAGGCTGCTGACAATTTTTAAACAACATACAAACACTTCCATACAGTTTTTACACCTTAACTTCCTGTTTCAACAGGAAATGTCTCGACAGGTCTGAAATCTGCACGTCATTTTGTGGTTTGGAAGGGTCAGCACCTGCAATGGTAGTAGAGAGAGATAGTTGTAGATAGTTGATATTTTTTTTACAGATCATTTTTGACAGAAAGACACTTGATCACTCATTGTCAAATGTGGTAAACAGGAATCAGAACATGTCTATAATGAATTCCTGAGCCTTTATGTCTCTCTTAGAGGCTTCGAGTGTTTACTCTAGAGGTGTAAGACTGTGCCAAACACCTTTTCAAAATAAACTGTTTATCAGATCACCTGCGACTCACAGAGGCTTAAGTCATGTTTTCAGGAGTGATGAGTAACAACACTTCTCATAAGCCTCCTTTCAAAACAAGTGCAGGCCTACCATAACTGGTTTTCTATCTTGGGTTTTCAACAGCTGTGTGAATAGCAGAAGAACCAGTAATGCCTTTGCTGACTTCAGCTGAACAGTTAGAATGGGCATGGGTGAAGCCCTCGGGGTAAGTGTTACTTCGGCACAGTAGAGGATCAGTAGTTATGGAGCAACACCTATGCCTACAGGTCTCCAACAAATGCTCCTCAAACAGCTGGGAGGAGGAACCTGAGTGAGTCAGATGTGTGACTGATACTCACAGTAACAGCAAATCAAGGAACCAGGTATACAGATGACCTATTCTTGATCACATATCCACAAAACACAGTATATATGTAGCACTGGCAATTTCCGCAACGACCACAATCTTCAGTCTTAAAGGTATAGTTCACAATACCTAGAATATTGCACACGAGTCCTGCAGAACGATTGTGTTTCACTTTCATGGTGCATTTTTGTCTATGGTGCATTTCAGTCCTCATTCACTTTAATATATGATGATATGGAAAACAACAGTCAGGACATTCCATTACCTGTTCCATGAATAAATAACATCACACCCCAGCTAACAACTTTAGGTTGTAAGAACGTTTCCCTAATGTTTCCATTAAGTAACAAAAACACCAAAAATGTTATTTTGAACATTCTAGCAATGTTCAAATTGTCCAGTTTGTAAGACATTGTATTAACTAAGATTGTTATTCAAACATTGTTTATCATAACAATCATAACATTAATAAAACGTTCCACTAACAACTTAAGGATAACATTTTCGATATATATGATATATAACATTAATAAAAAGTCCCACTAACATCACTGCAAGAACGTTTTTTGATAACTTTGAGAGAACTTTTAGAGAACATTAGCCAACCTTCTGAGAACGTTCCAAGCTGGGCAGGTCTAGAACAACACAAGGATAAGCAGAATTTAGATATTTGGGTGAACTGATCCTTTATGACAGACCCTTCCCTATATAACAGCGACTTTATCCATTGGCAACACTCGAAACATCTCAGAAGATCTAATTTTGCAAAAGCATTTGTTTTACTTGTGTCCATGCACGGGTTCTAATGGGAGTTGGCCGGGCAAGTCAAGACTTGATTGCAGATTTGAAGGACAAGAGGATTGTTCTTTTACTTTAGGTGGATTATATGTGATTGATTCAACTCTTACCTTGTTTGTTAATAGTGAAAAGTCATGAAGTGAATCACTCCAAACGTTCAATCTTTTATGAGAACAAGGAGGCACGGTGTTCTACATTTGATCACGATTCCTATGTATAACAGAAAAGAATCTTTATTATTAACCAGCTGTGGCGAAATTTGTTTTGTGATTATAAATAGCTCACCTACAAATAAAAAAATATATATATTTAAGTCTTGAACCGGTAACAAACAGTCTTGCAGAATCTGAAAAAAAACCCAACTAATACTGTGACATAGACAAAGCCACAAATAAAACATGATGTACAGAACGTCCACTTCTGCTCACAGTGTGGTTGTGTGACTTCCTTCATTTTTCCAAACTGCGAAAGACTTTTCAGGAGATCTCAGTCGTTTTATTTCAGTAACTTTTAGGTCTCAGATATTTCTGTTCAGAAATAGACACACATGAGACAATTGTTGACATTCAATAAGAGCATAGAGCTGTAAAAATAATCTGGATAGCACAGCTCAGATCACACGTTCGGCACAATTTTGGAAAGTTTGAGCTCAAACTGAAATATGTGATTTGTGATGGCAGAGACAGTGTAAAAACAAAGCAAACATCCCTTTTTTCTATTTAATTTTATTTCTTAATCTCTTACAATCATTTATCATTCCATTCCTTCAGCCTCTAATTAGAAATTTTGCAAGAGAAGTTGCGAGAACCCTTTAAGTGGATATCACAGAAAGTAATGTATCCAAAAATGTGTCTAACACACTGAGGAAGGAAGAGGTCAGTTCCTCTAAAATTATTATGTGTATAACATGATAGATATATATCAGCAATTCATCATGATTTTCCGAATGATTTTCCGCACCTGAGGGGCTGGCTGACCCCCGTCTCTATCAAACATCTATTTCATACAAAAGTACAAGGTTCTTGAAACATCAATTCGCATACATTTAAGATTCATGGAATCTTTGCCCACAGCATTTATCATATATATAAATCTCTTGTGCGAAACTGCTGACGGTATAAGGAAGAACCAGAATTTGAACTGATATATGATACAGGAGAAAGGCTCCAACATAAATTTCAACAACACGGTGTACGAATCCACGCCTCACAGTCAGCACAGCAGGTAAAACTTGTGCAGGTGTTGAATTTCATGTGGCACGTCAGCCAATGAGCTGCTCTCATCACGGCCCTGTCAAAAGCGCACAGAGTTAAGACAGCCAGGAAGTTCCCATTCTGCCAAGAAGGTTGACAAAGAGCTCATGTGAATAGAGACGTTCATAAGCGTATGTCAGCAGCACCTCCAGCAGTGGGCTAAACTTTGGTGAGCTGAATTCTTTCTTCCCTGCTTTTCAAAGGCACCAGAAGCGTGGACGTCCTGAAAGTAAGTTTTCTTTTTTTCATTTCTTTTAAATGCAAAAAAATCCGGGTCACCCTAGGTGTGCTCTTCATATCAGTTTTTACATGTAAACTCAAGCTGCCATGCCATACACAGTGAATTAAATACCAGCATTTGCTGACGTCACAAGGAAACAAAAAGTGCATTTTGCTCGACAGATGCAAATGTCTTGACAGCACGTTAAGGCTGCACTTGGAGAAACTCAAGGGGCTTCGTTAAAAAGTATTGCAACTGCATACTGTACAACGTCATGCATTAAAAATAGTTGCGCCAAAACGAAAGAAAAAAGAGATATGCGCCAAAAAGAAAGAAAAAAGAGATATGCGCCAAAAAGGAAAGAAAACTTTGTTGGCGTCACATTGCCAATAGTCATCAATTACTAGACATGTAATGCAAACACATCGTGCATGTACTGCATGTTTCAAGACCAGAAAATACATGCAAATCAATGTCAGCTTGTTTTAAAACCCCTTTGCATCCCAGCTAACAATTTTAGGTTGTAAATGTTAGGTCGATAACGTTCATTAATCATTAAGTAACACAAACGATATAAAGATCACTTTGGCTAGTCTAGCAACGCGTAAAGCATCCCATTGCATACGTTGCATGAACGTTATTGCTCGGTTACGCGTCCTTCAAGCCTTCTTTACTCGTGTAACGTTTATAAAACGTTAACAAAGCTACTTAAGGTTAACGCTTTGGGTATAGGGTTTGTATTGCGCACAGAAATGCGCTGCTAGCGTTGCTGCAAGAACGTAACGTTGAGAGAACGTTTGGAGAACGTTAGGCAGCGTTATAGAAACGTGTTGGGGATGTTAGGGTACATTTGTGATGCAGTATGTATGTAAAACAAGGGAACTGAGCACTTTTTTTTGCATTTGTGAACGCACACATCAGATGTTTTCAGCCGTCACTGCAGCCGATTCAGCTGCGCCTGTGCAGGCGGTGTGCAGCTGCAGAGCTGCAGTGCATGCGCAAATCCTGCCGCAGTCAAAGCTGCAGCTTATTAATAGCCCCCCTATAAAAATAAAGCCATCCCTTTGACAGGTGGGATCACATCGGGTCTGGGAACAGCTCGTGTAATGCCGGATCAGACTCACGGTTTGCCGGCTGAGGTGGTTCACCGTCACTGGACATCATCTGGTGAGGAGCGAACCGCACCGTTCGTGCCTCAATTCAGCGCCAACCATCAAACTTTAACTTCACCGTGGTGAATGAAAAAAGATGATTTAGATGACTTCACACGACAGGCAAACCCATAAATCGTTGTTGTTGTTGGTTATGATCGCACGGTACGCGCAAAAAAGCGCTTTGCGCCTCTATTGCGCCTTTGCGCAACTTTGCGCATCTTGTTGGCGTGCAGCGCAGACCGCTGTGATGCTTATAAGAGGGGGGCGGTTCTCGCTTGAAGTGAACACGGGGTGCAAGTATGACATGCAAGGGGTAAGTTTTACATTTCCCCGACTGAATGTGCAGCCGTCGGAGGTTTGTCAGATCTGTTTCCTGTCCTATTCGGTGCAGCGAGTGCGCGGTGCAAGGAAGTGGTGAGTTAGGCCATGATATAATTGCGTGTTATTTAACGCAGTTTATATCGTTGCTATAGTTTTAATTTGCTGAACTACTTCTGCTACTGTTTCATGGGTTGCACGGCAGCCTTTATGCTTAAGAGACCCCAAAATCTCTTATTTAAACTGTGAATGATGCACCCTCAAAATGCTCTGGTTTATTTTGTTGTGCAGGAACAATGCTTGTCTGTATCACATGTCGTCCAGAGTTGAACCTGGTTTTAACTCTGGCTGGTTTTAAGGGACCTCATTAGAACAGACCAAAGTCTGTCTGGCTGTTTGCACAGTCTTACCTTAAGTTTCAAAAATTGAGGGAAGATTGCACAACATGTTTGTCTTGATTCCACTCTTGTTCTCAGTTTTGAAGGTTTTTTTTCCAGTTTTGACAGCTGACCCAAATAACGGCACGATTCCACTGAATGTCAAACCGACTATTGCGTTTCTGTTTGATGCCACCGTCTGCTGAGCTTGCCTGCAGAATTTCCCCTTCGCTGGCTCAAAAGCCTCTCAGTTCTCCAAACAGGACCTGTCTCTTACTCAGATCCTTTTGAAATTTTTACAGTATGTGCGTGTGTATTGACACTCTGCCTTTATTCAGACCTTATTTATTGGCAAATACCGTGTAACACAAACCTTGTGTGATCATAACCATATGCCATTATGTTAGCTTCATGTGGCTGATTGCTGTGGTTAGGTGTGCATCTGAGGTTTTGTGCTTTATCTGTTTTCTGTGGATGCGTCTTTTCTTCCATGGTGCTTTGATGCTGAATGTTTCATGTCCGCACTACTGTAGGTGCTTCTTTTGACACTGTTGTGTCATCGCTGTAACAAGTCAGTTCTGCAGAATCTCAGATTCTCAAAACTAGATTTTAAATTTGCCGCTGCATAAACTCTCAGAGAACGTTTTCTGTTTAAAGTAGTTGGTGTAATGTTTTAAAAATGTTAGAAAAAAGTTTAAATACCATTCTTATCCAAGCAAAAAAGTTAATACAACGCTTAAAAAACTGAACATTTTGAACATTCCCAAAACTTTCAAAATAATTTTTTTAACGTTTTTGTTCTTTAATGGAAATATTACAGAAACATTCTTACAATCTAAAATTGTTGGGTTTGGGTTAAAGCATCTGTCAAATGCATAATATGCAGTAAACTCGCTCTTGTACTCAGTGATACCATATAAAGGAAGTACAACCAAAACAGGATTTCAACCTCCTGTTTCCCTGTTTTAACCTTTGCCTCACAAGCAATCACACCTGCAGAAACTGTTTGCATGTTTTTATACTGATCGTATTTTTACTACGCTGCTTGTCCTTGCAGACCAAAGTTTAACATTAACCAAACCACAACTTTAGTCCCACAGTCTAGGTAAAGTTCAGGTTGGTGGTTTGCACAAGGTGATTGCACTAATACTACAGATCAGGAAAATATTCTCTAGGTTACGTTAATAATCACTGATGAGATATGTCTGACACGTCACTAAGCAATTGTAGACGTATGAATTAAAGAGAAAAAGCATGCAGAGAAACAGAGAAACAATATGAGCCGTTAAACAGAGAAAGACCCTCTCTGAACCCTCTGCTGTAACACGTGTTTGACTTTTGACTGCAATGAATTTAATTATACAAACGTTTAAGAGAAAGAAACACATATTTGAACGTTTGCCCTAAAACTTTCTAAAAACTTGTGACCGGCGCTGAATATTAAATTTGTGCTGACTTTACAGCCAGACTTACTGATTCAGCTGGGAGTTGTGAGTGAGTCTGGCCTAGATACTGTACGTATGAGACATGGACAACAGTTTGTGACTCACACTAAGTAAACAAACAAGACAAGATTGATTTTGTTGAGAACGGAGCGAGGCGGTTATTTAGTCACCCGTTTATCTGCTCTTTCTCAATCTAACCTGTGACTAATTATTTTGAGAATATTATTTTGTGCCATATGGAATGCATTTCTGTTTATTCATTTATTTAGAGTAACAGTACAATAAAAAAGATCTAGGTTATGTAAAAACTTTTATTGGTTTAACAGTGTAAACGTTTAATCATAAGACTAAGTCTTTAAAAACGAGAAACATACAGTAAATGCGTTCAGATTTTTTAATGGTACTGTATGTTCATCAGAGCATATAAGAAGATATGTGGATTTTTTACGCTGTTGTTGTTTATGGCTAAATATGATCAACTACAGAGGCAATAGAAAGAATCAAGTGATGCAGACAGCAGGACGATGTTTTACTACAGTTTCCGGGCTGTTGATTTATAAGGTGATGAGTTATGAAGTGGTTTATCATTGGTGGACCGCTGCAGGGTGTCGGGCCTCTTTTGCAGGCCTGCGTGTATTAATGATAGCACACAAATTAGGTAGCTGCAAAACAAGTGCAGAATGGCGAAGAATAGACCAAATTCAATTTGAATTCAAATACAGGAAAATATATTAGCCAATTGCGCAGTAACACAAGCTTCTGGACTGTCAACTCGCAGGCTTTGGGCCATGCTGATAAATATTTTCAAATTGGTTCTGCTTATTATTTCTCCCGGGCAGCGTGGCACACCAAATTGGAATTTAGGGAGGGTATTGTGGAGGGTTTCAGACGGCTGTTGGTTACTGTTCACAGAAGATTTGCTGTCACATTTTTTACAAGCGTCAATTGTGCTTTCTCAAAACACCAGTCACTCATCTTTTGATTAACAGCTTAATTGAGAAAATCTCTCTTGCCGTGACGACCTGAATTGAGTGTGAAATTCCCGGATTAGGAGACGGGTTAAGCAGTCGCTGTCATTTTGAAAAGCCAGCCTGTTTTCCCTTTGTCCGTTTGTACTGTGAGCCCTGAAGGATAGATTTGTCGAGACTGTTGAGGTGATTGTTTAGACAACATATTGGTCTCACTCATGCAGTCTAGCATAATCCCAGCTAAGAATTTTAGGTTGTAAAAACTTTTCCATAACGTTTAAATGCTTAAGAGTAATGTTTCTGATATAGATGTATAATGTTCAAAACGTTCTGCTAACATTACTGCAAGAACCTTTTGAGAGAGAACTTTGAGAGAATGTTTACCAACGTTTTGAGGATGTTCTTTGAATGCTGGAATGCTCCATTATATTTCATTTATTTAATTTTTCATGTGTTTTCTGTCGACTAAAGACATGAGAGCTTTGGATGAAGGCGTGTTCTAGGCTGCCTGCTACTATAATATGTTAATTTGCTAAATTAGACTAACAAATACAGCCCTGCCAGGGTCAAAGCAACCTTTACAAATGAAGTTCAGTTCCAGGCATTTACAGGCTGTTGTACAAACACTACATCTTATTTTACTGTATCAAACGCATTACTCATTTTTTCTAGTTTTATGCTCTCGTTCCCACACCTGTTATCAGTTTCTCACACTATATAATAACACACACACCCCGAGCCACCACCCCTACATACAGTGCTGTGTTCCCATCAGGTCTTCCCAGCTAACAATTTTAGGTTGAAAAAAACATTTCAACAATGTTTCTGTTAGTAACCAAAATTTGAAATATGTTATTTTGAGTTGTATATCTCTACACGTTGTATTAAACGTTCAATTTTTTAGACATTGTAAACATTACTTGGTTATAAGAATGCTTTTCAAATGTGTTTTAATTCTGTTATTTTGAAGACATTCCACTAACAACTTAAGAATAATGTTTTTGATATATCTCATATATATAATATTAAAACTGCAAGAATGTTTTCGAGAGAACTTTTACAGAACGTTAGCCAACATTCTGAGAATGTTTTTCTGTTAGCTGGGTTTGCGTTGGAAATCCGTTCTAAGTGCACATCCGGTCAGAATAATAGAATCTAGATGGAAAAAGCAGGTGTGTAAGAGTCCTGGTGTGAGTTTCCTTCATTATGTGGGGTTCCCAGTCATTGTGACATCATAAAGTATATTAGCACCAGGAAGTGGGGCTCCAACACAATGGGCATCAATAACAATATCTGGATGGAGAGTGGGGGCTTATGGGATTGCTGTGTAAAATGACGGTAGGCCACAGGCATGGAATTTGGAGCTCGGGCACTACAGCAACTGTGCTATACATGTGCTATGTGCTCTATATTTGACCGTTTCGCTGGAACTCAGGAAAAAGCCATTCCCGGACTACTTCCTACTTCCTAGTCTAAAGTGGAAACAAAAACAAATAGGCATTATTGTTAAGAGGAACTTTATTGTTAGGCAGCTGTGCATGTAAAAGATCTGCCGTGTTCTGACCACCAGAGCTTTTCTGGGAAAGAAAGAGTGAGGAAATAAATTAAGGGGAGTCAAAGTCTTGCAAGGGGAAGTAAAATTGTGGTAGAAGCAGGGTTCTTCTCTTTTGCACGTGCGCTTGTCTTTTAAATATATTGATAAATGGAAGGGGCAGGAGTTGAGTCATTTGGCAGCAGGAACCCAGCTGCCAATTATAGGTTGCAAGAACGTTTCCATTAAGTAACAAAAACGTCACTTTTGAAAGTTACGTCCAGCTTTTTAGATGTTGTATTATTGTTATTATTGTTACAAGAACACTATTTACACATTTTTTAAAATTCTGTAACATTTTACTAGCTGCTTTTAGGAATACCATGTTTGATATGATCTACTAACATTCCTGCAAAAATGTTTATGATAACTTTGAGAAAACCAACATTCTGGGAACGTTCCCTGTTAGCTAGGAAAGCTGTTGAATCATTAAGGTGTGGGGTTCATAAAAAACAGTTATAGGCGTTTGAAATGAATCATGTTCTGCTGTTACAAGAACTGTGGGGGAAAAGTTTGATTCATCTGATTCCCTGACTGCTTGTCCCCAAGCAAATATAATTATGTATAATTTTAGTTAGACATGGTACGGTTTAAGAGTGTTTTATATTCCACACAGAAATGGACATAACGTTTTACAACATTTGAGGGGTTATAATTAACAAATACCTTCATCCTACAGAAACACAGTGTAAGGCGCTGCGTGTTTTCACACAGTTATCCTGTCTAATCCAGACTGGCCACAAAAACCTCATGGCATTCAGTCTTAGTTTACTATCGCCTGTGCTTGCTTAACTGCTTTGGCAAACAAAAAAGGCTGCAGTCATGAGCAATGACAGCCTGAGTCAGGCCTCCGTCACTTCAAGATAAGATAAAACCCACAGCCTAATCTGATTCATTTGCATTTAGTTTGGTTAACCGGAACTTAGCTACAAATAGAATCTGTCCAGTATGAAACCGTGTATGAACATTGCCATGTTATTTGGGTATCTTAGTTACAGTAGATCAGGGTCTAAAGTATCATTATCAAGCACAATACTGTAATCCCTGCATATCTGAAAGCTGTCAAAAGCTTTTGCAAAAATCCAGCAGGCCTCTGATGTATAGATTAAAGTTTATTTTGGTCTTTCTTTTTTCTAGATTTAGAAGATGCTGCGTTTACTTTTCCTGTTCTTGATTCTGCGATGTGCAGGTAGGTTTAATTTTATCAGTGTTGATAATATTGTGTCGTGCTTTGATCTGTCCTGTCTGTTCAGATGTTTATTTTTACTCCATCTTTCACTTGACACGTCTGTCTGCAGTCTGTCTTTCGGTGACAGACTTGTGAAATTGATTTGGTAGCAGATTTCAACCAAAGAACGGAAGAAACTTTAGATAAAGTTTAGATGTTTTACATAAACAGTACTGACAACTTTTGAAATGTGTGTGTGTGTATACTGTATACATTTGAGAAGGTTGTCACTTGTCATTTACAATAGACGTTTCACCTTCACTGTTGGTAAAGCCGCTTATTTTTAACCTCTTATTTTTATTCAAATAAACAGCTGTGACGTCAGAAGACACAGAAGAATATTCAGGAGATAAAGGTATGCAATTCTACCAACAACAATGAATATATGATATGGGTGAATTTTATGAACATATACAGATTAAAGTTCACCTAAAAATACTTTTCCCTTGAAGAAAAAGAAGCAACTTATTAGAACCTTATTAGAAATCAATAAATTATTATTATTTTTTTTGTATAAACTGCCCCCCAGCTCTGATATTCATAACTTCCTGAAAAATTATTTGTATCACATTATAGTATTTTTGGTCAAGTTGTTTTATAAACGCTTTAAAAATTAGCATTTTCTTTGATTGTCTCTTTGTCTCTGTCTTCCCTCTCCATATTCCCATGAATCCAGGTGATCAGGAGGAAGATTATGATGAAGTAGGTGGGTACTCAGCAGCCACAGACTCCACATGAAGACAGGCTGTTACTGTAAGACTTGACCATCTCATCCGCCACATTAATTTCTGAAAGCAATCAATTAGCCCGTCCCTGCAGGGCCCCGCTGATAGCCCGGCACCATGCACACCTCTGCCCATCCCCTTAATGGATGCTGGCGGTTTCACTCCATCCTCCCCCGCGAGGATCTGTCGGTCTTCATCAACAGAATGATTGCTCTCTGATAGAATTACTCAGCTGTTAAAGCAAGCCACGCTCCCTGGTTCTGGCCAGACCCAGCTAACAATTTTAGGTTGTAAGAATGCTTCCCTAACGTTTCCATTTGTAGCAATAAAAATGTTGTTTTTAAAAACATTAAGTTGTTAATTTTTTAATTTTAAAAAACAACATTTTTGACATATATTGTATATAGCGTTAAAAAACTGTTTACTGATGTTACTGCAAGACATTTTTTTATAACATTAAATTAACTTTTAGAAAATGTTGGCCAACGTTTTGAGAATGTTCCCTGTTAGCTGGAGAGGCAGTTATGATTGGTTAGAGGATAGTAAAGCTGTGTTGTGGTCTGATTTGAGCATGAATTGTATTATGATTCATTTGCCATCCAGTATCCAAAAAAAGGTAAATGAGCTTCTGATGACTGGCTGTTGGACAGTCACTTTCAGTACAGTACAGGTTTAAGTCTGGCCCATGTCGTGTCCTGAATTATTCCCTGTCAACACTTTGCTTTTGCTATTAAAGGAATATTGTGCATATATCAGCTTGATATCACTGATGTTCACACTTGTCTTTCTGAAAGCTACAGGCTCTGTAATCTGAAAATGTTTCCTGTACAATCTACTCCTAACACCGTTCATAATCTACTGTGTCATCAGTTCATATCCTAATTTCACTTTCATGTTTGCTTGTTTTTGCCAGCGACATCAAGATTACTTCCCCCTGAAAATGCTGAACTGGATAAATCCAAAGGAGAAGAAGGCGAATCTAAATCAGGTAAAAATGTCTTTTGATATCTTTAATTGGTTCATTAAAGGGATAGTTCAGTCAAAAAGTGTTTTTTCCCATAAATTACCCACAGTTCATTTCAAGCGTATATGATTTTTTTTGTGGAACGAAAGATATTAACGAAGATATTTTGAGAAATGTCTCAAAATATCTTCTACAGAAAAGAAGATATTTTCTTCTTATCTATAGAAAAGTGGTTTTGTGACCATGCAATGGAAGTTAATGGGTGCCACTGTTGTTTGATTACCAACATACCTCACAATATCCTCTTTTGTGTTCCTCAAAAAAAGTCATACAGGTTCAAAGCGACATGAGTGTGATTAAATGATGGAGAAAAAAGGTTCTTACAACCTATAATTGTTAGCTGGACAGCTGTCTCTGGATATTGTGACATACAGTATCACAAATAGTATGAATATATTTTATTGACTGTTTTTTGTTCATTTTTAGACGGAACAATGATAATCATCATAGCTGCTGCAAGTGTCGTAGCTTTGGCTGTAGTCGCTGTCGCAGGTAAGTCAGATTTCAGCACATTAATTTTAACGTTCTTATTGGACACTTTAATAATCAGGCATTTCCTGTCACTCTTTACATTTATTCATTTAGCAGATGTGTTATTATTATATTTAGTGTTCGAACACTCACAAATACAACAAATAATGTAAAATAAAACAGAAATATAGTTATTAAAGTGATCTTTGATTAATTTTACATTACATATCTGAGATATTTGCATTATACATCTTGATATGTGGCACTAAGGAGCTTTTCAAATATAAGTTATATAGAGTGAAACGTATACAGCATGCGAACCTTGGAACATGTTACCTGTCTAACAGTTATAAAGTTACTGGGATACAAGCTGTAATTAAATATCTTAAAGGGGACTGTGTTACTGTCAAATGTTGGTTTAATATTGATGTTGATTTTACAAGAGCTGATCTAGCAACACGAATCCCAGGTGTGCAGAGATCGTACACACACCTGTGGGCCAAATTCCTGTCAGTCAAACAGTTGCAGTGACAAGTGCAAAGACACCCTGGTTTATCTGATACAAAAGTCACACAATAAACTATTTTCAAGACTTAAGATGTCACAATGGCTGCCCCAGTAATCATGTAGTGCATGAAAAAATAAAATGTATGCCTCTTTTCGTTTTTTTTACAGCTATTGTTGTCCTCAGACGCTACCTAAGGAGTAAGGAACAGGGGTAAGACTGATTTAGCTTTTCTTGTAAGCAATTTGAAATAGCCTGGGCTTCAGGCAAACTTATATTGGATAAATGTTTTTAAAAACAATCAATGCATGCTGAGTTGGAGAAAGCAAAATCTATTGGACTGAAATGTGTGTGTACAGTCTACAAATCATTACCAGTGTTGTACCAGAAATCATTTATGATCCCTGAAATTTAGACAAAAACGCACCAGCACTTGTTGGAAAGCTGTTTAAAAAAATCCAGCAGCTGCCCTCGGCTTACATACTGTATATCTTTGTCAAAACTTTAACTTCTTGAGTGACACATCGGTACTTAGTTTTTACAAGGCGGTTTGTGCGCGTTCCACCCATCGACTTTTCGGGTGGTCCGACCAGTCAGTCGGGTAACAGTTTGCTGAATCCCTGGTAACCCGCTAAACACGAGATGACATCAGGAGAGGTGAGACAATGGAGGGCAGCCGTGCGAGAGGGTTAGGCCACCATTAGCAGCAGGTCGGTACATGCGTGTCGATAACTCCACCTTCCAGTTACCTGTCAAACACCCCTCAAGTCTTGAACTGTTAGCAACAGCTCAACGAACACAAAGACAGAAAACCAGTCATGCGCTGGCTAATGTGAACATGATTTGACCTGTTACAGTAAACCCTGACTGAGAAAGTTGAGCGAGGGTTGAGATGTCCTAACAATGTGTTTAAAAAATAAAAATAACATTAAATGAAAAACAGGAAAAATGTAACACATCATTGCACTTTTACAAGACTGTTTTTCCTCATGCTGTCGGACAGAAAACTGCCCAGACCAGTTTTGTGTTTGCTTGGGAGAATGAAGGAAGAAGAAATGTGTTGCAATTTATGTTGCATATTAGTAAGAATTGCAGGTATTCCTGTAACAAACAGCCCCCTTACAGAGGAGATGCATGCATTTCACATGTGCAAAAATGTGTATTTTTTTATGTGAATCTCATGTAATTTTCCATGGAATCACACGTGAAACGTGGTGACATGTTTTTCATGTCTAATTCATATATGTTTTTGCACATGTGGAGTTTATGTGTACCTGAATAACCTGCACTTGTGTATCAAACCGCATGGAAATTTGCTTTGCATGTTCATGCACGTTTGTATGTTGCTTCTGGAGTGAACTTTACACCTGTTGTCACAGACTGTGTTTGCACAGAAGAGCCCCTCAGTTATGTTTTATTCGGATCAAGTTCAGGTTATTTAAACTTGTTTAAAGCTGCAGTGTGACCTTTGTGTTTGAATATTATTGATTATTCTTTATTTTAATCAGTATACATATTTTGATCAAAATCAAATCAGATTGTATTTATAAAGCACAGTAAAAACAAAAAGAGGTTGACCACTGTGCTGTACAACTATACTAAACCATCCATTTAAAACATAAAAGCACATTTTACAAGTTTGACATCTGTTACTTTCCCTAAACAGTCTGCACACTGTGGCACTATCCAAAATTGTTCTGTTTGTTCTGAGTATCCAAACACAGCAACATAGGCTCAGCCATTGGCATGAGTTAAAAATAAAAAAACCAATAAAAAACAGGGCAGTGTCTGGAAACTGTTCGCAAACAGAATTTTGTGCAATTCCAATTGGTGGCACATAATTGGCACGCTGCAGCTTTAAGCAAATATTACCCCTTTTAAACTTTATTTCCCCTCTTCTAGTCCTCAGACTGTAGTCTCTTGTGCTTTCCAGATAAAGCTAGAGAAAAAAGAAAAGCACACCATTGTTCTTTCTCTCAGGTCTCACATCCTCACTCTTTGGCCCATCGCTGCGGCCCCGATCGGTTGTGTAACTGAATTTGGCTTACCTGTTTTGCAAAGTAATCAGTTTCAGCTACTTGCTGAGTGTGTTGATATGTGAGAACAGGCAGAAAGAGAACAAGGTTTGTCTGACACCTGCCTCCACACAGTAAGCTTAAAGATCTTCTATTCTGTCTCTCTCCCTCTCTCTCTTTACTGAGGTTAAATTCTTCTGCAGGATTACAGGTTACCTCAGGGGAATGCAGTTAGCTGAGGCAGGCCATTTTTTCCACTGCTGAGTGATAGATCGGCTGAAAGGGGCTTAATCACACGGCAACCACAGGCCCTGTGGATCAACAGAGAACCTTTCTGAACATGTTCACAGCAAACACACTGAATGAAACTCATAAAGACCCCTGAATGACTTGCAGGGCACTTTTAGATGCAAAGCATGCCATCCCAGCTGACAATTTTAGGTTGTAAGAACGTTTTCCTAATGTTTCTGTGAAGTAACAGAAAGGTAAAAATGTTGTTTTGAAAGTTCCAGGAATGTTCAAAACGTTCAGTTTTGTAAACATTGCATTAACCTTATTGATTGATTCTAAGAACGTTATTCAAACATTTTTTAATTCTGTAGAACTTTTAAAACGTTCCACTAACAACTTAAGAATAATGTTTTTGATGTAATATATAATGTTAAAAAACTTTTACTAACATTACTGCAAGAACATTTGATAACTTTAAGGGGAACTTTTAATGTTCTGAGAACGTTCCCTGTTAGCTGGGATAGCGTTCGTAAACACGCGAACTGCGAACAGAATCATCACAGAGGCAAATTTAAACGTGCATTTACCTGAGGAGTGTGCACGAACGCGCACGTGTTTGAACAGCTTGACTATGTCATCTACTGCCACAAAGGACCCCATTCACTTTTCTCTCGAACCGTGGACTGAATGTCCCTCTATTCAGAATGAAAATCAGAGTTAAGCTCTTTTCACATATATGCATATATGTTGCCTTTGCATACATTACGACCCATAGCTGACCCTGTTCTGTACAGAAATCAGCCCGGCTCTGTAAATCTGTCAGGTTATTGTTGACACTGTCACAATGCTTTGTGTCTTAAGGCATTGAAAAGGACTTGTAGATGTTTAGCTTGGTGTGTCTGACTTATGCTTAAAGGAGTCAGATCATGAGGAATCTAATTTTCTTTGTGCTGTAGAGATAAGGGAATATTGTACTATGAAATCGCAAATGCAACGTTTTCAGAACTAAACTCAATTTTTTGAAACTCAGAGGCTTGTTCAGAAATCCCTGCAATTCTGACATTATAAACCTAAAACATAAACAGAAAAACACCCACATTTACGTGTCAACAACATTCATTTAAATCTTACTAACATTGTCAACCTTGTGGGAAAAATGTTTACCTCCCCAACTAACAATTTTAGGTTGTATGAATGTTTCTGTAAATTTTCCATTAAGTAACAAAAACATTAAAAATGTTAGTTAGTGTATAAGAAAGTTATTCATTTTTAGCTAACTACTTAAGAATAAGGTTTTTGATACATATGATATATAACGTTAAAAAAATTTACTGCAATGTTTTTTGATAACTTTGAGAGAACATTAAATGGGTCCTCTTCAACTCCTAAGAGTCTTATAAAGCTGCTCTCAGTCATTTTTTTGTTTCTTTTTAATTTCTTAAAAATACAAGTGCACCTTTAAAGGAACGAATGAAAAAATGAACTCTAACAACAAATCTGATTTACACAAAGTGTTGACTGTACTCATCTCTCTCTCTCTCTCTCTCTCTCTCTAGGGTTTACTCCATGCCAGCAGAGCAAGGACAGAAAGCTGCTGTTTAATCATCAGAGCCGCCTTATTTTCTCTCCACACTGGATCTTTCAGGGACATGCAGCAAGCGTGTGTTTTCACATTTAAAAATATGTGTAGCAGATCTGTAGCAAGTCTATAACACCCGCAATCAAGAATTTTCCATAAATCATTTTCAAATGTAAGGTGTGTGTTGTAGCCAACACATCAGTCTTGACACGGTCTTGAACTCACTTTTCCTATACCAGACCTACTTTGTATATTTTTTCATTGCTTTACAAAGTGCAAGCCATTGTAAAACCTTACCTAAAGGTGGTGTGTAATATTCTTCAGTGCATACTTACCCCTAAAAGTCCACAGTAAGTAAATCAATCACAGTGCTGTATTTGTTTAAGCAGCCCGACACATCATCACTGGCTCAACCAATGGCATGAGTTTGTCTGACCAATAGCGGATGGGGGGGCATGGAAAACCTGCTTGAAAACATTTATTTTTCAACTCCAGCTGTAAAAATTACGCAGTGCAGCTTTAAGACGCTCTCCTTACGCTGGTCTGGCATTAGTTGTCTTCGGTGCAGTTAAGGTGACAAAATCAAAACGTTAAAAAAGATAAAGCCGGTGTTTGTGTCTGATTGTTTGACAAAGAAGAAAAAGAGTCCAGGAGAGAAAAGCAAGTAGTAAAACGCTGCTGAACAGCCACTTGTGAAGCGGTGAATTAATCGACCACTTTGAATAATGATGTTGTTTTCTTTTCCTTTCTTTCTTTTTTCATCCTTTTACTGAGTGCCCAACCCTCTACAGTACTGGAGATTGTAAATAGCTCTGGGATGCTGGGAAGCAGATTAATGTTTTATATATATTGCTGGCTTTAATAGGGATGGAGAGAATCCAATTGGCGGGTGGAATAAGGGAGAGCGATACAGACAGACCCAAGACACCCATGTGTCATTTAGGGCACAAATTGTAAGAAAAATCTAAAGACACTATAGCAGGCCTTTCTCTGTACTTATCTTGCTCCTTCTCTTTTTCCGTCCGTCATCTTGTTTTCTTTCATTTTTAGATTAAAATGGAAATCAATCAAACCATGTTGTGCTTAAGTCTCAGGCCCAGGATACCTCGGTTCTTTACACTCAATATACACAAGCACGTTTAACGCTGTTTTTTTCTACAGAAAGCTTTACCTCCTTTCCTTACTGTGCCTTGCAAGGGACACCAGTTGTGTAGCTCAGGGGCGAGTGAGTGAAATGGCCCTGATGATATGTAATTATCATTGGCTTTTGAATATGCAGTAATCACGGCTATGTGTTAGACCATCCTCATGTTTTTAATCACCCCATTTATCAAAACAGTCATAAGTCCCGGTCAGTCGTTAAAAGACCCATTTTTATCAAGATCAATATAATAAATGTGCATTTAAAGAAGTATCTCATTTGCACACAAATGCATTGTCATGTAAATTCACTGTTAAATTCTTGGGTGCATATTTAACGTTGTCTTGTCACTAGGCACCACTTGGCAGTATTTGCATATCCCTAAACATTTCTACATGATTTAAAAAAAATGACTTGGAATTACAAACCCCTATGTGAATAATATCATCGCTAATTAAACTTATGACCAATTAAACAATTAAAATGTAATTCCAACACCCATGTGCAATCAGGAGTGAGTGTTGAGCACCAGATTAGTGGCCTGATGTTACCGTATTTTGGCTCATGGACGGGCCTTCAGGTGTCTCTGCCCTGTGTTCTTCAGAAAGCCTATCTTTATTGCCTGAGCTTCTTGCACTTGCTGATTTCTTATTTAAATCTAAATGAAATCCAATCTTGTTCGCGTCTGACAGCTTAAGCTCATCACGCTGATGTGTGCGGGTGTACAGTATATAACAGCATTAGCTTGTAATATTAATCAAGATTTCGCAATATAACTATTCTGCCAGTCGCAAAAAATGTCCTTAGAAGATAGCATGTCAGATTGCAGGGATATAAAAAAATGGAAATATTAAAAAAAAACTTTGTAGCTCCTTTAAGTCAATTTAAAAGCAAATTTCATGTCATTTTTTTATATTCTCTTCATTTTTAATAGAGTTTTGTATATTAAAAAATGTTGTGCTTGATTAATTTCAGAGATTAATTTCTATCTCCTGGGCTTTTGGGGCAGGTGGATGAAAATGTTGTTTAATGCTATGTGAAGGGTAGTAACGCTTATGTAAAAAGATGCTTGATATTTTCCATTAAAGAACACTCAAGAAATGAATAGGCAATGTAATAGAATTGTCAGTTTCACATACGTTTTGTTACCGGTTTCTCTTAATAGCTTTTGCGACCTGTAAAAAGTCTTTATGATTTCAGTGTGTTTCAAGGGAAAACGGTGATTGTCAGATAGCTTTAAACATACATTTTCTTTCTGAAGGTTCTTTAAAGATGAAACCATAGGAGTTTCTGTTGTATTTCTTTACAACAGAGGCCCTTTCTGATATCAGCAGTTATTTTTTTTGTGTTATATAAGAGATTCTGTCAGCAACAAAGTATATGTAAAATTGTTTTAAAAAGGTTTAAGGTATATATACTGTATGTACACCATTTGAAAATATATATAATCTTTCCTTTTGATTCTGTTGTAGCACTAGAGGTACAGAATAAATACTGTATGCCTTATTTTCAGTTCTCTGTACTGGTGCCTTACCAAGCGTATTTGACCAGCTGTTTGGTAATATTTGCGAAACTACAACCTAACTTTTTCAAGGTAACCATTACGCATGGAATTGCCAGTTTTAATTCTCAGTTACTGCACCTGTGTGTGATTTCTACTGAAGTTTAAATTCCTGTATATATATTATAACAGCTGTCATCTGTTTGTTGTTTGAACCTTATTTTTAATAAATATTTGTTATTGTTCTCACTAAGTGCTTAACGTTACAGAATTTGAGATCATTACGACTAGTCTAGGTACGTGACCCCACGTTTTTAGTAAATCCTGTCCGCTTAGATATGCTGACGGAAAACTCACACAGATACGGCCTTGATAGTTTATTTTTCCTGTGACATCAGCAAATAGCTGCTTTCTGCGGTTAACAACCCCACAGAGCTCATGCAAAATATAGGCATTATGAAACTTGTGCTAGTTTATTTTTATCTCTCATCAGACACACTGAAAACCCTGTTTGTTTTTTAATTTCCAAAAGTGTAGATGGTAAACTAAGATAGATGAGCCGTATAACAGTGGCACTCACACTAATCAAAACTTTTATTTCTTAGTTCTTATAGTTTATAATAAGTGTGGCCTCTAGAGGGCGCTTGTGAGCTGAAGATGCATAACGACTGAAGATGCATAATATTAAAATAAAAATAAAAAACACAAGTATGGGTCTGTGTTGAACAAAGTTTGACGCTTTAACAGAGCCATTTGGCGCTGGGGGGATGAAGGGATTTCGTGTCTGAGACGTGTGATTACGCTGGGATCTGCTGATGTCCCAGCCGGTGTGTTTCCGCCGGCGTGCCTCTTATTCCCCAGCGCCTCTGTGTGACAAACCCAGAGATCAGTTTAAAATAATGAACACACTCGCACACACACAATCTCTCCATCTTGCCCTTGTTTTTGTCACAAGGGGGAAATAAAAGTATATAAGTGCTGTCAGAACAAGTCTGACTGGCTTCTTCATGGTTCCTCTGTTGCGCTCCGCTTTATTAATGATCAGTGCAGGTTGTGAGCTAACATCTGGTCACCTCGTATGAACTAAACAAGAAAACGCAGAGAAAAGACACAGATTAGTTACTTCAGTCCTGCAAGCAAATACGTTTTATGGGGTTGTGTGGTACAGTAGGTTGGCGACAGTGAGGTTGCTGGTTTGAACCCCACAAGGAGCAAGTGATAACACATTAAAGCACATAAAAGTCTCCTGCGGCAAAGCGACAAACCATCAGTTCTCAGCAATAAGTGAATAAGGCAACCAAGTTGAGAAAAGTTTAACATTATGCAAATGAGCAGCAATGTACTGTGCCAGGTAATGTTTTTGACTGTAGAAAAGATGGGGGAAATGGCAATGTTACTGTGACTGATTTATGACACTAAAAACCATGTCATAAAGTACATGCATTCCCAGTGAGTTTGACTGATGCGTTGACAGACATGCGTCGCTCATGTCTGATATAGGATGCGTTGCTAAGACATACAAACACTTCCGTTCCATAAAGTTAATTTTATCCGCAAGAAAACTGGTTTCTTGTTAAATGACAATGGCAGCTTTTTCCTACAGGTGACAGACCTACATGTCATTTGTGATCAGAGTTGTCAAAAACTATTGCCAGTTGTGCAGCCTACTGTACCAGTAACATTAAGGTACAAATTACAGTACAGTAAACTCTACAGTACAAACTCCCACCCCGGCCAACAATACAGCAGCTCGGCAACCATAAGCGATAAAGAAGCTGTATGCAGAAAGCCGCATAATGACCCTGAAGTTGCTTTTATTAAAATGTACTTAAAATGACTTAATTTAACAGCTTGGTTGGACCTTCGCTACACATTCATGTAATGCAACTTTATAGTCCACGGGGCATTGAAAACTCCATTAAATATATCACAAATCGACTGTTAAACCCTTAAGCAGGGTTTTCACAGAGCTAAGGCCATGTCAACAACCGCATTCTTTCCAGGTAAAGCGTTAAAAATGCTTGTTACTGTTTTGCAGGGAAAGAAAATTATGCCTTTCCCCTTAATAGCCGAGACCATTTGAAAAAGCACTTTTCATAGAAAAGCATGTTATTATTCTTCACTTATATTATCAAAATTATATACTGTTTTGTCTCTTGCACAAGTCAGTTCTATTCACATTCTGCCCAGGAAATGCTCTGTATTTTATTGTAACATTTCCATTTTAAAATCACACAGAGGTGTATAATAAGCACGTATTACGTATAAACTCTTGGCTCTAATTACATGTGGCAAGACTGAACATTGTGTACAATCAACAGTCTATATAAAACTCTATTGCTCTCTAAACGATGAGTTCTGTACTGATTGAAAAGACTAGTTACAACAGAAGTTACAACAAGAGGTCAAAGGTTATTTATTTAAGCAATGACAGGGTTGGCATTCGGGCAGTGCACAATGTTTAGGTTGGCATACTAGTGTACTGCTTACAGCATACAGTATATACTGTATACCACGTGGTGTTTAATAACAGCTTGTGAAAAGTATGCAATATACGAGGATGGACTTTTTAAACAGTAGCTATAGAACACTGTTGTCACCTGACCTCATTACAATGCAAAATGGAAATACTGTTGGCATTGGTATATATTCATAAACCGATTACAATTTTAGTATCACTAATGAGTTTTCTCATCTCATAATGAACAATAACATTTGCAATAATACCATATATTCTATGTGCTATATATATTTCATAATTTTCCTGTTTTCTGTTTCTCTTTTCATTATATGTAAAGCTGCTTTGAAACAATGCAACATTGTAAAAAAGGCTAAATTGAATTGAACTGAATCATAAAAAGAAATAAATAATTTTATTGGCATAAGTTTTATTGGTATACAAATGTGGTTTTTGGCAATTCTATCAATAATCAATCATGACATGATATATATCACAGTCCATATCAGACTGAAAATGAAAGCTCAGGTCATGGGCATTGCATTGTGGGATACTGTATTCTGTGCTGTATGCTTTGCTATATACCGCACATTTTGGCGAATACAGTAAATTATCTACAGAAGGTCGTCCTTATATTCTAATGAACATCACTAACTTGCATATTCTCAGCTAACAGAGAACATTCTGCAAATATTGGCTAACGTTCTCTAAAAATTCTCAAAGTTATCAAAATACATTGTAATAATGTTAGTAAAAATTTTTTAAAAGTTTCAATGTTCTTATGACCAAGCAATAACATTAATGTAAAGTCTAAAAAACTAGACATTTTGAACATTACTAGACCGTTCAAAATAAAATGTTTAACGTTATTGTTACTAAATGAAAACATTAGGCAAATATTCTTACAGCCTAAAATTGTTAGCTGGGTTAGTGTGCAACACAGACTGCACAGTACACATACTGCAGTATATACTGTAGAAATTGTACAGTAGTATGAAATTACAGACACAGCCTATGATCCGAAAATAAACTGCCTCAAACAAACCCTTACCTTTCTTTGCCAATGCGACAGCGTGGTATTCGTCTTAGTTTACCACCTGTCAGATGGACGGACAGATAAGAAACGTTTACTGTTTTGAAACATTTTGGTTTAGGAAAGCATTCATGACAGAAATATGAGGTTTGGTTAACTTACAACCAAGAACCATGATCCCCATCACAAACAGAATCGCAGCAATGCTCAGCCCCACATGACGTAGAGAGCTGTAATCTGAAAAAATAAAACGTCATTCACTTATCGTCGTGCAAATCAAATGAACAGAATCTCATCTAACCATTCAAAATTTCTCTAAAGACATACAGTAAGTCTTGTTTACTTAAATTTTATGTGTGTCTGAAAATGTCACATTCAATCGTACAGTATCTCCAGGCAGGACAAAAGGCAAGAATTGATTTCAGAAACAATTCCTTAACCCTTATTACAAGCAGCTAAAAAACAACACAGAGCACTTTATGAGCCATTTGCCATAATGTGTTTTATGCTGATTTTTTGTTTTTTTATTCTCATTATTCTCCAATGTGATTCTTTTTAGATTTTCATAACTGTAGTACAGTAAAAAATGCTGTAATAACACAGCTGTCATCTGAACCTTAAACGTAACGCTCACAAAAACCTTCTTGTGTATTTCACAAAGACATTTCTCATGTATTTATTAACAGGTACCCTTAATGGCTGGTCCCCACAATGTAGGCGATTTCAGATGTTACTGTTCTTGCAGGGACATTTTAAACTCTCAGATCCCAGAGAATTTAGAGTGAAGGCATGTACAGGTCAAAGCTAATGAGACCTGTACATTTTTCCTGTACATCAGACGCCCTGTAGCTGCCTGGGCAATAGGAAGTGATTGAAACAGCGCTTGACTCCAGGTCATAAGCTTTTAACTACAGCACTTGAGATATCAGCGCTTCCATTCTAAGCACCTCTGTGTTGCTTATAAACACAGAGGTAAGCAGATTGTATTCCTCAGTCTCTCTGTGTGTGGTAAGAAGCTCATACACCTGTACTTGTTACCAGGATCATTTAACAATGAACACCTGAACGGCACAAGGTACGATTTCTATCAATACGAACAAAAACGTCACATCTGTTGATTACTTGATAAGTTCAGCAGAACGACAGAACCCTGTTGTTCAAAACAGATTTGTGGCTTTTGAAATTACTGTGATTTTCCCCGTTCGTGTCGTGTTTTGTGTTCACAAATTTGGAATGATGAATGTAATATGCTGGGTGATAAACACATCAGAATAGTGTATGGGTGAGGGCGAGTGTTTAATCAGCACAAAATTGTGATTCCTAACTAAAGATTTTTAGGTTTTCTGAAGAACATGTGAGTGGTGCAAAAAACAAAATGCCTCCACAAATGCAGCAGTGTTATGGGTGGTTGCCATGGTGTTGCCATGCAGTTGCTGAGGTTTTCAGGATGGTGGCTAGGGCATTGCAAGCTTACTGACCCAGGTCAAAAGAACAAACCCCAACACTAAGTGAGACTAATTATAAAAGTAATGCTTGAAATAACCAACATAAATTATTATTAAATGATTAAACAGATACTTACTGTAATCAAATGGCTCACCCCAACGCTCCTCTGCGGAGGAAATTGCACAGTTTAGAAAGGTTTTGACATCATAAACAAGACCTGAAATCATTCTATGTGCCTATAAAACATAATGGACTCTATCATTTTCATAATATGCAAAGTAAGCTACAAGTATACGTGTGGGAGTGTGTTGGCATATTCATGGTCATTATCAGAGAGTCACGAGCCTGCTGGTTTTTCTGCTTTTAATGGATCTAATGGGATGACAATCAGAAAGTAGAAATCCTCTGACCTGTCTACCTTAGATGACTCTAATTCCTGTGATCTGATCAGTGTGGAGAAAGTGAGAAACTGCAGTGCATGTTGCGGTCTACTGTTGTGCATGTATGAATCTGATATACTGGCAGTGCAAATTTTTGACAGCATGTTACTTCATTGGCAAGATTTCTAAAGCACACACACAAAAAATAGGCAAGTAGAGAGAACAGCCAAGAAAAGAGATGAAGCTGTTTTTACCCCACACAGTGGATTTTGTTGTAGTATTCGAAGTTCTGGAGAGGTTGGACTTCCTGGTCACTGCAAGAAGAAAATGAAAGAGGTCAGAAACTAAAGCCCTTATCTAACATTTAAATTATTTTCCCAGATTCATAGACATTTGAATAGGAGCTTTTCCTCCGTGTCCATAATGCAGGGTGACAGCACACACGTCGAACTCTTAGCTTGAAAAGCAAATGCGGCCCCTTATCGCAAACCTATGGATTCATGCGTAATTGCTTCTAATTAAATTCCAGTAGCACTCATTTTCCGTCCAGGCCTGTCTTTCAAATTCAATTTCTGCATATTTCAATGGCGCAGCTCTCCCAGGATATATGGTTGGTTGCTTCTTCATAAAGCGTATCACAGTGCTGCTCAATCCCACAGACATGCTGCATTATCTTTAAGCCTCTCAGCATGGAAAGAGCGTTGAACATTTTCTAATTACCTGCTAATTAGTTTCTAAGTTATGTGTGCCCTTGATATGAATTGCATGAGTGGAGTGGAAGCCTCTTAGCTATTCATGCAACCCTCAGTTCTGTCACCCTCCTCCCAATCCCACAATCCCATTTCCAACATCCTCTTGTTGGAGTGGAAGGGTTTCTCAAGTTAAAGCTGCAATCAGTAACTTTTACCTCTCTACCGCCATCTCTTTTTGGAAGATGAAACTGCAGGTCACCTTACATACTTTTCTTTATTTTTTCTTTTTCTTTACATACTTTTTCTTTTATTCTTGTTGAAGCCAAACTGACATTCCCTGGGAAATCAGACCAGCCAGCTCAGATTATAAATGATTATCATAGGGCTTACAGTTGCGAATTGGGTTAAGCTAAGGAGACAGTTTTCAACACAGATCTGTTATGTACTGTTTTTAGTTTATATTTAACCAAAACGCTTGCTTTCTTAAAGCTCTGCTTTAAACTTCATTGTAGGGCCAGTATTTGGAGGAATGGGGAGGTGATACCCAAAGCTTACTTAGTGTAGTCACACTGACTGTAGATGTCTCGTCAGAGGTCACGGTGGGGTTGGTCGAGATATTTGCGGTTGCCGCAGGTGTGGTGAGGTT
This sequence comes from Chromobotia macracanthus, assembly GCA_036877525.1. Lineage (NCBI taxonomy): Eukaryota > Metazoa > Chordata > Actinopteri > Cypriniformes > Botiidae > Chromobotia > Chromobotia macracanthus. The sequence continues at coordinate 2,541,463 of JAZGTH010000080.1, read as the reverse complement.
CTGCTGCTCATTGGTCACAGACACCATCATTGTTTTTGTGGCAGTTCCGTTATCTAGGAGAAGGGAACACACACATACTTTGTTTGAGTCGTATTTGAGTTATGAAATGTTGACACAAGCCAAAACAAATATCTCTGGTTTGTTACGCCATCAGAAATCAATGCAATTGTTGAAAGTTACATAGTATTTTATCAAGGTTTTGGCAAAGAGAAGCTATTTTTCAGGGGAAAAATATTTAAAATAGTCTCTTACCATCTTCTAAAGGTCCAGTGGTGTTGGAAACAGGTTCAGAGGTAACAGCTGCATAACCTTTATAGACAGAAAATATACACATTTTGACTACATTTTTTCTCTGGTCTCAGTTTAAAGCTGCGATCCATAACGTTTACCTCTTTGTCGCCATCTCTGTTTGAAATACAACATTGCAGGTTACTTTGTGAACTTCTCCTTATGTTGTTGAAGCCAAACTTACATTTCCTTGGAAATCAGACCCGACTGCTCAAATTTCAAATCATTATTAAACTTTATTAAACTATAAACTTACAATACTAAACTATAAACTTTGTGGCAAGGTAAGGAGAGCGTTTTGAACACGGATCTGTTATGTAATTGTTCAGTAATTGTTTTCTTATTTTTTAAAAAAAGTATTGCAGCTTTAATGTGCAGAGACGATAAGCTATCAGATCTTTAAAAGTAAGTGTCAGAGAAAACCGAACAACCTCTTTATTGACAAAATTATGAATTATGAGTGTTTGAAGAACAGGTTCAACACATTGTCCCTGCCTGGCCTCAGAGTTCAAACACAAGATTACACACATACAGACGACCAGCAAATGAATGCAAATGCATTCTGACACAGGCATAATAACAGTGTGGTGATGTAGAGTGCAGTGGTTTGTAATGAAGGCAGGGCCCTTACACACCCTGCCACAGAACAAGGACTAATTGTGGTCTAGCAGAGACGGGCTGCAGCGTTTTGGTACGCATTTTCTGGCTACTCGCGGCTTTCCAATGAATCCCTTCACAAGATGAATGGCCACATGAGACTAAGCAATTCTACTGGCAAACACTGTGATTATGGCAGAACGGCTATAATCAATCTTTTATTGGAAGTATTCATCTGAAAATTCCACATATTAAACCCGCTGGTCATTCGGCTTTGGGTAATGCAGGATTTTATCAAAAACAGGGTTTATCAGATTATACTGACAAATGTCTATAGTGTATATGTGTAGCGTAATAAAAGACGGTGCGAAAGAGAGAGAGAGAGGAACAGAATTGTAATAACTCACTTCTGAAGTACAGTAACAGTAAAAGGGACGCCCCTCGTAACACAACCTGAAAAAAGAAAAGACACCCATTATTAGAAAACGTGGCTCTGTATATATTGCTTTATAAACCCATAAGGTTGCCATAAGGCCTGAAATAAGTGCTAATATTTGTCAGAAAAATGATTTTTATGGCAAAAAAGGTGGTTGTACTAAATTATTGGGATATTTTTTGCACACCTCTACATTTTGTTCTGTTCTCTGGATGTTATGTCATTAAGAGTCAACTCACCTTTATTTATATAGTGCTTCATACAATAAACATTGTTTCAAAGCAGCTTTATAGTAAGGGTAAAAATTCTTGCCTTTAGGGGTGGAAATGGACATTTGAAATGGGGGTTTCGGGGTATTTGTAACTGTGAAGTTCCAAATTTCACATTTTGTTTATTAGTCAGAAATGTTTCCAAACCAAAACTTCAAACTTTTGTCTTCACGACAACATGCACTAACGTTTCTCTAAACCTGATGATCCATGTTCTCACAGCAGGATTTGAGAAGTTTCCAAAAACATTGTGTGTGCCTCAACAGAAGCAGGGAAATGTGAACCTAAAAATCTTGGAAAAGTGCAAAAAGTTTGATATTTTTCCAAAGTATTTTTTGCAATATTAACTCCCAAAAATCCTAAAGCTTTCTTTATTTCCAAATTTACACCCCAAATTTCCAATCTGGTGTGTGACTTTTGGTTCACACTGTATATTTAGCTGAATTTGACATCAGCAACGCTTTTGCAACTTTTGGATCGTTTAGTGAGTGTTTATGTTTTATGACGTTGTGCTGTTATCATCATGGGCTGTCTGTAAACATTCTGTCTGTGTAATGAACACGTTTCAGATGAAAGGTCTTGACATTTCTCGAGCTTATCATTAACCAATCAATTCTGAAATGTGGTTGTTTGAAAATTTGTGCTTTTGATCCATAGAAGCCAAACAATAGACGGCTGTCAATGCTTGTGGGGGGCCGAAGAGCGGGTGGGGGTGTTGGTTGCTTAGCAACAGAGCCAGCACACACACAAACACTAGATTATAACACATCTTCTGACAGGCCAACATTAGTCCCCGATCTCTCCACTGACATAATCAAACAACCAAAAATCCCACAATTCTATAGGTGTGAAGAACAGATTGCAGCCCTGGGCGAAGCTCACAGCTTTGAATACAAACCAATAATATCAGAGTCACAGTGCCGACCGCACAGGCAAAACACCATATATCAGGAATTGGTGCTGTGGCTCAACATGTTGCTTTTCTGACACAGAAACCATTTCTGACACAAGAGCTAAAGGTCAAAAATAGAGAACCAAAGCTAGCAGTTCTGTGGGAGTACAAAGGTCACATGTACATGTTCTCCACCACAACATAGCAGATCTGCACACAATTCAGTCCTGTACCTTTTATAATAGACTTCAACTAAGATTACAGAATTTTTATTTACTGTAATTATCACACACAGTACTGCTATTCTGTGGGTGTAACATTAGCTCGTGTACGTCTTCTGTTTGTATACGACTCGATTAAGTTATACATTTAATTGACTGTTTAAAGATGTTTTATGGTAATTTTCAAATCTTTAAGCTAAACATTTTCAGAACAAATGAGCAAAAATGTTACAATTATCCTTGTTTTCTCCCTCATAAACCAGATTATACATTTCTGTTCACATTTAAAATTCAGATCTGGTGCCCAATTAATTCATGACTTCCTGTACTGTGTGAACTGCACGTGTTATCACATCCAGGTTACGTGAGATCCCTTTGATCTGAAGGTTCGATCTGCCCAATCATTTCTTTCTTGAACAAGTGAATCTGAGCCATGAAGGAATTTAACTCATTGGAAAAAACAGAGAACGTTAAGTATTGAAATAATGTAAACATCAATGTAGCTTAATAACCTGATGCTACTGCTGAATCTTAAAAAATAACTCAGGAAAAATAGTTTTGCATTATTTTCATGTCAAGCGCATCTTAGTTTAATTCTGATACCGAATTGCCAAAAAAAGCATTTGTGTTAAAAAGTGTAACTGTTTTAAATAGTGCTTTTTTCTCTGAAACATTTCTTGGAGAAACTCATCTCATTACCTTTCCTGACCTCTGCATATGTACAAACGTTAATATGAATAATTATACCAACATTTATTTTATAAAACATCACGATTTACAAGAAGTTGTATTTTATTTCGTTGCTTTAAGAGCTCTTCCATTAGAAACAGCTTTTTTGTTGTGTTAGGACGAGCATGTATTGAACTTTGTGCTGTGTGCTTAATTCTTAATAGCAGTGAGTGAGTGTGTTTACCTGTTTCTAAAGACAGTTTTTCCCTCTGGGTGTTACATGATCGATAGATCAGATAAACCAGCAGGCTGGTTGTGTGACCTCACATGCTTGCAGCACGTGTGTCCCCTTACCATTTTACTTTTTGATGGTCTGTTCTTTGTACATCTGTACCGTGATAATCAACCCCGCTAACAATTTTAGGTCGTAAGAATGTTTCTGTAATGTTTCCATTAAGTAAGAAAAACGATGTTTTGAAAGCATTAGGAATGTTTAAAACGTCCAGTTTTTTGGACGTTGTATTAATGTTATTGCTTGGTTATATAAACGTTATTCAACATTTTTTCTATAATAAAAATAGGTATAATGTTAGGAAAACATTCTACTAATGTTACTGCAAGAACATTTTTGATAACTTTGTGAGAACTTTGTGAGAACTTTGAGAGAACTTTTAGAGAACATTAAGCAACGTTCAGATAACGTTCCCTGTTAGCTGGGAACAAGCTCAAAAACATATGAAAAACCATACCTCACATATCGATTGTTTAATTTTACTTACCTCTACGTTCATTTCGAACATGTATATCAAATCCAGTCTGAGTTAAACAGAGTACAGCATCCGGCTTTCTCGTAACGGAGAGAAAATGGAAGATGGGCAGACAGTTGGCCACACCTTTTTCTAACTTCCCCCCACATCATTCATTACTTCCTCTCTCTCTCGTTCATACTAGTGCAGAGGCCCCTGACTCTTCACATCTGCCAATCCCCTTTTATGCCAACCTCATCAGCCTTTGTCTACAGTTCAAACTGTGTTAATGCCAGTCTCTCACCCTCTCTCTCTCGGTCACACTGTGTTGTGTGTATCAGCACTGTAGCTCATTGTTTGACAGACTCTTTGTCTCTATCTAGTCAGAAGGCCTGAGATCATAATGAGGTCTGTATTTCTATATGATGCATTTTTAGTATTTTGGAGAAACACACAAACGAGAAGTGTTTATTTTATCTATCTGAAAAATGGTGCATTGGTCAGATGTAATGAAGTTCTCAGTTATGTCTCCGTTCATAGGGTGACTCCGTTAGTTAGTCACCCTAGCAACCACTTAGCAATGCCCTAGAAACCATCTAAAACACCCTAGCAACCACCACTAATAACCCAGCATCATGGCAGTGAGTTTTACAGGAGCAAGTGGAACTCAAAATTTAGTTCACCTACAGCATTAACTTCCTATAAGCTGTTTCTCCTAAAATTAAGTTTAGGATTTTTTACTTTTAGGAATTTCAGATAATGCTAAAACAATTGCAGACATACAGTAAGAATATTGAGGTATAACAGTGATGTGGATTTTAAAAATAACTTTTTGGGCTATATACTCATCTGTATCTCTACAAACTAAAAGACAAACAGGAGATAATTAGACTTTCTTTCTTGGAAGAAACTTGTACAAAAGTCTCCATCCTTTCACTCTCACTTGTGTTTAGGAGAAACAATCAAGATATTAAGGAGATTTTATTTGTCTCTTCACATGGGGTTCCACCCTTCTCCTCTCTGAACGGATTACGCGCGAGTGACAAACATTTCATTTCTCTGAAAACCAAAGAAAGGAAATCCTGTAACCACAACATAAGTGTGTCAACCAATTAGAACACTCCGTTTCAGAGGTTGCCATGACAGCGCAGTCTTCCTAAGCCTGCAATTAGGTTTTTGTGTGTTCACATATACAGCAATTACAAAACTACTGAAACTTATTCTTTATTTTAACGTCTTCAAAAGAAGCGTAATGAATATCTGCTCTGAACTCTGGAAGCTCTCCCACACACTCAGTCTTTTCTCAAAAATAAGAAATTAAACTTTACGTTTCTTATCTCCTCAGCTGTCCTCAACTCTACTAAGAACTAAGAGGTTGAGTGTAGTCAACTTAACCCAGCTGGTATAAATAGACCATTGCTTTGTTCTTTTTCACATTTGAACACCTACATACTGCTTCAATAAACAATAAAAGCTTTCCAGATTTCAACAAAGATGCAATAGTCCTTATATAATGGAAATAGGCTTGCTCGGACGGCCTGACCGCCTCGTCTCCATCACGTTCTCCGTGATGACCCCTGACCCCTGCAATCCCAAGATTCCTTGCCCCCAAACCATGGAATGCTTGTCCACATTTGTTGTCACAACACTACAGTGTTATGGGGCCTTGCCAAGGTATTGCTATGCAGTTGCTGAGTTGTTCTGGATGGTGGCTAGGTGTCTTCCTATTGGTCAGTCAAAAGAAGGTTTAGAAAACTAGGGTGAGAAGTTTTAAACCACTAATAATGATCACTTTGTGGACCTTTATATCTATTAAGATTTTGAGCTTTTGGAAATCATCATGTTGGTTCACTAACCTTAATACAGACAGCCTAAAAAAAGTGTTATTCCCTCAGAGCCTTTTATTAACTGAAGCAGAATAGATCTAGACTAGCCCTGTCAGTCCAGCACTCCCTAGAATAATGAAGAGAACAGAGTTTTAACAAGGACTTTTATGGAGGACCACTTATCCTTGAGAGCCTGTCCCTGCAGTTGACAGAAAAAAGTGCCAATTATAGGCCAGTGTAGCTGCAATAGTGTATTCGTCAGTTGTCTTCACAGTACACGACAGATCCATCATTATGAAATAAAAAAATAATAACTAGCTATTAAACTACAGACATGAGACAAGCACACATAGCGTATGTGTTCTGGTCTGGTAAAACTATTTATTTATGAAGCGCACTGATATTTATGCTGATTGCAGTTTTGAACTTCCTTTGTGTAAAATAATATTTTGAATTTTGTGCTTTAAGTACATGTCTGTTAAATTTGGGGCCAGTCGTATGCTAACATCCATCTAAAAGTTGATAAATTTCACTTTTAGCTGATATACGCATTTAGTCTTGCTCTTCTTTCAAAAGGGACCAAAAAATTGATGACTTATCCTGCACTGCACATTTCGGGCCAATCGGGTGCTCTTTAGAAGAAGAAAGCCCCTCCCACTAACACCACCTGTGTTCAAATAACAATAGCTAGTAGCAAATCATGGTTCACGTCTGTGATATAACTAAAGCCTATAAGAAAAAAAAATTACAGGCCATGGAATGCATCTCAGCTTCCCATTTCATTTTCATAAATTTGTCAGTGCAGAAATGGAAAACTGTTTTTGTCAAGCAAATTCACAGTGTCTTTAAAGCTGTGTGACATCTCTTTGACTCTTGTTATTTATACTCCCGGTGGAAACTTCCTGATGACAGAACTATTAAATTGCTGTCAGCTTAGCCTTTAACATAACTGATAACAGACAGATGAGACTTCATATAAATATCATAATTAGTGATAAACATTACTAATGAGTGCATGCAAAAATCAAAATGCTCCTGATGGAAATAATGGAAGAAAAAGCATCTCTCCAGACGAGATTTGCATGGAACATGTGCTTGGGATATTGTTTTTGTGATAATTACCTGACTGAAGTCTGCTGAGGAACCTCTGCAGAACCTGGTCTGCAAATCTCCTGAAAAGAGGGACATAACGAATAAAACTAATAAAGAGAGACTGTCGTGGCCTATTAGTTTCTCTTTATTTAATTGTACTTTTGGTGTAGACTGTTTTAATTAACGTTAATAAAACAAAACGTGTCCCACACTGTCTGTACTGTGAAAATGAATGATACCTCAAATTGTGTGCTTTGCTGAGGAAATCTTTTGCCATTACTTTTCTAAGCGATACGATTTTCAGTACAACAGGCTAAAAACAATCGCATACTGTATACTTACCTAAACTGCGGCTCATCAGAATATCATAGAGCTAAAAATGGTGTAGTCATTCTTCTCTGCTGTATGTGGAAGGAAATGAAACAAAACATGACGACAGCACTTATCAAAAGAATAAATACAAGTGTGACTATATAAAGATCTAGAGGTGAGTTCTTTTGACATGTCACCCCGAACAGCCTCACAATTACCCACAACGCCCTGGGCTACATATAAGCATATAAGCATATAAGCACTTTTAAAACAGCAACACCCCTGTAAGCATTCACAACACCCTAGTATTGTGGCGGCAACATTTTACACAGGCAAGTACCACTCACATTTCCTTCAGCAAATGTAGAAATCTCACACTGTTAATCATTATCAAATACACTGTAATACATATTGCAAGTCTGCCTAAGCGAAACAAGTAAAAGCCACAGATATTCTGCATTTATTCTTACCAACTGCAAAATGTGTGAGCAAAGGATTCTGGGTAATATCTGAGAATAACCATATCTGCAGACCTTTATCATTAGTAATTATGGAATAAATTGTGTTTGCTCACTGTATAGACCAACTCCACAATGGTCTGACTGCTAATGCGCCGCATTGTGTGTCATTTTCATGCGGTAAATGAGCAAAAAGCAGGAAGCAAAACACTGCAGCTGTCGTGTAACGGGAGACAGACTGCAAGCCAATTTCAATCAAAATTCGTATTACCTTACTTCATGTTGCCTTATTATTCATGTAATTTCAAAATCTACGGTGTGAAAAAGCAATTTTGATAGAAAAAGTTCAGCATGCAAATTCCATTATAAAATGGTGCACATTTTGCACCATGTAAAACACTTATGAGCTGCTGGCTAACAGTTAAAAGTAGTTTCCTAAGCAACCTATTTATGCAGGTAGAGAACGAGAGAGGCTGGATGCGAGTTGTGACCTGCATAACCGAGTTCATTCATTCATTCAATCATTCATGCATTCATTCATTTTTTGGTATAAAACACTTTGCAATTGCAAAATCACGGCTTGATCCCCTTTTAGCTTTAATAATATCCACAGAACAATAAGTACATACAACCTCTACATAAATCCCTACATTTGTCCATCAAAACCCTTCTGACACAATGAGAAAATATCAAAGCAACACAACAGAAAGTGAACGAAACAGTTTATCATCCAAAAAAGTCCAAAGAAAGATTATATATGAAATAGATTCTCTAGCTCACATCTCCCTGATGAATAAGCTGCGGCTTTGATTAATGACAATTCATCTTTTATACACGCATATAAAAAACAGATTAATACGTCCTCTGCAGACAAAAGTCATTTTTCACTTTTCTAAGTTGGAAAAAAAATGGCTGAGTCAAGCGTTCTTGTCTGGCTTTTACTGTGGTGACATAATCTATGCGGACCCAGCTGCAGCTACTGTAAACTTACTGGAGTTTATTATGGTACAGAATTACACTACCAGGCGAAAGTTTACGCACACGCACTTGTTCTTTATGAGCGCTAGTTTGGAAATAGTAAAGTCATCAAAACTGTGAGATGGAAATGATATAGTTACAAAAATGAAAATGTAAATAAAATTTAACTATCTTATATTTTAGCTTCTTTAAAGTAGCCATCGTCTCCTGTGTTTGCAGGACAGTTGCTTTTTCTTTACTGCCTGTTCCAACCTGTTAATAAAAAAGTGTAAGGAAATTCATATTGCAGACACAATGCATATTTCTCTTTAAAACATATTTCATGCCTCATGACAATTTAAGGAAATGACATCATTGGCCATTCATGGAAATGAATAAAGTTATAAAGTTTATAGCAAAAGACGATGCAGAAGCCATGTTTAATTTGCTGCATACCGGCGTGTTGACCGATCAGCCAATGAAATGCTTTTTCACACGATTTCCAAAAGATATGACAAATAGTCCTTACTTCATTATAATTATAACTTATTGAATAGACTGCACGTCTGTATCTAACAGCTCTGCAGTAAACCCACAGTATCCGTGAACCTCTTAGCAATAAACATTGGGGAGAGTGTTTTATTGTTAGTTTGTATTTTTCTCTGGCGATGCACACAGCCTGATCTCAAACACACTGTAGACTTCCTACTGACTACTGAAACAGAGGAATGGGGGCGTGGCTTGTTTTTTCCCCACTGAGAATTGATTGGCTAGGGGAGTGGTTAACGACTCTGACTCCACCCAAGCCGTTGGACTGACATCATCAGAGAAGGACGGCCGTTCCAGAGGGGAAGTACATTTTCAGATTTGGATGAAAGGTTACGAAGACACACAAATTAAAAAAAAATAAGAAGAATAGTAGATTGACTTTAAAGTTTATGAATGTTAACCAGTAAATTAATTGTAGAATGTAGAACGAATGTCAATGCAAAAACACAACATTCGTGACACAACATCACTGTGTCTGCTCTCTACTTTGAAAAGTATCTTCAGCAGATGGATGGACATGGATAGACAACAGGGATTTTCAGGCATAATTTGATAGAATTTACCCTACAGCAAAACAGTGTTTCACTAAGCTGGCTGGATGATGATCCACATGAAAGCAGAGACCGTTTAGACGGTGTACTTTTCCACTGGCGTGAGAACGCATGTGTTGATTGAGTTTGTTTGTGTGAGGGGGCTGTTTGCGTACAAAGGCTCATTATCATGTGACAGATTACAAAATAGAAGCTCAAATGAGGGCTCTGTTTTTTTTTTGTTTTGTTTAGTTTGTGCACGTGTACCATGTGTCAAACTTTTCAATGCTGTCATGTACTGAACTCAAAAGGGGACAGTGAACAGAAGGGGGGGGCGGTTGAGAACATAGATACCATCTTATCTACAGGAGCGCTCTTATCTGTTACTGTGCTATTGTTTGCTTTAAAAGCATCGTCTCATAAAAGAGCAATATTTCTCAAAGGAGTTTCTACCTGATTACCCATCAGCTTTTTTTAAACCGTGCGTCCTCGAGGATTACAAAAACAGAGCAGGATGTAACAAGATCTGGCAATTAGCAGCAGGATGCCGCCTATATTTTTGTGCTCAAAACAACAAACACATCCAGTCAATATAGAGTCGTTACTCTATACTGATCTATATCTATTTTACGTCTGGAATTTTAAATATGTTTCATTGCAAAACATATTTATCCGCATTTTGGAGGAAAGTACCAGTAAAGTTTGCTACATATTATTATTTATAACGTAGCTGTCTGATTGGTTGATCGCAGCTTTCTGCAGACAATTTTATTTTGGTTATAATAAGCAATAAAATGAAGTGTCGTCCCGGGCAACCAATTTTCTACGTAGTTTCACGGCTCTTTCATCTCTCAACAGTCTCTTTCTTTGACTCAAATCAATATCTGATGTTAATTTATTTGTACTTATTTGGAAAGTGGCCATAGAATAACAGCCTTGTGTACAGACATATCATCAAATAAACCTCTTCAGGGTGATACAATATAAGACTCCACTTAACATATATGGATCGGCTGACTGTACATTATTCTGTAAATGGAAAGCAGTTTGAATACTCCACATTAAACATTACACAATAAAAACATGCAGAGTTAAAACCAATCTTTTGATATCCGTCATGACATAATTAGCATCTTTATTTGCATCACTTTGCTAAAACATTTGTGTGATCCTGTTTTGCTAATCTGAAAGGGTTTTTTTGCCAGTAAGATACCAGAGCAAAATTAGAAGAAAATAAGAAATTCTCCAGGTGAAACCACATCTCCTGGAACATGAAGCTAATCGCTGCTGGTTTCTTTCCAAATATGATCTAAGCCATAATCTTTAAAGAAAACAGATTTATGCGCTCCGATTTCTGCCAGAATGCAGAGATTTCCCTGCACCAAAATATCACAAAACAGTCGACTGGAAAGCGAAGATGACAGACTCTTGTCTGACGTTTCCTCCACCGTAAGGCACCTGTGAGGCAGACTGCACTAAGTAGGGTGGAGAGGAGGACAGTAACTATGGCAACAACGAACAACTTCACATTCCACAGACCCAGTGACTGCTAGAGGCGCTTGACACAGCTGGTGATCCGGTCAAAAGGGCAAGTGGACTGTGGGCACAAAGAAGAGATGAGACGGCCCCACCTCAAGCCAGGTGTCTGAACAGTTGTTTCCGCATTAGCGGCGTTGGACGTCTGCTCAAAGTCACAATGGCGCCAAGACGAAGGGTCACGGCCGGGGCTCGATGGGCGTGCAGGTGAATCGAGGCTTCGAGAAGCGACGGAGGAAGAGGGAGGGTGGTGTAGCGTTTGCTCTTGTGCCAAACAGCAGCAATAAAATCTGAAAAATTAGAGCTGCTGTGGACAATGGGCTATAGACCACCTTTGATTTACAATTAAACAAGCTGTTATGCCAGTGCGTTGGAAAAGTCTCTGGCATCTCTCCCAAGCTGTAATTTGCTGTCCGCTCTTGATAAACCAGCTTAGTTGCAAGAATACAGCCAAGTAAACAAAAAATAGGAAGAATTATAAAAGGGACAGTTCAACCAAAAATGAAAATCCTTTTAATCGTTTACTTTATCATTATCCTCATGCTATTAAAAGCCTGGATGAGTTTCTTTCTTCTAAGGAACACAAAAGACATTCCGCAGAATGTCTACACTGCTGTTTTCGAAATTCCCGCAAGTTCCATGGACTTTTTTGTGCTACTTTATGGTGCTTTAATCATTTTTGGAGCTGGACAGCTTCAGCCACTAGAGTAAATGCTTTTGTTGCATGGAAGAGAGCCAAGTGAAGATTCTGCCAAACATCTCTTTTTGTGCTCCACAGAAGAAAGAAAATCACGCATTTGGAACGACACAAGGGCGAGTAAGTGATGACAGAATTCTCATTTTTGGTTCAACTATTCCCGTAAGGCCAATGAAGTTTTGTTTCAAGCCGATAATGTGGTCTCAAACCAATTAAACATTCACTCTCTGTCTCGTTCCCTTGCACACTACACAACTCCCATCTAATAACATACACATTTCAAAACAAATTTGTGTCACTGAATTTTGTTGTTGTTGTTGTTGACATCTTCCGCAGACTCGAGGATTCCTGATTTTTATCTCCGTTCCCACATTCAAGACTTCCTCTTGGGACAAAGCGTCTAGCTTTCCAGGAATCCCAGGAGGTGAAGTCACACATGCCATCAGGGAAAACCATTGAGTCCAGGATGAATTACAGCATGTAAAATACCTTGTCTTCTAAAAAGCTACATTACATAACGCTGATGTTCTTCTCAGAACATCTTGTAATACAGGACACGCATGTGAAATTAAAATAGACCACAATTGGCAGGAAACTGCTCTGTGAACTACAGTCAAGGATACATTGCAATTGCATAATGTCTTTGTATTAAATAATTACCTAATGCACACGGTCTAAAGTGTCGTAATCACAGATCTCAGATTCACCTTTAATAACAATCAGGCAGCAATGATTAAACATGCTTAAAATGGACATAAACTAGTTACAAGTGTCTTTAAAAGTTATTTAGACCAAAAGAGAAACAAATGACATTTATTGAAATCGAACATCATTTGAATTAAACATTAATGGACAAATTGAACTTTTACAGACAATTTAATTAATTAAAAAAGTTTTTATGAAACAATCAAAAGAATCATGAACTAATAAGTCAGTTTCAGCTGGTCAGAACAGCAGCCTGAAATTAAACCAGCTCACCCCTGAGTTCAAACGGTAAGCCTGAGTCTCTTTTGCGTCTGTACGCCATAGAATCATAAACAGCTGATACACCCAGATCGGTTTTACTGTAAACTTGGCCCTGTTGGAGAAAAAGCAGAACGAACGTCAACGCTAAACAATGGAGAAATGGAAAACTGGCAGAATCTGTTACACTGAACTATTGCACTGCTGTTCTGCAATACTGTCTATTGTGTTTCTTTTATAATGAGCTTGTGTATATCATGTACCCTTTGAATTAAGACAAAGATTTGGTGCCGATTGGATGAAATTCACAGCTCAATTGAAGGATCAATTTAGCAATCACACAACTGGACATTAAATGCTGCCATTAAACAGATCCAGCTGGTTGTTGTTTCACGCTCACCTCGTAGTAGCTGGAGAGAGGATTTCGTTGATCACTGCGAGCAGCAGGGGGCAGCAGCGAGTAGCCCTGCAGTTCCTCATACCCACCCCAACCTCTCACCTCCTCATACTCATGAGCCACAGGGCTTGTGTTGTGTCTGCCATCTGGAGGGAAGGAAACTCAGCACATGAATGCTTTGATTTCGCACCTTCGGTTGTATTTTGATACTAAACATGTTTTGTCTATTCAGTAAACTGTCACTGAAAGTGTTTTCTTGAATATATTTAAAAACTCATTACACAGAGGCAAAAGGTTTATTTAAATCATTACATTTCTGTCAAACAATTAATTAGAGAGAGGGAAAAAAATCTCTATGTTTTTATACACATTACGAATGTTTGTACTGTATAATTTAGGCTACACATGTATGTGAAATCTCACCGTGATATTCAGGCCCTTCAAGGTGAGGGTAAAGGACAGGGCTGTAGGCCTCGGTCGGGTAATAATAATGAGAACCCTCCTGCTATTAACATACAGGGACAACAAAAAAGTATTATTCAACAGGCCCGGCTAACAGGGAACGTTTTTAAAATGTTGGCTAAGGTTCTCTAAAAGTTTCTCTAAAAGGTCTTTCTAAATGATTAAAAAATGTTCTTGCAGTAAGGTTAGTTAGAAAAACTCATAAATGGTGTTCTTAAGTAGTTAGTGTAAAATTTTAAAAACATTACAGAATTAAAAATTATATGAAACATATAACTTATAACCAAGCAACAATGATAATACAACAATGGCCTAAAAAGCTGGACATTTTAAATGTTGCTAAAACTTCCGTAATGTTTTGTTGCTCAATGGAAACGTCACAGAAACCTTCTTACAACCTAAAATTGTTAGCTGAGAGTAACATACATTGCCTCTGAATTCTGGCGATCTGTTTATCACAAGATAGCAAAACGACTCTTCTCGATTCAATTTCTACCATGTATTTATTTTTTTCAGACTGTTTCGCTAGAATGGCTCTTTCCAGCGGGCCTGTGTAAAAATTCATGGGAAGCCTGTGGAGGCAGAGCGAGCGTCCTGTGATATACCCGTCCAAAGCTCTCGTAGACGCTGCTGTCAGGTTCTGAGCCGCTGTCGATGAGGAGCGTCCGCTGTGCCGAGGCGTTGATAAGCTCTCTGCTCGCATAGCGACTTGAGCTGCTCGCTGTGGACCTGTGAAAGCACAGACCGCTGCTCTTAACTTTTTATTCCATGCACATCGCAACTGTGAGTTAGAGAAGAGAAAAACTTCTACAGGCACAGAGGATTTCCCTAGGAGAGGTCGATACATACAGACATTTTAAAAAATTGATGGGGAATTTTAGACGCTTTAAAGCCAACATGAATTCACAACTGACCTCACTTGCTTTTTTAATACTCACTGTGTGCGATTTACCAATGCACCTTATTAAAAAAACAAATACACATTTTTGTTTAAAATGTAACATGCTCCGCCTCCAAAATGACTTGCCTTCTTGTGATGACCTCACGTAGGCTTCACATGCTATTGGACAATGTTAACCAACAGCCAGTCAGAATGTCACATTCAGGAACAGACCACCTACAGCGTTTTCACAATTCACTAAGGTTGCAAAGGACAAAATCCCTCCCTCTCTCTGTCCCCTGCTATATATGTATTTAATATAGTTTATTTATTTAGCTTGAGGTCCTCATTGTCAAATGGCCAATTGAAAGCCTCTCTGTTCTGCTTTCTGCAGCTCGTGGATGTCACCTGTGGGCTGGTTAAATAAACACTCTGCTGCTTTGGAGTCTATTTATGGAGACGCAGGCTCAGCAGTGTTTCTAGATCATCATGAGGCTCTACAGCCACGAGAACCTCATTCACGCAGACAGTTGCTCTGGATGCCTTTTGTCAGTTTGCTCTCAGCCACCACAGCATTTCTGACGTTGCTTGTTAGTGCAAGCATCACTGTTACTGCTGCTCGTATACTTCATTATATATATATATATATATATATATATATATATATATATATATATATAATGAAACAGCCCATAAATTATGACCAAAATATTATTATTAAGAAACCAACTGGTAATTACACTGAGCATCCTAAAACCACTCAGAAAACCACATCAACCACCTACTTATGCCTTAGCAACCACTCTGAACACCCTAACAACCACCTAGCAATACCCTAGAAACCACTCAGAAAACCATAACAACCACTTAGCAATACCCTAGAAACCACCCAGAAAACTATATTACCCTTCCAATAAATTCCCTAGCAACCACTCAGAACAATGTATCAACCACCCAATAATGCCCTAGCAACCACCCAGAAAACCCTAACAACCACCTAGCAATACCCTAGCAACCACTCAGATAACCCTAGCAACCACTCAGAACAACTGCTTAGCAATGCCCAGACAGTCACCCATAACACCCTAGGGTCAAGGCAGCAAATTTTGCAAATAAATGTAAAATAGCTGCAGCACAGCTATGAATGAAAACATCAGCTCACCTCTCACTTTTGGTATCTTGTGAAATGCTCTTGGTATCTGCTGGATAAGAAATAGAGATGTGGGGCGTTACAGGCCACGTGAAGGAGAGTATGAGGAACATAAAAAGAAAGCCAGCATGTCAAACAGACAGACGACTTGTTTGTTTGTGTACAGAACGTTCATTACACAACCGATTCAATTATTGCTCCATCCCTACAAATTGTGTTGTGACAGTAGCTTTAATAAACTGATAAAACAGGAGGTGTCGAAATCGAAAAAGAGAGAGAGACAGGTTCATGAACAGACAGAATAAACAGAAAGAGAGAGAGAGAGAGCGAGACACGACACCTGACAGTGAGCGAAAAGGCGAGTCGAAACAGACAGATGGGGCGAGCGAGAGAGAGAGACAGACAGACAACGAAAGGGAAAAGGGGCGAGATAAGGCAAAAGATGAAGGGAAGAAGTGACAGCTGCCGGGAAAGGAAAAGATGGAGGGGTGATGCAGATGGGTGAGGTGGCACAGAGAGAGAGATAAGAGGAGGAGAGGCAGACGGATTTAAAAGTGAGAAGTCGTATTAGAATTCAGACAGTTCATCTGCGTGCTGTCGCTGTGAGGAGACCGGTCGAGGACAAGCTGTCTAACAGCTCACAGAAGAACCAGTGACACCGAGTCTCGCTGTCTGTTACCTTTTAAGCTCCGCCCTCTTTTCCATCTAGTGAACAGGAAGCAACCTAACACATTGAGCAAAATCAGGACGCCGCCCACCGCCAATATGGCCACGACATATGTGGGAACTCCGGGATCTGTTGGACAACAGTTCTTGAATTAAAACCTTTTACAAGCTGCTGTTAACGGCGACATACATTGTCAATAAAAACAATCATTGCTTTAGATAATCACATGAACCAAATGCCGTTTGTTTAGGTTTAATCAGCAGCCAGGACAATGATGACGTAATCTAAAAATAATAAAAGTCATATTACTCAGAAATCTAATAACACATCTCTCCTCAATAAAGTGTACAGTCCAAGCTATCATTTATGTCCACAGCCGGTAAAAGAAAGGATATGCCCTAACCTCAGTTTAATACCTAGAGCTCGGGAACATGTGAAAATGTATGCATTTAAATAGCAACATTTGTAGCACCACTAATTAAAATAAAAAGACATTTGGACACTTTCTGCTTGTCAGTGCAGGAACATGCACATAGGTAAGGTGACAAACTGCATCTGTGTTTTTTTGGATAGAACACCTGTGTGAACTTCGGGGGTAAACGATTTCATACACCCATCCAAAATGATACCGGCACCAGCTGGTTAAAAACAACTTCAAAAATGAGTTTGGGAAAAGTTCTAGCATTTGTTATTTACAGATGTCACTTTGCTGTTTTGAAAGTAAATGCGATGCAGCCACATACATTTCAAAGCGGTGTTTAATTGTCAAATACGCTTTGAGGCCACTGAATGTGCAAGATATTTGAATGGCCTCTCACGCATATTCATGCATACATTTATAATGCTGAAAGTAAGACGTCTGTTGTTGGATTTACAAAACTATGTGGCGCCGTCTTGTTGAATTTGTAATACTATATGTCAGTGTTCTGTGAAAGAAAGCGTGTGATTGGTGGAGATTTGGCATGCTTTAGTCATGCCCCGCCACGTGAAAATGTCTCCAATTCTGCAACTGGTTTATTCACAGACACAAGCGACAGTGATAAATCTCTCCCAGAAAATCCCTCGCAGTGTATCATTCTCAAATCAAACTGATGACATAGGAACTATCCCAGGAAATTGAAAACCCTAATGAATCTTTTTTAAACACACCCAATCAAAATGCAAAACAGCTGTCTGGTGGACCTCACATTTGTTGCAAGCAAATAATATCACTTTATTCTGTTTCTCGAATCAAGGGTCAAAACTGCCACTGTGTCCCATTAAAACGTACGGAGGTATCCAGGATTATAGCCTGAGCAAAACCGCAACAAACCGCAGCAGGAGAAACACTGAGCCCCCAAGGCTTTAGGAAACTACACGAGAAGGGCCGATAAAGGCCACGGAAACTAAAGTATGAGTGGAGAAATTGATCTGAATTCTGGGGTGTCAGGCCTTTTCTACATTTGATAAATAGCAGCTGCGGTAAACTGGAGGAGGAAATGCAGCACCTGCAGTAGTCGAGTCTTGGTCTGCTGGAGAGACACCATCAACAAACTCCACATCTGAGAGAGAGAGAGAGAGAGAGAGAGAGAGAGAGAGAGAGTGAGAGAGACATCATCAGCTAACTCCACATCTAAAAGAGAGAGAGAGAGAGAGAGAGAGAGATCATCAGCTAACTCCACATCTGAAAGAGAGAGAGAGAGAGAGAGAGAGAGAGAGAGGAGAGAGAGATATCATCAGCTAACTCTACATCTGAGAGAGAGAGAGAGAGAGAGAGAGAGAGAGAGATCATCAGCTAAAACCACATCTGAAAGAGAGAGAGAGAGAGAGAAAGAGAGAGACATCATCAGCTAAAACCACATCTGAAAGAAAGAGAGAGACATCATCAGCTAAAACCACATCTGAAAGAGAGAGAGAGAGAGAGAGAGAGAGAGAGAGAGAGAGAGAGAGAGAGACATCATCAGCTAACTCCACATCTGAGAGAGAGAGAGAGAGAGAGAGAGGTTACAGAGTGCATTGTGTTAGGCTGCTCTTACCAGAAGCCTATAATCAAAAAAATCCCCCAAAACTGATTTCTTTATTTTTCTTGTTCACCATGCATTTAAAAAATAAAAACAGTTTGCATTATTTATTAGCATATAACACTAGCAGTATGTACAGCCAGTACAGTATACGGCAGAGTCCATTAGTGTGCACAGAAAATACAGAGTGAATTTTATTGAAGGCACTAATGTTCAAAATAATAACACATTATAGAAAAAATACATTATAGACTGTAGTCACAGTAGATTGTGTATTTAATTTACTGTGAACAAAAATTAGGCTGCGAGGGATGGAAGTACAGGTGGTTGAGTGCGTCCTAATAAACCTGGCGGCTGACTTTTCAACCATAAAAATACTGAAAACACATTTTTTATCCACTGGAAATTTGTGGAAAGAAGTGCAATGATGTACACAACAATACACCATGTCAAACTGTCCACCAGAGCCTAATTTTCGTTTGCGTCGACCAGTGTTAACATCTTACACGTAAAGTGCACATAAATTACGTTTTGAAAATAAGATCCCGCCCTCCCTTCAGATCGCTCTCCAAAGCCACGCCTCCAACACAGGAACGTATACATAGGATGTCCTACTTGCCTGTCAAACTATCACTGAATCTTATGCTTTCAAAGCTAGCTTGCTATTGCTAGATAGGTGACAAAAGGTAACACTTTAAATGATATTTTCATTTGGACCGAAGGCAATGATTGGACAAACATTTTAGTGATTTGAAGATGTGAAGATACTTTGGAAAAAAAATCGCCTACTGTGCCTTTAAGTGACGTCTTCAAACAAGTAATGGTGCTTATCTTTTCTGTTTAACTACGTTAGACACTGACAACTAAAACTAAAAATGAAAATCTAGAATGCTAAATATGCTACTGTAAGTTTCTGCGCTGTACTGCTTGTTTGTGCTCAAATGAAGTTTGGGGCTTACTGCAAAAATTGTAGTGATAACTGGGTAAAATCACATCTTCTACTAGCTGTTGATCATCTATAATGGCTAAATCAATCGCCCCCATTATTTAACTCTGTCAGGACTGCTTTTCTTTTGTTTTTCTGTCAGCTGCATGTGACTAATTTGTTTTGCAAATGAAACACTATGACATTACAACTGCAGAATTCATTATATTTGCAGAGGGAATATAGATTATGATCATTTATCATACATCACACTGTTTTGTTTTTGTCTCTCTTGCTCTCTTTTTTCTCTCTCTTTTTTCGCACGAGGCACATAATGAAGGCTGAAATATTCATTCAGAAAACACACGGGTGTGCTGATTGGTGTAGACACTCGTCTTATTTGCATGAGGCTCAGTCGTGATCTTTGCCTCACAAATGAGACGTGATTGGTCGGATTGATGAATTGCTCATCAAATCAGTGGAGAGCAAAGCCTGTATCTAAACCTGCATGGAAAACCTGAAAGGTGGGAACACAAATGATTATAATTCAGTTTATGTGCCTGGTAAGATGTTTTCAAGGCGATTCTTAACTGGTTCTGTTCCAGGACAGAGGAGATGAAATTGCAGCCCAAAACAGTACCACCAAGGTTATTTATCATAACCTACATAATGTGTAGATAAGTAAACAAAAACACAGTACAGGAACTGTAAAATTTATTAACATGGCCATGACTCTATTAAAAGAAATATACAGCCTGTTTTAGGGTCACGACCCACCAGATAAGAAGAACTGCTTTGTAAAACAGGCTTAAGTGAGTAATCTTTACCATTGGTACTGACGGTCAGTACTTTGTTGCCGTCTGCGTAGCTACTCTCTCCCATGGCATTGATAGCATTGACCGAGAAGTTGTACACTGTTGAGGGTTTGAGGCCCATGACTGTATACACAGTTGCTGTTGGAGGATAAACATCCACATACATGTAGCTTACAGATCCCGCCCACTGGTACCTGTCAAAAACACAGATGCTATTGTTTGTGAGGATAATATGGTGATGACACTGTCACATGGGCTTGTAGAAAAACACAGTCACATTTATACATCAGTCTGCTAAAACGAACACAATTTCAGCTGTTGTGACACATTGGAGAGTTAAAACTAAACCTTGACACACGCACTGCGTGTTTTATATTGACACCTCACAGGGGAATAAATGACAACCACACCTGACACGGAAGTTCTGTGTCAAGCCACCGTCAAATCCAGGCATCCATTCCAGAGTTACGGAGTCATGGCTGACACGCACAAGCTTCAGTTCGGATGGAGGATCAGGGTGGTCTGAGAGAGAGAGAGTGAGAAAAACGTACGCTCAATAAATTTCCACCTACATTTATATTGCATTGCTGACAGATTGTTAAAGCAATACTTCACTCAAAATCAAAATTGTGTCATCATTATGACTTTTTCGTGGAATTTTCGAAGAATATATGTCCAAATTGTGTATACAACCAATATGTCTAATGGACACTCTATATTCCAGGTCTTTTGACGTTATATGAATTATATGTTAGCTTTGTGTTAGGAGCAGTCAGCAGTCTATGTCAACATCCACTGATATTCTGCGTGTCCAAAATTCAAACTATGGACAACAAGTGTCGATTTAGCACCACTGGTGCCAAATGCAATTTGTTCTCACATGTCTGGTGACCAAACATTATTATCATGACTGGTCTAATGGAACCATATGGGATTTTCCAACTACAATTGGAAATTTCTAACAATTTTAGGTTGTGAGAACATTTCAGACAAAAAAAACATTAAAAATGTTACTTTGAAAGTTCTAGGAACCTTTTTAGACCTGCATTAACGTTATTGCTTGGTTAATGTTGGTAAGAAGGTTATTCAAATATTTTACATTTTGTAAGTTTTTAAAAAGTTCCACTAACTACTTAAGAATAACGTTTTTGATGTGCGACACAGTATAATGTTAAAAAGGTTTTACTAACGTCCCTGCAAGTACTTTTGGATTACTTTAAGAGAACTTCTTGAGAACATTCTGAAAATGCTCCTTTGTTAGCTGTGTTAAAAGCTGCAGTGGACCATATGGAGACTTTTGTCTCCATATGATACTTTTATGGTCCTTTTTCATCCCTAAATAATGATAAGTTGTATACCCTAAATGCACTGTAAATTACTTTGGATAAAAGCGGCTGCCAAAATGCATAAATATAATTCAATGTAATGCAAATAGCCAGTTCCATTCACCTTCATTATATGCAAAAGAGGGGCTACAAAAATTCATCTTTAGTTTTTCACAGTAAAAAGAAAGTGTAAACAGGTCTGGAACAATATTCAGGTGAGTAAATGACAACTAGATAGAATTAAACATTACAAACAGAAAGCAATAAGGGTTTCAATACACTTTACAATGAAGCTGTTTAATTATCTTTTTGTCTCTCTTGGAAGACAGAAGCAAAGAGGTCAAGCCAAAATCACAAAACAGGGAGCAAAAATCTGCACCGTTCCATTCCCAAGCCGTCTGATGATAAGCAGAACATAAAATTTATTATCCCTGTGTCAGATTAATTATGAATATTCACAGCAGTAAAAACAGAGGAGGTGGTGTGGACAAACAATGGATATTGGATTGTATTTCATGGCTTTTATGATAAACATTAAATGTGCCCGAGCCGATTCCCCAAGCCTCACTGGAGGGGAGAGAGAGAACGAGAGACAGACAGAGAAAGAGAGCTAGTAACAGTGGATAAACATTCAAGTTTACAACTAGTAGGAGAAAACTAAAGGAATATTCCAGGTTCAATTTAAGTAAAGCTTTATTACAGCAGAAAATGACGTCTATAGAGACAAATTCTAGGTCTGTTGGGTTTAAAACAGAATTATTCAGCCCAAAATGAAGATTAAAATACACAATGTTTTGACAGTATAACCATGTAGCTAACAGCCAAAAGCCATTTTAGGCTGTAAGAACATTTCCGTAATGTTTCCATTAAGGAACAAAAACGTAAAAAATGGTATTTTGAAAGTTAAGAATGTTAAAAATGTCCAGTTTTTAGACGTTGCTTTAACGTTACTGCTTGGTTGTAAGACCAAACATTTTGTAAGATCAGACTTTCAAGTGCTTGCATAAACGTTATTCAAACATTTCTTAATTCTGTAACGTTTTTAAAAATGTTCCACTAACTACTTAAGAATAACATGTTTGATATATGATATATAACGTTAAAGAAATGTTCTACTAATGGTACTGCAGGAATGTTTTTGATAACTTTGAGAGAACATTAGCCAGCACTCTGAGAATGTTGTTAGCTGCATAATAGAGAGCAGAGGTAAATGCAATATCCATCCAAGTAATCTCTCTATTACATCTCTTCTCTATTACATCCAAGTAAATGACAGAATTTTCATTTCTGGGTGAACTACTCTAATAAACATTACCCAAGTTAGCATGAGACAGCCTAATCTGATTGCATTTTATTGTTTATCTTGTGCAACTCCTCACTTACATACTTCTATTGTAAGTGTTTCTGTACATGTGCTTTTGTTTCTTTTTTATAAACAGGATGAGAAATGAGTTGAATTTATTCATGTTTTGTGGTAATCAAGAACAAGTTACAGTAACATTATTGGTGTTACAAAGACAGAATTGTGCAGTTATTGTGGAGGAGAGTGAAAAAACAGAGAAAGGCTGATGGATCAACGCTATTGTTCTGTAATTTAAGAGATCAAGTACTTAAGAGCGGATGTTTGATTACCAAAACTGAATAATTAATGTCATAACTGGCGTTCAGGTAAAGAAAAATAAACTAATTTCAGTGCAAAAATCTCTTTCAAGGCCCAGTTTATAATCTGGGTGTGTGTTTATGAGCTGATAATAGCTCATCATCCGTGTGTGTTTGTTTTTATTTAATAGGCTGTGATTTATTCATACATTTATGGTAATTCATGTTCACTTTTCAATGGAGGTCAACAGAAGGTGCCCTGACGGTTTGAACAAAGATGGCCAAATCAGCTTGGGTTTAAACCATTTCCTGTTTGTGCGTGTGCTTGTACGTACTGGTGCTCAGAAGCTGGATGTCCAGGGAATCTTGTCCCATGCTGTTGTGGGCGGTGCAGGTGAAGATGGCGTAATCGAGGGCCGCGCTCACGTTTATGATGGTCAGAATGCTGGTGTGGATGGCACCTTCCTTCGCTGTCTTCTCCTGGTACCTGCATGAGGTCACAAAAACATACAGGCACATATTCAAACTGTTATAGCTGTCATACTCACATCCATCCTGTAAACACACACACGCTTAAATTACTTAAATTAAGCTCATTATAACAACATCAGTTAACTATTTAAAAATGAAAAAAAAATTCTGATTTAGCTACAACAAACCAAAGACTAACTAATTTCCTGTAAAATATAATTAATCGTGCTACATGAATGACAGCTATGCACCTGGGGCTGCCAAGGTCCAATGGGAATCCATTTTTGGCCCAGGTAAAATGTACGCGAGGAACGCCCTCCGCCTGGCACACCACGTTAGCATCGTTGCTGCCGTCCCCTCTGCTGGCCACCTTTCTCCACTGCGCCCCCTTCTGGAGCTCTGGGGAAACTGCATGAAAATGGAACTTTATGTTGAAGGCCAAGACCAAATGTAGCTTAAATAAATTCACTTTATTTAGCTTTTTTACATTCCAACAGAGTTATTACTGTGGATTGAATTATTTCCCTAAAATCCCATTAGCAATTGGCTTGAGGGTCTCCAACTTTTTGTAATTTTAGTATTGTATCCAAACAAACAACTAAAATGTCTCTGGTGAGTATGAGAGCAGTGGATTTAATTTTAGGTGACAGTACTCACAGCGCACAATCAGCTGACCCTCCACGCTGCTGCGGGGCGCTATGCCGTTGTCTGCTGTACACTTATAAAAACCGGCCCTGTCACGCGTCACCTCGTATATGGTTAACACACCAGTTCCATCATCTTCACTCTGCTCTCCTAGATCTTCTATTTCCTTTTCACCCTATATACGTAAAAAACAAACACACACTCTAGAAGATATAGATGCACATCCTTCAATTTCTGAGAGCAATGATTGGTTAAAGCTGCAATCTGTAACTTTCACCTCTCTACTGCCATCTCTGTTTGAAACATAAAACTGTAGGATAGTTTACATACTTTTCATTACATATGTAAACGTCAAATGAACCCAAACTGGCATTTCCCAGTAAATAACAGTTGGGCATCAGTGCAAGGTAAAGAGATTGTGTGAACACCAATCTGTTATGTACTTGATTAACAGATTTTTAACCCAATTTTAACCAACCGGATTGCAGCTTTAATGAAAAGCAAAAGACACTGATCACAGCAACATGGATCTAATTTGGGTTAAAGGAACAGTAATTAAAATTCTGTCAATATTTTGTCAACCGCTTGATGTTACAAAATCACATGACTTTTATTCTAATACATTTTAAAGAATCTTTCTCAAAAAGCCACAGTTTCACAGACTGTCAGTCATTATTAGCAGCAGCTAGCCAAAGGAAGACAACAACTGTTTAAATAAGATTTTCCCATCACATCAGTCCCCCCAGACAAACACACATATATAAAACAGACAGAAAGAGTGGCAGCCTGAGGAATCAAAATACTGACTAAGCACGTGGGGCACAATAGATGAAAAATGTGGCCTCTGGAAAGGCTGCTTTAATGAAAGCTATTTTTCTCCATTTAGACCGGAAGTATTAAGCATAAAGGTGAGACACTGTTGTAGTTATAAGGGTGAAATATAGCAGAGTGGCTGTGACACACAGAGAGAGAGAAAGAAGTCGGCATGGAGTTAGAGACAGAGAGAAAGATGTGAGAAATAAATAAGAGGTGATAAAAGGAGAGCGAGTGAGCGAGCTAGACTAACAAAGGAGAATGTAGCGGAGAAAGTGTGAGAATAAGCCAAAAGAGAGAGAGAGATAAAGAAAAACCGAAATGACAAAGAGCTCACTCACCATCCACTTCCACGAAAACATATCCGAGGTGATGGGATTGGCATCGGCAACACACAGCAAGTCAGCAGTTTCTCCCAAGTTAACAGATACAGGATCAGTCTTCATATGAACAGTCGGGGCATCTGAAGGCCAAACAACAAAGAAAACAAGTTTAATGAAGAGAAGAGAGGAGAAAAAGAAAGGAGAGAATAGGAGAGAGGACAAGAGAGGACAGCAGAGAAGAGGGGAGGAGAAAAGAGGAAAGATGAGGAAAGGGAGGAGAAGAGGAGGGGAGGAGAACAGAGGAGCGGAGACAGGAGGAGAGCAGAGGAGAGTTGAGGAGAGTAGAAGAGAGGAGAGGGGAGGAGAGGAGAGAGGAGGAGAGGTGAAGAGAAGAGGAGGGGAGGAGAGCAGAGGAGAGGAGAGAGGAGGAGGCGAGTTAAGAGGGAGAAGAGAGAGGTGAAGAGAAGAGGAGGGAGAGAGCAGAGGAGAGGAGAGGGGAGGAGGGAAATGAGGAGATTTAAGGGAGGGAAAAGAGGAGGGGAGGAGAGGGGAGGAGAGATGGGCAGAGAAGAGGGGAGGAGAGCAGAGGAGAGAAAAAGAATAGGAGAGATGAGGAAAGGGCAATAGGATAAAAGAGCAGAGAAATAAAAAGTTAAGCTATAAAGGCTATAAAAGTTTTCAGCTTGGTAAAGTGCTGAAGAACAGTGCTTCAGTCTTTGGTGGAAAGATAACTGTGGCCTTTGATTTTCTAATTCTGAATGTGTTGATCCCAGAGTGTTCCTGAATAAAGTCAAGATACAGTGTGCGTTCCAAACTTACCTTTTAAATTATTTACAGGTGTGAAAAAAATCCTTTACAATCTGTTGTGATGTCATCCTCATTTTGTGTATCACAGAAACATTGTTAGTTAAAATCGTCTAGTACTCCTCTACGGCTGGATGCAGCAGTGAGTCTGTCACTACAGTACAGCACACAGATAATGCTTACTGAAGCAAATTAACAACACCCTCAAAAGACAGCAGAATTAATGCCCCCTCAAAAGGTATCTGTCACACTCAGGATAACTGTATTATTAAAAGGGATCAGGGAACAGTAATGAAGAAATGTCTACAAAAAGCAAACTAGATTTAAAACAATGTGTAACTTTCTTTGTAGTCGTGACAGAACCATTTCTTGGTGCTAATGTTGAGCGTGAAATGAACCTGCTTGATACAATATAGAAACGGAATAAATCTGCCAATAATAAATAAATTAATGCCAGTAAATAAACCTCTGTTTCAAATTTCTTGACAAGGAAACTTTAAGGCAACTCTATGGCTCTAACCCAGTTAACAATTACAGATTGTAAGATCATTTTCCTTAAAGTTTCCATTAAGGAACAAAAACATTACAATGTTATTTTGAATGGCCTAGGAACATTTAAGAATGAACGGCCTAGGCCAGTTTTCAGACATTGCTTTAAACCTTATTGCTTGGTTATAAGAAGGTTTTTTAATCATTTCTTTTTTAATTTTGTAATGTTCCACTGATACCTGAATGATGTTTATATATATATATATATATATATATATATATATTTGATATATATATATTTTTTTCTTTTTTTAATTTTGTAATGTTCCACTGATACCTGAATGATGTTTTTGATATATATATATATATATGTGTGTGTGTTCTGACAATAGCTTTAGGTCAGTGATTCTCTGAAAGTTTGAAACTAAACAAGTAAAATCACTCCTACACTTTCTGTGCAAAACTCTATATAACTGAAATCAACCAAACGGCACTGAAACTCTTTTACTGAATGTGATGCACATAATAACTTTAATTGTTTTCATGTATAATTAACTCCAGACGCTACTGTAACACAAACAGCTATTTGTCTCGTTTTAATTAAGATTAATTAACTCCCTCGTTTCTTATTTGATTCACCCTCTTATGTTTATTAATTGCAAATCACATTTAAAACAGGCAACAATATTATGACAAAACATTTTCACAACAGCTCGACGCAGATGTCTCAACAAATCTGAATACAGCAAAAACAATCGGTGTACTTCAAGGAAAAATACACCGCTGGAAACAAGGCATGCTGGGAGATGCACGTCCCTAAAAAAGTGCAGAAAACGGACGGCTGCCTCACACACAGAGGGTCCTTCCTGATCTCCATCCCTGGATCATGTCCTCAACCGAGCAGGCCATTAAAACCAGCATAATCTCTGGCGTGTTGGTGTGCACAGCACTGCATTGTTCCCGACAGGCGGAAAGAGGGGGGCGATACACGGAAAACAGCACCGTTGGTAAAAGCTATTCAAATGGCCCATACATAATGAATATCTACCACTGTCAGCTGCTATTGTATGAGGACGCGCAGATCCATTAGTGCAGAAGGATTTGCAGAAACATGCAGGCCTACATTTGAAGGAGTGCTATTATTAAATCATTAAGGAAGTGGGAGTTCTCTTTTTTCCTCTTTGCATCTCTCTCTCTCTCTCTCTCTCTCTCTCTCTCGTTCTTCTCATTTCACTTTTAAGTGTGTGTGTGTGGGGGTTTGAACTGGCAAATAAATATGTTGTGGAAACTGTGTACAAATATTGAGAACAGTAGAGATTTGCTTCTCCGTGCAACTTCTGTGGTAATTTATATTCAGAAAATGTCTTACAATTTTGAACAGAAATGAAAAAAAAACATCAGATGTGATCTGATATATACACATATATATACACATGATCTGAAATATATACATACATGTTTTTATACACACACACACAATATATATATGCACACAAATATATATATGCATATATACACATATATTGCATGCTATAGGAATTATATACAGTATTTAAGAGGCTAATATAGAGGGCGTGATAGATGATATTTAAAGACTGTATTTGGGTGAAAATCAGTGGATTTCAATGGAATATAGTTCAGACTGAAAGAGATTTTAGTCTTATTGGCAGCTGAATGCATAATCAGATCTCAGGTGCTTGAGTTCTACTGAATCTTGCTTAGTTCTTCATGCACAGATGTCAAATAGGCCTGGCTATTCGCAGTGTAATCTGAGTGTCTTCTAACCAGCTGTGACTGTCAGCAGAGTCGCACGACACGGCATTTTGTCAATAGCTTGGTGTCTGTTTTCATCAACTCATGTTGGGTAGCCCCGCCCACAGTGAAATCTCATTGGTTCCTACTCCACATACAGTAACTGTACAAATTACAAATTATATTATTAGCATAACAATTACTGATAAAAATGTACAGCACAGGTTTAACGCCCTTCAAATCGCTTTAGATAAAAGCACCTGCCAAACGCAAAAATGTAATATACAGTAAATGTACAGCTTGAGTGAAAAGTTTAAGTGAAAAATCAGCGTGAAATTCGTAATTTCTTAGCATTGACATCGCCCGTTTCCATTAATGGCGGCATGCACTCCAGCAGGCTGGTTCTCCACATGTTCTCCCAGCATGATCTGAGAAGTTTCCATGGAAGAAAGGAAATGTGACCTTTTGTGTAAAGCCATTAACACGGTCAAAGTCACAAACGTTCTTGCATTCGATTAAGCCTGATTCACACATTCATTTCTCCACACGGGACGTGACACCGCGTGGCTCACACTACCAGTGTGAATGCGGTAATGTGTTAATATGGGCTGCGAACTGAAAATGTGCTGATCGCGCTCTGTTCATGCAAGCATGTGTGAATCTCTGAAAATAAAGGTTTCTAAAGGTTCTTTGTCAGGTTGTACGAGTCCATAAAGAACCGTTAACATCCACAGAAATTTTTTTAAAGACCTTTGACTGAAAGTTCTTTTGAAGAACCAGAAAATGTTTTCCACATCATCAGAACCCTTTTAAAGCATTTGTATTTTGAGAATGTTCCTGTTATTTAGAGATCCAAAGATCTACAAAAATCATAAAAGCATGAAAATCAAATCATGTTTAATGCGGCCTCAGACTTTCGAACCCAACCGTAAGTTCTGATTGGCTATGATTTTAAAACCTCACACCTAGCTGCCATGAGGTGCGAGGGGTGTAAAGTTATGGTGAAATCAGATAAAGTTTCTTACATTGCACATCCAGTTTGAGTTTTGTGCGGTATTTCCCCTCAGAGTTGGAGCACTCGATGATGTAATCGCCCCCATCCCGCCGGGAAATGTTCACGATTTCCAGCGACCAGTCGTCAAAGCGATAGCGAGGATCTCTCTCTGTCATCAACACAAAAAGACACAACCCACACGCACCAGGTGAATCACAGAGCTGCGACGGTTACGAATACACAAAAGCAAACACAAAAATAAAATATTCAGATCCTGCACACATACAACGACCCAATAAAGTATTCATACACTTAAGACCCACTTAAAAATGTATAAATGTCATGGCATTAAATAACAAAACATCAAATATGATTATATCCGCAAGCAAATGACGCAAGACTTTATTCGCTTCACTTTTCCGAACAATTTTCTGAATTACGTTTAACCAGGTGATCCCAAGATCATTTTTAGGATGTATAAAGTCCCCTAAAAGTTTTCACACGTGTCTCATTACAGAAATCACAGATGAAGCTCATCACATTTGGAGTCTGACAACCACAATGTGTTAACAAAAAACACAAAAAATGCAACCTAATGCAACCAATGTTCAAAACGCTGCTTTATTAATGTTACTGCTTGGTTATAACTTTTTTAATCCTGTAACATTTTTAAAAAATCCCATTAAAAGAAAACATTTTTAATATATGACATATATATGTTTCTGATCATTTTAAGAGAACTTTTAGAGAACGTTCTCAGAACATTCCCTGTTCACTGGGTAAGTGTCTGAAGACTTGGGGGCCACTGTGTGCACTAAAACATCTGGTTTATCTTCTACAGCTCTTCTGCCAGGGAAAGCTCTTCACAGCGGTACCGCAGGGTCCTCAACACAAGACTTCAGAGAAGCTCTCGACACTGGAGTGAAGACCGGAAACGCGTTCAGGATGACAGCGACCCTCATTTAGACTGAATACATCAGCGCAAGATCACATCTGTCACTGTGTAGTGCCAGAACCTGCCGATGTTTTATTCACAACGCGTATGGCAATGTGTGTTTAGGACGCCAGAGAGGGTGGCACGGTTTGTATATTTCATATATTCATGCATTTGGGCAGGCGCTTTTATCCAAAGCGACTTACAAGACATTCAAGACATAAACTTTATCAGTACAAGTGTTCGCCTGGAAATCGAACCCACAACCTTTGTGCTGCTAATGCAATGCTCTACCAGTTAAGCTGAGTTTGTAATGTCATGTCACGTTGCCCGTTACCTTTCACAAGCTTCTCGCCCTGAAACATCCACTCGCAGGTGATTGCGTCCGGATTGGCAGAGACCTTGACAGGAAGTGTGGCGGTTTCGTCTTCAGTCACCCGGACCTGACTGGGCTGCTCATCTGAGAACTCTGGAGGAACTGACACGCACACACGCGAAGACATACTTACACACGTGAAGGTGCTAATGTACAAGCAAATCCTATTTATAAACTTGATAAACAACACATGAGACTGAAACATCAGCAACACCATGTCCAACAAATAATGTAATGGATGAACAACTCCAGTTCTAAACTGACACTTCAGTGCCTGCACACTGACGCATTTACATGCTGCTAATTTACATGTCACATCACTCAGGTAATATTAACACGCCACTCATTTATGTCTCTCCATTTGACATTAATCTTTTCTGCCATGCATAACTCTTGCCTTTCTAGAGGCAATCATTTTATTGAAATGATATCATTTTATGAAGCCAAACTGACATTGCCCAGGAAATCAGACCCAACAGCTCAAATTATTGATCATTTTTATAAACTTAAAGGCAAGGGGATTATGTTGAACATAGATCTGTACCTGTACAATAACTGATTTTTGTTTATTTTTAACCTAAAAAATTATATTATGGTGAAAATAGGATACATGAGAGCTTTAACTTTATTTGATATTTGTGACGTTGCACCAGTCCAAAGGGAACAGATAACAACAGTTGCTTTACACCAACACGTTTTCAACCTCCATCATACACACTGCCCTGTAATCTCCATTTAGCTCTATTGTTTTTCTATATTGTTTTTTTAAATTATATACCTTAACATTGTACCATGATATTTATATAGTACTTTAATGAATACCCTGCCTGTGCATGGCCAATTGAAAGTAAGATATTTAAGTGTAACAGATTCTGTGTTTTCTCTCTCTCTCTCTGGATTGGTCTGCTGTGCAGCGTGTAAATAAGGCACATGATTTATTGCGCTGTTGATCTCTGGAGGGTTTCTGTGTCTTTGTCTCATTAATGTTCATTGTGTCATTTCAACGGGAATGAGGATTCAGATGCAGATTTAAACAAACGATTTCCTCACATCAGCAGCCAGACACACGCACGCACACACACACACACACACACACACACACACACACACACACACACACACACACACACACAGAGTTAATGAGGAAAAATAAACTTAAGACAATGAAACAATGAGAGACATGTGTTAAGAGGAAAACGGGGAGATGTGGAGGTTCTAAAACAGACTATGAGCGCGTGTGCTCACAAAAACACACACAATGACAATCCTCCATGCTCACAAAGCATGTGGTGCAGACACACACAAACAGGATAACAGTTTTAGGCTGTAAGAATGTTTCCCTTAGACGTTGTATTCATATTATTCATGTTAAGAAGGATATTCACACATTTTTAACTCTGTAACATTTTAAAAGGTTCCACTAACAACCTCAGAATAAAGTTTTTGATTTACATGATAACACTTTTTAAAAAATTATCGTATTCTAACACACTAACATTAGTGCAAGAATGTTTTCTGATAGAACTTTGAGAGAATGTTCTGAGAACGTTCCCAGTTAGCTGGGAAACTAAAATCTACACACACACACACACACACACAAAACCACACACACACACACACACACACACACACATACAACTTCATTTAAACAATCCAAATGAATCCACTCACAGAGCACATTGAGAATGTAGAAGTTGTTGACACCCTCAGATAGCACATTACTGTAGGCCTGACAGGTGATACGTTTGCCATGGTGATGAGAGCCAAGGGCAAGAGACAGCCTGCTGGTCCGGGACATCCCTCCAAACTCTGCCCTTTTAGGAGCCTGATCAACTCCTTCAAGCCTGACAGAGAGAAATCAATCAGGCTTCTTAAAGACATACCACCATTTATGACGTTATTTCTCACAGACTGTTCACACAAAGCATATGAATGTTTCAAAATTTTCCCCTCGGAATAACATCACAAAATAGACTATGAATATTCGATAAACCCTCTGCAGAGAAAGCGTTACCTGCTGTGAACTCTTTTGTTTGCCTGCTGTGTGTTAGGGCCCCCTGGGGACGTCTGACAAAACTGAACATCCATACACCTCTAAACGAACCGCTCCTCTTCTCCCAAACACTACAGTCATTGTGAAATTATTTACAAAGAAAGCTAAGCCATAAAGCTTAGCCTGGCTGCTAAAACTGCTAATCTGCTCACTACTGCCTCGAAGTGTAATTTCTTCATCCGACCACGCATTGACAGCGCCCGAGACCGATTGTAGGGGGGTAATGACTTACTGATCGCGAGCTGCCTGTCGAAGCTTAATGCGGAAGCAAAAATATCCCAGGACGGACTGTCAAACGGCCTGCCTGCTTGAGCATTCACCTCACATGTTCCTGATCCAACTAAAAGCTGTTATTGAGCCCTCCTGCTCAAAACAAGCCCTGTTTCTGCCCTTTATGTGCGTGAAATGCGGGGAAACGAGCAAGGTTTGACAGATGCACATCGGCGGTAATCTTTTAACCGCAAGCTTTTCGGCACTGCATGCCATCTGCGTCTTTTTGGAGTAACATTTATCTAAAATGCACACCAGTGATGCAGAATATGGTATAAAAAAAGGTTTTGTTGTGTGAAAAGCGGCAATGCACTGCAGTCTATTGATTTAGATAAATCAGATGGCCGGTACTTTCTGGTTCACAATACAAGCAGGCAGAATGCCTTTGGGAGCTCTTTAGAGCAATTGCTGGGCGCCAGGCTAAGTAATACAGTATTAGCTGAGCCTGTGTGTGTATTTCTGCATGTTTGTGATGCCAGGGATGTCTGTATTTATCTAAGCAAGGGTTTTAGTACTTGATGGGGCCCAGGCTCCAGCTGATATTCGTGGTAGGGTTGCTGCTCCCAGCCAGGCACTCCAGATCCAGTGTCTGACCCATGCGTAGCTCCTCTTGCTTGGCCACAACCTTAACGCTCACTGCTGGAACTGGAGCATGGAAAACACCTATATGTCATTTGTAACTACATAAAATTTCTGTAGAAATGTGCTACTACTGAAACCAAAAAACACCCAAACACACATTGTATCTATAGTAATCCATAGTATTGTGAGAGTTTTAATAGCTTACACAGAACCCTAAGTTTAGTCTGGGCCGAAATAACCTTCTTGGCCTTGTTGGATGAGTCACATCTGTAGGTGGCCAGATTGTCGCTGGGTTGAAGGGTAAGATGAAGCTCTCGTGACACACCACGCTCTGAAGATACCTGCTTCGATGCGGTTGCCACTACTTTATTATTCTATTCGGATGAACATACACAAGGAAAAATTTAAATCTTTACCTTCAAACATACCAAAACATTTCTTTCTTTTGTTCATGAAGTTCCAGCTGAACGTACCTTCAACCACACCAGCTGACCTGTGGGGTTTCCACCACTGGAGAAACAAACTAAACGAACAGTTGTTCCAGAGTGTAAGAACCGGTCCGGAGGAGGAGCATCCAACCAAACCTTCTGAGGAGGATCTGAGAACGATTCATTGAAGAAGATGTTGGACAGAAGTTCTACACAACTGTTCTACAGAGTAAGGGGCCAGCTGTCACTCACAGTACACAATGAGCTGCTCTGATTGGACGCTGGAGAAGCGGGTGCCTTTGTTAAATGCCTCACAGGTGAGAGGAAGATCGTTTTCCTCACGCGAGACTTTGTGTGTCAGGTTAGACATTGTCATCATTCCACCGTTATTTCCCTGCAACACATTTACACAAATGTTAAAGCTTCATTTGTATGCAGGTGCCACTTGGTTTGACATTTTGACTGAAGCTAGATAATACAGAATACTATCTGTGGAGTTTATTTTAACAAAAACATCTGACACATCATCTCACAAGACGTCAAAATAATTAACAGTTGTGACATCAGATTAGCCTAGTTAAATATGAATATTTTTTAATGTAGACAATAACAACACAAATTTCCCTGATTTCCAACCTGGAATCAAATGTAACTTGACAGGAATAGTTTTCAAAAGGAGCCTTGATTATTTTCTGCAGAATGAACATAACTAACCCCTCTTACGGTTTTAATTCTGTTCATTTGCTAAGCTCTAATTGACACCTGCTTAGAGAACTGACCTCCTCCTTCACGTCTAATTACGACCAAACTAATCAAGAAACATGTCACAAAGAACGACTCAGAAAGTGTATGAAAATCATGAATTAACGCCATCACGTAAATAAAAAATCAGATGTAAAACAGCTCTAAATGAACAAGAAGGGACCTGTGCGGCGACGAGCCGCTCGAGTCGGCTTTTATTCACTTACGTTTCATTCAAATCAACCTCTGGAGAGGAAGTGCGAGAGATTAAAAAAGAGAATCACTAAAAGCCCCTGATCTCACAGAATATGAAGCTGTCGCTAATAGAATCTGAACTAAAAGCAGCGTCTTGATGATTTTCAGTCGCTCTCAGGTCAAGGTGTACCGACTTTGTTTCTTAGAATAACAAGTAAATAGTTCCTTTAATAAAACGCTGAACGGCACTGTCGGTGGAATGACCTGGAGATGGTGGTTTGTATCATTTGTGACTGTCAGGTGACATGCATGATTTAAAGTCTCAAACAAACAGGTGCCGCGAGGCAGCTACACAGCTGAGGTTCGTAAAGGTACGCTGGCACCTTTCTAGCATGGGGGACTTTGTAGTGTGCAGAAAAAAGAGCTCACGACAGAAGCAGGAGGACCACAAATGTACAAACAACAAATTAACAAAAGCAGGCCGCAACCACTTGGGCAGTTTGATTAATCAACAAAATATGTCTAAATGTAACTTATATTTTAAAACATGTTTAATGTTTGTTGACTGTGTAGTTAAGAAATATAAAAAGCTCAGCTGAGTGAGATGTAAAACAATTTATTGTTTCTTTTTTTGGGGTATGGTTTATGAAAAATATTGTAGCCCCCCCTTCAATATTTATTACACACCTTCAATATTTATTAATTGTTTTACATCGCTCCAGCATCTAAGGCTATATTAATGGCAGAAAACAGTTAATCTACACGTAATTATGAATGTCTTTGGACTGTGGGAGGAAACAGAAGCACCAGGCGGAAACCAACGCTGACACAGGCCCGGCTCTGTACCCGACCCTGGGCTTTTCTTGCTGTGAGGCAACAGTGCTACCCACTAACCAATAACACTGAGCTACACATAGTTACAAAAGTATTCATACAATTTTCACCATCAAACTAGTTGTATTTAAAAATATATATCGAATAAAAGTCCTTCTTGATCTTGACTGTAAGTAAAATGTCAGGTTCATTACCTCAGAGATGGTATCAACGGTGTTGTTCAGTTCTTTGAAACCGAGCCACCAGCGGATCTGGACCGGCGGATTACTGGAGGACGTGTAACAGCTCAGATTGATCTCTTGTCCCTCCACGGCCTCAAAGGAGCCCAGTAACGTTACTACAGCTGGTTCAACTGTGAGGAGAATTGACGACCATAATACAAAGATGATAAACGTACCGTCAGCAGATCTGCCCGGCAAATACTTTAAACACGCTAGTTATGTCACAAAGGATTTGAGGCCATTAAGAGATGTTCTCATGATCCTCTTACATACAGAAATAATGATCCCGCTGATCAATGAAACAGTGAGTCAAATGTCTTGAGAAAGACTTTAATAAACGGCCAGCTGATATCGGTATTTGTGTGCGGTGGGATACATTCTCAATAAGCTGTACGTTCCAATGAAAGTAAATGGGACATTAGATCATTATTTGACATTTCAAATTTGTTATGACAAATGGCACAAACCATCTCTTAATAATGAGGGATTATAGAAATTGCAAGTAACAGCAAATATTGACCTGATTTGCCTGTCAGTCATAATACTGTATAGTCAGATGTAATTGGTTTATGGTAAGTGACATAGTTAAGAAAGATCAAGTTTTATTCTAAGCTGCAACAAGTAACTTTTGCCTCTCTACTGCCATCTCTGTTAGACATTTACAAAATTGCAAGTTAATTTTACGTACTTTTTTTATTTTTAATTAGCTGACATAACCCACAAAATCCGACCTGACAGCTCAGATTATAAATCATTATTATAAACGTACTGTTGCGAATCGTAATAAGGTAAGGGGACCATTTTGAACACTGGTCTGTTCTTGCTTGCTCAACAACTGATTTTTTATTTTTGAAACGTTTGCAGCATCAGCTTGCAGCTTTAAGGCTATGTAAAAACGACTAGCGTTACCTTTTAGCAGGTTGACCTGATTTTGATATCTGATGGTTTAAACATTCCCTTTGTTTACAGATTAAGATCAATTTATACTCACACAGGACCGTAAGGGTGCGAGTTATGGACGTTGGTGAGGGAGACACTTGGTTGACACTCTCGCACTGTAGCACAGCGTGGTTGTCCTCTGGCTGCACCTCCATTTTCAGAATGCTGCTGGCCTTACGTGAGATGCTGTCCACCTCCCAACTTGTGGACAGAACCTCTCCATTCTAGAACAACAGAAAATGATGACAGACACATAAAGGGTAAGAGAGACAGACAGAGCTTCTAGACTGATAACAGATTACTTTTCATTTTAATGTAGAAACAGGCATTTTCTGTTAAGTTGCTTTGAAACACTATACAAAGAAATGTGAATAACCCAGCTAACAATTATAGGTTGTATGAATGCTTCCCTAACATTTCCATTAAGCAACAAAAATGTTATTTCTAGTAATGTTACTGCAAGAATGTTTCTGATGCCTTGTAAGAACATTTAGAGAATGTTCTAAGAACGTTCCTTGCTAGCTGGGATGTAAAAAATACATATTTAATTAGAATATTTAGAATACTTTGTTCATCACTTTGCTTTGAATTTGGTTAAATAAATCATGGTGAATTTCATAATCAGATGCAGTCAGACACTTTTCTCTGTAATGTAGTGCTGCTAACTGCTTTTTCCCAAAAAAGTACTCTAGCGTAATAGCGTACAGTTTTAAAGCAGCTTCCCAACACAGATAGACAGATAAATAGAGAGAGAAACATTTTCAAAAATTGTATGATAACTAAATCTGGTTCCCTCATTGCAGACTTTACTTCCAGAGTGAGACGTCTGCGTCGGGAAATCACTCATCCACTCAATGGTGACGCACACACTAACATTTGCATTAGCTGAAAATGATTAGAAATGTCACACCTGACACATTTCATCAAACTGAAGCGAGAGTTTCCGCGGAGAGTCTATCGTCTAGAGTCTACAGTAAACTGCATGAATCCACAAGTACCGTCAGAGGTGCGGCGACACTTCACTTACTGTACAGATGATTTACAGTTCGATGGCTCGTCTCTGTTTAAAAACACGGCCGTTTATTAACGTTCCTGCTTCCAGCTCTCAGCTTTCTCTTAGGCTTGCAGATTTTAGTCATGCACAAACAAACTAAAAAACCAAACCGGCAATTAAATAAATAGCTGAATTAAAAGATAAATGAATGTATTATAGCTTCCGAATGGGCAATCTAAGAGAAGCATTTACAGGCAGGAGATCCACTTAGCATTGCCCAAGAGCCACTTTCAAGACACAGATGCCCTAAATTGTGTAAATAGCTATAAGAAAAGCATTGACTCGGTTCATTCTGTACTTTCTGAACAGCGTTGCTGTAGCTCAGTTGCTACTGCATTAGCAGCACAGAGGGTCGATTCCCAGGAAACACACATACTGGTCAAACGTACTGTAATAATAAGATTAAATGATTTATTTGTTAAGTCATCTGAGGTTCAGGGAAGAATCATCATTTGGACAACCTGGATTAAATCCTAATACACTCCAATTATAATTCAGCAGCTACATTTATTTATTTGCTCGAGCGATGGCTTCCGATGGCTCCTGATCTCCTGTGGCCACATGCCAAATATGGTTGAAAAAAACTGGAATATTCTCTGAAATATTAAACCCGCCCACTTTGAAGAACTTGTTTGAAATGACTTTCATAACTTTTGTTCCACTATGGCCTTCCTCTGGTAATACAGTCAAGGTAATTAGACAGCAAACCATTTCAGTAAATGGCCTTTTAATTGTTGAATGATGGATGACTCGGCCCATCTGGTTTTGTCTAACCGCTGCTTAATGTAACACTGGGTCCCATTTATGTAAGTGAAGTTACAGGCCAATTGTTTTAGATGAACAGGGCGGGAGAAACAAGTAAAAATGTCTCCAGCAATAATGACCCTCTCACCTTAGTCCAATGCAGAGTGGCCAAAGGGTTTCCCCCATAAGCCATGCACACCACACGCAGAAGAGTGCCAGCTTTCACCTCTCCATTCTCTAAACCCAATATCACAGGAGGCTGTGGAGGGACTGAATTAAAAATATAACAACAAAATAAAGGGTTATGACATGAAGAAACAGTTGTTTGTTTACATGGATCACGTTACTTTATAAAGAACAACACCTATGGATTTAGATATGTGTGTGTGTGTGTGTGTGTGTTTGTGTGTGTGTATTTGTGTGTGTGTGTAAATAAAAAGACTATGCTATTGTTGTCTGAAAACAGGCTTATGAAAAAGATTACAAGACAAGTGAAGTTATAGCATCTGAGCATCAGGAAGCGCACAACTCAATTTTAGTCCCAATACAACAGTGTTAAATGAAGGACATTTAATGCGACTGCAGCGTGAAGACATTGCTTGTCCCTTTGATGAAACCATTAAGTATAAAGAGCGCCCCACACACTGGCACCAGTCCATAAAGCAAAATAACAGATGTTTAAACCGTAATAAGGCAATGCGGAACATGAATAAATTACAGTGGGGTTTCTGAATAATACATCTGCCGTAAAATAAATTACAGGGCCTGGCCGCTCTTTGTTATTGCCCCAATCAGTTTGGAAGCGGGCGAGACGGACGGATAAGAGTCTGCCATGACAAAGTGCCGTCTTGCTCGCAATCTGCCGGCGATGAAAATGGGCAGTGGAAAGTTGGATTTGATGGGCCAGGCATGCTGAGTAAGACAGCGATGCTGGCCATCGGTTCTGCAACATTAGCACTTATTGCTCTGGCTGGCCGGTAATGGAACCGTGAGCTGGCGGGGGGTGAGCGTAGTGTTTTAAAGCATAAATTCAGAGAGCAGGAAGAAAATAAAAATGATTGGCGTTTCGGCTGAGGCATACGCCTGCCTTATTGTACATGTGAAACGCATGATATTGTGGAATTTAAAATGCACCATGTTTTCAAAGCCTGTCTAATAACCATAACAGATTCTCAAGAAAACGACCTTGAGCTCTAAGTAAAGATGAGACATAATTGCATTCGCAACCCAAATTGTGAGTAAAACTGAATCATATATTAATACATTTTATTTATTTGGCTTTTTAAAAGCTAAAGGTTGCTTTACGTTGCAGAGTTTTGTCTGATGCAATTGTCAAAAGTCACCAAAAATCGGTATTCCATATCACAATAGAGCTAGTCCTGAATGCAGAATAAACAATGTCTAAACACTGGCTACTTGGCCATTACATTTTTTTGGCCATTGGTTACATTTCTGGCCATTGGTTACCATTATCCAATAGCACACATGGCCCAGATGACATCAGCAGAACAGAAGTTATTTCATAAGCACAGCATGTCCTTTGAAAAAGCGTTTTTTAAGTCAACATGAAACACTAGTTATAGAATATAATACAACATGACACGGTGATAAAATTAGCCTTCCTAAACTGATTTGAAAGGAGTCCAGTCTTTTATTTGCATAAAGGTTCAGGGTGTGATCCTGGTACCAGACACTGTTACTGTCTAAAGGGCAAATTTCTTCCCATGGTGAGAGGACAAAGGGAATATTATCTGACAGGTAAAAGGGCCGACTGAATGAGTCCCACAGCAGGCAGTGGCCATGAACTCGGCCCAGAATAAGAAAATTCATGACTAAGTCATTGGTTTCTAGCCAACTTACTGTTTCTGATTTTCATTATTTACAGCATGTGCTTCAGTTAATTTAACCATTTGAACCGCGGTTTTAAATATGTGGTCTGTAGTACAACACAGAAATAAAAAATATATGCGTCAACATTAATGATTAATTAAAGCTGCCATCCCTAAATTTTGCCTCTCTACCACCATCTCTTTATTTTTTAGTTATTTTCTTCATGTGAATGACAAGTTTCAATTCGAAAAACTGCAACAAACGCAGGACCATCTAGAGTACTCGGACATCGTAGTAGCTGATCATCGTCTGTTTGTTTACAGATGAACATTTCCTGTGAAATCGGACCCAACCACTCAAATTCTAAATCATTATTATAAACTTACCATTGGGAACCAGGGCAAGGTAAGGAGATCGTGTTAAACACTGATCTGCCATGTACTTGCTCAACTGATTTTTCACCATTTTCAACCAAAAAAGTTACAGATTGCAGCCTTAATGTTATCAATTAATAACAAATTACAGCATCTTCATTGGGAATTGGCAGCAAAGGAACGGCTTTCAGACTGAGGTCACACAACTGACCAACTAACATTTTGTAGACAAGTTTAAACACAAGGCAGTATTCTTACAGTATACCCTCATGGTTATGCTGGTCTCAAGAGCTCGGGAGCTAGCTGGGTTCTTCGCACGACAGGTCACGCGTCGCCCGTCATCCCAGCTCCTTGTCCTAATGCTGTAAAGGAAAAAAGCAATAGGTTTGCGTTAATGCATTTCACACTATGCCACTTTTTCATCCCAGTGTTGCCACAATTACCCACAAACCCACTGAGTTTACAACATAACTCCATTTGCCACCCTGGAGCACTGCCAAGACTCACTTAACTGTACCTGAGTTCGGTGATTTGATTTGTCAGCAATACCTTATTCAAGAGCACAGCTAAAGTGGAACGCAGCCGATTCAGATATTCTGTCAAACACCGCACGGATGTTGGCATTTGCCAATAGCTTAAACATTTACGAGTCTGCAGTTTAAGAAAATCTGGATTAATCCGAGCATTTACTATGCATGTGAAACAGAAAAGAGGTCTTAATGTAATGTAATGCAACGCTAATGCTAATGTTACTGCTGAAATAGAGTAGAAACTGACACTAATGACCCTACAATGGACTGAATTTACAGAAACAGAACAAGCTTTATATCAGTAACTAAAGAGCTTGGACAGCTAAGGGAGAGAAAGTGCATTGTGCTAAACACAATACGTGCTATAGACGATCTGCAAAACATCTTTGTGTCCCAAAAAGAAAACAGGTTTAGAACAAAGACTGACATTTTTGGGGGAACTGCAGTGCATTGTTCAAAAAACAAGCCACATAAATAATATTATTTATTTATTTTACGATACACTCCAAAAATGCTAGGTTTTTTTAACCCATGGTTGGATTAAAGTAAAACCGTTGGGTTATAAATTAACATATGCTGGGTTGCTATTACCCAACCATGGGACTAAACAACCCAGCATAAAATAAAACGTTGGGTTACAAATGAACCCTTAATTAATCTTAATTTTACCCACCATTGGTTGAAAACAACCCAGAATTTTTTAGGGCACATATATTTTTATGAATAAATCTTAACTTATATTGTTGCATACTTTATCTAAAAGAAATTTTTAATTAATGTTTTAACAGGAACTGCTCCTTGGTAGTATTTAGTGTAGCTAACAACTTAACAAAATTGTCAAACTACCTTCTCCCCACTGCCTACTCAGATCCTCCTTATACATGAAAACATCTTCTGACTGGATAACCTGGTTCAATGAAAAGTTTTACACAAAGTCTGGTGACCGCAGTGGTTTACTTCAGCTTCGGCTGACCTCCCCGGCTCCTTTGATGAAATAAGTTATTTTCTAATTTCTAAACCATCCATTCTCAAGGTCAAACATTAAAAGAGAAATCGCAAATGCTAACGTGTATTCAACAGCGAAGAATCTTTTATTCCATTGTGCACACGCTAACATACGTGACTTCAGTGTGTGTGTCCTGAAGCTTGTCGAGTGAACCCGCCATTGTGAACGATTCTGTTTCAGTCAGCTCCTCACCGTCTGAGAAAGACAACAGAAAACATTGAGAGAACTTTTAAAGAACATTAGCTGGGTACCCTGAGACAGCTCACTGACTTTGAAACCCCCTCCCCTTCTTATTTCTTTTAAAGTTCTTGCCATACCATTAGTAACCTTTTTAACATTATACATCATATATATCAAAAACATTATTCCTAAGCAGTCAGAGGTATGTTTTAAAAACGTTACAGTTTGGCGTGACACCCACTTAGTAAATGAATCATGAAGCTTCATGGCACTTACTTCTAAAGCTACCAGAGAGTTTTTATCTTCTATATATGTTGTGAATTTACAGTGGCGTTCTCTCATCAGAGAATCACTTAATGGATGCAATAATAAGTCAGGCTTTTAAATGATGGTGTACCTTTGAACATTGTGATATCCGCGGGAGGTTTGCCATCAGGAGCGACGCAGGTCACCGTGTATTTCTTTCCCTCCACCCATGGTTCGTCAGACTCCAGCTGGATGTGCGGCTGTGAGGGTGGGACTTAGACAGGAGAGAGAGAGCAGAAGAAGGTGATGGGAGATTAACCGGCAGGGGACTGTCACAATGTATTATTTTATTACAAGCTGTGAACTCGTTTGGTGTCTGGTTGAAGAGATATTTCAAAGCTTTTTTGTGAAGTTTAAAAGACACACAGATGTACGAGTACAAACACACACGCGTGTTTCTAAGTTTAGGAACAAGCTACTAACAACATTACGGAAAAATGTCTTAGGAAGTAAGCTAAATCTAAAGACTACATATCCGAAAGCAAAGATGGTTCATTAAAACAACAAACCATGAGGGGTTGTGCGTTACAATGATGGCAACATCATATCTTAGCATGTATATGCTGTTTTTACACTCCGTCTTTTCCAGGAAAATAAACTGAAAGTACCGATGACCTCATCCTGCACTACACAGATTTTCGTCCAATTAGAATGAGGGGTGGTGCATTACAATGATTTTACCACTGGTTTGGGAAGGGATCTTGTGTAATACTTTATATCTTTCACAATATCTTCAAGATCTTTTATATTTCTTGCTCCCCATATCTCCCCAGCCTCTGCTTTGTTTTGGCCCTTCAGAAAACGCATTACTTGGTGCTGGAAACTTATCCAGACGGATAGATGTATCCAAGACTTGTGGACAAACGAAAGGACAGGCTTGCACCTAAACACGGACATTTGGAGACCATGTTAAAACTTGTAAACGCTGAACACATACCAACACATCTCATAAGGGCCTCGCAGCATTTCTTCATTGGTTTCTATCGGAGCGCGTCGGCGCACAAGCGCTGCAGAGGCGCACCGACTCATTATCAATTAAAACGCCGGTGATTCAGACGCATGATGAAGCGCAGGCCCTGTGCTGTCGACAAGCCCCAGATACCCACTAAATACAAATCTAGCATTGGTTCCCCCTTACAGAAAAACAGCAGAAACTGTTGAAAACAAAACCACCTCCAAGAGAAGAGACGCGCACGCCGCCGATCAAAGCGCGCCCCCTCTCCTCTCCGACGCGCAACTTCGCCCCCAAAGCTCGGGGCTACGGAGCGCATCCGTGCGCTTTGCTCGGATGAAACTTGCCACAAGTTTCATTGCTGGAGCTCGATGTTGGCTTTAAGATAAGGATCATTCTTGGTT
This sequence comes from Chromobotia macracanthus, assembly GCA_036877525.1. Lineage (NCBI taxonomy): Eukaryota > Metazoa > Chordata > Actinopteri > Cypriniformes > Botiidae > Chromobotia > Chromobotia macracanthus. The sequence continues at coordinate 2,496,961 of JAZGTH010000080.1, read as the reverse complement.
GTTCAAGGAAGATCCAGGAACCCGTTCAGGTGTGTGGACGGCTCCATTGTGTTATAATACTGTACTGTGTTTATTACAAAGGACAAAATGCAGCTGACAGTGATGCAAAAAAAAGTCACATACGTGACAAACATTTAGATTTATATTAATCTGACCAAAAAGTAAAAGCTTATTCAGAAGAAGCAAAACACCCATCGCAGTTACAGCAATTATCTGCTAAATTAAGTATATCATTATTTGTCTCCACATTATAGGGCATATTCATTCATCTGTCAGTTTCTCTAGAAAGGAAATTATTCATGCATTTATAAATAAATGCATTTGAAATGTAAAAAAGTTAAAACAAACAAACAAATGGCAACAGGCTGCAAAAACCAAAAGATTGAAATTAAAAATGTAATCATCGCCTAAAACCAGTAAAATGAATGCCTGAATTCTGGTGAAAAATGATACAAACTTTTTTTTAAGGTTGTCAGTCTGGCCCCTGGAGTTGACAGGCACTAGGGGGCGTTATTGCTGTGTGCAGCTCTGCACTGCGGCCCATGGGGCTGTACAGAGAGACAGATGGGGCACGGCTCGGGCTTCAGCTGATTTAAAGGAAGCAGTTGGAGCTGTGTGGACAGACACTGATGGCTGAGGAGAGCACTGCAGAGGAGCTCGCTTAGATAATGAGATGCATTTGTTTTCTCTTCTCCTCTGCGCTCCCTCGCTCTCTTTTTAACTGCTTACAATTCCCTCTCACTGTCTCTCTCTCTCTTTCTCACCCTCACATCATCACCTCTCTCTCTCTCTCTCTCTCTCTGCAGATGAACTGTGGATCATCAGCTGTTGTGCTAGAGAAGACATTGTTCAGGCACATAGATTTCCGTAAGGAGTGATGGTATGCTCACAAACCGGATTTTCTCTCCCCATCTCTCTGTGTGTCTTCCACTTCATCCTTCATTCTCACTCCCTTCACTGGATTCTACACTTCCTTCATTTCCTCACTCTTTCTTTCTGTTTGCTGCAGTAAAAGCAAGCGTGTGTGTTTGGCAGTCTGTTGTTTTAAGAGAGGAAGAGAAGAGATGATGAGAGACAGTGTGTGCTTGTGTGTAAGATGGGAGGAGGGGCTGACTTGCCTACATTAGGAGGACCAAACATCCCCACACGAACAGTAAAACCTGAAGTCATCACATTGTAGTGATCAGTCAACGGTCCCCATGAGGAAAGGTGCTTAATAAACATATTAAATCATGTTCTAAAGACCTCATGAGATCATAATTGGAGCTTTAGGGCAATCAGTCCATGTCTTTTAGCTTTCAAGCCATCTATAAGCTGTTGTACTTCTAAAATATGTTATACTTAGCGTTATACGTAGTCTCTCTTCCAGAAAAAAAACAAAGTACTGATAATTCATCTTGCACTTCACATATTTTGACCAATCAGATCCTTTCTAGAATGACAGTGCCCCTCCTCCCAGGAGTCAATGACAGCCAATAGTTAGGCCCCTCAGACCTCAGAGAAGCCCTCATTTTATGATCTACCCCCAGACACACATACACACGCATACACATGAACATATAAACCCAGACCTGCAGACGTCGTAAAAAATAAACACACTTAGGCGGGAAACATACACCCGCGAAATTTGATTCATTACACAAACGCAGACGGATGGACAGATAAGGAAGATAAGAGGCTCATTAGTGCAGACAGATGAACACATTTCTCTCACACATGCTCATCAACAAATATCCAAACATGCAAATGTTCCCATGAAACTCACTCACACGTGCAAAGACCGAGTCAATAAGCAGATATTTTTTTTATTGTCAACACTTTTTCTCTATCTGCATCTCACACACAAACAGACAGACGCACTTCCTGATGAAATAAACAACACTCCCACTTCAGTCGCACATTACATGTGCAAATGTATGTTGATATAGTTTGGTTGTCGAGATGAAATGTGATGAACTGTGATGAAAGTGATGTTTAACCGCTTACAAACTAGGTGGGCCATCTTATCTGTTTAATTAAAGGCGAAGTGTTTAATGACTGCCAGAAATATTTACACAGCATAATGTGAAAATGAAAATCAAGATAGTTTCCAAAAGTGCCTGTCACACTATTCTCCATCATTATTTGTTTGAACAAATATGCAAAGTATAAAGTGTGTAAAATAATGAAAAACAAATGCTTTTGGTTCCATAGCTTGGGCTAAGCATTTTAATGGAGAACCCCATCTAACAGGGAACATTCTTAGAACACTAGCTATCATTCTCCTAAAGTTCTCAAAGTTATTAAAAGTATACAGAAATAGTATCATTAACATTGCAATAACATTAGTAGAGCATTTGTAATGTTATATATTGTATATTAAAAACATTCTTAAGTAGTTAGTGAAACATTTAAAAAATGTTACAGAGTTAAAAATGTTTGAATAACGTTCTTATAACCAAACAATAATGTTAATACAACAAAAACTGGACATTCAAAATTACATTTTTAATGTTTTTGTTACTTAATGGAAACGTTAGGGAAACATTCCTACAACCTAAAATTGTGAGCTGGGGCGCAAGGCAATAAAGTTAGAAACAAATTAAATGCCATAACATAACATGACATAAACCATAACTTCTGAAAATGACACACTTTTAAGGTATTCAAGTGTCTGAATATCTGAAGATGTCTGAATATCTGAAGATATCTGAATAGAGACGAGCTCTTGCTGTGGATCACCAGGTAACATGGAGCAGGTTGAGGGTCATTCATCTAAATTCAGTTTTCTTTTAAATGTTCATGTGAACCTGCACAATGTCTATCACGTTCAGAAGTGCACACGCACACAAACACACACACTGAGCTTTGTTAGACCACATGAGCAAACACCTCTGTTAACAAGCTCTGACCAGACATGCCTCAAAAGCCTTGAACACACATACACACACACACACACGGTGGGCTCAGGTGTAAGCTTTGAAGCTAAGAGCCATTGAAGCAGTCTCATTCCTCTTTCTCTCCCCTCGCTCTCTCTCTTTCATTCCCTCTCTCATTTCATCTCATCTTCTCGTCTTCATACCCCCGATCTTTCCACCCTTCCTTCACGCAATAGTTCTCCTCTCATCTCCTCCCATCTCGTTTCTGAGTGCATTGCAGCAGGTGTATCGGAGGCAACAGATAACAGCAATCATTCCCTCGCTCGGCCTTTCTGCTCTCTTATATTCCTTTATTTATAGACCAACACATATGATAAACACTTTCTACACTCACTGGAACCAAACTTGATTTACGTAAATCACACTGACAGCTGGGAAACAAAACCACGTCTGAGTCGGTTACCATCTGTAATCTGGAAACACAAATTCGCTTCCCTGTGCAAGACACAGTTGGAGGAAAAACGACCTCACTGTGAAAGTAATGGTTTAAATTCGGGTTACCCAATAACAGTGCAGTGAATGTCTGTGCACTGGTTTAATCTGAAAGAATGGAAAATGTATGACCTCATTGTGGGGGTGATGTGGTGTAGTGGTCTGCTCTGGTAAATGATAAGTTGTAGGTTTAAACCCTCTGATCTGTTAATTATCACCACTACGTTTTCAGACAAGATTTTGTCACGTGTGGCTTTGCTGCCCAATACTTCAATGTAATTGTTGTGCAATTCAAAAAGCTAACAGTTTTAGGTTGTAGGAATATTTCCGTAACATCTCCATTAAGAAACAAAAATGTTATTTTAAACGTTCTAGGGACATTTTTTTAGACATTCTGTTAATGCCATTGCTTGGTTATAAGAACGTTATTCAAGCATTTTTTAAAATTCTGTAATGTTTTTAAAACATTCCATCAACAACTTAAGAATAACATTTTTGATATATTATATAAAGTATTATATAAAGTTCTACTAACATTACTACAAGATCATTTTTTGATAACTTTGAAACAACTTAGAGAACGTAATGTTCTGAATGTCCAATGTTCTGAAAATATTCCCGTTAGCTGGGTTGTCACAGTAGAAACACATTTGCGGTATACAGAGGTAAAATAAGTGACCTGAAGTACCACAGTATGTTTGCCGTACTTGCTGTACTTTTTATTTGTGCATTTGCAGACTTGTCTTTAAATTTCCTCTTGATGTGAAAATGCTTTTAGTCATTTCAAATAAAAAACTGCTAAATGACCTTAGATGAGATGACACTTCTAGAGAAAAATGTGTGGATACAGTATCACATTTATATTTAGTCTGAGGAAATACAGAGAACAAAATCACCCCCACACTGAGGTGACAGGCCCCGCAAGTAACTTTATGTTAGTGGCAATCATGCAGATCTGTCACAAATCATGACTCAGACACTGATGGTGGGTGGTGAAGAGACACCTGAACAAAACCCAGATCACGGCAAGCAGTGAGCACGACATCAGAAATGAGACAGCAGCGGGCCGAGAGAGCAGCGTGTCTGTTGCTGGACACTGATACAGCCCCAAAACCAAATCACAGAATTACAGTAAAACCGGCTTACTGTAACATACTTATTTTTCTATAAACACAGTCTGTATTTTTCCAAGATTGCTGAATCTCAACCGTGTTGCTCTTGTTATAAAAGTTGATTTCTGTAGGAGATAAAACACCACCAGCAAATAGTCCAAAAACTCCAGAAAAGTTTTTCTGATCTCATCTATTTTAGAATTTAATCAAACCAAAAAAACAGTAAAACAAGAGTCTTGTAAACAAGCTTGTTTACTGGCACCTAGAGAGATACTCAGTTCTGTCATTATTGCTGTGACTTCTCTTCATTAGATGTCATGGAAATGAATACAGAAGAAAAATATGAGCCAAAAAGTTACTGATTTTCAGACTTTCAAAATGACTTAATGCAATAGCGTGTTACTTTGACAATAAGCTATTTCGCCAAAAATATTGGCAACAGCACTTTAGGTAACGTAATCTAACTTAGCAGTGCCTTAAATAATGAATAATAATAATTTTTACACATATTATAGATTACTTATAAATTTAACGATAATGAGTTTCTGAATTCATTCACATATGAATACTGAAAGATTGACATGTTAATCAAACGAACGCCCAAAATAGTTTAATGAATTAATATATGATTCTGTTAACTATTCGGGTTGAATTAAAAAAGTTAATATAATAAATGTTATATTGTACCACATTGCACAAAATCTTTTTCTTACATCATTAAAACAAAATCAGCATATTTGCATGAGATATTAAGACGTGTAGTTGGAACTATTAAGGTAATAAATTTTTTAGTTTTAAAACTGAAAATTTAAGTTTTAAACAAATCAGACTAAATGTAACAAGCTTAATGCTTACAGAGTTAATAATTAGAGGCAAGAAAAAACACTCTCTAATACTGTAAGTCATAAAAGGCTATACCATGTTGCTTCTCAGGTACGTGTGTCTATTTTTAAGGTTGTTTTGACATTTTTACTGGAAAACGAGACAAAAACACAGATTTTTATAATGATGTTTTGCCGTAGAGATCAAAGAAAAGATTGGTGAAAGTGGCTGGTGAGGTTCAAAGAAGCAGGAGGACATGACCACGGTGATGTTCGGGATTATAAAGTGCCACTTACAGCCACGACGGCTTTTGTATCTCGCGTCTGTGAACAAAGAGCAAAGACACACACACAGAAGTCTTGAGAAAGGCTTTTTTTGCCAGAGCCTGGAGATAACTATTGATGCTGTGGCCATCCTCATTTCTGCTAGCAAGCCAAGGGTGATTCATCTTCAATTAGGCCATTATAAAACATATCACATGGACATAGAGAATCCAATTAAGACCATGCCTCATCTTTTGGTCTCTCGCGCTGTCCTCCTCTCCATTTTTCCCCTCTGCCTCTCCACTCCCCTCTGTAAAGACATTATGCCATTTGGATTGGATTTACTGAGGTAGATTAGAAGCAGACACAGCAAAATCCAACCTGAACGCCTGCAACAGTGAAGTAATGGATGGGAAAATACTGCAGCCCTCAGCATTTGTATTGGCAAACGTCTATTTCAAAACATCATATAAACAAAAATTAGCCTGTTGTGTTTTAGTCACACGTCTCGACGCAAAAGGAAAACGTGGAGTTTTTTTAGCGCAAACATTTAAACACGTATGCATAATACAAAATAAAGGGATAAATGTGTGATGGAGACCTGCTACTGTTGATGGAGGAGATGAATTGTGTGTGTATGTGTGTGTGTGTGTGTGTGTGTGTTTGTGTGTGTAAAACTGAGATTCTGTTACACCCATAACTATATTAACTGTCTTGTCTTCTCTCGTTTTCATCGCTGTCAATAAAACCTGCCGTCTTCCCAGTCAAAAGAAAGGAGTCACCACGGCAACCAGCCTCCATTACACACATACACACATCTCTGGGACAGAAGAGGAAGTGAATGCTTGATGACTGCTAAAGAAAAGGGGCTTTCAGGACCCCCTGCCTCAGACATATGTGTCGGCTCCCACCGCGGGAGGCAGAAGGGACAGAGGAAGAGCAAAAGACAGAGGGTCAAAGACACTGAGAGAGCGAGATGGATAGATTGGCTAGAAAAGATGGAGAAAGGCTGGAAAAGAGAAGGTAAGGGTGATACAGGAAGGATTAGGGAAGTATTAGAGAGTGTGACTGAGGGGGAGAGAGAGAAAGAGAGAGAGAGAGAGAGAAAGGGAGAGAAAGAGGCACGACTAAGAGAGGGGGAGAGATAGAGGGAGAGAAAGAGAGAGAGAGGGAGAGAGAGGAGATAGACTTAGAGATGGAGAGAGAAAGGGAGAGAGAGAAAGGGAGAGAAAGAGGGAGAGAGAGAGAGAGAGAGAGAGAGAGAGAGGGAGAGAGAGAGAGAGAGAGAGAGAGAGAGAGAGGAGAGAGACTAAGAGATGGAGATAGAAAGGGAGAGAAAGAGGCACGACTAAGAGAGGGAATGAGAGGGGGAGAGAGAGAGGGAGAGAAAGAGAGGGAGAGAGAGAGAGAGAGAGAGAGAGAGGAGAGAGACTAAGAGATGGAGATAGAAAGGGAGAGAAAGAGGCACGACTAAGAGAGGGAGTGAGAGGGGGAGAGAGAGAGGGATGGCAGATCTGTGATTTGACGTAGACCAGTGAACTTGCTCGGCTAGATTCGTCTCTCTCTGTGACACCTCAGATTAATCTTGAAAGGTACGTTAAACAAGCAAATAAACAATAAATAAAGAAATATATGCCTTAACTAAAGGGATGATTGATGATAAATCAAACTTGAAGGTAAAATGCTGCTGCAGTTATTACAGATGCAGATTTCATTTTCACAACATCAGTTTCTTTATGAATGTACCTTCATCTGAAGAACATAAAGACTCGACATCCTCAGAGATGAAGTCAGTAAAGTACTGACATGTTGAAAGTGACCTGAACCTTCTTGATTTGAAACTCTGATTGGAAGAAACACGCTCATAACTGAAACTGTAACTGCAATCAACTAAACAAGTCTGACACGCAGTCAAATGTCCCTCACACATGATGTCTGATGATTGTTTTGGGGTGTTCTCCAAGGTGTTTCAGCATTAAAGATTTATACAACAGCTTCACCCACAAGCCACAAACTAACACAGCGCGGACGTGAAACATTGAACTGACCATGAAACGCAAAACCAAAGTACACTCTGCTTTGACAAAAATGTCGACGCTGCTTTTCCCCTATACAATAAAGTGATTTTTTCCTTCTGTCTAACAAATCTTGGTTTATACCCTGAAAGAAAGTTATACGGGTTTGGAACAAGTCGCTCTAAGTCTCTCCCCGATTACAATGAATGTTCTCAGAACATCGGCTAGCGTTCTATATACATATATAACATTAAAAAAGTTCTGTTGTTCAAAATGTTGTTCTTAAGTAGTTAGTGGAACATTTTAAAAACATTACAGAATCAAAAATCTTTGCATAACATTCTTAATGTTAACACAACGTCTAAAAAACTGGATGTTTTGAACACTCCCAGAACTTTCAAAACTGCACGTTAACATCTTCGTAAATGTTAGGGAAACACATTTACAATGTTGTTTCCCTAACATCTGGGTCATCCGCTGTGGCCAGACGTGCTAACTAATGGAGCCAATCTTGAATGTGCGCTAACAGTGCTTTAGTACACCAGTGACCAATGAGACTTTATCTGAGGCATTCTCCTCCTCTGCTGAGAAGCTCATGCTTCATTAACATGCTGAATACGGCTGTAGTGACAGGCTTAGCTTTGCCACAGCGTGTCACCTTTTCAATGCGTGCAAAGCCATTAGCAGCCCTGGCTGAGCGATCTGTCATGGCTAAAGTTGTCCCCCATGCTTTTTTGGCCCATTTGCAGCACCCCTTTTCTGTGTAAAAAGATGGTTTTGCTTACTCTGCACGTTAAGCCAGGCTGTACGGGACACAATGGCCCGGCTGCTTACGGAACGTCCCACTTGGCACTCGTAGGGGCCGTCGTCCTCCAAACTCACATTGACAATCTGAAGATGGTACTGCCCTTTAGTGCAATAGGAGGAAGTAGAGAGAAGAAAAGTAAGATACATGTGACGTGAGACCCAATAACACTGATTTGTTTTGAAAAGACATTTGACTGCACAAAAGGAAATATTTTGAGCTAATAACTTTGAGCTCTGTTGATGTGTCTGATTTACACAGGAAGTTCTTCAGACTTGTCACTCATTTCACAAATATATATACAAATATATACAACAAATAGGTTTATAGAAATACACTTACAACCCATCTAACAGGAACAGAAACATTCTCAGAACGTTGGCTAACATTCTCTAATAGTTGTCTCAAAGATATCAAAAACGAACAGTAGCATTCTTGCAGTAGCGTTAGTAGAACTTTTTTAACATTATATGTCATATATGAATTTTTTTATTCCTAAGTAGTTAGTGGAATGTTTTTAAAATGTTATAGAATTTAGAAAGTTTTAAATATTGTTCAAGCAATAACAATAATATCTAAAAAACATTTTGAATGTTCTTAGAACTTCAAAATAATCTTTGTTATTTAATGGAAAAGTTGAGGAAACATTCTTACAACCTAAAATTGTTACCTGGGAAAGATCCCAGGTAAGTTTTGTTAGAGTCGTCAAAATGACTTTCTTCATACCCATTTCTGATCTTATTAATCACAGTTTATTGGTGTGCATCATTTCAAAAACAATGCAACAACTTGTTGTGACTTCACATTACTAAAGAACTCTGGCCCCAGATTATGAGGGCGTTATTTTCTCCGGTAATCAACAGCACAATAAAACTTTATTTAACTCAAAATATTTCTTAGACTTATGGGCGGACTAGACAGCATTGGGATTTTGAACAGCTTTGTCTCAAGAGTTTTAAAATCCTGCTATTAACATTAATATAGACATTTGACAGAGATGTTTTTAAATCCAGTTTTAATTAGCTGGAAACAAATCACAGTAAGAAAATCCCAATTGTCAAAAAGCAGTACTAAATTTTCATGCAATCCCAAATTAATACCACCAATTAGCCACCGACCCGGTGGACAGAGAAGAAATGAATTATTGTATTTGATGCTGTCCTTAAATATCATTCCTTTGTGTGGAAGATGCTGGAGTTATTTACTAGCAGAACACCATGCCACCAAGGGGTTGTTTATTCTAACTACCATTGTGCCAGGATTAATGGCTGTTTCTGCTACGTTTATGCAAGCTGTTCAAGCTTTGAACATTTTTTTCTTTTTCCGTTTTCCTCTGAAGAAAACTAACATGCAGAAAAAATAGTGTCTTGATATGACAACTTCCACAGCTCAAAAAATGGGGTGTCAAGCAAGATGGCAAGATAATTAACACAAACCAGCAGCAATTTTTAGATGCATGTGATCAGAGAAGAAAAAAACGCTTTCAAATCATTAATGATTTTCCACTCTCTTGAAATCGAGCTCGGTACACGCCGCACTGCCGTTCGGGGTGTTTGCGAGCGCGCGTTTGAAGGAGTCCAATAATTACGCATCTGACAGCCGATATGAAGCGCATACGGGAAATGTGGGCTGTACTCTTATTCATTTCCTGCTTGAATGTATCTGTGAATGTGTACGCACCTATCTCCTGTCACATCATCTGCAGTTTATATGAGTAGGCGTCTGTACATCACTGCATTAAAGTTGTCAGGGTCAACATTAAAACAGCTTTCTGCGTGTTTTTATGATATTATCGTCCGGCTCTTATCTGTCATAGTATTGACGCCGGAGGCAAACGGAGTGGCAGTAAATATCATACGCACTTTTAAACACTTGGCACAAACTGCCTCTCTCATGTGGCTTTTGTCCTCCACAAAAAGGAGCAGATGCTTAAAACTTGTTCGTTATTGTATGTTAATTGCCTTTTTATATAAACAATGCATTCCGGCCTAGCATAACAGGTTAGTCCGCGCCTCAGCTCACTGCACAATAATCTCAATTTACTCTCAACGGACGTTAAACAGAAGTAATCGAGAGCTGATTTTTATCTCCTTTATTTCTTTATTTATTTGGAGGGGAACGGGAGAGAACTGCAGACCTCTCGCTCAAAAAAACTAATTTCTTAAATCTGTCTCCAATGCTTAAATTAGAAGCCCTTTGATAGCATCTCGCTAAGCTGTTTTTAAGAGAGCTGAGCGCGTGTTGATGTGGCAGGCGGCATCTGAACTGGAAATCGAGAACGAGGCGTCTGTACTCAGCTGCAGATTATGAGCAAAACAGTCTCTTATGATTTACACTAATAATCTTTCACGCTAAAGGAAAACAAGACAGTTTTCTTTCTACATTAACAATGGCCTGTACGCTCCATTGCATTTGCCCAAGAGATATACCATATAAGGATTCTCACTTACTCAAGGGACAGAATCAAGACAGAATTGACAGAATTTTAGCCAAAACCCAAAAGTGAGTGTTAAAGATAATGAAGGCACTTTTTAGGATTTTTGCATCGTGACATCATGACAATTAAGCCCCTCCCCCCATAACATCACATGCAAAAATGTTTTGAATTTAAGGGTTAGCTGTCATGAATACAATACAATGCAAAAATCTAAAATAGAGTTTTCATTTTCATTATGCAAAATATAGTTCCTTATTGTTCTTTTCAATATTTTGGAGTCAAATTAACATGTTTTCTTGAGACCTGCCAATGAAATAAACAAATGCTTTGGTTGGTCAAATCTACGTGACTTCATATGTTGTACTGTAACGTTTTCTACTTGAGTTGTTTTGAGAACATGTTCACAATCTTGTGTTCTTCAGGGGACACTTGCTCATTCGCGCACATCTAACAACTTGTCAGCAAATATCCCAGCGACTCGCAGACGTTTGTTTTTAATCACCGCACGTCAGTCTTTCCATCCCTCAGAGTTCTCCAATGTTCTCACAGAGTTCTCACCTCTCTGCTGATCTCCTGTCATGCTGTACCGCGGGTACCCAGGCAGAGATCTTTGGGGTCCCAGGAGCAGCCCGTCTTTAACCCACTGCACAGCCCCTGAGGCCCTCAACACTTCACACTTCAGCAGAGCTGTGGCCCCCGCCCTCAGCGTCATATTACGGGGCTCTGTCTTAAACGCCTGCTGCCCACAAACACCTACAGAGACAGAGACAATAGAAAACAGTGGGGGAAAAAAATGAGGTGAGTCAAGGTTAGAACAGAGAAATCTGTCTTTTACAACACAAGCGTCTCTTTCTGAAAGCTGCTAAATTTTCAGACACCCTTTACCCTGCTTTCACCCTTGGTCAGGAGCTTTCTTTACCTGTTTTTGAAGAACTTGTAGAAACAAGTTATCCAGAAGTGATATGCCCATTAAAACTGTGGAGACGCATCATTTGGTCACATGACCCGATTGGTCCAATCAAGAATTGCTTTCTGCATATCATTTGATGACAAAAAATGGTGACACTAATGATAACCAACTAAAGGAGTGATTATCAAAATGGCAAAGCTATGACACTAATTAATTAAAGTAAAGTAAAGTAGTCTACAAACTGTTTTATCATTGGGTCATGATTTAAAGTCAAGTAAAGTAAACCCTTGGAAAAAGTAAATGCCTGACATTCCTGGTATTAACAGAGCGATTGAATAAGTTTCAGAGTGGGAAACAGGTTGAGTTAACATGGCTCTCATCATATTAAGATCCAAACAGAGGCAGACTTCTGTATCCCAATTATTCTCTGCCAAGATGCCGAAGGTCAACAGCTAGAGACTACTAAAAGATTTATTTAATGAATATCTGAAATGGCCAAGATAATTTATGGCCATGCAGGCTTACATCCTCAACAAAACTCTTTATTGAAGCTGAGGCCTGGTGGTTTGCACACGCATTCTGTGGTGCTCATGTGGACAGCCTGAGTTCAAACACACACAATATACATGTTGAATAAATAAAGAAATAGCAGTTTGCAGTGTGGGTTGTATGGTAATATGCTTTTCAAAACATCCTGAATAAAAGTCCCCCAAAAGGCCCCAGAAACAGTTACTGCATAATATGTAGAACAAGAACCACCAAGGTAACAGGGAATGCTCTGGGAATGCTAACGTTCTCTGAAAGTTCTTCTGAAGTTGTCAAAAACAGTCTTACTGTAACATAAGTAGAATGTTTCCTAAACTAATATGAATATATATATATATATATATATATATATATATATATAAAAACACAGTATAAATATACAATATATATACAGATTGTATACAGAGTGTATATATTGTATATATTATATATATACATAAAATGGCACAACCCAACTGCTGAGAAATAAGGCTCCAACGTTATTCTTCTTGGTGAAAAACTCTTCCTATAGAGGGAATTTGCCTCCCGCTATGTTGTTGTACTTAAGCATGGCTGTGCTGTTCCTCATCTTCGTGTATGTTTTATTGACGACAGATTGGAGCCAATTCTGCTCCACAAATGAGTCAATAAAGTAATTACAGAGAATTAAATCTCTCCTCGGTGAGAAGCAGAGCAGGAAAAATGAAGGTATAGAGGGATCTCAAATCCCCTCGTTGTTTTCTCAGCTGTCAATACACCTTCAGCTAATATCCACCCAGAAGAATAACGTCGGAGCGTTAAAAAAGACGCCTCTTTCCTCAGCAGTTTGGTTGTGCCATCGTGATTTGTGTGACACCCATCTGCTGATCATTCTTTGGGATGGGTTGGCTTGTATCTGTCATAAATGTGATTTAAGGGGACATAGCATCGACACTGACTATCTGAAGACCCCACTGGGTAACATCAGGAACGAAATTGTGGAAACTAAGTGTAGGATTTCACGCCTAATTAAAAGAATGTGATGTTTAATTGGGGTTCGAAATTTAAAGGGACAGTGCACCCAAACATGAAAATTCTGTCATTATTATTTTGTGATTGTTTTTGGTCTATATGGTCATGATAAGGTGTCATTGTATGCATGTTAACAAAAACATTTACTTTTGTGTTCCATGGGACAAAAAATATGGCAGAAAATAATGACAGAACTTTCATTTTTGTATGAACTGTTTCTTTAAAGTCAAACACACCAGGTAGCAGCACATTCATACTTCATTTGAGCCCTTGAAGCTCTTTGTATGGATGCGGTGCCTGACTTTTATCAGGAGCCTCTGATCTGGTTGTGACTTCAGTCGGCCTTCAAAGACCTTTTCAAGACTATGACTACTCTGAGACTCTTTAGCATGAACAACTAAATGTAGCGCACACAAAAGGGTCAGTTATTTTAGGACACAATTTCTTGAAAGGCCGCTCCCACGAGCGCTGCCGAGACTTTTCAAACCTCAGCGTCTCTTGTGAGCCAATGACAAATATCAGAACATCTGGACACGCTCGACTGCGCTCAGAAACCCGAACGACGGGAGCTGCGACTTCACATCAAGGCTGCATCAGTCACCTCACGTCAAACTTGAAGGGCGCGATTGGACACAAGCGACAAGTCGAAAAACATATTAGCATAATGTTTACATAAATGAATACGTAAACACGGTGGCAGGATAATCAGCATGGCACATTGAAATGTTGCAGCCGGTCGTACACCAGCACCCCTTTCCTTCAGCTGCCTGAGAAGAAGAGATAGGAGGGGGGAAGGCGCGTCAAACGCGCTCTGCTCTGATTCCGACTTTTGATGCGCCGCTTTGACGTCTTATTTGAGCAAGATAATGACACGGGATTAGGCTGCACCATAGAATCTGACTGGTAGTCTATAGCAGCTATTGCTAAACCACAGCTCCCGAACAGAAAGTATCAATGCTAATGTACTTGTAATGCGACGTATGACCCTGGACTTTTCTCCTCCCTTTGTAGTTTGAATAAACAGTGCTCTGAGATTTTAATCGCAGCCATTGTGTTTCTGTTCAGGGGAATCAAAGGAGAACTCTGAAAAATTCACAGAACAGAAGTCACTATCAAAGAAAATAACATTTGTGCTTATGTCTTCACCTGGTTTTACAGGAAACGTTTTAGACTGACAGCTGAGCCATACTCTAGCCAAAGAGATGTTTATGTATATTAAACATACATATGAAAATGCACAGGGTGATTCATAACAGCAATCTGAATATTTTTAGCCGTGACTGGCGAGATCAAAGACTCACAGAAATAAAGGTGGGAGACAACTGTCTGCATGTATTGCCATACATTATATTTAGACATAATTAAAGCACATGTTGGAATCTCATACCATTTCTTCTCCTTTTAGTGCTAGTCAGATCTACTGTAAATCTTCAAATTAAGAAGCTTCAAATTAAAACAAATAATTGGAGTTATTACTTAAAGTCACCATGAATTTAAAATTACTATTTTAAATTATTACCCCAGCTAACAGGGAATGTTCTCAGAATGTTGGCCATCATTCTCTCAAGGGAATGAAGGAAACGTTCTTTCAGTAATGAGAACGTTTTTATAATGTTAGACGTTATATATACTGGAAACGTTCTGTAAACATGAAACAACTTACAAATGACCACAATGGTTCTTCCACGCAGGCAAGAAGAACGTTCCACACAAAGCAGATTATTTCATCGCCGTGGTGCAACAACATATGCTACTATCCAGTTCAAATTGAGCCTTGGCATACAGTAACCAATTTTATCTCGACTAAACTGGATTGTTGGAGCCTGCTAATATACAGGCAGCACAGTTATTATGAGATGAGAGCTCACAGCAAGATGGTGATCAGAACAGGAGCAGAAGGTCTGGCATACTATGTAAAAAGCTCCACAGACCAAAGGGGGGCCACTAAACATCATCTGCACTGCTGTGGGTATGGGGCCCGGGGCCTGACCTTATTATGTTGTCCCAGGGCCTGTGAATTGTAGCGGAGGCTCTGTGCACATGGAGGAAGAATGGAAATCTTCAAGCAATCATTACTGTAAATTACACTGAGTAAACTGCCTCGGCTATTCTTTCCATTCAGATCCAGTTTTCTCTAGCAGTGCTGTGCTGGTGAGGGAGCATTTAGCACATCTAGCTGTGAGAGCTGATGATTTGAATGCGCTTATGGGACCAACTGGCTAGCTTATACATAATTTGTTATAATTATGTTTATCCATACTGTGACATATAGAAACCATTTTAGGGTCATCATATATGAGCATTTTACCATATACATGCTAAATAGCCCTATAATAGCGCACCGTGGGTGTGTTATGATACAGTGATGTTATCACATGAAAATACTGTGGTACTTTGATATATAGCACGGTATTGGATGATTAATTTGTAGCCCTACAAAAAGTACAAATGTGTGATGTACAAGTATACAGTGATCGTAGATGCGTTGTAAATTTTGATGGCACCCCAGGATTCTTTAAATAGCTATATATTGGAATGGAGTTTCTGAGCAGCTAAAATCTTTTTTTTGTCATTATACTTCTGTATGAATATGTTCCAACAAAGGAAAATGTATTCCATTTATGTGGCATTTAGTCAGATAACTTTACTAATGTGTGAAAACAGCCAAGCTAGAGACACTGCGTTTGCTATAATGAGCCCTCGGTTTCATTATGCTGTTTAAATTAAATACTTTGCAATATAATAATGCTCATCCACATAATGAATACAAAGGAGTCTAATTTGACCTTACAGTTTAAAGCTGTACCTTTGAAATGTGCCAGAAGAAAGAGGATCAGTGAGAACAAGCATCCCATCTCCTCCAATCACAGCTCAGAAAACCTGTGGAGAAATTAAAGTAAGGTACACACACACACACACACACACACACACACACACCAGCTGACAACTTTAGTTTCATAAGAATGTTTCCAAAACATGTCCATTATGTAAAAAAAAATGTTAAAAATGGTATTTTGACATTCTAGGAACATTCAGAACTTTTTTAAACATTATATTAACTTTATTGCTTGCTTATAATTATTGTAATAATTATTATAATGTTTTTCAAACATTTTTAATTCTATACTGTTTCTAAAATGTTCCACTAACAACATAAAAATAATGGTTTTGATACAATATCTGTCATATATAACATTCAACTAACATTACTGAGAGAATGTTTTTAACTTTGAGAGAACTTTCAGAGAACATTAGCCAATGTTCTGGGAACATTCCCTGTTAGCCAGACACACACAGTTGCTACACTTAAGAAGGTCTAGGACGTAACAATGGCACCTCTTGATTTTCTTCCTACTTTGAAGCACTTCCTCTGAATAAGTTCACGTTTTCCGAGAGAACCTGAGGAACACTTCAAAGTAAAGCCCAGGGAGTGTTTCTGTACTGCATGGCAGGAGCTATCTCAGGGTTCACGGCCATTACGGCACGCTTCAGCCTTCCTCAAATGACTCCCCATCTCTCTCTGTCTCTATCTCTCTCTCTCAAAGCCAATCACGCTTGCATTTCAAGTCAGGTTGCAATCTCTTCAAATTACCAACCACAGTGGAACAAATAATAGTGATTTACTTAATTAAAAACTAAACATTTTCCCATCTAAATAAACAAAAGAAATTGAAAGCACTGGCTCCTTGAGGCATCTCCCTCGGTCCATTAGTTGCAGTCCAATGGGCTTTGATAGGAATTAACTCACAGTCAATTATACTCTGTGCCCGCAAACAGTCCCAGACGCCAAACTGTGAATACACAGGCTGCAATCTCCTTCCTCACGCCTCAAACGGATGGAGGGCTTTTAGTCGGGCGTGCGCATCCTGTATTTAGACGTTCTGTAAATACATCCCTTCTTTTTTTCTCCCTATCTTCTTTTGTGCTCAGAAAATGTCTTTTTTTCTCACGATTTTTCGTTTTTCTTATTCTAATGTTCTGAAGTGTGTCACAGGCTAATCAAAAGACAGACCCGCAGTTTTGTTCAATAATTTTTCAAGTGTTTTCAAGTCACTTTGCTTGTTGGGAAAATTAACCTCACTTCCCTTTCCTCTCGGAGAACCCTATTTGGTGTGTCATCCGAGAAAGTGTTTTGGTGCTCTGTCAGGAAGATGTGCGAAAGGTTCGGATGTGTCTGGAGTTTGAAGTCTCTCTGAATGACTCAGCGGGTTGCGTCCAGGTCTTTAATGAGATGTTTTTGAGGCCTGTCTAACCTCCTGTTGCCTTCAACCCCCCAAAGACAAACAACTTCCCTAATTGCAGAGAAAATATCAACTTGCACAGGAAAGGGAAATTAATTAGCTTTTTTCCTCAATTTGTTTTGCTCATGTTTCCGTGTCTTGTCAGGCTAGGCTACCGAAACATTGCCGTTATATTTACCTCAACAGACGAAGAAAGGGCAAAACACGGGCTGTGAATGAAGTGCAGAAAGTGTGCTAAAAATTACTGGCACTCCCAGCTAACAGGGAACGTTGGCTGACGTTCTCTAAAAGTTCTCTCAAAGTTTTCAAAATATTCTACTAACGTTACTACAAGAAGCTGGGCTGTTGCTCTTCAGCAAATGTGTTTTGGATGCTAGCATTCCCACCAAGCTTCTTAACCACAGAATCTTAACCAGCAACAACCCTCCTAGTTTACCAAATCAGAAAAAAAATGCTGCTTGACTGGCTTCTTCAGCTAAGTTTGGCATGACTACGCTGGTACACCAATCAAACAAGGACATGCTAGTCTTAACTAGTCTTTTTGGCATGGTCAAAAACCACCTAACAAGTCACATGAACTGCAAACAATATCTAAATATCTAGTAAACCTGAAGAGAGCCAGCTCATTTCATTTCACAATTTAAAGGGCCCTGCAAAAATCAATCTGGGCAGTGGAAAAACCTACTACAACATAATGAAATATTTTTATTTACATATTTATTGAAAAAATATTGTTAATTCATCGGAAACATGGCTACACTTGAATGGTCTTCAATCCATTATGGAAAAACATGCTTTTTGCACTCACATAAGAAGTGTTTGTCCATCAATAAACATGTTTTTGTCCTCCACATGAATGTACAGTAATATTGATGTGGCAGAACAATGTCTTTCGGAATAAGAATTATATTCACCCGCAACAGATTAAACAGCACTGTAATCTGCTCAGATACAAGGTGGATAAAGCAAAATGTCAATATGATTTCTGCAGGCTGTTGCCGATGTCATTTATCCAGTGACAGCTGATGCATGTGCTGCGATTTGTTTACATCTCATATACGTCCTTGCCTGCTTGCTCGTGACTTTGAAAGAACTTTTACTGTATGTGAAATTCAATCAATGCAGGTAAAACCCAGCAGGGTTTCTGGTGGTACATGATGGGCAGGACTGGGGAGAAATTACAGTCAGTCCCTAGTTTAATGTTTTTTTTTCTTGTTACATCATCAAACTACCCTATACTCTCAAAGTTGGACCTATTGGATGCAATAACAGTATGAAATCTCCCAATGTGCAGAAAATGAAATGTGCTCTCGGCTCTCTGACTGGTACATGCAGATGTGTTTCAGCACCAGCTTCAAAACCAGCATCTCCCAGCAAGCAAAAACATCTTCATACAGAGCTTAAATAAGCTGGAGTTGCTTTGAAATCTGACAATATATATATACACATTACATACATACATACATTATCTATCTAGCTTAGCTAGCTATCTGATTAGACAGATAGATAGACAATCTGTCTAATAATATGCAAAAAGTCACAGGACATGCAAAAAGACTGAATATGTACACGGTTTGAAAAAAAAAATGAATAGATTTCATGAACATCATTTTTCATTGTCTATCAAGTGCTCAGACTGAAACTGACTGACAGTTGAAAGGATCAGACAGTTGTGTTATGGTGCTAAAAGGGCCTTCTTTACACCTCTGATAGGTTTACCCACTTTTAGCTTTCTGCTAAAGAGTCAGAACTGTTAAAATGTTCTTTGTTAAGCTGTTTCAACTTAGTATCTCAGCTTCCACACGAAAACACTTCTCTGTCTCTCTCTCCATCCATCCCCTGACACAAAAGTCAACTTAGAACTGACAACAGAAAGACAGAGCGAGAGAAAGAGGCCTTTTTTCAACCCTCTTTATTTTCCGTCTTACTCGTTGACTTAGTCAAAGGAGAGATGTAAAAAAATAAAAAATATACAAGCCAGGTAAAATATAAGAGGTTTTTTTGAGTGTGATAGAGCCCTTGAATGTGTGTGCATTCAGCTTACCTGTTGGGTTTCACCGCCTGCTTTGTGTCGCCTGATCTGGAGGTTCTCCTCAGATGTTGTTCACCAGCTCTGGTGAGGAAATGCCAGCGGGGCTCCCCTACACACAATCTCCTCATCCTGAAAGTTTAAATGAAAACAACACATGACAGCGATGGAGGAGTGGAGTGAGGGAGGTTGAGATGAGATGAAATGGGATGAGGTACAAACTGCTGACTTTAAACAAGACGAGAACGATACTCCATCTCATGTTTGGCCGGTCTTATCATCTAATTACCTTTAGTCATTAGCGCGTCTTTTAATGAGCTTTAATAGAGCTACAGGATGAGGCTAACACGTAGGATGTGGCCTTTCTAATGGACTTAGGGACGATACAGTCCCAGCTAATGGAAACGTTCACAGAATGTTGGTTAATGTTCTGTAAAAGCTTTCTCAAAGTACTCTCAAGGTTATGAAAAATGTTCTTGCAGTAACATTAGTAGAACTGGTCCTCTTTAACGCTGTTTTTGTCATGCAGGAACCCGGTACCTCATCGACACCGAAGCAAGCGCAGCAGTCTCCACAACGACCAGTTTTGTAACATTTATGCTCATGCATAATAAATACAGTGGAGACTATTCACTTTATTTTATATACTGAACACTCCTTAGGGGCCAGCGCGGCTGTCTCACCGCGCACAGCATCTGATTGTACACAGAATTCATTTTCCACAACTGAATATTTGATTGTGTGCCGAAAATTGCAGTTTTTCCCCCCATAGTTCATCTTTTTTATTATTATTATATACCAGGAACAAAGAGAGCTGTTGTTTGTAGCGAGACACAGATTGACTTTCTTTCTGGTGATGCCGCAGTGAAGAAGCAGTTGGAATCTTGAGTGCTTTTGTGATAAATACAGATTTTTTCTTTAGAAACGTCTGCACTAATAAACACTGGGCAAAACTCTAGAAACAGCTCGTCTTATCTTCCTCCGGAGAATTAAACCTTTGTCAGTATTCCAGGATGCTGTTTCTCCTGACAGTGGTAGGTAAAGTTTAATGCCTGTTGTGTGCATTATATTGTGTACAAAGAAATATGCAATGCAACTTTGTTACAGTCACACATACAGTTTCCAAACTTATGCCACACCTAAATGTATAAATATTATAAATAAATATTACATATTAAATATTATATTATTTCTCTCTGAAAATGTTAGCAATTGATTGTAACAAACATAGTCAGTTTTAGCGTATATTAAAGTTCCCCTCAAATTCACTAGGACAACTAGTGTAATTTATTAACTACAAGATCAAAACATTAATCTGTTTTATTTGAACAGCTGTAATCTTGTAGTTAGTTACGACACAATCAGTTAATTTTAATATAGATAAACAGCTTTAATCTTGTAGTTAGTTACAGCACAATCAGTTAATTTTAATCACAAATAAACAGCTTTAATCTTGTAGTTAGTTACGACACAATTAGTTAATTTTAATCACAAATAAACAGCTTTAATCTTGTAGTTAGTTACGGCACAATCTAATTTTAATCACAGATAAAGTTAATTCGGCTTAATTAATTTTAATCACAAATAAACAGCTTTAATCTTGTAGTTAGTTACAACACAATCAGTTAATTTTAATTGCAGATAAACAGCTTTAATCTTGTAGTTAGTTACAACACAATCAGTTAATTTTAATTGCAGATAAACAGCTTTAATCTTGTAGTTAGTTACAACACAATCAGTTAATTTTAATCACAGATAAACAGCTTTAATCTTGTAGTTAGTTACGGCACAATTAGTTAATTTTAATCACAAATAAACAGCTTTAATCTTGTAGTTAGTTACAACACAATCAGTTAATTTTAATTGCAGATAAACAGCTTTAATCTTGTAGTTAGTTACAGCACAATTAGTTAATGTTAATCACAAATAAACAGCTGTAATCTTGTAGTTAGTTACAGCACAATTAGTTAATTTTAATGACATTTGTAATTCAAATTAACTAACTGTGCTGTAAAACAGTAATTTAGAGAAAGA
Source organism: Chromobotia macracanthus (assembly GCA_036877525.1). Taxonomy (NCBI): domain Eukaryota; kingdom Metazoa; phylum Chordata; class Actinopteri; order Cypriniformes; family Botiidae; genus Chromobotia; species Chromobotia macracanthus. The sequence continues at coordinate 2,475,407 of JAZGTH010000080.1, read as the reverse complement.
ACTTAAGAAATGCTGCTGTGAACAGAAAGCTGTTTTGTACGTGTTTATTTATTTTAGATCAATGAGAATTTCTAACGATGAAATGCTTAACCAAACCTCCTTTACAAGGGAAGGTCATCAAGAGATATTTTCAGATATTTTGTTCAGTATTTGATATGCGGTGTTTACACAAGCCTTTAAAAAAAGCCGTACAGCATTTTCTGAAGACTTCTTTTTAATTGCTCCAAACAATCTAAAAAGTACAGTCGTTCGTAAAGACATGAATTTAATCCCACAAGGTCTCGCATACAAAGCGTTTTCACTGTACCAGGCAGATCAATTGAGAATCGCATTAAATCTGAATAGGGGAACAGTGAAAAGTGAAGCCCAACCACAGCAGTAAACAGATCATAGATTAAAAATGGACTCTAAAAGATGAGGTGGAGTGTTTTTATATCTGCACGAGCCTCTGTCGAGGATGCGGCCTTGAACACACACACGCATCTGCGTGCATATATTCACCAGACACACAGTGCGGTTCTCAATCGCATGTATCATAAGTGGAAGGAGACAGGGGTAACGTTTCATCGAGCGCTAGAGAGACAGATGTAAACAGCTGGGGCCTGTTGCTCAGTCATTATGTAGAGTGGCCCCCAGGCGCAGGTTAATGCCTACACACACAAGCAAATGCAAGCACACATACAGGCATTGCATAAACTCATTGACTTCATAAGCACCAAAATACAAACACACACACAATAAGCAATAGGAAGGCATGGTGGTACAAGAAGCCTCAAAATTACTGTATTACAGTAATGATAATCTAATGAGAATTACCATTACTGGTATTATTAATTCTGTCGCTTAATTCTGACATCATTGTAAAAGTAATGTTTGTGTGTGTGTGTGTGTGTGTGTGTGTGTGTGTGTGTGAATAAAAACATAAAACCAAACGTAATGGTCCTTAAAACAAGCCTATCTCCTGAATTGAAATAAGACCAGGATATATTTTCACTGTAAGTGTAAACACAAACAAAATTAGAAAATAAAATAAGAGACATATTGTGACAGACTGAGAGAGAACCAACAAGACACAAATTCAGAAATGAAGGGGCGGTAACTGAATAGAGGTAAGAAACAGGGCTAGACGTTTTAGGAAAGTGAGAAAGAGAAACAAAAGGAAGCACCAGGAGACGTGGAAGATGCAGAGATAGTTTACAGAAAGTGAAGATCAGACACATTTGTGCACACACACACACAACCAAACACTATCAAGAGAAAAAGAGAGGGAGATTTGGTCAAGAAAAGCAACAACCTCAGCAATAAAAAGTGTAGGTGCGAGAGGGAAATGTACAAGACTGGCTGTTTCTTCACCCACATATATATATAATATAAACAATGGTTTTAAGCTAGTTATTTATAGCGTTTGCTGTAGTGTGACTGGTGGAAATATTAGTTTATATTACAATTTTTTATTAATTGTTATAATAGGAAGATTTATGTATGTACAAGGAATCAATGGTCCACACAGACATCTGATCTTAACATCATCAAGTCTGTGTGGGATCACATGAAGATACAAAAAACTGTTGCAGCATCTCCGAGATAAAGAAATTTATGCAAAATGTACAAAATCCGCTAGCGGTTTATGAATGACTAGTTGACTAGCTGGTCTTTAAGACAGCAATTTTTAGGCCCTCCAAATTCTTTTACTAATTAATGTTTCAAGTAAGCAATTATTTCTGCTAGATACATTTGATACAAGTGTTCCCCATCTGTGCACACATTATTGTGAAAGTGTTCCCTCGGCACAGCTACGTTTCAAAAATACACAACTGCATGCATCACTTCTTCCTATTTTAACCCATAGTGAGTGGGAGACAGGAAGTTTAATTATCAAGTGTAAACAGTAGCTGGAGGTTAGATGGATAAAAGATGAGGAAAAGGTTTTATAGACACTAATAACCGATTTCATCAGAGAGAATTTAACTTTCCCACCAGCGCACTTTAAACAGAGTTGTATTTAATGAAATAGGACCTCACTGACCCATACGGACCTCGAAGGGCCCGGATCGAGAACGGATCCCATTTGTGTGTTCTAAGCTCAGGAATTACAACCTCACCCTGTAGCCTTCGCGATCTGTATCCAGTAGCCCTGCTGTCAGCTTAAAGTTGTTAACACCGAAGTGCCGTGCTAACACCGTACAACAGCAGTGGGGTTTCGTTCCTGATTAGCGCCTGATCCAACTAGGATGAGTTGTACGATGTATTAGTTCTGGATGCTGTTGGCTGCTCTGTGCTCAGGTGCCACAACGTTGCAGTTTTTATTCGGATCTGACAAACGTTTCATTGCGACTTAGCTGCTTCATTTTGTTTTACAGAACCAGACTTTTGAGTGTTAGCATAAAGATTGGTCCACTCTGTCCACTTAGACAAAATGAGACTGGTGTTTAAAGTCTGCGTAACCGGAAGTTACAGATTTAACTTCGTGAACCGGTTAGATACAGAAAAGCAGGCATTTTAAAGCTTGCAGAAGAAGGCCTTTCCAAAGGGGAAGTACATTTTCAGATTTGATTATGGGCACGAGTTGAAAAATGACATGATAATAATAACAGATAAATTATAATGAACACTGCGATATTCCATATAAAAGTAAGAACAGTATATTTTGATTTCATGGTGATTTTAAAGCAGTGATTAATTTATTATCTAAATTATTTAGTGCTTAAAAACCTGTTCATCTTGGCATCTATAGGTCAGGAAGTAGGCAAAGATTCTAACATTAACAAGCTGCTAAGCTAACAAGCGCAAAACACACAGAGTGCAGGTACTATTTTCAAAATGAGTGTGTGTTTCTTAAAATGGCTCTTGTAGCTACTTGCAGACACCTTTATGAGAAAGGAATTGCCAGACTATTACATCTGAAAAACGTGATTCAGTGACCTCGTTTAGATCATGCGATCTGCAAGAAAAATGGAAAGGTTTTGGTTAAAACATTTTCTCTTGTGCCCCTGAGGGAGAGTTTACCCCAGTTCCATGCAGCTTTATACTGACTTTAGGTTATGAATTTAGGTTAGTTCATTACAAGTAGATGTGTTTTGTTTTTGATTTTTTTAATAATAACTTTTTTTTAATCTGATACCAAAGGTCTGATACAAGGTAAGAAAGTAACTGCTCAAACCTTTGAAACAACTTTTTATCAACAAGCTCTCTGACCATCTCCAACCACCTGTCTTGCAGAGACAATATATAGAGAAAGCATTTATATACAGACAACACAGAGGCAACATATAGAGACAATATATAGAGAGAACACTTATATAGAGACAGCAGTTATATACAGACAACATATAGAGACAATATATAGAGAGAACACATATGAGACAGCAGTTATATACAGACAACACAGAGGGGCAACATATAGAGACAATATATAAAGAGAACACTTATATAGAGACAACATATAGACAATGTTTATATAAACACATATAGACACAATGTTTACTGTATACAAAGACAAAACAAAGACAATGCTTACATAACAAAGACAATGTTTCAGTTGCTGAAAGATAAAATCATGTTCTTCTCTATATTGTTTTTCTTGCTGAGCATCATGTTTCGCTCACAAACACATCACGTTCAGAAGTATTATTTCAGATTCATGTTTACCTTATTTTCAATAACGTATACAACACATCCTCAGCATGACTCCACGGCCTCAGAGCTTAACCACGTTTTCTACAACTTATGAATGACCAAATAAAGATACAGTTTATAGTACGACAGCATGACATTTGATGAAGGATCTGAAGGGTAGACCACTGTTTGATAAGTACAGTCCTGACCTGAAGAACAATCAAGTTTTGCTCTCTTCTCTGCTAAGTGCTTCGCTAAAGCACTACTAGACAGCCAGAAGCCATAAGTCCTCTCCAGCAATCTCCAGCAATCCAGCTCTTTGACACTGACTTTTACTCCGCTAACAGGGAACGTTCACAGAACATTGGCTAACATTCTGTAAACGTTCTTTCAACATTCTCAAAAAAGTTCTTGTAGTAACATTAGAATTTAATATGTCATATTAAAAATGTTATTTTTAAGTTGTTTGTGAAATGTTTTAAAAACATTACAGAATTTAAATAAGTTTGAATAATGTTCTTATAACCAAACAGTTATGTTAATACTCAAAATAAGATTTTCAAAATAAAGTTTTTAACATTTTTATTACTTAATGGAAATGTTAGGGAAACATTATTACAACCTAAACTTTCTAGCTGGGTACAAGGGCTGTGCAGAATTGCTTAGGAAAGTACATGGAGAAGGGGAAACCAGAAGATCTCGGAAGATCTCAGCTGTTGTTTGCATTCACTTGAAAGAACTGACTATACTATTGATGTTGACACATATTGCGTTCACTGGGCCAAATAGGACTTAAAGACTGCACACGCTCACACAAATGCCCGCCAACACTCGAACCCAGGCAAAACATCAAAACACACCAATCTGGCTATCTCTGATTACAGAAATCGCCTTCATCAACAAACAGCCGTCTGGCTTTGGCAGTCTGGCTGGGACACAATCCTGTTCTAATTTTGCGCATTAAGGCTTGTTTTGTGAAATCTTGGAGAGATCTCATGGATCTCCATGGTGAGGAACATCTCCTTAAGGTTAAAGGTCAAAGGGCAGGGGATGGTTAGCTTCTGCAGTAATCTCTTCGTTGTTGGTGATCCATGAGGAATTGCTTTGAGCAAGTGGAAAAAATGATTAATTCTGGATAAGAGGGATTTGGACCCTGGATCTGGTTGGTGTTCATCACCACACACACACAGGCATTGATACAGGAGGTCAGACTCAGTGTTGGGTGGAAACCAGCTGTGGTAGCCAGATTGGAAAGAGACTAATCCCAAAAGCGGCTCTGTTTAACCCCAAACCGAAAACGAGCTTCTAAATATGAGCTATTTAATACAGTGATATTCTGACAGCTGATGGGCTCAGTTTACAGACACTGTTGCTGAGTTTACACATTTTGAAAACTTCAGAACTGTTTACCAGTAATGGCTGGGCTATCTTATCGAAAAGCAGGAGATAATCTTGGATATAGCGAATTATGAGACATTGTTTTACAACATAATACATCCTTTGCTAAAACAGACCTAATGTCATTTAGCATCTTAAATAAACACATCTGACCTTTACATTGCATTTTTGTCATTTTGCTCGTAAAAAATAAGCAAGAAAAGATTTTTTTTTGCAGTGTAAGGGATAGAAAATAAATAGGTTAATAAATAAAAAAACACGATAGACGCACAGGAAAAAAAAAGTGTGTGTTTGTGTGTGTGAGAGCGATAGTAGGAGAAAGACGTCAGAAAGATGGAGGGAGTGACACAGAGAATGCGTGAGTGGTGAAATATTATCAGGTCAGCGTGGAGTGGGAGTGGGGTCAGATAATAAGACTCAATCGCGCTGAGTGAAACATACTGGGAGAAAAATGCTGACGTTTCCCTTCGCTCCATCCAATTCAGAGGCGCCCGCTCGCTCGCTGTCTCTCTCTGTTTTATGCGCAGTGGAGCGGGTTCCGTGGCCCACAAACTTTAGCACTTTACTGTCCATCCATGCGTCCATCGATCACAATGAGGGGCTGATGAAGTGACAGCAGGCTGAATGAATGGAGAACAGTGAGGGAGGGGCCCAATCAAACAAGGGATGGGGCCCGTGTTGAAATGAGAGGTCAGAGAAGATGAGCATCATGGGTAACCTTGTGTGTCCCGTTTCCTTATTTACCGCTTCAACACCGCGAGCCTATTTCTGATGCTATCTCATATAAACACACACACACAAAACAAACAAACAAGATGAACACAAACAACCCCATGAATATTAACTTTCAGGTAGAAAATATTCACTTGAATAGTACGCAAAACAAAGTCACGTACACACTGTGCAGCTGAATATGCTACATTAGATTAATTCATTAGCACTTTTATCTGTCCTTGTACAGGTAAATAAATAAAGATCTGTGTGTGTTTATATATACCGCTAGGAAAATTAATCATGGTTTTATTACAGCAAAAGTGTAGTAACCATCCTTTATAAATGCCATGGTTACACTATGGTTACTGTGGTGAGAGCACAGCAAATCTGTGGTTACTATGGTTTTACTACAAATAAATCCAAAGAAAACTTGATTACTATATAGTTCAACCTTGGTTGATTTTCATAAGGGTATATAAAACAGCACAACTGCGATGGTGATGTTGCTTTTATATAAACGTTCTATAACAGACAAAGGAATGCATGTAAATAAAAAAGCAAAATTAAAAAATTAAAAGTGTTTTAAAACTCTGAACAACTTTCTTTTGCCACAGTTTCAGAATCTGCCCCTGCAAAATTCAACTGAGTCATTCACGCCTCAGTCACTAGCCCGTGTCATTACCGGCACCTGCTGTGTAGTATTGTTTCAGCCGTCACTGTGGCGGATTGATACACAACAGTAAAGCAGCCCAGTGCAGTTCTGCTCCTGTATCATCACTCTTGGAACTCTTCTAGTCCATTCAGATTAGAAGACTGAAGCTATTTGTGTTAAAATAATGAAGGTATGTTTAGACTACATAGTTTGGCTACTGGTAAGCAGGTTTTGCTATATTTTTTGGACCTTGCAAATTTAACAGTACATAATACATTTCAATTGTTTACTATTAAGAAATATGTTTGATATCCCCAAAACGCTGTTAAATATTGAGAAGTGGCCATGCTGAGATCACATGATGGCTGGCTGAACACAGTTCACTTTATCTTGGTAACCTCATTATTGGACAACAAATACATGACGGCTGACTGTTAACAGTGCAAGTCCGGGACAACTGTCATCTACCAGTACAACATGTACAAAAAAATACTGTATTAGCCTTTGATGCCGCATTAAATGCAATTTGATATACACATTTGAGCTACACAAACACAGTGTTCCTGTAGCTCAACTTGTAGGGCATTGCATAAGCAGTGCAACGGTTGTGGGTTCGATTCAGAGGGAATCTTTAATGCACTGTATGTTACTTTAATGAGTGTTAAGTACATGCATAAATGTAAATGTAACAGCAAAACAAACACAAAACTCTCCACACACATGGCTTAAGCTTGTCTTTTTCCTATGCATGTTTGTTTTTGTCTCCATCCATTTCTACAGTACCTCTCTCTCTCTCTCTCTGACAGACTCTTTCATTTAGCAGAAAATAACCGCACCAGCTACAATGCTACAGATCTGACGTCTCCACAGACCCACAAACTCAAATTGTGCCAAGCACATCCGTTGTTTAAGAGGAGACACAATCGCATCTGACAGTGATGGACATGACAATGAAACAGACCCATCGCGCTACAGGGGAACACACACACGTTAGTGAGACCACTGCTGTAATCTCAGCAGGCAGGTCTGAGTATCGGTAACAAAAAGAGTCGGATTAGAGGGGTAAAACTCGGTTAAATCCTCCAAAAGAGGGAAATAGCAGCAGCAGAAATAACCCAGAACAGATCGCCATGGAAGCTGCAACAAAAAACTGATTAAGCTGTAAAACAGTCCTTTAATAGCTTAAGCCATGTGCTCCATTATTCCCCCATCCTCCACCCACACGCACTGTCTCATAGCGGCTTCTGCCCACGCGTAAACACACACCCGAACACACATGCCCGTACAGTCACGTAACCCAACAGATGGGGTTTTGGATCAGTTTTTGGTGAAGGCCACACTATCGGCCTTTTACTTTCTGAAAGGCATTTTAATTAACAGTTGAGGTCAAAAACTAGGCTAATCCTCCGACAAAGCAACACAACAAACAACAAAGTGTCATAGTTTACAGAACCCTGCTAAACAAAAACAGCTAAAACCAGTCTAAGCTGGTTGGCTGGTCTTAGCTGGTTTAAGACAGAGATAGAAACAGCTGGTTTAAGCTGGGCCTTCCTGCCTGGTAGAGCTGGTCTTGCTGGTCTTCCAGTCTGACCATCTAAGACCAGCTTCACCAGCTAAAAAAGTGGCCAGAACTCCTCTAAAACCAGCCTGCTTAAACCAGCTTAACCAGCTAAAACCAGGCTGGGTGACCAGCTAAAACCTGCCAACCAGCTTAGTCTGGTTTTAGCTGTTTTTTCTGGTTTTAGCTGGTTTTGAGTAGTTTTAATTCATCCTAATTAAGGAAAACATAGCTACCATATCTGACCATTGAATTACAGTGAGTTTGTAGCCTTCAGAATTGGCAGAACTATAACCGTTTCATATGCAAGACTGTTACGTTCTGTGCATGCCTCATTCTAACCAAAGCTTATTCAAAATATTTCAATCCAGGAATCCTTATTCTGCTGCACTTTCCAACTATCTTCTCTTTGTCTCCTTTTATCACGTACATGTGCAGGATTGTTTCTTTCTTTTAAAGCAGAACTTTTTCTGATTAAAATAATGTTACTCTTCTTCAAACTTCTGATACAGAATAATGTGATTATTTGAAACCTACATAAATAGCTGAAGGCATGATCGTGCATGAGATAAATAATAATGTTTAGTCTGAGGCTAATTGCTGAGCGCTTGTGTCTGCATATCTTTTCTATTACGATCATAATAATGTGCTAAGTGTACAAGACCTTTTTTGATTGAAAACAGATTATGAGAAAGAAGAAATTCTGAAATATAAAACTTCAGTTAGAGTTTTGATCAGTGTTAATAATACACTAGATTGTGTTTATGAAAACGAAATGGCCTTCATCTGTATAAAACTGTCAAATAAAATAACCATTTTGTGTCAAATTTAAGTAATCATGAAACAAAACCCGATCCATCGTATTCCAGTACAACTTAAGAACTTTAACATACTCTGTCACAAAATGACTAAAAATACTGGTTGGTTGAATCCAGAATTTTTTTTTTTAATTTTAATGTAAGTATTTTCCCAAAACTACTTCATGTTCAAATGAGTTTTAAAATTACAGATATTTAATGTGGTCTTGCACGTTTAAACCTTATATTACCAAACTCTATAATGGACTGCAGTGGCGGTTTTAGTTTTTCTGTTTCTGTGCTGATTTAAAATGAAATATTTGACTTTCTCGTTAATGATTGGTGAGTTTCTGATGACAGCAGATGTTCTCTTTTCTTTGCTTAGTTGCGAGTCATTAGTTTAGCTCTGGATTTCACCTCTTCTACTCTGAAAGTACTTAAAACTCAGCCGAGCGGCCTCACGGCCTCACGGCACACATGCAGCTGCCTCACCAAAGCTCCAGAGCGCTGTTAAGGGGCTTTTCCTTAAGGTGCTCTGTTCAACCAACCTCCTTCTCCCTTTCGTTCCCATAACTTCCTCCTTCTCTCGTCCACAGAGACCGTGGCTGGATGACTGGCCCACCCTCCACCTGCGCCGCCTCAAGTCACAGAGTTGTGGGCTCACGGCCCCCCGAGGAGAGCCTGGGGAAAGAAAGTCTTGCTAACAGATGGAATGTATTGTCTAGAGGCAGACTTGAATAAAATAAGAGAGGAACTCAAGGGTATAAATGTGTGTGTGTGTGTGTGGAGAGAGTGCAGGAGTGGAAGGGGGTGGTGATGTTAACACTTATGGTTTAAAGCTGCTGGTTTTTTAGGGGGACGAGGGTGGGCCGGGAGGGTATTTTAGTTAACAGAGTCACTTAAATTGTTGCCTCGCTCGGTTTTTAGTCAATAGACTTAATGAGCTGTAGACAAGCCAAAACCCCTACATACACACACACACTCAATACTGACATCAACACTCACTCTGGATGAGAGAAATGATGGAGACCAAGGTGAAAATGTGTTGCTGTTCTGTTTTTCTTTTGGTGTAACACTAATAATATTAATATAAAGAATGTTTGAGGGCTTCGGCTGGTATTTCGTAATTTCTGTGTTTAATTGTCGTATGCCACAAAAAGAAGCTCGCCACCTAGATGTCTTGTAGCCCCTTGATGTGGCATTTTCTTTGTAACTTTCCTGACAGAAAGTCTTAACACACACACTGAGCATTCCGACCCCTGATCACAGTTTTACTGTCCCTTGTACAAGCGAGGACCTCATTATATGCCAACACAAACCAGTGTAGGCAAAGAAAAAGTGTGCGTTTGTGTATGTGTGGCACTCTATTAAACCGACAAAGCTGCTAATTAACAAGACCTTTTGTGTACATCTATAGAAGCATATAAACCAGCCCGCCTCAGTGTGGAGAGGAATGCGGGTGGAATGTGTGACTCTGAAAGGGACACAATAGAGAAAATGACAAGAATGGCCCACTTCAAAACGTCACCTCTCCAAACAGCTTTCATTTGTGGAAAAACACCATCACAATCCTTGGAGAAAAGCAGCAAATTAAGTGCCACTGCAGATATATAAACACACGGACTCAGGCGGGTGAGCTCATTGCTTTGATGCCTGTGCAAACCAAATAATCCACAATCTGCATGTGAGTGCGAACTGGAGTGGAAGAAAGTGCATTCACAAATGAAGTTCACAAATGAATGCACACTTTTGACTATATCCTAGCTAACAGGGGACATTCTCAGAATGCTGGCTAATGTTTCTAACAGTCCTTGCAGTAATGTTTTTGCAGTAATGTTAGTAGAATGTTTTTTAACGTTATATAACATATAGATAGACAGACAGGTGGAAAGATGGATGGATGGACAGACAGGTCAGGCACATAGATTGATACACAGACAGATAAAAGAAGAAACAACATGGAAGATTGGCCTTCTCTAATTAGAAAGGATGTAGGAAAACATTGAGTCATGATCCCATTAGGCGGAGAAATAAAGAGTGGGAGGAGGCGAGGAGGTGTGTATTTTTTCACAAGTAACGAGTTTGAACTCTCCTGTCTGAGCGAGCCATTCATTATGACTCTCATTACAGTAAACACACAGTTTATTATAAAATAACACGTACAAAGCTTGTCACACCAACACAGGCGCTTATGTATAATCACACATGCGAGTAAACAAACAAACGCATGACATACACCTTGCTGATGCCAACAAGTGCAAGCAATTCTGTTATTTTCAATCAATCTTAACATCCTTAAACAGTCCTACCTCACCCTCTATTTTACATGTTTTGTATAGTCATGACAACACCTTAACCCAGACACATAAACCTGATTGTTCTGATCATTCTTTTGTATATCCGTAAAATAAATTCTGGCCTTTGAAATACAGCCTAGAATTTAAATTTTTGTGCCCATGCAAACACATCAGCAAAATGCTAGGGTTGGCAGGGTGTTGCTATATGGTTGCTATGCTGGTTACTTACCATATATGGCTCGGGTCCCTCTTTTACTGTCAATCTCAGATTTTTTACTTCTTGTATCATCTGAAATGAGAAACGCATACATTTAATCGCTTAGATATTATTAGCACACTTCTTAATTTAGTTTCCTGTACCTAAACTGGTTGAATGTTGCGTTAGCAGCGCAAAGGTTGTGGGTTCAATTCCCACGGAGCGCACATACTGATCATATGTAGAGCTGTAATACACTGCAAGCTGCTTTGAATAAAAGCACCTTTCAAGTACATTATGCACAGCAGTAACTGAACCTATTAAAACATCAGATTGGATTTTGTCAAACTTTGCCATTCCACTGGTGACACGTTTCGAAATTTTGTCCCCACACTGACAGAACCTGCCCACACAGCTTCACACGTACATCTAACACAGGTTAAACACAAACCACAAACCTCATGTAATGATTTTTGGTCAGATTGCGGTTTCTTTACCTTTAGTTTGTATAATGCCTCTCTCTCTCTCTCTCTCTCTCTCTCTCTCAGTGAAGCACTATCTGGTTACATGCGCTCTCATTTAAATACCCTTGATTATTTTTGCCTAACACTTATTTAAGGCCCAGCTAACAATTCTAGACTGGGAAAGAAAGTTTCCCTAATAACCATTAAGGTAACGTTTTTAAAGCGTTCCACTAACAACTTAAAAATAAGTTGACATATAACATTGAAAGTTACTGCAGGAATGTTTTTTGAGAACTTTAGCTACAACTGGAGAACCTTAACCAATGTTCGGAGAACGTTCCCTGTGTGTGTGTGTGTGTGAACACATAGCAGTTTGCTTCCATGAGATAGATGGAATGCTGGAAGCTTGAAGTTGCCTGCTCAACATTCCTTCACAACCCTAAGACTAATTGATTGGGGTGTCAGTGTGTGTGTGTGTGTGTGTGTGTGAGGGATGGAGTGTGAGGGTGCATGTCTGCCAGATGGCTGAGGGATTGCGGTTCGATTACTGTGAATGGGCTGGAAGCATGAGCCCAGCGATTTTGTGCTTTGAGAGAGAGAGAGAGAGAGAGAGAGAGAGAGAATGTGAGTGTGTGTGTGCTGCTGCGAGCCTAAAACCGTAACCTTGGTCTAAAAACATGAATTTATCATCATCAGCTATCTCACGGCGAATTAAAATAAATCCGCCCTCAGCGACTGCTCTTTCACCTATCCTCTCCACAACAAACAACTGTGTTTGCGATCCTTACTTGTACTAATGACATCACGACTTCACATTTCTTTAAAAAAATGGCTCTCAACAGCTACCACATCACTGGATGTAACCATGGAGATCATTACGAAATCACACCCGTTTCGTTCTCAAGCAGAAGTAACAAAGGAAGTTAACCACACCATATGTGCACCTTCAGGTCCCAAGGGTTAAATTTGGAAGTCATTTGAAACCACTCCTCAGCCACCGATGAACTGAAGATACGGAAGGGTTGTGTAATTATTTTAATTGTCCACAATTAGCCTTAACAATACTCTTCAGATGTTAGCCTCACTCTACAGGGAGGTTTTAATTGTTTCGAAAAAAACAAATCTGGGTTTTTCGAAACACAGCGTCTGATTGATGTCTGCGTTTCCTCAAAATAGCAATTCTTTGTTTTTCTGTTTTTCTTTTTTGGTCGGTTTGTCCTCAAGTATTACACATCCAAGATTTTTTGTGAGAGCCAGTAAATTTAGCTATGTTATGCTGGGTACATGTAATTTCTCCTCACACTTTGACCTGCTGTTTAAGTAAATACTACGTATCTTCAGTGAGGTCCACCATGTTCTCCAGCAGAAGTCTGTGTTCCTCACAAAATGAGCTTCCCTCGCTGCTGAAAAAACAGCTAAAACCAGCCTAAGCCGGTTGGCTGGTCTTAGCTGATTTAAGATGGAAATAGTCTGTTTAAGCTGGGCCTCCCAGCCTGGCAAAGTTGGTCAAGCTGGTCTTGAAGCTGGTTTTAACTGGTAGGTCAACAGGTGTTCCACCCTGTCCCTCTAAAACCAGCCTGCTAAACCAGTTTAACAGCTAAAACCTGGCTGGAAGACCAGTTCAAACCTGCCAACCTGCTGAGGCTGGGTTTTTTGCTAGTTATTTCAACAGGGCTCACCGATGTCTTTGTTAAAGAGCATGTCTGTCTCCAACCCTGTTGGTTCACCTGTCTCTCTCCATCCCTGTTGGTGTCATTAAGTGTCATTAGAGGTTAGCCATCTGTGGAGCTACCATAAGCCATGGAGACCTGAGAGACTCGGCTGTGTATGTTCAGGGCAGGCGAGGGGGGATGGTGAGTTGTTCCATTGTTTCTGAGCCCGAGTCTCTCCTACGGCTTTAACTGGGTAATATTTAACTAATGATTCTCCACCCCCTCCCTCACTTTTCCAAAGTTAATGACAGAAAGAGCAGCTGAGAAGGACGAGGTAAGAAAACGAGGGAGATCGATAAAGTAGGAGAAGAGAAAATGAAAGAAACAGTTCAGACTCAGCTAACAATATTTTAACATTTGACTTGTTAACCATTTGTGTATGTTGCTGAGAGCTCTATATGTGTATATTTCTTTATGATTAATACATTTCCTGTTGAATGTTAGTTTGTACAAACTAATATATTGTATTAATACATATTTCTACATGAATACATATTTTTAATACATTAATGCATATTTCTTGTTAATGATTCACAAAATTTTGTTAAAATCATCACAATATATTAACTTGCTCTGCCTCTCATGGCTGTCTCTCAGTTCTATATAATCTGTATATTTGTTCTAATGCTTAGTAGCATCAGCTCCGAAGTGAGACTATGGTGCAGCTCTCTGTGGAAGCACGGGATGGAGGAGAGCATGGATGATAAAAACTGAGTGTGAGAACCAGAGGGAGTGACACAGTGCAGGGATAAAACTTTGGCAGTTCAAATATGTATCTTGTTCATGCCAATAAAGCTAATTGAATCTGAAACTGAATTTAGCTGGAGGGGTAGAAGAAGAACGAGGAAACAGACAGACAGAGAGAGAGAGAGAGAGAGAGAGAGAGAGAAAGAGAGAGAGAGAGAGAGAGAGATAGAGAGAGAGAGAATTAGTGTATACACGTGGGGAGTTGCACACTGGTAGTTGTGCCCCTGCCATGGATTAAAGTCACGAGTGCTCAGAGGCAAATGTAGTATTAGTCACTTTAATAATTAATCATCCTCTGAGCATGTTTTTTGAGCTATTTAGTGACCCATTTTTAATTCCTTCCACCAATAAAAACAAAGCAAAGATCTTGGTTTATGGCGAGAAATAAATAGCTAAAATTAGGGAGAGGGGACTGTTTGCAGTTTGGGGTCTGCTGGGTCAAACAAACTCATCTATTATCTAAATTCCCAGGGTAAATAATAGGGAATTCCTGTCTCTCCACACCTATTTGGCTCTCAGTAGCCATGCAGGGAAAGACAGAATAGAGGGCACTGTGATTCATTCCCAAAGGTCTCCAGAAACCCATCCTGGAGAAATATGAGGCCCATATGCAATGTGTCCCCGGTGAAAGGAGATCTCCTGCCGGGCTCCTCCTGGCTTTGATGCTCACCACTACAAAAGCAGATGGTTCTGGCCCTCAACTCTCTGCTCCTAGTCCCCACCCCTCCCCTCCCAGGCCAAGAAGACAATCCTGTGCACCACTATTAGCCCCCTGCCTGCGCTGGATCTCTGTTCAGCTGCAGTTTCAAGCTTCTTTTAGGCCACAGTCCAGAACTCATGGGGCTGTTTGTGCAGAGCAACTTAGTCAAGCATTCACCGTCGCTGGCTGGCTTTGAATGGAAGTCAACTGAGTGAAAAGGCAGAGCAGAAAAAACAGATGAGGCAAGATCGATGAACTCTTTTTCCCCTCCAATACCTCATTTGCCGCTCACAGGTTCCAAAGCAGCGACGACCTCGGGCGGCACAAAATTTTCCGGATGCCTGTTTGGCCCGTCAAAGGTCGGCAGTGGGGGAACCTTCATGCAAAAGTCTGAAAGGAGGAGATCAAAGATGGTGACACTCCAGCGAAGCTTTTGCACTCTGCTTGTATTTCAGCCTCACCAAAATGAATCTATTGCTAAGGTCCTGCTCAAAGCTCCTGTTGCTCCTGAGCAACTCTGGGACGCAGCAATGCAATTGATGCTATAAAGAAACCTCGCAAATGACCTCTGAAACCTCATCATTGTTAATACCTTTGCTCCTGCCCACACTATCTCATGAGCTCTCATTGGCACAAGCCAATTAACTTCTCGTCTCAGTGGCAGGGATCAGTTCGTAATTGATTACATGGCGATAGCTTATTCAATTATCAATTAAGAAAAGAATGGAGAGCTGAAATTAAGCTAAAGGAAGTTTCCCAAATGAGCCCCTCAGAGGTTTTCACACAGAGAAGGAGAAAGAGTTAAAAAACTATATACAGCGTATGGTGCTGACAGGTCTGTTTAGCCGTACCGCTCCACATTTCAACTCTCGAGTTCAAAACCTGCATTACAGGCAGAGCGAATTTAGGAAGCCCAGTGAACAGCCATCAACAGGAGACTTTCCTGCCTGGTTAAGTCAGATCTTTCCATCCTCCACACAGAAATGTGCTGTTAGATCACGATGGGATTTGTTAGCTTCACTTCTTTCTCCTCTCTGCCTCTGGCTCTGAGGTGAAAGGCAACCTTCGGTGCTATCCTCCAGCAATCTCTTCCCTCATCCAGTTTGTTTACCGTGCCTCTGAGGGATAGTCCCCTTCAACTTTAGCAGTTGCCTTAAAAATAAATAAAGCATTGTGTCCAGTATGCTAGCAAGCTAATTTCCCTGGATGGTGTGCTAACTTAGCCTCATCATATTTTGCAGCGAGCACAAACAATAATAGCATGTTGCCCCAGATAATGGGAAACGTTCTCAAAATATAAGTTCCTCAAAAACCATTCTTGAAGGAATGTTACTAGAACGTTTTTTAACGTTCTATATGCTTTAAATGAAAAGCGTTATTTTTAACTTGTTATTGGAATGTTTTTAAAAGGTTACAGAATTAAACAAAAAGTGTGGATAACATTGTTACAACCAATCACGTCTAAAAAACTGTAATAAAAAACTCAGTGTTTATAGAACTTTCGAAATGACATTTTTAACGTTTTTGTTATTTAATGCAAACATTAGGGAAACGTTCTTACACCTTGAACTTGATAGCTGGGCTACAGATAATTACAAATGTGCCAGCTCTGTCACCAAATACCCTGCATAGATTATTCACAGATTAAAACAAATTAATTCAACTCAGAACTAATACTGCACAGATAACCTGAATGAAAACCATCCAAACAAAAGCAACACACAGATCATTAGCCAGACAGTCTTCCTGCCAGAATTTTGTTTTAAGGGCAGAAACCGCCTGGAGATAATAAAAGCAGATGTCAGCTAATATGTCCGACATCTGGAAGCTAAGTCCAATGTCAACCTATCAAAAAACACAAAAGTTGTAATTATTCTACATGGGCTTCGTGCATTGAAACACAATAACAATCTGATGTTTCACAGACATTTTCCAGATGCTTATCAGATGGTAAAAGTCCATGAAAGTTCATTGCTTAGCAACCCTGATTTAACACCCAAAGATTGTCGATAGCCATCAAAGGATTGGTGTAAATTTAACTGTTCTATTGTTTAACTCCTCAGCAGAATCCTGGATGAGTGATGTCCATCCGGTTCCTCTCTCTTGCCGATGAATGGAACAATCCATGCAGTGGGAGGGCTTTGTGAAGGAGGAGACTGTGAAAGCTCTGCTGGATAGTGAGAGCTCCACTGGAGGAGAGAGAGGATGGACAAAAGTATGCTGTGAAAAGAGCTCCGTCTTTTTGACAGGCCCAGCATGGCGTGCAGGCCTCGCTCCAGATGGTGATGTCTCCACTGTCGGCTGGGGGCTCTGGACTTTTCTATATGGCTGTCAGCTGGGTTTTCCTTCTCCTGCTTGGTCCCTGTGATTCCACCCTACAGGGTTTCAGTAATAAGATAATTCACACATTATTCTGCATGCTGATCTCAAATCATCATCACCATCCAACATCCAAGCCACCATGGATGTCTTCTGGGAAGGATGTGTGCCTCTTTCACAGCAACGTCCAATCACAATGCAGGCTTTGTGTATTTACTCGTTATTTACCTCAGAGAAGTGTCAGCTCAGCTAACAGGGAACATTCTCCTGTTCACTAAAATTTGTCTCAAAGATATTAAAAACATTCTTGCTTAACATTAGTAGAACTTTTTTTAACATTATATGTCATATATCAAAAACCATCCAGCAATAACATCTCGAACATTTGTAGAACTTTTAAAATAACATTTTTACTGTTTTTGTTACCTAATTGAAAAAAGGTTCTTAAAACCTTCTTAAACCCTAAAATTGTTAGCTTGGAGGACATTGCCAAAGTTCTCCAGTCACGGGTTGTGAGTCCAACATCTTCCTGTTCCCCTAGAGCTCTACTGAAAAACACAACACATCAATGTTAGCAGATTTGAAAGAGGACAACAATAAACCAACACAACTAATTCTACATTGATGTGACTGAATACAGGAAGTTTATCTAGCACTGAGTCTAAGTCTAGGTAAGTCTTGTTTTAAATAAATCCTGTGTATCAATCCAACACAAATATACATCAAAACAACGGCTTTATAAGCACTAATAAATATATCTTTATGTGTTCAGGAATATATTATTAACACATCTTTACACTGACCCGGCCCACACCTGGTGTTCCCCTCTCTTCCTGTTCAAAATTACAGTGTTTTTTCATGTCCTGACCTACTTTGCTGGGACACTGGTGGAAGGGCACATGAAAGGTAAGGATCTCCCCAAAGACCTGAGGTTATGTAGAAGCTCAGCGGCCTAGGTCACTACACCCTGGTCAAGGCACTGAAGCAGAACAGAACAGAATTACACAAACACGAATTAAAAGCACACATACGGATGATGCCTTTATACACACACTAACATAACAAGACTTTTTCTATTTTCTGAAGAAATGTGCTTGTCCCCGAAAATGTGTTAGGGTGTTGTGAGCAGCTGCTAGGTTGTTGCTTATACTGTCAAAAGAATCTATCAGATGAAAATCTTGGGTCTGAATTGTGCTCACTACACAAATACTAGTCTAAACCGCATGCCTGAGAAATTAGCTCACGTCTACACATTCCAAACAAATATGAATGGATATCTAAGTCCATTTGGGCTCAGAGGACTCAAAGGTGGCTAAACGCGCAGACTAGACAACTCAGAAATATCCCCAAGATATGAAAGATATTGTTTTTTCGACCCCTGGGTCGCATCATTGAAGAGACACCAAATAAAAACCATACGTGTCTCACAAGAATCAAGACCAGAAACTCCTGAACTCTCATATCTCAAGAAACACACCAGTTAAACACTGTATAACATCAGAGCAGTTAATATAGAGAGAGCTTTTAATATATAGAGCGAGAAAGACGTATACTGGATAAGCAGTATGTCATTGTGAAAGGGAGAGAGTAGAACTGTTGTTAAGAGTGACTTAGAGGAAATTGCTACGCTGAGGACAGAGAGAGAGCGAGAGATTGAGAGCCTAAAACTGGGGAATAAAAAGCAAAAGGCAGCCAGAATGAATGACAAAGATAAGGAGAGAGGAATAAGATATAGTGTTGAGCTGTCAGTAGAAACATTAAAAACATGTGCGAGAGGACAGAGCGCAGCAGATGAAAGAGAACGAGATGAGAATATTGTTTGAGGGAAAATTACACCAGTTGTGTAAAAAGAATAAAGGCAAAGAGTGATGGAGGGACCTCTTGACAGTGTTAAATATAGTCTTTTACTTACTAGAAGAACCTCTTCTGGACCTGAGCAACAGCAATGTTCTGCAAATCCTTTTACATCTTACTCTCACTGCTGGAAAAACAGCTCTTTGCCCAAACATACATCTGGTTGCTTCAGGATTTTTCAAGATTTTACACTGGACAAGCAAACTGCTCGCGGCCAACATTTTGCTACATCATTAACAAGACATTTACATTTATGCATTTGGCAGACACCTGCATCCAAAGTGACTACAGTATTATTTCATCCAACACAATCTCATGGCAATTCGTAACTACAATTCATTACACTTTAGCAATATGATGGATAATTTGTATAAATTCATACAATCTCATTAGTAGGTTTTTGTATGATCTGCTTTTGCCCCAGTAATGGTCAGGGTTAGAGGTGGACCTTCATACTTACTCTGTCTTTCAAAAACATGTTTTTGTATAAACCACTTTGTATGAATTTATACAAATTCACCAATTTATAAAATAGTTACATTTTCTCGTGAGATCAGGGCTGTTTCTCAAAAGCATCTTAAGTCGAAGTATATCGTCACACCAGTTGTCTAAGATCAACTTATTCTCACACTGCTTTTGAAAAATGCAGTCCAGGTCGGTTTGATCATATGTTCCCATTGAATCGAACCCATGACCCTCGGGCTGCTAATACAATGCTGTCAGTGGATCTACTGAAAGATGTGTTAGCAATAGAAATTGTTCATATTTTTTTTTAACTTACACAGATTTTTTCATGGTCCATGTTGACATCTGCCTAATTTGGTGAGATTCTACCAAGTGACAGATGAAACTGTGGCAAAATAACAATGCATGACCTTTCAGAGCCAGTCAATCACATTTATTTAAATAGCACATTTAAAAACAACAGTTGTTGACCAAAGTGCTGAACAACGAGTCCAATTAAGACCAAAGACAAAAGCTAAACCATGAAGAGACTTGAACAAAATCAACACAACAACGCAACATCATTAGCACACAACAACAAAAGACCTGGCAAAAGTTTCCTTCTCCATTATAAAAGCTGATAAGCCTGTTTATTTTGCAAACTTGACTGCGCATTACGTAGTGCATAGTTACAGAGTTAACATGTTATTTTTTATTTTTATATTACTTTTTAACACTATCCACTACCCAATCAGAGAGACATGTGGCTCATTTTGAGCACAGACATTAGTTTGTTTTTGCGAATGCATTATCGCAAACTATCAGTTTAAAGAGAATCTTCCTGAGTAAAATAAAAATCAATATGTTTTTAACTAGCTACCTGAATAACAACCCATCTGGTTTAATGGCAAAACACATTTGAAGGTAACTCTCTCACACCCTTAATTGTGTTTTTTAACAGCCAGTATATGTTCAACAGAGTCACGCTTGCAATGTACTGGCCAAGATTTCTCGTCTGCATTTGAATATTCATTTCAAGTATATTTCTAGACTTATTCACTTGCTAGTTCATTTTTACCATCTCTCTCCCAGAGGAGTTTTGCTAAATGCTGTCACCACAGCGACCTGATGGAACATCGCCATAAAACCAGACTACACACCCACCCTCACACGCACCGTCTCCCTCGGAAAATACCGCACAAACAACAGTTTTCAAGAGGTACGAGCTCAGCTGCAGAGATGCAGTAAGAGGTGGCGCATGGGGAGAGGGAGTCTGGGAGAAAGAGAGAAAGACAGGGCACTTCTGAGAAAGAAATGTAGTCCCAGCAGCCATTATAGAAAGAGCACCTGCAGTCTCAAAGTACCATCCAACAAAATGGCCCCATGTGGTCTGATGACACATAAAGTTTCCTTTGCACGGGGAATATGGAGCTCACGCAGTGGGGGAAAATAAAATGCATATATCTAAAGGCATCATTCACATTCGTAACTAAAAGTTCTTGTTCTTTTCAAATCTGAGGGACGGACTCCATTCAAAGTTTGTTTTAAAGATCATGGTGCTCTAAGCATTTTTGCCTTTTTTATAAACATTATATTTATAATATTTCACATTGAAGAAGATTATTTAAAAAAAATCATTGTCCCTTGTGTAGAGAGAAGTGTAAGCATTCTTGCCACCTGACATAGTAACATTGACTTAACCAATGGCATGAGGGCAGGACCTGTTCATCGACCAATGGTAGTCAGGTAGTCTGATGTCACCATTGGTTCAAACTTATACAATACTAACTTATGTTCGGCATTTGAAACTTTACAGAGATGATTTTATTATATAATTGTATACTGCCCTGTGATTATTCTTTCTTACATCAGTTTTTTTGCATAATACTCTAAATCTCTCCCTCCCTCCATATTCTTAAGTTTAAAACATTTTCTTGCTTTCTTTGGCAAATCACTTGTGACATTTTCGATAGAAGATATTCTTGCACTCCATGACTCAGTCGACGTATCCTTGGTAACTTAATATAGTGACAGTTTTC
Source organism: Chromobotia macracanthus (assembly GCA_036877525.1). Taxonomy (NCBI): domain Eukaryota; kingdom Metazoa; phylum Chordata; class Actinopteri; order Cypriniformes; family Botiidae; genus Chromobotia; species Chromobotia macracanthus. The sequence goes on along the minus strand of JAZGTH010000080.1, from coordinate 2,453,901 downwards.
ATGACAATAATAAAAATACACTGCAGTTTTCATTATAACCTTAGAATTATTTACAAAATCCATCTTTATAAAAAGAATTTGCCTGAAAATGACCCATAATTTGGTAAATAAACTGCAAATAGCCTTAACAAAGAAACAAAAAGTCAAACAAAGTGAAAAGTCTTGCTAGCAATTAAAACAGTGAATCAAGCTGTGGTCCTGTATCTCAGACGCGTCACGTGCAGGGCTGCATTGAGTTTTTCTCATGTTTTTAAACCACTCTCCTTTCTAACCAGTCCTTTCAGAAGCCTGGGAGCTCACCCACATGTCCAGGTCTCAGAGAGGTCTCTCGGGTGAGGGGGGGCATGACGGGTATGTCTGAGTGTGAGTGCGGAGGGGGGGGGAGCAGCATAAAAGCCCTTTTCTTCTCCACCTCCTCGCCTTTTTCTTTCGGACGAGAGACAAGGGGTTGCCAAGGCGATGAGGTTGGTGGCTCTCCCACTGCGTGGTCTGGGAAGAGCCGCAGCTTGTTCTGACATTTACTGAGGGCGTTTGAGCCAGACAACCTTCAGAGAGAGAGAAAAGAGTGAGAGAGTGGGCGAGAGAGGAGAGGGAGGGGGTCTTCTGCACCTGGAACATCAGGAGAGCGCTCGTTCCTTCTGTTGGGAGACAGCTGTGAGTTTTCCCTTCATCTGCTGCGCTTCCATGTCTATGCTAGCTCTTTCTCTCCTGCGTTTGTCTGGAAAGTCTTTTCATTCACTTATTTCGTCGAGCAGAAAGTCAGCACATCACGTCGGGGCTCTTATTCTCACCTCAGGCCTCTTTCAGACCCTCTGCATCCTGTCAGTCCCATAAGCAGATCCACCACTAATAGGGAACATTTTCAAAACATTGGTTAACATTCTAATGTTCTGCCAAAGTTATCAAAAACATTCTTGCAGTAACGCCTTTTTAACGTTATATCTCAAAAACATTATTCCTAAGTTGTTAATGGAATGTTTAAAAACATTACAGAATTAAAGAAGTCTGAATAACGTTCTTATAACCAAGCAATGATCTTCATACAACATCAAAAGGCTGTGAGTTTGAACTTTCCTAGAATTTTCAAAATAACATTTACGTTTTTGGTACTTAATGAAAACATTATGAAAACGTTCTTACAACCTAAAATTGCTAGCTGGGTCTTCACGTTATCTAAACAGAGCAAGTTCAGTGCAATGTCAACAGCTCTCTGGTCGTCATTCATATCCTTCACAACAGAGCTTTCAATGATGTTACATAAACAGAAAGACATCATTTATATTGCTGTTCTTGTTCTGTTTTCTGCAGGTACGAGCAGGACCTTTATTTTCTGGTTTGAGCTTCTGCTCAAACAAACAGAGCAATGTTTTAATAATCAGCATGCAGATGGTACTTACACTTGTTTCTGCATTAAAGAGGAGTAGAAGAAAGCATTTAAACACACACACATTTCAAAATGACACCCCCATCCCAAATCTACATAATGTACCACAGAAAAACTTGTTTATTATTTTTGTATATATTAGAATAATCAAAACAACTATATTATTTAGATAATTATTATTATTTTTAGCATTAATGTCACAATGTTAAACAAAAAAATCTTGACGGTCTTAAAAATGCTTTATAATTTCATACGTCTCTCTTCAAAACAGATTTGGCATGAAAGATTAAGATTAGATACTGAATTGTTTATGGAAAGTCTCACAAGTACATGACGACTAACAAACATGCTTGTGTCCTATATACAGCATGTTATACGTGCTTATCGACTGTTTTTTCCTGTAACAAGTTACAATTCTGTGCAATATCTTTTGCAAGTGACCACCCGTGTATTTAAAGCCTTCCTGTCTATTATCATATAAAAAAGATTATCTTTATTTGACTGCTTTATATTCTGGCACTGAATATATATTTATGCGCAACACAGAAACACACAGGCATTCATCTTTGGGTTTGTTTGTTTCTTTTCCTCCATTTTTGCAAGACAGAAAGCGTATACACACGCTTCCCCTCTGAGCGGTGCCTTGCCACTCGCATCACAAAAGCAGCATCAAAACGAGGCCACGACAAGGGTAGCCGACGGAAGTCACAACACGCTATCAGACCGCATTCAAACGGCATCTGTGTGTGTGCTTTAAAAGAAGCAGCCACATCTCTCAGGCCCTCATATCAGCCCATGCAAACCTAGACACAGGGGGAAAACAGACAGAGAGAGAGAGAGAGAGAAACCACTCCAATGTTGTCTGCACAGTCCATTCTGCACAATCAATTCAGAAGCACCAAAACATTCTTTATTCTTTCTTTCATTCATCTTTTTGAATAATAAAATGCTTTGTGTTTTGAAAACACGATGTGAGAGAAGCACTCAGTGCCACGTGTCACACGTACTTTCAGATTGATATCGGAGATGCTGAACGCTGCTCATTAAACGGGCAGCACTCTACAGGGCTAGTCCATATGTGCTTCTTTATGAACCTTATACGGAGAATATGCTAATAGGGAAGAGTTTATAAGGAGAGAGAAAGATTAAGAGAGGAGATGAGTGAAGAGTTTTAAGTACACAACTTTTCCAACATTTGCAAATGAACCTCGTTTTTTCCCTCATCTCCCCACACCCATCAGCGACGCTCAGACGCTCAGATCTCCGCTAGCACTCTGTGATTACCAAGGGACTCAAATGAAGATGAGGATGTTTAAAGGAATGCAAATGCTTAGGGCTAGAGGCCCCCCCACCGCCTCCCACACCAAGCCCCCGCTTCAGTCGTTCTGCTAAATTCAACCAAATAACAGAGTCTGTATTTCCGCAGAGTGACACTTTACAAGTGTGACGTATCGTTTTGAAATGTGTTAACATCTGTACCATAAGATAACATAGCGTTCTTGGATTACAGATGCAATACGATGCGAAAACTTGTTTGAAAATGCGTCACGGTTTAATGTTGTCGTGTTGTCGAGTTTTGTTTGTCTCTGTAATGTGGCTGTTTGTGCCCTTAAGGGGCCGCTGTACAGGCAGCCACTGCGACACACGTGCCAACACAATGACAGTGTGTCTGAACGCTAGTTAGCAAAAATATATTCTGGCACAATATATTTTCTGCTTCTTCCATAAGCAGAAAAAGTGCTGAACTAATGTTCACCTTGCATCAAACTGTTAAGTCATATCTGACTAAAACACAGAGCTTGGGTTCCACAATCTTTTTGTCCGAGAGGGTCAGTGTTTAAACTACCCAGTTAACAGGGAATGTTCTCAGAACGTTGGCTAAGGTTATCTATAGGCTCGGTCAACGTTATCAGAAACACATTCTTGAAGTAATGTCAGGACATTTTTTAACATTATACATCCTATATCAAAAAGGTTATTCTTAAGTTATTTGTGTAACGTTGTTGTTACAGAATTTTAAAAATGTTTGAATAACCAAGCAATAACGTTAATACAATATCTGAAAAATGGATGTTTTGAACATGACTAGAACTTTCAAAATAACATGAAACATTTTAATACTTAATGGAAATGTTAGGGAAACGTTTTTTCAATCTAAAATTGATAAGTGGGTTTGAGTGACAGACCAGACCGAAACAAGCCCCCAGGGTGACCCTCACTCTCTAAGACTGGTGATTACTTCCAAAGCTCTAAGTTATGTTAATACATTCGTCTTCAAAAGCGTAGTGATTATTTAGAGCTCCACGGCAACTGTTTTAAATTTCTTGAACTTACCATTTTATGCGAAATGGCTTCAATTTTCCATTTCTTTCTGTTTTAACTCTGCTCTGCCCTCCTTTCTGAAGCAAGTTAAGCGCAGTGGTAGAAGATAAGGACTGGTCCAGACTGAAAGACAAGAAGAGAATAAGACATTTCAGATGCTTTAATATTTTGCCAGTTATGTTAATATGACCTTGATGTATGAATAAATGCAAATGAAAATATGCAGTCAAAGAAAGACAGACAAAGAAAGACGAAAAGAAAGTAAGAGAAAGAAAAGAAAACAAAGGCAGGCAGGCAGACAGACAGACAGAAAGATGGAAATCTGATGTTGCAATTTGGCTAAATTGCAGGAGAGGGAGAAATCATATGTAGCATGCATAATTCTCACATACTTTTCTCCTCTTTCTATTTAAATTGCCGTGGCATCATCAAGACGAGATTCTTTTAAAGACTCTATCTTCCCCCCATGAAGGCCATCAAACTAGAATGACTCACATTTGTCTTCTCCAGCAGAACATTAAAACACTCTGAATGTACAGTACAGCAGACCGTCACTGGGAATTCATCTACAATTAACATGCAGTACAATCTAGACTTAAGGTATTTGTAATACTGAACATTACAGGTCTTAAATGCAGCTTGGAGAATAACAGATGTATGATGATAATGAATCTGTTAATGGGCGTTTCACTTAGCTCTGCCCACTTTGGTTACAGTTACTAGGTCTGGCAATGTAACAGGAAGATAAGCCTGCAGTAAGATAAAAGCCTCATTTACTAGTGATAACCGTGTGTCTTTTGTGTATTTTTAACCAAAAAAGTTATGAATTGCAGCTATAATATGTAAACATAATAACTTCTAATAGATTGTTGGTAGCGATTCGCAAATTATTTAAATGCTCTTTACATCCAGGGGTGAGGCATGGGTCTCCAGTCCCAGAGAAGCGCAATCTAACCCTGCGGCTGACCAACTAAACATTCTCTGGTTTACCCAACCATTTGCAACCTGGCGGATCTCCGACCTCATCGGGTCACCTCAACCCATCTGAGGCTGCAGATCCACACCACAAGCATGCAGGTTCCAGCACACACGCACCGTGCTGCTAGTTTGGGGTTTGGCTGCGAATGCGGTGACTTTTAGAAGACACAGCGAGGAAATCAGCCCGGGAGCAGACGGAATGTGGCGTAGCACGTACACGGTAATCCCAAACACAGTGTAATCGGGGGAGACTGCTGCCGTCCTTAACAGCTTTGACAGCCTGGCGCCTACAAACATTCACCGGGGAGAGAGAGAGAGAGAGAGAGAGAGAGAGAGAGGAGGAGGGCTAGAGTAACGGACAGACACACAGACAGTGGGCAGATAAATGGAGTGTGGAGGAAAAACTGAGATGAGGATGGAGAGAACAGGAAAGAGGACTAGGCATAGAGAAAACAGATTGATTGAATAACCGATTGAATTGGGAGAGCGCTCAGAACAAAGACTGACGGCCGACAAAGGCAAACATAGACAATGGAACGGAGGACAGAAGGAAATTAAATAAGAAAAAGGAAAAATGGGGAAGAAAGGAGGAAAAGAAAATGTGGTGGGAGATTTAGACGGATTTACAGGGCTGCAGGGATTTGCAGAGAATTTGGCGGACGATTATGGGAAGTTCTAGCGAAGCCTTCGTGCACGGTTACAACGACGAGCTGTAATATTAATTACAGTAAAGTCATGTGAAGACACACTGACTCCATATTCCTTTTGATGCTTTTTATTACCTCTCATCCCAAGTAAACATGACCGATCCCGATCTCAATTTAGTTTATTAGCACCTGTTTCATCTTTTCAGCGGTCAGGAGAAGTGTTTTGTGGGCACCAGATCCAAGTAATTGAACAGGAAGGAAGATAATGAAAGCAAACATGACCTCACACGCACAATCATTATTATCATAGTGCATCCGACTAAATAAATGATCCTGTAAAGAGAGACCAATTACAGCACACGAGTGTGAAGCCAGTCATGTACGCCTGATTACATCATCTTCCTTTTGTCGCTGGTGAAGTCACGAGGTCGCACTGCTGAAACAGTGCCCTGCACAGCCCTGAATCCTACTGATGGACTAGCAGGTTCAGTTTTCTCTGATATGATTATAATGATACAAACCATCCCTCTATTAGCCCACTTCAAAGATCTGGCTGATTCCAGGCCTATTGAAAGTAATTTAGGTTAGAGAACTGGGTTCATATGTTCTAGTTCAGTGGTGCCCAACTAGTGAGGCGTGACCTAAAAATGGGTCGCAGGTCTGTTCAGATAGGATCACGGACAGCAGGGAATAAAATGACTCAGAACGCAAATAATAAAACGTCACTGAAATTAAAACAATACTAATGCGAGCTCAAGGAAAATACACAATGTGTTTTGTGTAGTGAAGTATTACTGTCAAAAATAAAAACGATTACAATTTAAGAGACATTCCAAAATTGCCAATTTATCTATTTCAGTTTAAGTTACGTGTATAATGTTACTGGCTCTATACCTGTCATAATACTTTATTTTAGACAAACAAATTAAAAAATAATAATTAAAATTATAAATAATTATACAATTATTTAAAAATGAATAAATAATTCAATGAGTCGGGCAATAACAATGTTTAAATGTTTTATGTACTTTAACAAATGAAACAATAAACCTTGACTGACAAATATTAACTGGAATTGAGAGTGTGACAGCTAGCCCAGTGTCCCCTACACACACATACAACACACACAAACACACAGTATGTACACATGAATAGACACGTGCTTGCATTATAGATATTTTGATGTGTTTTGCAAACTGTTAACAGCATAAGAGCTGCTAAAAGCAGTGAGATGCTAAAAGAGGCCAATATCTCTTCATCTGTTAAAGTCTCCTGCCACTGAGCAGATATAGATGGCAAATCACTGTGTTAACTCAACAGTGTAAAGCAGACTGCACTCAGATCAGGTCGAACCAAAGAGATCATGATGTGTGCCACACTATTAAGTGTGGCTGAGCAACCCAGACTTGAATATCTGCAATCTTCAAAAGAAAAACAAATTTATTGACAGCTGAGGCAAAGCGTGACATCAACACTGAGAGTTTTCTATGTAGCACCATAAAAGTGCTAAACACTGAGCTTAGATCAGCTGATCCTGGGATAGGAAGGTGCTTAAGTAGTGTAATGATTTTATTGGAATATTGCAGTGGTTATTATAAATTGACTTAAATGTGCACGTCATTATTATTTTAAAATTCACACATCTTAAAAATGTGATTCAAAATGCTAATTTCTTAACAGCTGCACATCCAGTTCTTTACAACCTTAAGTCAAATCTAATTTAGCACTCAAATAGGGCTAAGTTTTAAAAGGGACAATAAAACACAGGCAACCAGATGTTTATACAAAATGAACGGATAATAAATAAGCATCTGATATTTGAGTGAAGACTCAACAGGTATGTGCCCAGTGTGCTCTTATTTTGAAAGTCACGCCGTCAATATCTGCAAACATAAGTTTACAAATGAAAACCCACCATGACAACAACATGACATCCACATTAAGCCTCGGTTACTAGCGAAAACAGTATTCTCTGGTTCTTATGAAGTTTCTCCAGCACCAAACTCCTGACCTCCTGCTGAGAGCCTCCCTTTTAATTCTCCCCCTGATGTCGGGGATCCAGAAAAGCTTTAGTGAATAAATAAGATTAGGCTCATGGACGTGCCACTAAATCTTATCGTTTTGGAGCAGAGAAGGAGAGGAAGATAGAGCTCGTGAGCTAGGGACAGAGAAAACAGAAAAGAGGGGGTCACTGTGGGCCAAAACAGCAGCCACTGCCTCCTCCATCAGAAACAATCCCTCCACCCTCCCTCCCCAGTTGGAAATTACACATAAAATAATTTCCTTCTCGCAGTTCTGTTCTTTCTTCCACGCTGCAGAGATAGAGACAGCTTGTCCTCCTGCCACCCAGAGAGACTGAGGGATAAGCACTTCTCGAAGCTTGGCAGCAAAAATCGTCAACTTTGCTGTTTTAAATACGCTCGTCCTCAGAGTGAAGTGGATTTAGAGGCTGGAGATGAGGGGTGGGCTCTTTTTGTCGGCAGGGTGGGGTGGCGTAGCACACTCTACACTGGGTTAGGGAGCTATAATGGGCGCCTCACTGCAGGGCCAGATGATTATGGCGCATTACAATGCATCATGAAAATGCGATGACACCACGCTGGCCAGGTTTTGATGGTTTATATCAGGTGACACATTCAGCTTGTAAGCGGGCAAAAAAGTGTGTTAGCCGGTAAGCCAAACAAGATTTTGAATAGACAAATAAAGCAAAGACACAGAAGGATCGCATATGGTTATTAAGTGTGCTTATTGCATTCGTTTCATGTTGGGAATCATTGACACAGTAAACAAGAACTGAAAAGGGGCAATGTTGTCGTGTTCGGCCGTGACTAACGCGTAGTTCTGCACACTTACAGCTAGCTAATCTCCAAGGCTTAATTATTAAATTACGAGGTCCAAATCAAAGAGCGGCGACAGATCTGGCCTGGTTATCAACACTTCAAGTGAGAGAAGCAACCGAAGTAAATCACCCCATTAAATTCAATGAAATGTTGTTGGTCACTTCACGTCAAACAGACATTTTCTTTCTTTCTAAGCAGGCAGTACTTAGCCAGATTTAGCAGTAATGTTGGCCAGACATCCTACCATTTAGCTATACGATGTCTAGCTATATGAGACAAGTTTTGCATTACAGTAAATGATTTTGTAAATCAGATTATTTTTCAAGCAAAGAAGATTGCCTCCTCTGAGAATTACAAAACACACGTTGCTGAGACAGACTCTGGCAGAAACTTAACAACAAGCCTGCGTGCGTTCACGCATATGCGCTACGACAAGACAATGTAAGCAACATAATTAACAAAAATCTACACAGCTAATTTTCCCTTCACATTTTGTGGGTGCTCCTGAAAATTACAGACAGCATTCTCACTATTAAAATTTTTCATGACATGCAAAAAACAATCATTTTACACATTTCTTTTTAAAGTGTCTCAGTTGAAGAAGAGACATGACTAAAATTGATGCATGATCCAATTCCAAAGATGCCAAATCTGGATCCATATTTTCTGCTGTGAATCAAGCCCTGTTCCCTTTTAATCTGAAACTGGTCCAGGAATGCTAACTGGGTTGACAAAAACGTCGCATTAATCTACTAGCTGGGACAATAACACCACACGTTGCATTTATGGAGCACATTCGTCACCGTAAATACGCATTTAACGAGCAAAGCATGGCTGAGGGTGAAAACGTTGCTGAGAGTTGCGCTTAAGCGAATTCCACACTAATTGCCCTCTGGAGTGTAAAAGGATACATGTGTCTGAGTGTGTTCGCTGAAAGCCAATCACCAGATTTTAGGGTTCACATATGGCATAAATATCACTGCTGATGGGTGGGGAAGTCACCTGGCATTAGGAACAGATCTGGGACCTGTGGTTTTAATGAAACTAAATACAGCAAGATCAGGCAAAACTGATATAATATCAGCCCCAGGGCAAACACCGGGAGTTGGCGCACACAAACTAAACAAAATAAACAAAATCCTTTTCTGTTAAATTAGGCAAAGAAGAAATGCAATCACTTCAAAGGAATGTGTGATGAGTGCCAGACCAACTCGGGATCAGTTCAGGCTTAGTTTCAGCTAGAAGTTATGGGGTCAGCTCTTGATTGTGCGGTCGGGAAACCGAATAATTCTGAAACGCCAATTCAGAGGTTTAAGAAGCAATTTTAAAATGGATTTTATATCTTTCCACATAACATTATATGAAGCATTATTGTCTGTACACTTTTAATGATAAGTGGATCCAATTGTTCTGTAAATGGCAATAAATGCCGCATATAGATATAAATATATCCAGATGTGCTTATATATATATATATATATATATATATATATATATATATATATATATATATATATATATATATATATATATATATATATATATATATATATATATATATATATATATATATATATATATAGGCATTGCAGAATTATATATAAACATCAATCTAGAGTTAAAGAGTTGGGCCTAGTGACACTAAGGCATGTTGCATTATGTAAAAACACACATACACGCACACAAAATTACACAGTCAGAGGATGAAAAGGACCAATAAGAACAATCAGAATCTCTTATGATACAAACAGCACCCCAAAAAAACTGATGGAGATGCTGAGCTATTTTTCCCCGTTTCTCTGTGTGACAGACGTTGATCTTCACAAATCCCAGTGTATCTCACGATAAATCCGCGTAATGTGGATTAAAAGCTGTTGAGATATATATAGTTCTATCAGAGGAACAGATTGGGCCGGGCCGCGCCACCAAACAAATCCCCTGCACCAGGCCCAGAAAGGGGAAATGACTCCAAATTAAGGTCGAGACAGCCACCCACCTACCATCCCTGCTCTCTCTTTCTCTCTGTTTATCTCTTTCTCTCTCTCTGTAACACACACACACAGTGGCTTTTAATCCAGGCCTCCATCAGCTCCTGTCCATTAGGGTGTTTTTTTCCCAGCATGCCCCCAAATCCCCTCCACTTTGCCTTCATCAGTGCATAAAGAGCCACAGCTGCCTGTCTCTGTACAACATTAACACACAAATGCGTTCAGACTGTCAGCGCAACACACACACACACACACTGTGACGATGAGGCACCTTCAACATCAGATCATGGAAAGCATCAAATTGTGAAGTGTACCTCCATCCAGCTAACAATTTTAGGTTGTAAGAACGTTTCTGTATTGTTTCCATTAGTAACAAAAAAGTTAAAATGCTATCCTAAAAGTTCTAGGAGTGACAATGTTTTTTTTGACGATGTATTTACATTATTGCTTGAATACAGGAATGTTACTTTTTTAAAATGTTCTACTAACAACCTAAGAATAACCTTTTTGATAAGAAGCGGCCAATAAATTTCAAGGCAACCGAAGACCAGATTAACCACAGCTGAAAGACATAAAATAAAAGAGAAATGAGCAGATATGTCAGCTTACAACAGCAATGTACATAAATGTCAATCTGTGAACAATTAGTGATATATATATAGCCACACCGTAACCCGCACCACCTACTTCCACAGGGGCTGGTAAAATTCACAGAGATGAATGGAATGAAAGATCTCACAGACTGAAACTTTATATTGAAAAACTACCTCAGTACTTCACTCTCTTAAACATATTGAGGATACAGCCCCCGAAGCAACTTGTGAGATTATTATAGTACAGCACAACGCTGTCGAAAATTTACTTTTTTATAAGGTGAAATATTTTCCCCTAGAATCGATTATTGGGGCAATTTGTAACATCATCGGGGTATTTTTCTTTGTCACATACTTCAGTTGAGTCAATTACTGGAAAAAATTCTTAAACTGAACAATTATGGACGTTACTTGAGAAATGCATCAATAAATCACATCACAAATAAGTAAACGACACAGACAAACACAGCTGTAAATAATGCACGTAAATAAATCATGTAACTCAATAAACACACTGCTAGGATACGTTTAAATAATTCACATACAGCTGTTTACTGTCACTGTAGATGTAAACACTATTATGGGGATTAATTTCAATGCTCATTTTATTTATTTATTTTAATAAAAATGACTTAATATTAGCTACTTATTAAACAACATTAATCTATAAAACAGTAAACACTGATGCTGTATTTTAAAGCTAAAAGTCAACCAATTTTAGGTTGTAAGAACGTTTCCCTATGTTTCCCTTATGTTTCCATAAAAGTACAAAAACTTGTTTTCAAAAGTTGTTTTCAATGTTTTTGTAATGTTCAATACAATGTTTTAGACATTGTATTAATATTATTATTACAAGAACTTGTACATGTTCAAAAACAACATAACTTAAAACATTTTACTAATAATACTGCAAAAACTTTTTGTGATAACTTTGAGAGAACATTAGCCAATGTTTCCAGTTAGCTGGGTAAAACCATCACTAACTACAGAATATTATGAAATACAGTATATTGTCACATAATCTATTAAAAACCACACAGACCAAGAATCAGTGGATTACCCCTCCCATTTATTATTGCACAGATAATGTTTTAGAGCAAACAGTGATTAAATGTTTCTCCTGCAGAGCGTTATAATAAAACATAATTTCTTGACTTGAACTTGCAACCTCTTTAGGATCAAAAAAGGTCTGTGACCATATGGCTATCGACATTAAATTGATGCTCGCTCATAAACTCGTTGTAAGATGAGAGCCCTGAAGCACCCAGCGCGTTAACAACACTCGCACAGTCACCTGTGAAACGACTGTTGAATTAACAGCAAAATAAGTTGTACAGCTCAACCGACACATCACAATGTACATCTCCGCCAACACAACGGCTGTGAAACACAGTGATCTTCATTAAAAATGCTTATTTCTACTGGGACCATCTTGTTGGTGGTAAGTGGGGCCGGCATAAAAGAAACAGAAAAAACGTCTCTTTCGCTCACTCTCTTACACAAAATACAAAATTAATAAATTCAAGCATGCATCAAACATCCTGAACAGAATTTCCACAACCACAGTTTTCCGAGGGGCCCATATGTTCATCTACCGCCCAAAACAGGTGTAGCAAAATAACAGATTAACACTCATTCCCAAGAGTAGCCAGCCGTTTGTTTTCACTTTACTTAAACAGCAGCTGTGAAAAAGAGAATGTGAGCGCTGTTCGAAAATCCCAGCTAACACCAAATGCACAAGATCAAGAGACCAAAGCACACCTGAGGAGAACAGGCCTACTTGTCCATTCCAGTTTTTTAGTTTTTTGCATCAGTCCTACATTAAGTTTTTTGAGCACACTCAGATGGTCTCCAGAGGTCTCGATTGGAGGTGGCCAGAGCCAGTGAAATCTAGTTCGTTCCCAGGGTTGGAACCATCTGCATGCAAACTTGCCTCTGCAAAGAAGTGGAAATAAATATATTAAAAACCACGTGCGATGAACACCTGCTCGCTCAGGGGAATATCTGTGTACCAATCTGTAGTGATTTCTGTCTCCATCTAAATAAACAGTAGGTTGGAAGGGGTGAGTTTTCTCTCCGTCTGTGTGGAACATCAGCCCATCGCAGTCAAGACCTGGCAGCTGGCTGGAGTTTGTAGAACATAAGGACCGACCACTAGAAGAATAATGAACGTAACAGATTTGTGGGCTTCAAAAACCCATTAGTATTACGCTAGTAATGATATTAAGGAGGGTGTGTGTAACACAAGCTACAGCGTCTCTTTGTAAAACAAAATTTTTTACATTTTGAAGCATAAACGATGATCGAGGACATCCAGTTTACACTTTTTTGAGAACATCTCTGAGAGCTTGTCTTCTTCAGTACTAACATCTCAGCTTATATTTTATAAATGAAACGTGGTGGAGATGCTACATGTCAATGCATGTGGCTTGCGGACGGAATAGAGAATAAAGCCCCGTAAAGTTTGGAATTCTGGGTTTAACGTGCACAAGGCTACATGAGACTGAAATAAAAATGAGATTCGCTAACCGAACACTTCGGTGTGTCCACTGAAACCTTCACCATGCGTTCATAAATACACGCTCAATGCGTCAGGATTCAGAATGTTAACAGTGCAGAAGAACAGAAAATTACATTCTTGGAATCTGTTTTATGGCAACAGTTTCTAGTTATTCCAATTCCACCGACTAATTCAATTCAGTATGTCCCAGCATTCACACGGATGTAAATTATAGCATGACTATAATCGACCTGTTATCAGGGTGGGGAGCTCCAAATCATGGTTTACATTTGGAAAACTCTCAAGACCACAGAAATGTCGCGCTGATCTGAGTTTTGGCCTCTGTGACCTCAGGCTTGTCTAAGCCCTGGTGAACCTCCTCAGCTAAAATGCCTGTAGTGGAAAGAAAATACAGAACTTTCAGTTTCTTCACATTAAAACTTTAACAGGGAACGTTGGCTAACATTCGGTCCAGGTTATCTCAAAGTTATTAAAAATGTTCTTGCAGTAACAAAAACATTATTTTTAGGTATTTAATGGAATGTTTTAAAAAGTTACAGAATTAAAAAATGTTTGAATAGTGTTCTTATAACCAATCAGTAACGTTAATTCAACATTTTTAATGTTCTTAGAACGTTAAAAAACATTTTTACCTTTTTGTAACTTAATGGAAACGTTAGGGAAACATGCATACAACCTAAAATGGTTAGCTGGGAAGATGCCCTCAGAGTTAATTATAATGATACAGTACAGCTATAGCAAAGACAACAGTGATCCAGAAGAAATCCAGACCTTGTCAAGCAAAAGATTCTGGAGTCTTAAGGGGTCAGGTCGTCCCTGGACCTGGTCGTCTTGACAACAAGCTTCATTTACAACCACAAAACAGTGAACCTACTACAACACACTTTTCTACCCTGTTCTAACATTTTCTGTTAAAGTGGTGTGCAAATAAACAGAATATCCTTCATGCGGCGGTCAGATTGAATGAGGCTCTTTGTCTGTGCACTCGAGAGGGTTGTGTTTATAAAAACATCTTGATTCTGAGACATATGGATAGAAATATAAGGGCTCTTATTGAGTGGCTGGCTAAAGACTCTAAGGTAATATATCTGCCCTGCACTGATGAAAGATTCATGCTGATAAGTTGGGCAGCTGAAAGCGTCACTCTTCAGAATTTCATTTTCTCTGTTTGATTTCCTTATTGGCTGCCTGACTTCTCATTTTACATCCGCTGCCAAAAATAAAGGGCTCTTACTTATCTATATATCCATAATGAATGTTTGCATGCGCGTGTGGTTGCGCACGCTTGAGCGAGCGTGATCGTTCTCGCATCTTTTAATTGTCTGACAGTGATGACTTGAGTATGTGTACAACTTTCCGTCCACGCATGCGAGCGAGAGAGCAAAACACTGTGAAGGCAAAGTGGGAGGCGAGGACGCGTTCGTGTGTTTATGCGTCCGCGTAAAGCGTGTGGGTGGGGGAGAACCAGATGCATGCAGAATCCCAAATAGCTGGGCTGTCAGTCAAACAAGTTTCAGAGAGCTTGTTGGGCTCTGATAAGTGCAGCTATGGAAAAAGGCTGTCGGCCTTTATCTCCTCATTGCAGGTTAGATCACCAATAAAAAAAGACCAGGTGGTGCTGATGGGGGGTGAGGGGAAAGTCAGATAAGCACGACGTTCTTTTGGTGGTCCGTCGCTCTACCTGCCTGTGGTGTGCCGAACATCTGAACACTCCAGTAAAGAGATGAATTGAAAATGACCGTAAGCCTCTCTCATCAACAGCTGCCAGACATGCAGGTCTCTCTCGCTCTGGCCAGAATCCAGGCTTCATATCATCCTCAAACTGCCTTTTCCTGAAAACAGAAATCCAGCAGTTAGGTTAGCCTTTCTCTTTACCCAATATAGTCATCTCACCGTTCTAATTTTCTGACCCCCGTTTTTCCTTTTCATATTCTCCAACCTTTTCCAATTTTAAACATTTTCCCTCCATTGCATTCCTTTCTTATCCTATATCTGGGCAGAGGGATCCAGACCTCGAACCCAGCTTAGGAATGATGGAGTATGTTTAGCTCGATTTGAGCTGTATTTCTTAAAAGCCGCATGCAGAATCGCCCTCTAACTAACCCGTTACCATGCAGGACAGGGAACCATGAGGAATAACAGATTGCCTAGCCAGAGCCGAGCCACCCATAGGCCTGCATGATTCTCAGTTATAAAGTATAAGATTGTGAAATGGAGAAAAGAAAAGCCGCCACAAGCTAAAAACATCCTCTCATAGTAGCACATTTATTTGTGTTTCATGTTTCCCATCTGCAAAATTTAATTTATGTGCATGACAGTGTGCGCGAGAGTCTTAACAACACACACAAGCACACACACTGAAATACAAACGACAGACACACACAAACACGGTTATAGTCTCAAGCGCTGGCTGGAGTCCACAAGACACACTCAGAAATAAAAACCTGCGCAAATACGTGGCCGTACACGCGAGCATCACAAATTTGCTGTTAATTTTACCTGGCACGCATTGCTAGTGATTAGACAGGTAATTTTCTATTTTTTTTTCAGATGTTTAATTTTCTCTTCTCCTCTCTCTCTCTGTCTTAGTCTCTCTGTTTTACTGTGGCATCCATTTAAAAAAGCCAATTTATTGATTTCTACAGTCATGTTTTTTCCAACAGACATGACCCCCACCCCGTGATTAAAATTTCATTAGCCATTAAAAATAAAAGATGCACATTTTGTGCATTTGAACTGTTGTAATATACGGCTACAGGGACAGGTGATCTGGTCCATCCGCTTCTCTGTATGTCACGTAGTGAAACTGACAACAAAACAAAACCCATCAGCTGTGTCCCATGTGCTGATGAGCAGTAATACCACACACACACACACACACACACACACACACACACACACACACACACAAATGAGAGTGAAAAGCAACTGTCAAAACCACACGTAACATTTAAATAACATAAACAGTAATATTAATAATAAATATACTCTAAAAATTCCATATTTAATCTTCAACATTAAAATGATTACGGTCAATATTTAGACTCAAAATAATTTTCCAAATCTTTAATCCCTAAATAATCATAAAAACGTTATGAACCCATTAAGGGCTCTACCAACCGTGAAAGACAAAATTCTATGTTGGCAGCACAGGAGCATCTATGACTACCTTCATGACATTATGAAGCTGTTGATGATTTTCTTAAAAATGATTTTTTTTCTCTCTCAAAGCCAGAGTGGGGAAATTGGCTTCCATTATGGCTTTTAAATAAAATAAGCGTGAAGCAATAAGAACTGAAAGTTGGGAGAGCCATAAAACCGCTAATTAAGATGCGACGCGGCTCAGCTAGCGACAGAGATACTGTAGAATGGAGAGTATATTTTTTGAAAATCCCCACAGAGAGAGAGAAAAGAAAGTGGAAATGGAGGGGCTGGCAGAAAAAAAACAGAATGACAAGCTTTATTCCCTGGGTGAGGCTTAGTCAATCTGTCCTGTCTGGATCCAATATAAGGCATTAAAACTGAATTATACAGCCCTGCTCCACACATTCACTGCAGTGATGGTGAAAACCAGTGACAACTGCTGCGAGTTACTTTATTTCCCTTGATTTTTACTCTTCTTGTTACCCTTCTCTCCTTCTTCATTATTTCTCAGTAGGGCCTGTGATTTTGAAGAGGACATCATGTTGGCTCAGCGTGGGACCTTTGCATCTTCAATGAGGAACATAGAGAAGATCCAAAGCTCTCCCGTGCAGCCATATGGACCACGAGAATGTGTAGATTGGGTCTCTGAAGGACACCCTCCCTTTGGGTTGGAGCTAAGGAGCGATCTCAGATAAAAACATCCCAGATAACAATGCTAGGCTGTAACGGCTGTAAATGTTTTTGTAACATACATGTAACGTATATTTGTAATGTAATGTTTTGTAAGGTTACATTTTTGATATATACAATATACTGTTAAAAACATTCTACTAACATTACAGCAAAAACGTTTGTTGAGAGAACTTTTAGAGAACGTTAGCTAACATTCTGAGAACATGCCTTGTTACCTGGGATCTCCTGGCAGACTATATAAGGCCTTCAGAAACAGTAGGTGTTCCTCAAAGGGAAGCAGGTGGTTTTAACTAGAACAAGAAGCTCCACGGGAGTCTGGGAGAAGAGGAAGATGAAGGCATTTAAGGGAGGCTGATTTCAGTCAAGTCGAGTTCTGCTAAAATTCTCATGAGGTTCACATACATCATTCATACACTTTATTTGGAGTCCCAGAGCAACCCTGCCCTACCCTCTGAAGCAGCAAATGCGAATTTCACAAGTGATGCAAAAACAAGGTTGACCATCTAGACATGACCAGTTTTCTACAAAGGTCCAGAATGCACCAGAGATGTTATATAAGTAAAGGAATAGCTGACCTCAAAAAATGAAAATTCTTTCATCATTCATTATTCCATTAACTTCATGTCATCCTAAACCTTGACTTTTTTGCTTCTGAGGAACACAAAGAAACTTTGGCAACCATTGGCTTTCATTGTATTGACACAAAACCACTGAGTCATTTCTCAAAGTATCTCCTTTTGTCATATAGGTTTGGAATGACATGAGAGTAAATGATAAAAAAAATTCACTTTTGAGTGAACTATCGCTATAAGCTGACACAACAGGTTCACTTTACATCACTTAAAAACAACGTTTCTCTCAGTACTGAGATCAGCAAATGCATACATGTGACAGCAGTATTACTCTGGCTTTAACGTGGGTCTTGTGGCACTTGGATCCAGTGGGATAGGGGTTAAAGCTGAAACCTATAAAGAACCAGCAGTTCTTCATCTAATAGATTAGGAGATGAGCTTTGCCATTGAGGCATTATGGGAGATTTGGTCGAAAAGCATGAAAGTTCTAATGCGCTGCATTTCTATGCCATTTACTCTGCCCAAGTAACCGTAGAGAAGCGAGTAAACAGTAAATCCTCTCATGTGGACACGTATCAAGTAATTCCCTTCCTGCTCATGGTGGCAGTTATGTTAATTGTTACACTGATCGGTGATCAGTGTGGATGCTGCCAAAAATTCTTTTGACTGCCGTTGCAGGCCAGATTTAATCCTGCATTGCTTGCATAAGCACCATGAACACATCTAACCTTGCCAGAGCTCCAACAAAGATCATCTTTTAAGATTAGCACCAAAGTCTAAATAAAAGAAAGAATAAACCTTTTGAATCTACTGAAGGTTAAAGTGCTAATATGAAATATCTTTTTCTGTTTTGTGTAGTTTTATCAGCCTCCAGGTTTCTTTGTTTTTATTCTCTTCCTCCCGCTTTCTTTTCGAGTTCTGAACATCAGAGGTCTCATCTAATGGAAAATCAGGCTGTAGGTTATTGACTGATACGCGACAGCTGGATCAGTAGAACAAGACAGAAGGTTTGGACTAAGTCGTCAAACCAAAACAAGCCTCTTCTACAAGGTCTGGGGGAGGGGGTGATGTATTTTGGGGGATTTAAGACACACGAGTAGTTACACATCTGAAATAACAAATCACACAATACACAAGTACACAGAGGAGGAGAAACAACAATGTGATGTTTATATATCTCCATCGGGTCAACTGTCATGTTGCTCCAGCAAGTTATTCAAAAATGAAGCTATTTTCATTGGGTACATACAGATTTAAACAGTTACACTGGTACTGAGAGAAAGAAAATGTTATTTTGGCCCCTTAAGGTGTGAAAAACATTATTAGCCAAGTTTTTTTTAACATATGTTATTTGATTAGAAAAAAGCCACAAAGACAATGTAGCTGGCAGAAACCGCCTCTTGCACAATCTAATTAGATTTTTGGCAGCATGGTAGATTTTCTAAAGCATGACCAAAAATGTCATGCATTCGTTTATTATTATAATGCTTGGACGCAGAAACTTCAGAATTTCAACCATCTTCCAACAGCATTGTAACAGACTATAAAACACTCCTCTCTCGCAGTAATTCCCTTGACAAAGTGCTATTGTTGATCCAATTACCTGAGGTAGCACAATGTACATTGACTCTTTGAAATGATTGTGGCTCATTTCCAGTTCAGAAAGAACAGAGAATCTACACTTACACTAAGACATACAAGCTCCTGACCTGCGTTCAACAACTGTGCATTAGGCTAGCACCCTCGCCAACGAATCTGCCCTGGATTTCCACACCCTAACTAAAACACCGCCCGCTTTTATCAAAATAGGTCACTGCTAAGTGAAGCCAGTTGGCAAACCAACTTAAGTACACTTCCTAAGCTAAACTAATCAAAATAAATATAAAATTGGAAACATGCAAAATATTGTTTTTTGTTTGCAACTTTGTTGTCCGATTCTCTAAGCCCTGAAATTTCGCTGAAGATCTGTTTGAGAGATTTCAGTTGGTGGGGGCCAAAAGCAACACTGTTTATAGACAGGGTGTAAGAAAGGAAAGCCCAACATAGCCTACATACATCCTACTCACAAAGCGCGCATGTAATCCACCCAAGACATAAGCTGGAGGAAGACATGTAATTGAAGCTGCTCTGACAGGAGCAAAGGAACACAAGACTGGAGATTTGGAAGCGATGGGGAGGGATCGGCTACTGGGGAAGGGTGTGTATGTGTGTGTTCTGTGGTCATGAGAAACAGCAGATGGTTCATTTCCTGTGTTGATTTGAGGGGACGACAGACAAAGCTGATGATAACTGGGGCTATAAGATGGGTGGATCACAATGTCACACACTCACCAAATACCTTCACATGGACACACACATCCGCAAATGCAGGGCTGTCTGTGGGCAGCCTCCTATTTCCTCTGTCTGCCTCACAGCTCAGAGATTCTGAAGCAGCTCGGCTGCTTGTCTCTGGGGAGGAGAAAGTGAATTCAAGCAGAAGGAAGAAGTGGAGAGAAATCTATAGAGGAAATGCTGGTACAAAACACAGTTACAGCACCTTAATGTGTTCATTTATATTAGAATCTACCTACAGTGTTTCTTAAAACGCTTGAAAATCCAGGAAGTGTGAAAATGGGCAGTTCAAGAAATGTCACAGTTGGTTTGATACAGACTTTGTGCTGTGGGCTAATGAAAGTCAAACTCTGGTAATATATAAACCTCATGTTCTGCAGCACATAGTAAAATTAGTAAAACACACACACACACACGTGTGCACTTTTGTGCAAACTCTATTCATGTTCCAGAAACATATCTAGTCTTTCTCTCACTCTCTCTTACTGTATATACCCCTAACTATTTGCCTTAAAATAGTATATAAAACAGGTGCATGGTATGCAATGCTAATTGAGTATATATATGATAAATACATGGATATACAACATGACTGTTGTACGTTCAGTGGCCTTGAGTTACCATGTCTAAAAATAAATTTGCCTCTTTAATCAAACAGAATCCTTCATTTTGGCAGTCCAATCAATTCAATAAGAAAAACACTGACAATTAAAAATGGGCAGCACTGCATTGTGGGATACAATATATGTAGTACTGTATCCCAATCAGGTACACCGCAAAAATATTATTATAGTAGTATGATACTTTATCAGCTAACACTGAGAATGTTCTTTAAAAGTTCTCCCAAAGTTATCAAAAAGCTCTTTGAGTACCGTTAGTGGTATTATTTTTTAACATTATATATCATATATCAAAAACGTTTTTCTAAAGCAGTAAGCAGAAACCATTTCTATGTTTTAACATTTTTAACAATCCTAGAACTTTCACAAAATAACATTTTTAAGGCTTTGTTACTTAATGGAAACATTAGGAAAACGTTCATGCAACCTAAAATTGTTGGGACGTTTAGATGTTGTAGATGTTACTCCCATGGTCTGTTTATATTACACTTCATGAACAAAATCGACAGCAAATTCCTTTCTATTTGAAGGCGAGATAACACATTAAAAGATGTGCATCACGCTACACGTGGCGAATCATTTATGTACGTGTAAGGCGGCACCATCAACAACAGATAAAATCATTACAGAAGGAGCCCCATAGACACCATCCACAAACATCTGGAGAGACAGTCTGTTGATGCATCCAGCAGAAGCACTGAAGAGGAGCATCACTCAGGAAGATAACCATTCTTGTGATGGCCGAAGATATAATGACTGCGTGGTGCCGATGCCGTGGCAACAATTTCTGTTGTTGTTCTTTGTTGTCTTTGTGCGCCAGTAAGACAGTGGGGAGAATCGATCCCTGAGTCCCAGCTTGCCGTTGGGGCAAAAAAGAGAGACAGAAATAAAAGAAAGGGAAAGATAACAGGAGAAAGATATAGTAAAAGACTAATTCTTTCCCCTCCCGGCTCCTCCCTTCATTTGATGGCTAGCCTGCAGCTCTGATCGCTATCTGCCGCGAGTTTAATTGATCTCGGTCATGCTTCTACGCTAGCTGGGATTAGTGCTTATCGTAGTGGACGGGTTTCTCGGGGGAAGATCGTGTTAGCTGATGATCAGAACCTGTCACCCTCCTCAAAACAGATCTAGTGTGCGTGCGTGTCTAATACGGGCCTTCAGCTCAGGGATTAGCCACTGCGTGTTTGCGTGTACGATGGCGTGAAATGCGCGCATACCAGAGATCGCACAGCCAGATCGGTGGCTATTTATGGGGCTCAGAGGAGCAGTGGCTATGTCTTTAATCACCGGCTGTTATATTGACCTGATTTACAGAGCAAACACTTAATCTTCTGTGCCAGGCAAGATAGAGCAACTCGGAGATGGACTGTAAACAGAGTCTCTCTGAGGTGAAGAGTTGACAACAACTGGAACGCCAAAGGTGCATGGATCCTTTGAAAACAAGGTGGTTCCGAGCTGGAAAAATAACAGACTTCATATAAGCCTATTAAAACTGCTGGTCTCGAACCAGGAACAATAACAAAAACAACAGCAAACCAAAACTAGATTACTTCAATTGTAAATCAACAAACCTGTCTACACATCAGGAATCAGATGTGGACTGCATTCCTGTAATGGACACCATGTTTCTCTGCTTGTTCTGTTGAACAGCTGCTACCGTGGCTTTATTTTCTCTGTCTGTCTAAAATGAAATGGTTTGTTATTTGAGAGAATGACAAACATTGTGTAAATTAATTGCTATTCATTTTTTGAACAGAACAGCCCCTGCACACCTGAAATATTAAATACAAATGGGCACTTTATACAGAAATGTAATTAAACAGACATTTTGACTGTTTAGTTTTACTTTTTTTTAACGTCAGATGTCTCAACACTGATTTATTTTGAAAGCTATCATGACAGTGTTTAAACAGTATTTGCGGTATTAATGCTCTTTAATGTGATGTGACAAATCGCTGAAGCGCCGATCATCTTTCCTCTTTACTGCAAATTACAGCAGGAAAATATGAACATCAGGGACTAAAGTAAAACATACAGTACAGTTTTAAAATACATCATCTGTCATGTAATTGCCCAATAAGTATAAGATGTCAATGATGTAAACAACTTGTCACCTAATGTTCCGTTTTCCACAGAAAGGTCATTCGATGTCCATATCTACCTAATCAGCTAAACAAATGAACTCTACAAGAGCATAAATATAATTTTAATTACATAAATATATTACATATATGGATTATATAATCCTAATATATAATCCCTGATATACTGAGCCCCTTAATAACAAGGATATGTAAGAGCCACGATTTAAAAGATTATAACTCAGATTATACCTCAGCAACATAATTATATCATTAGAAAGCTTTTTCCTATAAAGTTACAAAAAAAAAAAAACTTTCGTTCTATATTAATGTTAACATATAAATATGTTCATGTTTATATTTTTTTATTTATTTACTTTTACATTTTATTAAAGGTCTATTTCGATCCCTAAAGTAGGCGTTTTCCATAATTATTGGGGGGAGGGGCCACAAAAGTACAATTCTGCTTATGGCACCATCAGAGGCCCTCATTGTAACCCAGTCAGTTACGTTACTAGTTTGGCCCTCACGTCAGTGGTAACAATAACACAATCAGGACCACACAACCAGCACCTTTTCATGGGAAAAGGTTTACCTAAAAACACGCTGCTCCTGGTTCTCCTAGTTCTTCAATCCAGACTCACAACTCTCCTCAGACCCTCTAATGTTGTTAATGAGGAGACTCTGGGGCTGATAAGGTCACTCAAAGAGAAGTGTTACTGTAGTCAGGTTCAAACGCGTCGAGTCGGCATGCATCCCTCCACCTCCTGTGAATCAGAGGCTGGAATTAAACTTTCAGCCAGGCCGATTTTCAAAGCCCTCACACTCTGTTGCCAAATGCCAGAGCCACTTCAAACACGACGGATGGAGAGAGAAAAAAAAAGAGAGAGACAGTGAGAGAGAGGAGGGCAAAGGAAACTAATAACACGACAGCTGGCAAAACTGGTAGAGCTTCAGTCTGAATGAGAGGACAGTCTTTATGGCTGTAAGGGATGGCAAATCCCTGGCATTACTGCAGAAGAGCGAATGCAGGGGATTTCTCTATCAAACAACAGCACACAGGCAGGCTGAGAACAAAGGTTCGCTTAACAGAGAAACATTCGGTATCAAAGAGGACACAGTAAGACAGAGCAGAGCTCTTGGACCTGTAGGACTGACAGATCTCTTTAGCGTAATCACCATTTATTCGCTTTTCCCTCCGTCTTTGCTTTACTCTTCCTTCATTTTACTTTTTTTATGTGCTGAGGAAACCCTTTGGGTCTGATTTGCATGCACGTCTACAGAGAGGAAAGGAAACAGACCCAGGAGGGCCGCAGAGGAAACGTGGGTAGGAAGGAACGGGGCAAACTGTGCGACTCCGCTGTCTACTTTCACCCGGCTGGTCAGGAAACCTTTAACTGAAGCGCTGCTTCTGGAATCATCTTCAGTCCCTTCCTTTCCTTCCTGACTGTTGAGTTATCTAGACAAGCCACTCAGATACATGAATCATGGCTGTTGGGTCATTCTAGTACTCTGTATATCTGGGAGGGGGAGGAGCCAGCATGCAACAGTGAGAGCCACGGCCAACATTACACGTGGCCGTAAACCGTACACATAACGACTACAGACAGAACACGTCTTTTCCTGGAGGCGCTCCACGATGTGAACAAAGCAATCAGGCTGTTTGATCGTGACGCCCTTGTTCTACTCTGCTGGTGACTAAATCACAATCGACTGGCTATTGATCCTCAGACGCAGAAACAAATTAAATTAAAACTGCTTTATGACTCCCTATATAAAGCATTTCCACTTGTGGTCCAATATATATGTCTATATACATATGGCTATGGAGCTAATGGTTCTCTGTATATACACACTCAGATGTACATGCAACATGCAGGGTCCAACTATTAAAATACATTTATTGGCATATGAAACCACCCAGCCACAGACATACTCCCAATCCCTGCTGACTGCTCTGTGGTTTGCATGCATACATCAACAGTAAGAGGATCCAAAGCGAATGCATGTATAAACTAGGGGCCAGTGTGATTTAATAAATGTCCACTCAAAACTACCCCTCACCCCAAAAGATTAAATGACATGCAAATACGATTTTGTGGGCGCTGGCATTTTGAGTGTTTTTCAGAAGGAAATGTCCATTTCCAACCCCGCTGAATCTGAAGCTCTGGTTGCTTACAGAAAGCACCAGGCTGGCACGCTGGATCCTGCCAACTGAACAATCAGTGATCACTTTCCAGGCTGGCACGTCTCTCCATCCATCTCTCCTAATGTCTGCAGCATGCCAGCTGCTTTGCTAAATAAGCAGTGCAGAGGAACACACACACAGAGACTGTGTTCCATGCTTTGTATCAGAGCCCAAAAGAGGATGCATGGCAATTGAGCTCTGTGGTGGTGAGTGGGGGAATCTGGGAATGAACAGTTGAAATTGCTTTGCTTTTGTGTGAGGCAATGTGAACAAATATATTGAGAGTGTGTGTAAGAGCTTGGCTTTAAATATTGTTTTTATATTAGTGGTTTTGTGTTTGCATGTCAAGTTAATAAAAGCATTCAAGCCTCCAAGAATGGAATGTGCGTGTGTGTACATTCACATACTTAGCAATTCTTTGGGGACAAATCTACCTCCAGAGATATGAGCTAAATCTGACAAAACTTCCCTTTAGGGACATTTAGTGTCCTCATTTGTAAAACCTATATATAAGTAAACTACACCAGTTAACATGAACTAACAACTAATAATACTTCTATAGCATTTATAAATCTTAGTTCATTTACATTTCAACATTTACTAATACATTTTTACTAATACATTTAAGTTGTTAACATTGGTTAATGTGCAATGAACTAATTTGAATGACCAATGAACAACTGAGTTTGCATTAACTAACATTTAAAAAGATGATTAAATGCTGTAGAAATATATTGTCCACTGTTAGCTAACGCATTAACTAATGAATGACACCTTAATACAAAGTGTCACCAAGTTTTACTTTTCATTAGCCTAAACCAATCACAATTTGCTGTATATAAAACAACTGAAGTCTATGCTATGTGCCAATTTACGCCAAGTAAGTGTGTGCGTGGGCAGATCTCATTTAAAGCCGCATTCGAGAAACACAAGTCTCGATAGAATGAGCAGCCATCATTGTGGCTCCACGCACATGGTGGCGTGAGCAGATGGCTAAACAGATGATTCGCTCTTGTTTGCCCCTCTACGTCCATATTTATTTTACACTGACTGGGGCTCTGGGTTTCCTTCCACCTACGAGCATTCCGGCTGCACCAGCAGAGCCTGCCCGCTTACCGCAACTTCCAATCAGAAAACAATAGCAGCATGCAGACGACAGAGTGAGCAAAGAGACAACTGCGAAAACTAGCACTACACATGCAAAAACATAAAATGAAATCCAAGCTTGCCCAACGGTCAGCTATCAAAGTTCTTAAATAACTTATTATTGATCAAAGCAAGCAGCAAATCCATGAGTTGTTCTGAGCGACTGATCATGAGAAAAGCTCGGGTCGATGGCGTCCAGCATGATTTATACAGCTTCCTGAAGTGCCAATAAACGAGTGAACTGATTGGCCGGCGGATAAAGGAGGTGGAGGGATAAACTTGACAGTTTGCTCCTTTTGATCTTGCGGTACTTCCTGTGGAAATAAGAACACTCGCTTCCGACAAATCCTTAGCAAGATGTCTCATTTGGCTTGGGAATTTTTCAAAGCCCAGAGGCTCAAAATTGGTGATCATTTCTACAGACACCCTTTTCTCATCCAGACAGAGAACATCAGTTGTCACTGATGTTCCAGGTTATTCTTCACTTTCCTGCAAAACAAACAAGAGTGAGGGAGGCAATGTTGATGTCAGCAACTTTTGAAAAAACGCTCAAACAGGAAGGTGCATTTTTGACGTTTCCTTTTATTATTGTATCCTAGTCGTCATTTAAACAAACCACCCCCCCACCAACGTCCACCCCCAAACCACAATCAGAGAATGTCTCTGAGGATATGCTGATGGTGCATTGAGAAGATCTGGCTGCTTTCCTCCATGCTAACTGAAATTTAGGTTGATCATCGAAAGTGACATGGTGGGTGTCCCTTAAGGCCACTGGCTGAGTGAGCAACTCAATTAAAAGTGGACTGTAAGGAGCACAAAGCCTGCTGGGTAGGGAACTGTACCTCCACTTGGCCCCTCCCACCTGGAACCCTCCTCGGCTGAGGCTGATGCAGCAGCGGTCCATGACTGGAGCTCAGCTGACCATTTGCTTCAGTTCACTGACTGTAGATGACTCACAATGCCTGACTGAGCCCTACGATCACATCATATCACATGCACGCTCAGATATCACTCACAAACGCACTCGCGGTGCAGCAGATGTCTGTTTAGTCCTGTTCAATGTTGGTCCCCTAGGGTGCATGTGCCAACATTCACAGAGTTCTCTGAAAGCAATCTGCTGTTTGGAAGCTTTCTTAATGATCGCAGACGAACTGCAGAAAAACGTATCATAGGGAGCTTTAACTTTGGTCCAAAGGTAGTTTAAAATCAGTGCAATATATTTGTTTGTGGGCCACCATTAGAGAAGCAGCTCTATTCAGAGCTACACCCAACAAACAGTTGAGCACCATCATTAGAAGACACCGAATTGGGAAGGAAAGTCAACAACCAGTACTAAACAAGCAGCTGCCACAGTGAAATGTTTGGAGCTTGTTAATGCAGAGGAAAAATAATGCGGTTTCATTTGTAGGATGGAGGCAGTCATGTGGTGGTGACTGCGACAATGAGAAATGATTGTGTTTTACGAAACTGGAAAACCAGCAGGTTTCTCATGTACACCGCCTTTACATAACCAGCTATATGTACATATAAATAAAACAATGCAATATTTTATCATTGTCGTGGCGTAATAAATAATTTAGGTAATTATTTAAAGAAATAATGGATGAAGAAAATCGCATTTACTGGCCACAAATTTATTAAGAGGACAGTTTTGCAAAGGTACTTATGGGCAAAATGCAAGAGCCAGTACAACTGTGGATAAATGATTAGAAATAATGAGTAATTAGCAGTAATGTGATTTCATTGGTTCACAGATGGGTCTTATATAGCTGTCCCTAAGCCAGTGGATTATTTAAAATCTAATTAATAAAATGCAAAGTTACTAGATCTAATGCTTCTTAAAGTCGCAATCCGTAACTTTTACCTCCCTTATCGCCATCTCTGTTTGAAACATAAAATTGCAGGTTACTTTTCATTAGGTTAAACCGACATTTCCCGGGAAATTAAAATGGGCAGCTCAAATAATATACAATTTGATTATTAGAAATCATTATTATAAACTTACAGTTGTGACTTCAGGTAGGGTAATGAGACTGCGTTAAACACTAATCTGTCATGTACTTGCTCAGTAACCTGATATTAGTTTTAACCCAATGGCATTAATGTATATTCTCCAAAGTGGAATAACTGTTTAGTTTAGCCCAAAGGAATGGAAAATACACTGTATCCAGTTACCTTACCTCATGAATAATCCCAAGACTTTGTTTACTGCCAGGTGAAAGAGGGTGTCATGCATCTCTCACCCATCAAGGTGTCCTATCAAAGAATTGAGTCTCGGCTCTGCATTTGATTGATGCGCGCTGTCAGTTATGCGGGGTGCTCGCGAACCTCATTGTTCAAGTTGTTTTTGTCTAAACCTCTTCGTCTCTGACCCTGAAGAAGGTATAACAGTGGCGTGACCAGCAGGGGCAAACACCTTTATAAAAGAACGCGGACAGTGACTCAAACGTCCCCAGCAGCTCAAACACATCTATCAATCTCTGTCTGTCTGCCATAGGGGTTGTCAGAGCAGCTACCCTCTATATCTCTCTCTGTCTGCCTCTCTGTGTATCTTTCTCCTTTATTCTTTTGCCAAACTCCTACCTGTCGATGGACTGACAATAAACCGCTTTATCCTCAAGAAGCTGCTGGACTTCCTGCCCACCTAGTGCAGTTTATGGACATGTTCATCCCTATATATACACACTATACTATATACACTATACTAACTATAACTATGTCCCAAAATGTCCGTTATAGCTGCCTCGCTGTCTAGCGCCTACATAAACAGATGCATTCCTAATGGTTGTGGATGTCATAAACGACTGATGAGTCGGGAGACTCCACTCATAATTGCATGTAAAGCTTTTTACAATTAAATTAATTATACGTATGAATGTTTCTCTTCTTTCAGCCACCATCTTGGATTAAACTAAGCTTGCAATGCATTATGGGACTGATTTCTTCACAAAGCACACATGCCTTTGAATCTGGCTAAAACATTGTTTTTTGAAAGGCAACATAATTAATCACTTAGACTTTGTTTTTGAGCCTATTATGCCCTACAACTCAGCTAACAGGGAACAATCTCAGACTGTTGGCTAATGTTCTCTCAAAGTTATTAAAAAGTTCTTGAAGGAATGTTAGTAGAACGTTTCTTAATGTAATGCATCACATTATTAAGTTGTTAGTGGAACTTTTTAAAATGTTACAGAATTTTAACAAGTTATGAATAACGTTTCTATAATCAAGCAATGATAATACAACGTCAATGACAATGACAAAAACTAGATGCTTTAAACGGCTCCTAGAACATAAAAAAATATTTTTAACATTTTTTTACTTAATGGAAACGTATGCCAAATGTTCTTACAACCTAAAATTGTTGAAATGCTGGAAATGCCCTGCAATACATATAACACATAGCAAACAAAATGATGAAGTTGAAATTAAGGAAGATTTAGCTGATGTGCATCAATTTACCTTTCAGAGGGATCCAAACGTTCCCAAACAGTTGAGGGGGGGCAGAAAACACAGCCGGGTCAATGACAAGTTGGTGTGGATGGAAGAATCATCGTTGCAGAGAGAAACAACAGCTGTTGACGGATTGGGGTCACTGTTGTGCGTTCCTCTCGTGAGTCTGTCCCCTGAGCATAAGTGATGAGCTTCATTAGCGAAGAGGGATGCGAGATGTCTCAGTCGCCATGTGAAGCGACTTAAAATGCAAAGCAGCGTTGTAAACAAGACAACTGACTAAATGTCAACCCCGTGTCCACAGGAATTAGGACCACTCCCAAAAGTGAACTGACTTTTGAAACACACACACACAGACATACCTTCCCTCTAGAGTAAGTGATGTCCGGAAAGCTAAAGGTGGGCAGAACTGATTCAGCCATCACAAACCTGTCACTTCTCCAAGTCAAGTGGGACGCGCAGGCGATCGAGGGAGACAAAAGTTGCCATGCAGTCTATTTCATGAGGGCAGGAGAAAGGATGTGATTGTGACTGTGTGTGATTGTCTTGTGGACCTCTGCTCGTGTGTGGGTACGCGTTGGACAGGAATGGAAGGACGTTGCCTCACAGCAGTGGGACTTGTCATGCCCAAATGCTGTCAAGCGGAGACTCTGGTGACAGGCATGTCACACCCAGGGCAAGCTGGCTTGTCCCCTGCCAGGGTGAAGATTACAATGATCACTGTCTTCAACTGCACAGGAACCACCCGAGACCCACATCTTACAGTCTGTAGAACTACTTCTCTCAATCATCGGGCTCGTTCCTCTCTGCCTTCAACATAAATATATGAAACAGTTTCAGTCATGTTGCATTATATGCCCAGCTAACGCTTTCTAAAAGTTATTAAAAATTGCTCTTGCATGTAACATTAGTAGAATGTTTTTTTAATGTTTTGTATCATATATAAAACATTTTTCTAAAGTAGTTAGTGAAACGTTTTACACAACAAAAACAAAATTTTTTCTGAGCAAGAAACAACATTAACATGGTGTCTTAAAAACATATGAATGTTCCTAGAACATCAGTTTTTGATGTTATGTTTTTGATGTAAGAAAAATGTTAGGGAAATGTTCTTAGAACCTATAATTGTAAGCTGGGTGGAACGTGATTGGTTTTGTTGATTTGGGCTAATGGGTCTACAGCTTACATAGACAGAGTTTTATATTTTTATAAAATTTTAAATCTGTATATCCCTTAAATGTTCAACATCTGTCACTCACATATATGTAATGTTAGGCTAGCTGTATTCGCTGTTGTAAAAGCAGCCCTACAGTTAGTCAAATCTAACTAAGAAAACCAGAGCTGAGCTTCAGTTCAGCAGCTGTGCTCATTTATTTGCCATTTAGAAGATGAGGAAGGTTCTGGAAAAGGTGAGGCCTGATCAAATACAATTTTTGTAAAACAAAACAATTGTCTGTCTCTATTGTGTCAGAGTAAAGGTTAACAATGTTAGCAGCCAGTGGCTGCGGCTGAAGGACATTAAATGAAACGCACCCAGTCAGTGCTTGTTGATTGTGAGTATCAGTACAACCGTGATAAGATGCCATTAATTAGCATTAACATATCAGAGAGACAGGAAGTGGCCCCTGAAATAACCATGATGGTGACATTTGAAGCGCCACACTTTCCCACTTTCATTGCATTGTCCCCGAATTAGCCACCGAAAGGTTTCCTTTTCAAGAGCTGAGAGAACCTTAACCCTTTACAATCATCTGCCATCTAAATTCACAGTTCTTCTTTTGGCATGAGTTTAGTGTTGTGATAGAAAAAAACACTTAAAAATTTGATTGTGACAGTGAAAATTATGGGTGAATAGCGAGTGATTTAATCTTAAATATGGACCTATTTACATCATGCTGGAAATCAGGAATCATGACTTATTACCGCTAATCTAATTCTGAAAAGAATTAAAACCTTAAAATTCTAAATCTCATACTTCCTACAATAAACATAGTGGCAGTATTATCATATATAATGATGATAACTGATATGCAGAGTGCCAGATCAGACGTAATGACTGGGTCTGCAGTCCAGTGTGGGTGTCACTTCTCAGACCAAAATCATTTACATGGCAAACAAGACCCCCAACCATTCACTTCAGAAGACCAGAAAAAAATCAAGCTAAAGATGGAGATTTGACACAATCCTCATTATCATCATTTTATATGGTGACGTGTAAATATTTGCCTCCATTGGGTTCTGTCTGAAAATGATTTACTCTCCTCTCACTAGTGAAATGAGGTGTGTTGTAGAATAGTTGTATCTAGTTACTGCACACTGACCATCAACGGTTACTTTCATTAACCCAGAGTTTGCCAGAATGCAGGACAAACTTTTTGGCTAACAAATTCTCTTATTATTTGTCTGTATATAACAACAGAAAAAACGGATGTGTGGTTGGGTAGACTGTCCGTGCAGTTGTTTCTCTAAATGAGAAATAACAAGAGCCCTTCTGTCTGCTTGTGCCTGAATGCTGATTTGTTTGTTAAGACAATCAAACTTAGCCATACTAATGAGTGCAGACTGCAGGGTGTGGAAGCAGCATTACCCACAGAAACCAGAGAAACAGGACAGGATATAGCAACCCCCCAACACACACATATTTACTTATCCATCTAAATGGGTACATTCCATAGACTTCTGTTGTTTTTATACACGGCTAGTTATAAACACACACTCTAATCCTAACAGGAAACGTTCTGCATTTTTTTGCAATTAAAAAAAAACTGTATTTACTGTATTTTAATAACTTTTTAAAAAAAAATGAAGACAGCCTCAAAAGGAGTTTTTGCTCAGATTTGCCAGGTTTTGCTGACTTTTGGGTACAAATTTGTCCCCAATATATATATGGTAAAGTAAACACACACACACACACACACACACACTCTGGGGATGATAATGGGAACTCACAGTGGAGCTGTGATTGCATCAGTGCTTTGATCTGACCGCTAATTGCTGGTGACAGACAGGGTTGTGACAACGCCACCTTCCTGCCTGATGCAGGGGCCTCTTGTTCGCAGACAGCGGTGTGGGCTTTAGAAAGCTCGATTTAATCAGAACCCTCATGGGAGTCCAGATAAATCCACATTAGCTTGGTGCAGGATTAACTAGATGGAAGAAATCAGCTGTTAAGCCGTTAAGGTGACAGCATGTGAGAGAGGCCAGAACTTCTGCTTTACTTCTCGCAATGTGAACGATAAACTCAAACTTATCACACACTTATTAGTGAAAATCAACTGAAGAATGAACAATTAACATATAAAGTTCTAAAATGACTGCAGACTCAAAACAACATACAAAAATAACTATGGTTTTCTCATGGTTAGAGTGCAGCAACCATGAGTTTACATGTGTAGCTCAATTGGTAGAGCATTGTGTTAGCAGCACAAAGGTTGTGGGTTTGATTCCCATGAAACACATGTACTTATAAATTGTATAGCTTGAATGGACTTTAAGTCACTTTGGATAAAAGCTTCTGCCAATTATAAATGTAAACGTAAACCAAGTGTTTTTCTGGCAGATTGGTTACATTTGTCTAATCATTTGTGCAGTTTTACTACAAATACCATGGGTAAACATTAGCTGCTATAGTAAAACCATGGTTAATTTGTGGTTATCATGGTTTAGTCATTTTCGCAAGGGTAAAGCACACTGTATCCGCATTAGCGCGTCACGTTGCATCATAATGCAACGCTGCTTAGTTCTTAATGCATGCTTGGATATCTACTTGTGGAGAGCATGAACGTTACACATGCACAAAAACACATTAAGCCGTATTGCCATGATATATTTGCCTAAAGCAGATGATGAATGACATCATCACATGCCACACTCAGTTAAACCATGTAAACGAGTGAGGAAGCCACCACATCTGAACATCTCTATTATATTTCCTGTTCCTCCACCCTCTCTTCCCCTTCCCGCCCTGAGGGCCCCTCCTTGTATATTTCTGGCGATCTACATGCCTTAACGGCCGTTCTGGTGTTTTCTCTGAGTCACAACAGGTTTGAGTCTTTGTTCTGTGCATATCGAGTTAACAGCTCTCCGCTGTGGCTGGGGCATGTCATCTCCCAGGCAAGCCAATCAATCATCCTTTTTTGGGGGTTGGGGGAGTGCTGGGGTGTGGGGGTGATCGGAGTAATCCACCAATGTCATTTCTCCATCTTTCTCCACTGCACCCCATTATTTTCTTTCATAGCCTACACTCTCATCTCTTTCTCTCTCTCTCTCTCTCTCTCTCAGCTTTTGCTCACTCGCCCTCACTCTCTATCTCTCTCTTCCCCCCACCAAGCTTTTGCTCTCTCTCTTCCCCACCTAGCTGTTGCTCTTTCTCTCTCTCTCTCTCTCTCTCTCTCGTCCCCCATTTTGGTCACTTGCCCATTTTTTCCATGCTTTCTTCTCCTCTGTACAGTTCCTCTGGTCAGGCCGTACAGGGAGCTCACTAATGAATCAAATGAGCTGTCGACACAGGAAAACCTCTGGACCAAACTGCTGGTATGCAATAATTAGTGTGTTTGGGGCCCGAAACGTGAGCACTTGGGGGACACACACAGCCACATACACACACACATTATGGCAGCAGAGGTCATTTGTTATAACTGCGCCCGAAACAATAGTTTGGGTTTCTGAAGCACAGGTCATTACAAAGTGGCTGATTTCTCAAAGTCATTATGAAAGGTTGCCATTTAAAATGAAGAAACACAAGTTTTTGCAATCATAAGGCTCATTTAGGTTGTTCTGCTGTCTCTGAAACGGATCTCCTCTGCTTTAAAGGGAGTTACGCATCACGTATTGGCAGGCGTAGTGAAAGTCAACCAGCCGTTTTTTACACATTCATGTTTTTCATGATACATTTCATATCCCAGAAGCCCTTTCCCTCAGCACCACGACTGCTGATATAAATCAGATTTCTAACGCAAGTGGTCAATGTTCAGTTATTCCCGTCAGCACATTTTCAGCCGAGCATTTATCAACCTTACAATCTATCTCACCTCTCCGCACATGCCTGTTTGCAAACTGCTTAATTTAGGCACAATTTTTTAAGAAACAGTTTACACATAAATGAAAGCCTGTCATCGTTTACTCACCCCATGCCGTTCGATCTCTGCATCACCTTCTTTCTTCTGTGAAACACTAAAGTAGACAAACAAAATGTTTCAAGCTTCTGTTTTCCATACAAGTAAACTGGAGTGTGATTTATAACTGCAGTAGAAAAAGTTAACAAACTGAAACACAACTAAAGTCCATTCAGTTCTACACTATATTACGAGATCAACAGCTTTAAGGACACAACAGCTCTTTATGTGACTCATTAATTTTGAATATTTCTGATGTGAAAACTGTACTAACATAAGTGGACCACAGTAAACATGAAAAAAGATGCAATGCATTATTCGATTGTTATAATCTTCCTCTCTCCTGTAGCTCTCAAATCTCATTTGTGGTTTTGTTTTTCAACTTGCCAAGTTGGTCACATGACACTCTAGAACCAATGGTGCTTCAGTTACATCATAAGGCACTATATTTTTAATTGAACCACTTTACCGCTGTGATTTGAGAGGTCGCTGGAGGGAAAGATTATCAGTGACTCACAAAGCTATCGTGCACTGCAGCTTACAATGTAGCAAACACAGTCACTAATAGGTGAGGCGTTTCATATATATATATATATATGAAAAAATACATAGTACAGAACATTAGTATACATTGTACAGAACAGTTCTACACAGCATCTCATTGTGTTTCACACAGGAAAATACAGGCTAGAACAACGTAAGGGTGTGCAAATAACAAAATGTATGTTGTAGAGGAATTGTTCTCCCAATAAAGAACATTATGCATAACATTTGTGGAACCCTTTGCTGTTACCCATTCTGCTTTGGCTAATGGCACGGCAGAGCATGCAGTCTACACAACCACTAACCCAACTAGCAGGGAACGTTCTCAGAACATTGGGTAACATTCCCTCAAAGTTATCAAAAATGTTCTTGTTAGTAGAATATTTTTAATGCAATATCATATCAAAAACGTTATTCTAAAGTTGGTGGAATGTTAAAATTAAAATTTACAGAATTGAAGTCTGAATAATGTTCTTATAACCAAGCAATAATGTTAATGTTAACACAATGTCTAAACATCTGGACGCTTTGATCATGCATAGAACTTTCAAAATTACATTTTCAATGTTTTCGTTACTTCATGGAAATGTTAGTGAATTGTTCTTACAATGTAAAATTACTAGCAGGGAACTTGTAGGAGACAATCCAGGGCCCTAGCCAAACGCAGCGATCAGAGCACCAATATTTACACTGGAGGCTGAATTCTTCAGGCATGTTCAGAGCTGGTTTGAGTAGAAGAAAAATGAGCGTGTCTGCCAGCTACTGCAGCAAGCTCTATCTTTAAGGGCTTTTGTTGCGACGGTGTGTAACGTACGTCGGCGGTGTCGGGCGTAATTAAAAGTGCACCGTAAGTGGAGCGCGTCCCCGCGGAAAATAAGGCCACGGCTGCAGCCACCGGAGGTGACGACGGCTGCATAACTGCGGGCGAGAGACAGAAAGAGAGTGTTCTGTTCCTATCAGATTCACAAACACAGTACTGAACCTGGAGGCTTATATTTAAAAGGCTGACAGATGAGAGCGAGGTGGGGAGGAGGGGGATGTAAACGATGAGATCAGCCTGTGAAGAGAATCTGATTAGGATTTCCTTAAAGGAAACACACTAAGGGAAGAAACAGACAGCAAGAAAGAAATGCTCTTCTATTATTAGCTTCTTGATAACAAGGCAAGAAATAGCATCCAGCAGCTATTCCACCGAACAATCTGAGGGCATGTACCGAAATTTCAAAAGTTCAGTGCCGTTTCCCTGCACCCCCTAAGGGGAGGAAATATGTTCAGAAGTTTTGTCAAACGTGCCACTTTTCATTAGCAAAGTTCCAGGGTTTAATCACAGTCAACATTCCGGTCTGTTAAAATAAAAATCAAAGCTCAGGGAAATTTGTCTTTCTTGTGGATGAAGAACAATTCAACCCACCTTTCGACTCCCCCGGTTCATTCTTCCTCCTGAAAGTGCTACACGGGGTCAAGCAACAAGGATGGAGTCTTCCTGGCAGACACGTACCCTTTCAAACAAAAACAATCGCAGTGTCATCCTGAATTTTCTTGTACTCTCAGCTTCCTCTGGCAGAACCCACAGTTCCTCATCCTTTGTCTTGAAAACGAAGTATAGTGTAACTTCAAGTTAACCCCTGTGGAAACCATTCATTCCAGATGTGCGTTAATACACGTAGGCCATTTCTTAATGTCATTATCATGTTAACCCCCGACCGCTTTGAAAGACTGAAGCGGTGTCCTGCCCCCTTCAGAGTTCCTTGAGGAAAAAACTACTTAAAATGAAGCATATGGTGTTTTGTAAACAGAAAACCCATCACAGAGATCTTCAAAGAAGTTTGCTAGAGGACTTTATTGCTACAGCATTATTTTATGGACTGTCCTCAGATCTTCTAACAACATGTGGTTGCCAAATATATAGAAAACATACCTTGACCTTTTGAAACAGGTGAGGGAAGGCTTTCTTTTTTTCTCTTTGGATCTACCCCTTTTTTTCAGTCACACAGAGGAGTACTGTTGCCAAACACCCCCACGTTTGGCAGATGAATTGCAGCCATCCATGGAGATGATGTGTTTGTGTACGTGTGTGTATCCAAAAACGCCAATACTCCGAGATCTGGCACATCACCTGTTGCCGTATGTGTGCTTGCACTGCCGAGGGGAACCATTGCTTGGCCAGTGTTTATGTTTGTATCATTTTCCTGTCCCTGAAACAGACGGCCATTGCCTTCTCTAGAGGAAAGGAAAGCCAACACAAAGCCAAACCAGAAGAGACTGAAGCCTTACCAACAAACACCATGCAGAAATCTGAAAATGAAGGTTAATTTCAGTTACAGTCTTAAAAACTGAAATAAAACAATAGCAAAATCAGTTATGCTATCAAATAAAATATATTGATATAAATCTAAACAATAAATACAATACCAGCAAAATACAAACAAAATACAAGATTACAAACAAAACAAAAGATTAACAAACAGAAAAAGTGTAGAAAAGACTAATAAAATAAAAAGTCACAATATTAAAATTCGCTTTTGAGCTAGAATTATTCAAATGCACATGAGTTGTATTGAACATGGATTACAATCTGGCCTCATTTTCTAATTCCGGAGATAAACAGCATCTGCTTACATGTTGTCTATATGTACCAGCTTAGTGTTACGGAGGTTTCTGTATGCAGTAAGTATGTGTAAGCTGCTCCATATGTCCAGATTATAGATATCTACCAAGATTGCTTGACAGCTCAGACTTCCTATCTGTCCTCTGAGCACCTAAATCTCCCGTATAACAAAAAGAGAAGACAATATTTTCACTCCGTTTATCTTTAGGTAGTGTTTAGCAAGGCTTGGGCTGCAGGCTTATAAGGCCTTATGTAAACCCCCTGTCAAATCCACCTTATGCGACGAGGCGGCTTGACAACTAAGTGATGGCCGCTCACATTTTTAATTTAGGAGACTGATGAAAAATTCACAGTGGCAACATGAGACCTTGATTCAAAAACAATTCACCTGTAAACCCCCCTCCATCCCAGCCTCCATGTCTCTGTATCTAACCAACATCATGTCGACCCAAATCTCTTCACACATTTCGAGTGACTTACAGACCGCAGAGACAGCAGGTTGGCTACCTGTGCAGGTAAACTTGGAGTCTCCCGAGTGCTGCGGCTGTATCGATGATGGAGCTATTTTTATGTGCTTCTGCCACTCTACTATGAAAAGATGTTTTATTGCTGGCAGAGAAACAGGTAGTGAGATCACGACTCCACACAGATTGTAACCAAACCCAGTTGCACATAAACCCCACAGCTTGGCACATCCAAGAGACAGATGCAGAAACATAGCTGTTACTTTTCACCAACTAGCAGCTGGTTAGTGCTAATCTGTCATACTTTTTGGATTCAAGTCAGACCAACCTACCCTTTCATGTAACTGACTCAAGTTATAACCTGTCTTGAAGAAAAACAATTAGGTGACTTGTAAGACTTGACTTGTAGCCTAAGATGTTTAGGCAACCAGCCACAGCACACATATGCTAGCCTCTACATCACATCCCTGACCATATTGCTAAACAATAAAAGCCATTCTTCACCAATCACTTTAACTTTCCTCTACCTCACAGCACTGTCTTACCGTTCTCACAACAGACAGCCACAGATACAAACCTGCTGCTTATCAGAGTTTAGACTTGGATGTTTGTTTTTAACGATTCGGTTTTGCCGACCGCAGAAAACAGCAGCACTCTTTTGTAGCTTCCCAGCTGTTTGAAAGGTGGGGTATCTCTAAGCCCACAACGTGTCGCGCTCCAGCCAGCTGTTCTTCATCAATTTTTCCTCCTTATCACAGCTGCAACCGTGAATAATCCATGATCTCTTCTGTCGAATGGGTGGGCCTGAGATTTTGCTCTCTCTTTCGCTCTCTCGTCTCATCGCATGTCCTCAGGACAGATTTTCATCAGGCCTGCTCAATGTTTAACATGACAGGGTTCCACGAACATCACATGCAGGGGCTGCAGCGAGGCGACTGGTTCGGTTTGATGGGGTCGGCCTCTGAGTCACGGCCCCTCGAGCACTCTTACAGCACCTATCAAATGCAAGACCAGGATGGTGGCAGATGAAAATGTTTACCTTACTGAACACGTCCGCCACTCTCTCTCTCCTTTATCCTCCTTCTTCTCGATGATTTGATGTTTTGGCTGCGTTCTGCGGTCCATATGTTGTGGGAGAAACAAATGATATCAAAGAAAACCTCTTATTTTGCCATGAAACTCCTCATTTCCCATGGCAATCTGCAGAGAGACTGACAGCAGCATAATAATCTGTGGGTCTTGAGGTAAACTCTGAGGTTAAAAGTACGGCAGAGTAAGAAAGCAAGAGGGAGAGCAGAAAAACACAAACAGAGACCCTAATAATGGCCAGGCCGTGGCTAGACGCAAGATTTAAAGTGACAGTGGACAAGTCATCCATTATTTATAGCCCTCGAGCCGAAGTATTTATTTTTTCAGCGGGCGTGAACAGTGAGAGACCGTGGCACAAAACAAGCAGCCAGTCACGGCCCATTCCTGTGACTGTCAGCTCGCCCCAACAACACTGCTAACGTCTGCAACAACGGTGCTTGAGAAACGATATCATTGCAGCACTTATTTCTCAAACAGAGAGCCAGGGGCAAAAACTCCAAAACCCAGAGGTAACAACACACCCAACAGCTGCTCAGGAAAATACAAGGATGAAAATGTAACATGGATAAATGTATTACTGACAGATTTGTTCTTTCACCTATGTCTGCAAGTTTTGCTTTTTATAGTTAAGGATGTTTTGATAGCATGCTATAAATAAAAAAAAAACATACCTTCAGTCGGTGTCTTGCTACACCTCTCGTGGAGCTTCAACGCTTCCAGTTTAGATAGCCTCAAGCGTTGTGTCAAGACATGGGTCACTTCCTGCGAAGAAACGATGTTCCTGCAGCTCACTTGGTAGAGCATTGTGTTAGCAGTGCAAAGGTTGTGGGTCTGATTTCCAGAGATCAAAAAACACAGATGCTTTGTATAAAATTGCCTGCCATATGCATAAGAAAAGTAAACGTTTTGAAATTATGTATAAGAAACCAAACCACAAATACTTGAGGATAGTCTAAAAAGCAAGTTTTCCTTTTAGTACCACAGCCAAATTTTGTTGTATTTCCTAGGGGAAACATAACATTTGCAGAGGTTGTCATATTAAAGCTGCAATTCGTATCTGTCATATTAAAGCTTTGCAATTCGTAAATGGCGACAGAGAGGTAAAAGTTACAGATTGCAGCTTTGCTCACA
Source organism: Chromobotia macracanthus (assembly GCA_036877525.1). Lineage (NCBI taxonomy): Eukaryota > Metazoa > Chordata > Actinopteri > Cypriniformes > Botiidae > Chromobotia > Chromobotia macracanthus. The sequence goes on along the minus strand of JAZGTH010000080.1, from coordinate 2,413,451 downwards.
AACTTCTCTAAAGGTTTAGCTATGCCTCTCTTTGTCCAAGTTTGGTTGGGTAATTAAGAAGCCATGAGGCAGGTTGGAAATTCCCAGATGTGGATGCTACTGTTGTGCCCTCCAGCATTCTCAATTACTACAGCAAATACCCTGCTGTGAAAACAAATGGCTGACGCAAGTCACTCTCAACAGGATTGGCTTTTGAATGAACAGGTGTTAAGGCGACTCATTGAAATATTTTGCAACAATACGTGCCACAGCGCTGTTCCAACTGCAATCGGATATAGAACTAACAATGGATTAGTATTTGTGTGGTTTCAACTAAATCAATAGAATACTGTTATTACAGTCTCTGATTTTCAACTAACTTTCTTTATATATTAAATATTGTATTTACTATCCATGTCATTCTAAATCTGTTGTCACTGTAATACACAATTAATATTGACCACATGTCAAGCTCCAAATAAGACTAAACAAACAAACAAACTCAATGACAGTAGTTTGTACAATCTGTGTGCATTATTCCAAGTCTTTTGAAGTAATAGCTTTCACACAAATTTGTTTTAAAATTTAAGCAATTTAAGGAACTAAATATATTTCACGATTAATCTTCACTGCAGATCTCAAATCAAATAAGGGACCATTTCTGTAGGCATGTGAAATGACCTTTTAAATCAATGACATTTAATATCATTAAAGTCTAACCCACACCATATTTGATTTGAAAGCTATGGAAAAAGTGAAGATATTTGATACATGACTTACATTTCTTCTTTTCATCGTACAAAGCGGCTGAACAGCTTCAGAGCCTTTGGAATATAGAAAACGATTCATTTGGACAGCGTTGGTGCTTTATGGAGCTTAAAGGTCATTTTCTATAGAAAATAATACAACATTTAGTTTTGACAGAAGGTAAAAAGATAAAATTTTCACTTTTGTATAAAATATTCCTCTCAAAGAATCCTTAAGTGCTTAAATTCTCAACCACAGTTAAAAGAAATGAGGGTGAATTTTCACTTTAACAACAATTTTTCATTTAAAAATGGTCACTGGCCCACAGCCTGTTTTCCTCAGCAGCAATAAGTTATTATTCACATACAATAAACACAAGAATGATAAGTAAACCAAAACACATTAAATATTTAAAGGGATAATAAATTAAACGATACAGCAAGGCCGTATTTAAGAGATTTAAAAACAAACAAGCAAAATGAATTTGTTGAGATAAAATAAGGATTAGCTGAAAAGGAAATTTAATTGAGAGTACACTTGAAAACCACAATATAAAAGATGAGCAATTTTCCCCTTGTTTTAATAGGAACTATTTCCCATAATTCATCTGATTAAAGTCAACATCATATACAGGATGCTTCAGAAATGAATGCAGCCTGCGGTTTCCAACTAAAGGCCCGTTCACACCAAGAGCGATAACATTGTTTATTTTTAAGCTTGTGCGCTGCAGTAAATGCAATGATTTGATTGGCTGTCAATGTTTTGTCATTCATCAGCTGAAAAAATGCTCTGAAAGCGATCACAAAGATATCGCTCCTTGTGTCTTTATCGTTATAGTTGTGGTGTGGACTGTACCGTCATTTTTAAAATCATTTTTTATCTATTAAGTTATACTGTAAACAGCGTTTATATGTATTCTCTTTTATGAATCTGGCAACTATTTCTGTGGCTCTTCAGTGATGTAGCAGAGATGCAGGACTGCTGTCAGGGCTGGTCAGTGCATGTCAGGGTGGCTGATCTAAATCTGTCGGCCCATCTGGGAGAGCTCGCTCAGGGATTAGGTCAACACAGCATAGAGGCAGAATTTCACTCTGTCAATGACGCCAGTTCTGGACCAACAGCTGGTATAGGTCATCTTTTTCTTTCTCTCTCTCACTTTTCTTTCTCTCTGACAATCTCTCCCTGTTTACACTGTGTTGGTATATAGAAACTGATGGACAAAGCGAGCTGAAATGCAATGTTTGAAAATGCAGTAAAAAAGCAGAGACAAAAATCTACAGGGAATAAGAGTGCTGGGGTGATAAACATTCATTATAAGAGGAGCTCTGAGGGTTAATTCAGTGGATCTAAGAGTCTTAGTTTTAGACTACAAAGCCCTGACTTGATACAGATGATGATAAAGATCAGCTTTTAGAAGAGTGCAAAATATAGGCCTGGTTCAGCTCATGGAGCTCTCCCAAAACTTTATAACTTTATATTTATAACTATATACCACAGACATTTGACAAGGCAATTTTTACTTGGGCTAGTAAGCAACACAAACAGAACACCGGAGAGACCACCTGAAGTTGTCTAGCTACTGCCTAGCAACACACTAAAAAACACCTTAGCAACCACATTCATAACATGGCATTCACAACACTGTGGTGGTACACCTATTTTAGTTTTTTTTAACAAATACTATAAAATTCACATAGTATTCATAATTCATGCTCATATATTATTCACCATTTTTTAGGGTTTCATCAAATAGACTTTTGTTCACTACTCAAGCATCCTTCCTTTCCACAGTCACCCTTGGTTTGCTCACTAGGGCCTAAAGACAAAAACATTAAGACATTAAGGAAGCTACATTGCTCAACAGGGACTTTAAGATAATTAAGACATTACGGTATGATTTCACTGTTAAGCTGCTTTGAAACTGTGTGTATTGTTAAAATTAAAATGACTTCACCTGAAAAACACAGCGGCCATCATTTGACCCGTGGTCTCAGTACTGTACTTTACCAAAGCACTGTGAAACTACCTGTCCATTAAATTTCATCCCCCCTCCTGCAAGTATGTGTATTTGCTATTAATGTAGGTTGTTTGAAGCATCAGTGTTATGTAATTTTATCTACTTGTCTTGGTAAACGGCACTTATGGGCGTTTTATTGCGAAGGGCCTCTGAAAAGAAGACTTCTGCTGAGAATAAAAATCTGGTGGAGCCATCCTCCAATCAGCTTTAATCACTAACAATTGAAACGACACCAGCAGACAGACTGATCCAAAGGCAATTTGTTATTATTGATCAGATCGTTCAGTCTGGACATATTGATTAGTCACATCATACAATGATAAAAAATAAAAGAAATAATAGTATTGCAAATTAGTATTTTACTAAATATACTAAACTACTAACAAATACTAAAACTTTACTAATGCTAAAACTATGACAGTGGATCTTAAAATTAAACAACAACCAAAAACAAATACAGTAACTTGTGTTAATAAACATTTGCACATGAACACAGCAGCCTCTACACAACAATACGGTGTAGTGTCTTCCAAAACACATTTATCTACAGATTGACACTTTATGACAATGGCACATGATATTCCCTGTAACTTTACACCAGACTATAGACCCAGTCGAACAATACACCGTATCACACAATACGAGGCCCAGCATGTGGAAAAGAGAGTGTTTATCACAGCCCTGTTTCCGTAATACAGCCTTTTTCAACAGCCGGTGGCCCGGTAAAAGAGCCATACCCTTGACCCCTCAGAAACCATATACCTCCTGAACTTCCCCCGAGCTGCTTTCATTTCAGCCAGTTCTGCTTTCAATAATGGCCTGACTTGTGTTATGATATTGAGATGAGGTCCATGCTGCTGACCGTTCTGGGAACCGGTGTGTCGATGTCCTAAATTTGAAGCAATGCAAGCATGCAGCCAAACCGTATGCATGCTAGACCCCTAACAGGAGTAATGCATTACATGTCAGGGACAGGTAAGCTAGAGTTATTGCTATGCAGCAGCACTTAAGTGTTACGGTTTACACAGATCAAGGCGGTACTCAATAACACAATTACAGTAAGAGCTGTTCTAATGTCTATGCTTGATGTAAAGCCATGAGAATTTTGAACGTGACAGACGCAGGCCCACTTTGCACAAAACTACAAACTGACGGCTGACATTATTAAAGCAGCAATCCATAACTTTTTGGGTTAAAAATGAACAAAAATCAGTTACTGAGCAAGTACATGACAGGTCGGTGTTCAAATAAGTCTCCTTAACCCGATTCACAACAAGTTTATAATAATGATTTATAATAATGAGTTTGTCTGTTAACCTCCAGTACACCAAGGCAAATTTGTAGGCAAAACTTATACATGTAAACCTATGTTACTTGGCAATAAAGTTGATTCTTATTTTGATTTAATCTGAGTTGCTGGGTACAATTTCTGGGAAATGTCAGTTTAATTTCATTTGACTTCAACATGCATAAAGAAAAGTATGTAAAGCAATCTGCAATTTTTGTTTCAAACAGAGAGGGCGCTATAGAGCATAAAGTTACAGATTGCAGCTTTAATGATAAGCAAAAATATGCTTACCATGAAGCTTGTTAAAAATTGGGGGGGATGATTTTGATACAGATTTTTAAGAAAAACTAATTTTTTCCTTCATATAACTTTCATAATAAAAGCATGAATAGTGACATTATAGAAAATTTACCCTTTCAAGTTATTTCTGTTATTGCCTACTTATTGGAACACTGAAGATTCATATCAGTTGATAAAACAAGACCTGTGAGCCTGATGAGTGATGTTATTATACACACGGGATTATTAGTACCATATACGCTGTGGCATTTAGATGAAAAAGACATTTGGGTGGACATAAACCAGCTCTGATTTATACATTTAGAAGGAAAGCTGACCTTTAAATGATACAATATTTACTTAAAGGATGTGGAGAACACAATCTCAGGACTGACAAACAGACATTTTAACCTTTGTGAAACAACACAATAACATTTTGTCCACGTCAGCACGAAAACATTCTCCACGGAGGAAACCCCATTTCAGTTTGTCTTGAAGACTAACATCTAGGAGGCCATGTTTGTTGTCTGTCAGAGTGGGATCTGAATCGATTTCTCAGTGCTTCGTCAAATTAAACCACAATCTCAAGACAATATACTTGTTTCTGTTCCACTTCGCATCAGCCTTGCAAATTAGAAGGGGGGGAAGACTTGGATGTTAATTTCAGCCTTTCCTCCTCGTCGACACTGACGTTTCTTTTCTAATTGACCCCGGGTCAAATGGGACTGAGATAATATTTTGTTAAAATATTCTCATTTCCCGGGAGTCGCATTTTCATAGAATTTCACCTCATGCTTTATTTATGAGCTTCTTTACAATTACCATGCCGACGATGTCTTAACTGTCGCCACTCTTCCTCCCCCTAACACAGAACAGTTTAGTAAATATCAAACTGTATTCATTATTAATAAATCTACAGACGTGAAATCCTCTCTTTGTGTAGATGAATAATTTACATGCTCACGGGTCAGGGTGGGTTATAGTACCCTTGACGTGACGTTATGTAAGGCCGGTTAAATTACAGTACACTGGAGTTCAAACCAAAAACAGTAACTATTAAGATAACTATACATAACTATATTAGCATTTACAGCAAGCCACATCAATTCAGATAGATTCAGACTGGCTGTCAATGTTTCCCTAAGTAACAGGGAATGTTCTCAGAACATTGGCTGACGTTCTCCAAGTGTTCTCCAAGCTATCAAAAAACGTTCTTGCAGTGCCATTAGAAGAACGTTCTTCAACATTATATATCAAGAATATCAAATGATTAGTTATTTGATATTAATTATAAGAATACCAAACGTTATTCTTTAGTTAGTTCTTTAGTTTTCTAAATGTTACAGAATTAAAAATGTCTGAATGACGACCTACAACTTTCAGAACAACATGAACGTTTTTGTCACTTAATGGAAACATTAGGGAAACGTTCTCACAACCTAAAATTGTCAGCTGGGTTGCTCATCAGCTAGGGGAAGAATGCCTCTGAAAGTGCCAGCAACAAAACCTCTGTAGGGTGCGTTTTCTTAGGATTGTATAACCTTTAATCGTTCTTCGTGTAAACGGGCCTTTATTGTCATGCAACGTGAATAAAACGTCACCCTCGAAGACGTGCAAATACGGAAAGTTGCAGTTAATTTCCGCGTCTGGCTCACACCCCGTGAAGACTTGATAAACTCACGCCGCAGTTGTTGATGTTTACTCGGCACTCGCAGCAGGTGTGAGCCCCCGTCGTTTGGAGATCATCTATTGCCCCTTTTCTCAACCTCGTCTCTTTCAACCCATCACATGCCTTCAGCAAGCCGTTTCTCTCATCAGCATGTCTGTCTCTCATCTGATCCCCTCACCTCCCCAACATCTTACCAGGAGTGGAGACCAAAACCATCCGTCTGTTCGGCTTTTGATTTTTAAAAGCATCCAAGGCGTCTTCCTTCCGTGCAAACTCGAAATCTTTCATTTTCTAAGCAAATAAACAAAACAAAGGTCGTACATTTACCTTAGTGTGTTAATGGGACACCAATTAATCGTCCAGTCGCTTACAATCAACCCGTGGATGAACTCGGATCGGGGACCGAAGTTTACATTGGGGTGGCGGATCGGCGGATCACTTCACCTACCAGTTGGGATGCGCTTTATTTCTTCCTTCATCGATATGTTTTAAAACCTCGCATTTCTTGAATGTACAGCCACGAACCTGCAGCTTCATGAACATTTACAATGTAAAAAATTGCGTTCGTGATCAAAAGGCCATTGAGGGCCGTGCGCTCCGTAGACCCTATCCGTTCCGGAACGCACCTGTTTACTTTCCCCAGCAGTTTAATCATTCACAGGCGGGCATAACCAAGCACCCCCTGTTGTTTAAAGGCAAACACCCGCTTGCTTTAACCCGACTGCTATCACCCCCCTATAGTGTTATTCCCTTAACCAATAGCAGGACCCGGGGGCGGAGGCCAAAGGATGTCCCTATGGACTGTGAATTACTTCATTCTCTAACCCGAGCAAAAAGCGCCTCCCGTTTCATCCTGCGAGATTCACATCCAGGGAGAGCGGTGGTCGGTGCGGATCATATCATCGCATTGCACCGGCGCACGGAGCGGCGCGGAGGAAACTGCGCGCAAGGGAAGGCTGCTTCCACAAGAGCCCGGGGCGCAGAAAGACGCGCAGCTGCAAACGCAAGCTGATGAGATGTTTTGCGTCTTGTAACCATACACTGACAATGGCAGTCGAGGATGTACTCTGCTGACCTGGACCTGCGCTTTAAACTAACTATTGAATATTACTGAACGTCTTAAACGGGAATATTAAAGAGCGACAGAGTTTCCAACTTTGCAGACAGACGCAGGGGCGGTCGGCATCCGTGCTTTGACTGTATTCGGATGGCAGGGCACACTTTCAGCTCTCAAAACTGAGGTTATCACACTCTGCTGGGGTTTTTTTTAAACATTTTTCCCTATTCAAGAGGTGGGCGAGGACCAGCCAAAGCTCCCACATCCAGTCGGAGCTTTGGGAAGCTCTCGGGCGCACACTTTCTGGACTGCCGATAGTGACAAGTGTTGGAGACTCAAGAAAAGATGCTGGCGTTTTACATAACGCTGTGCCTTCTTGGAACCGGTAAGCCATTAGTTTTTAAGTAATGTTTGCTGGTTTAAACTTGTGGTTGGATGATAAGAGCTGGCGTTTTGTACCGCTCGGTTGCTGCGTCAACCTAACCATAACGCGTTGGGAAAAGGTAACGGAGCGTTTACCTATTGTTCAGTCCTGAAGTTAGCGCAGTGGGATTAAGTGTGTCGTAATTGCATTTTGGGAGATATAAGGTCAGAGAGAGACGGTGGTGATGTGTTTAAACAACGGGAATGGGCGAGCGGCACTGCGCCAAATGCCAACAAAGCCAATTTGTGAATTAAACTTGCGTTTTACCCCAGCATAATGCAGTTAGGTTGATGCACTGTCCGCCGACACATACTATATACGTTTTGTAGTCTCTTATATATAGATGTTGTGTGTGCATGTGTCAAAACTCAAGAAGTGTTATATACGACGATGACTTGAGCTGGAAACCGTAAGGATGTTTTGCATATGCGTGAGAAAGTACGCGTGTGTGAAACGGAGAACTTTTTGGAGATCCGCAGCACAGGGCGCATCATTCAGTACAATAAACCAAGCGAGTGCGCCTCTTTCCAATGCTTTGATGATACGGATTACCGCAGCATATGTGCATACTGTACTTGATACGATACCGGACACTGAAAGCAGGAGACGCGGTCACATCCAGTGCCCGAGACCCAAAAGCGCACCTGGAGAGCACACGGCGGCTTATAAAATGATAAGTTTAAGACGGAAAGGACCAGGTGTGGCCACGATAATGGCTTTTCTGCCGACACCTCTCCGGGGTTCCGATGAGCACGGTGTGGGTTTGCGTATCAAGCGCGTTAAAAGCCAGAGATCCGCCGCGTAAGAGACTCCCGTCTCCAAAACAGAAGCAACTCTGAATTATTTCGCAGCCAACGCCATCAGGAGGATGCAATCCCCCCTCTCAAACGGAATAACCGAGCGGCGTTAAATAAATATAAAGGCGCGCAGAGGTGCGACACTTCGCGGCGCGGTCTTCGGGGAGCCCGGGGCGCGCTGGATCTTGGAAACCGCGCTCGTCGCAGTGTTGATTTATTCATTGTTTTGTACTTTGTGGGCATCTTTCCATCGCTTTCCTGCCTCTTTGTTTCAGGCTGTCGACACCGCAGGGCGACGACGAGCCACAAACCAGCTTGCAAGCGCGCCATGTGAACGATCTGCAAAGGCTAAAAACGCACAATCGGCCGTGATTTGTGTTGTGTTATTTGTTATATGCATGCTCGGTACTCTTTCTAAACTCATAAGTGCCTCACTTCTGCTCCGGGTATTTGGCACCCGGGGCGGCGCTGTGTTCTGCCCGTTCTGCGCGCTGATCAAGGCGGGTCGGTTCATCAGCATCCCCGAGCCCGGCCTATTTTTACCGCACGTCTGTTGTTTCCACGCCTTTTAACAAATATTTTATTCATTGGCTGTATTATTAACGCCGGCTTTGATTCGGTTCGAGATAAAGGCTTCAAACTCCCCCGACCCAAAGCGTTTCGTCTCCCCATTAAGGCAAAGCGCTTTTTCGGTCTCCGGTAAACGAATTAAAAGCAAATGTTTATTGACGACTAAGCTGCGCTTTCTGTCGGGCTCTGTGATAAACGAGGCCGGCGTATTGACACGGACGGAGGCGGAAATTACATTTAAATGCTGCATCTAAACGCCTGGCGCGTCACAAACTTAGTCAAAATGTATTTATTCAGCGGAAATGCATTATTATATTCAATATTTATTCAATACGGCTAATACAACGCCTGCCTGGTTCTCAAAGCGTAATAATGATATGAAACACAAAAGTAAAACAAGCTCTAGTTAAGCCGGGGGAAAAAAACAACAGAAACTTTTTGCTAGACATAGTTCTGCACAATACCGGAGGTTTGTTTTTCTTACAGTCTTGTGTAACTCTCTTTTGGTTGAGAACTGAGTTTCTTGCTCATTTAGGATGACCCTGGCTGAACTTGAGATGTTTTTCGTATCATTAAGTGGGTGTGTAAGACAGAAGGAGGTGGAGAGAGGGAAGAATAGGATGGAGCGGACTGAGTCTTTGACAGACTGGTGGCAGCTGTTTTGGGAGGAGCAGAGAGGCTCCCGGATAGCCTGAACCACACATCTCACCTGACAACTATACAAGCAGCACACCACACTCTGAAAAAACACCAGCAGCTCACATCTGACTCACCGGCACCCTCTCCAAATAATGGCTCATGGAGAGGTAGCTCAGCACACATTCACAGATGTCATGAGAGAGAGAGAGGGAGAGACGTTTGCCCTGGTTCATGTAAACACACAAGCTCACACACTCACCCAGTGCAGACGCAAACATAGATGCACACAGACACACATTTCCTTCATCTCTTGGTCTTGCTCTGGTGTGTCATCTCTGTCTGTCTTTCTCTCTCACACACACACACACTTTCAGAGTATCTGACAAGACCAAGGCTCAGAACTAGTAGCAAAGAGCCGAGACTGAAGCAGAGAACATGACAAGCTTAAAGAGAAAAGCCCCCAGTGTCAGATATTCATGTGCATGCCCTTACTAAAGCTCTGAGGCTTCTGTTTTCCAGCCATAATTTGCTTTCCCGGAATGTCCCTCCATTTCCCAGCGGAATTCCGCTGCAGTGTGCCATCGGTATTCCAAGTAATCTCCAGCACTGAGCTTTTTTGAAACCTTTGGCTTGGGCTTGGCTGGTCCCATAAGACAGCGTTCAAAGGAAATGTGTTAAGATCACAAGATTTTGCCGTCTGCTTCATTCCTCCAAAGCCTTGTCACCTTGTAAAGAGCAGAAGAAATACATTACCCACGATCCCTCTTGATATTATTTTATTGCTTTTATTATATATTTCTGTTTCCTTACACGCTCGTTTAGTTATTCAGTATCAGTGAAGTGGATTGACAAATATACTGATAACAGTTTAAGTAAAGACACATGTAACATGCCACCCAGAAACAAAAAACATGCTACCCAGATGCCTCAATCAGTTTGATTTGGGACACGCAAAGATTTATGGCATATCACAGACACAATAGATACATCTATGATGTCTGTGATATTCCACAAATCTGCGTTTGGTTTGGTTGTTAACAGAGTGTGCTTGAAAGAAGTAAATGAATTCATATGTGTCCATTTTTCCTTAGTTTTAATTATAATTTCATTGCTGCTGAGAACTAAAAGTAGTCATTAATTATGTGCTTAGTTGCGTATAAAGCTCATTTTAACTTCTAGATCATTAGACATAATGTTATGCTGCCTGTTTGAAACCAGTTTCCTTAGGAGCTACCGTCATATAAAACAAGTCTGTTAAATCAACGACTGACTCAACAGCGAGGCGTCACATGTTAGGTTTTTATGTTTTGTGGGGACTTTCCATAGACATAATGACTTTTATACTGTACAAACTGTATATTCTAACCCTCACAGAAAGCTTTAAGCTTTTTTACTTTTTCAAAAAAAGCATCATTTAGTATGTTTAATAATCAACTTTGTAGATTTCCCTTTTGGGGACTGCTGGCTGGTCCCCACAATGTAGGTGTGTGTGACTTTTCTTGATTGAAACCAAGAATACACATGGGGCCATTAGAATACACATGTTTAATGGGGACATTTCAAAGACATAACGGTTTTTACACTGTACAAACTGTATATTCTAGCCCCTGCATTAACTCCCCCAACTACCCTTAAACCTAACATCACAGAAAACTTTCTGCTACTTTAAGATTTTTAAAATACATACTTGATTTTTAAGATTTTTATCCTCATAGGGATATTTGGTCCACATAATGTAGGGAATACTAGGACTACACACACACACAGAAATGTAAACCTTCTAACAAACAGCTTTGTGGATCTTCAATCTCATCTGGATGTCTTAGCTGCTTCCATTAGAGGGACAGATAGTTTGACCTGCACCCGAGCCCTCCCATTAGTGCTGAGGACTGCTGGCCGTTGAGATTGAGTGAGGATACGTGCTGGTATTTCTGGCCATGTGGCTTTCTGAGTTTGTTTTAGGAGCTTTTTGTATTATGCATGAGATAAATTTCTTAGGAGACCGTATGGGACCCAAATAGTGGCTTAGTAGGTATTTGTGTTCATGAGTGTGTTGTTAAGAGACAGTGTGTGTATTAGAGGTGGTCTAAGATTAGTAGCTACTACCATAATGATCCAGCAGAAAAGCATAAAATAAAAAAGTGGTGGTAATAATACAGAGAATTACTAACATCTGTCTTATTCTCTCTCTTTGCCTCTTGCTTTTGCTCTCTCTCTCTCTTTTCCTGTCTTTTCTCATTGAAAGTAAGTAAAGGAGTGGAGAAGTTGGAAGGCAAACAGGTTCAGCTGTGTGTGTGTGTGTGTGTGTGAGAGTGTGACACACTCAGCTCACAATAGTGCCGATGCAGCAGAATCTGTCTGGTGTGGGAAGACTGCTGCATTATTTAGGAGATGCTCGTATGGCATAGATATGGATGAGTTTTGGCCTGCTTTGATTCGCTTGCACTCTGCAGACCGGAGCGAGATGGACTGGCTGCAAGCGGTTGAGTGCTCTGGGCTTTTTTTTTTTTACAGAAAGATGTTGGCGCTCAGAGACAAATTCAACATAAAGGTCAGTTTTGTTTACAGCAGAGAGCAAATCGTGAAATTTTCTCCCCAGACAACATTCAATCGTATATTCATTCCGGATGCATTGCTAGGACTAAGAATGACATTCAAGCTTATGAATAGGGCACAGGAGGCCAATAACAGATAATTCTACATGTTTTATTTATTTAATAAACCTATTAAGGGGAAATAAAAAAATAGAGTCCACAATTATTTTTTTTGCACCTCATTTCTCTGCCATCCTAGCTAACAGCTAATGTTCTCCAAACGCTGGCTAATGTTCTCTAAAAGTTATCAAAACATTCTTGCAGTAACGTTAGTAGAATGTTTTTAATGTTTTATTTATAATATATATAAAAACGTTATGTCAGTGGAACGTTTCAGAAAGTCGCAGAATTAAAAAGTGCTTGAATAATGTCTAAAACTGGATGCTTTAAACATTCACAGAACTTTCAAAATGACATTTTTAACATCCGCGTTACGTAATGGAAGCATTAGGGAAACGTTGGCTGGGATAGCATTCGAACCGTCCCCTAATGACACATACAGCTGTTGGGGGGTTTGAAACAATAGCGTTCTCTGTTTTCAGCCAGATCTATGCTACACACAGCCTTATTGTCTAATTATCTTCAACAGACATGAGACAGCGACCCTGGGGTCTCACCCACTTTTTCTGAAGCTTTCCACCCCTCGCCCCCAAAACATGTATGCACCCCGCTCATTTGTGTATATAGGCGCACACCAGCCAATATGAAGGACAATTCACAGAACAGAGAGAGCAAATGACAAGGTCTTAGAGGGAAAGGCTGTAATCACAGATAAAGAACTTGGCATTGGGTTTGGGGGGGCTTTTGTTATCTAGTGACAGTGTCTCCAGCTCTCACGGTTGATGGCACAGCCCAGAGGAGAGATGGCCGGTTCTTCTTTACTCTGGGATCAGGCCATCTCCTCTATCTCCATTGTTTTGCTATCATCGTTTTCCTCTCTCCTCATCTCCGTCCACCCACATCCTCACCTCCTTTTCCTTGGGCGGAAAGACGAGCGAGTGGACAAAAAGAGAATTGTGCTGACTTCCTCTTCCAATGGAGGAAACCAAAAAGAGGCCAATGATGTCACGCGGGGTCTTCAGTTACATTAAAACAGACAGTTTGTTATTCAGGGCCGCAGCGGCTGGAGAGTGACTCCTAGAGCGGAATGTTATCTTCTGTATTCGTGTCCCTGCAGATTCCTGTCAACGTTTTTTAGTTGTTGTTGTTTGTTGGGCGGGGATGGGTGTTTGTACTGATGATGAGATACAGTAGGTGATAGGGTCACATAATGACCGTTTTTTGCATACAGTGGAAAAAAGAGGGTGTTTACTGCTAATGTTAGTCCCAGATCACAGAGGGATTCAGCAGCCTGAGTTAATTTGGAGAAAATCATTAAAATAACGCCTAAGGAAAGACAGACAATTTCAAACACTAATTTCCTATTTTTAGAAGCACTTCGCTTGCATTCGCCTCTCACGAAATGCAAGTGTCACTTGTTACTGGAGAAATGTATCATCATTTGGTCTGATCATGAGCAGAGTTCTCACAGAGGAACGAGCTGGGATTTGGTAGACTGCGCCTTGGTTTCTATTTCACTATCACCTCCAAGACAAAATTTCATATCTCCTGTCGTGACACAGAAAGCAACAGTAAATTGAAATTTATCTTCCATGTTGCAGCAATATCTGGCCTCATATTATCCTCTCGGGCTGAGATCCCTAAGCCCGTTTTTAAAGATGGCCCTGATATGAGAGGATGTTTCTGCTGAGGGAAAATCCAATTCTGCTATAAAAACTGTTCATTAATTTTATCTGTCTGTTTATTTATTGAATATTAGATTTTTGTGGTTATGTCAAGAGGGAGAATGTTGTACAGCAAATCAATGGGGAGATCTGACATTGTTTTTCTGTTCAGGGTACGTGTTTGTTATAGTTATGGATTCATGCATACATTCATAGGTGACTCAAGGGTCATGCAGATTGACAACTAACAGACACACACACGTTTAATCATCTGTCTAAACGAGGACATTCCATAGACTTCTATAGTTTTTATACACAACTAGTTATAAACACTATAACCTAACCCACACTCTAACCCTAACAGAAAACTGCATTTTTCTGTGTTTTTACAATTTAAAAACTTTATTTTTATAGCATTTTTACAAATGGGGACGTGCTCAAAAGGAGATTTTGCTCAGATTTATCAGGTTTTGCTGACTTTTGGGTACAAATTTGTCCCCTATATAACATAAGAACCCACCCCACCCCCCCAACCCACACACCCACACACACAGTTGAAGGGTGTTTCAGAAGAGCAGCTGAGTTGAGTGTCTAGTGGTTAAAGCTGCATGCCCTTTGTAGGGTGATTAGTCAACGTCTGACTGCTTAATTACTGATTGCTCCATCTCTGAAGACATTGTGCAGAGAGAGACAGAAAAACTCAAAAAAGCCACAGTCTGATTGTAACATACTGTGTGATGGTTCAGTACCTGCCCTGGAACGAACCTTGCCCCTGTTTATCATCTACTGCAGGCACATCAAACTACACCATCATGTTGTGTGGCCCAATATGTTTTTATTTGTTGGACATTGTTATACTCAAGCAGAGAGCCTGATTAATACACTTTTCTGGAGCTAAAAGTCCACAATCTGTGGACAAAGTTTCTGATTTTAAAAAACGCTCTTCCACTTTTAGATTCAAGCTATAACAACATCTAAATCAGTCATGAGTTTCTGTCTTGTAACTCATTAGACTATTATAAATGAATTTGTATCATACTGATATGAAGGATACAATTTCTAATTTTTAAGCACTTTTTTTCTCAAATCATCCAGATGAGCCAGATTGGCCTTCTCTGAGTCTTTGACAGCCCTGCTTTTGTAGAACCCTGATCCCAGTTTAGCTTGCTGTGCCCGGGTTCCATGTCAGAATCAGATCTCCAACCTGATTCCATTATGAGATAGCATCATATTAAAGCACACATCTCAGTGGGGAAAACTCTTCAGCTACTTCAGCTTTTGGCATAAAGACTGTCATCTAGACGGGAAGACCCTCATTATCAGCTATTTGTGAGCTCATCTCTCTCTCTGTTGCTGTCTCTCTCTTTGTCTCTCTCTCTCTCTATCGCACACCCAACCCTAAACCAAATAGTTCATCCTGGAATGTGAGTGTAAATATTACGATTGTGAGCTCGACCGTTAACCATAATACTCCACATCGGAGAGAAGACCTTGCACAAACTCCCCAGCACATCAGGGTGAAAGGCGCCTCTGTTTACTTTTCAGACAGCTGGGTAAGAAATTGAGAAAAGCACATATATCTTTCTTTCCTACTTCCAGTCCTCCTCTCTCGCTCGCTTTTTCTTGATTGCTATGATATTACAGCATGGCTTTGAATGCCACAGTGGGAGGTCGAGGAAGAAGCTGGCCAATTTACTATCAAGTGAGGGGTGTCAGTCAAGACACATTGAGCGAGCTTTTTGCAGTCACTCACATGTCCAAACATGGTAATTTTATCGAGCGATCCGGAGAGGTCTGAAACAAATGTCTCTAGAAAACAGAAGGTTGGATCAAATGATTTGGAGGCTGGAAACGATCGAGGTAAAGAACATGAGAGAGGCAAAAGGTGAATCGTTTAGCCAAGGTGTGGAAATCTTACAAGTCTGCGGGGCTTGACAAAGTAGTGTGTCAACTCAGAGAGGAATCGGGGGGGTCAAACAGATTAACTTCCAGGATCACAGGCTCTGGAGGTAATGGATCCCCTTGTGAAGGAACCCCTTCAACTCCTCCCTGTTTAAAAGAAGGAAACAGCGTAACAAAGACATGCCAGATGAGAAAGTAACTGACACGTGAGACAGGAAAGAGCATTTGGACACCTGGGGGCACCGAAGGAACTGTAACAGAGCAGACAAGCGTTAGATGCACGGGTTGCTCAGAGCTGGGTGGATGAAAGGCAAAGAAACGAGGGGAGGGTTGGGTGTTGATGGGTAGAATTTGATACACAGCCTCTTTCAGACGATGAGGTAATGTCAGGCAGTGCCCTGGACCTTTCTGAATGATGCATTTCAGCCCCTCCACTGTCTGCTGGCCACAGAAAACTGGAAATCCTCTAATGGTCTGTGACTTGTCTGGGTGAGGCATCTAAACCTCACAGATCTCTGCGGAGTTGAGGAGGAATTTCACACACACACACACACACTTACACACAGAGACAGGTACACAACACACCGAAAGCACTTCCTCAATGTTGTTGTGCAGGATATTGGCTATTTACTTTTAAAATTCTCTCTCCATTCTGGCTCCCTGTAAACACAAATGTGGGGTGCCTGTCAGTCACAGATCAGAGAAGAGATAAATAGGAAGGGAAGGATGTGTGTGAGTGAGAGAGAGAGAGAGAGAGAGAGAGAGAGAGAGAGACCGAAGAGGAAATATAGAGTCAAAAGAAAAAGAGTTGTTTGCTAAACAAATTGTCTTTTGAGTCTGTATAAAAAAGCGAAGAAATCTGCTTGACCAAATACAGTGTTTACAAATATTACAAATATATATGTCTTTTATAGTATAGTCTATTTAATTATGCAAGTGTATGATAAAATCATCTTCGGAGGGCAATATCAATAGATAAACCGATATTATTTATGTTTCAACCACTGGCTTTTTCTAAAATTAATCAAGTTTCAAATTCTAAATATAATCTTGAATAAAACATGAGCATTGTTGTTTTGCGCTTGCCACCATTTTGTATGTTACTTGTAAGTAAAACACAATGTGACAATAAATAACTGTGACAGTCAGACGTTATGCTTTTGTAAGTATCTAGACTGGTTTGTGTGGACAGCAACAGAATGCAGGAATAGAAGCTTTGATACTAATGCAGACCACTGAGTTCTGGACCTCAAGCCACTTGTTTCTGCTTTCTTCTCGAGCAGATCGAGTATGTTCCTGAGGTGTGACAACAACTGCCTCACCAGTAAGCTGAGAAAAATATGCTTCAGTATTACAGGACCCAGCAGGTTTCCCAGCCCTGGGCTCCCGGCTGGCTTTGTACCCAGCAGGACAGCTTGGTTTCTGAAAAACAGGGCCACCTCAGAGCAGGTGAGAGATTGAGGAAAGTGTCCCTGCTGGACCTGTAGTTCTCCAGGTTCTTCTCACTAACAGCAGCAGGCAAAGAAACACGCAGGAATCAGCTTTCACTGAGAAATGCTTCTAACTGTGAGGGGCTTCAGCAATTATTTACGAAGCCCCTTAGAAAACAGTTCACCAGTGCGAAAGGTTGTGATACGATACTGTCACCTTGCTTCCAAAGTCAATGTTTTGTTGAGTTTTGGTGGAGCCACAGCATTGAGAATGCATGTTTGGATATGAGATTTCTCAAGCAGAGGATTTTGAGGAAGCTCTCGTGTTCCAGCTAACAGGGAATGCTCTTTCTCAACACAAAAGTTCTCTCAACATTATCAAAACATACTTGCAGTAATTTTTTTTAATGTTATATATCATATAAAAAATTGTATTCTTAAGAAGTTAGTGGAACATTTTAAAAACATTCTTTTGTTTTTAAAACAAAAGAACCAAGTAATAATGTTAATATAAACTGGATGTTTTTTTGCAAAAGTTCCTAGAACTTTCAAAATAACATTAGTGTATTTGTTATTTAATGGAAACGTTAGGAAAACCATCTTATAGCCTAAAATTGTTAGCTGGGGTTAGTGTTCGATGTACAAAGTGTGTGTGGAGCTTGGGTCTTAGTGAGGGGGTGTGTCAGATGTCTTCACTTTTTTTTTTACTGAGGTAGCTTAAAAGAGGAGATGGATAGCCTTCTAATGACCCCCTCAATCACAGGCTACTTAAGCAGGCTGATCAGTAAAAAGATGGTGAATGAGCCAAACCAAACCCCCTTTCAACAGAGCCACAGGGCGGTACAGCGATCATCCATGCTAGTGATTAAACCCTGTAACAGTCTTTCTCTGACTTACCCTGCATCTGAGAAATCCACAATCCAAACTCACCATGAAAGAGTCTCGTGAATCGTGAGCATGAGCCTTTGAAGACTCTGGTAAAGTCTAGTCTTTTGTCCCAGCCCGACGCGGCTGCTTGGTTCGAAACCTTTGTTTTGCTAATGTTATTAATGGGCTCACTTAAGTGTTAAAGCAAAGCAGATTCGGGTTTTTCTTTTATAAATATGTTTGTACTGTGGGCATGTTAGTGTGGAGGTGTAAAACCAGAACGTGTTTGTCAGCGCTGCTTCCTGAGTGGGTCGGAATGTGTCACCATCACTGACTTTTATAAATCACTTTTGTGTTGTAGAGTTTGAGGTGGGACTCATTAATTCTGTTCCTTAGAGTGAAACAAAGAAAACAAATATTATCAAGGAGTGAGGTCTCTCCTCTTTATCGTTTCTCTTTGGTCAATTTTCAATTCTAAAGTATTTAATTGGCATGATTGTTTTGCATGCAATACATGTCCATACACAAGAAAGAAAAAATAAATGTGACAAAGAAAAAGAATAAAATAATTGTCCCCACCTCTCTTTTCCTCCCAGTGATTCAGTCTATCTTGTTAACAAGTGCCAGCTTCATGGAATACCCACAATACACCAGTCAGTGTGTGTGTTTTCACACCAATTAACAGCTCTCTTTTGTGTCTGCTGAGGTGATGATGGCCTGTCTCCGGCCAGGCTCATGGTGTTTGTTTTTCCTTTGCCTCTGTCATGTTAGAAGCAAGAGAGAGCGCAATCTTCCCTCCATGTTCGTTAGTTAGCGGTATAATTAGTGCTTGTGGAAACCTCTCGACTCTGTCAGTGGTAAAGCCAGCAGGTCCAGTAAACGTATAGAGATGAGTCGCCTTGATGTTTGCACATCTATCATAAGCTGCCTTAATATCGCGTAAATTAACAGCCCGCTCTGTGCGGTTCAAATTGTGCCCCTTAAGAGGTAAGCACTCCTCCTTTGGCTGGGAGTTGAGTGGCCATTAATATCAGACGGCTCCTCTGCTCATTGGCACAAATGGCACTGCTGGAGAAAAATGAACGTGTCCAGCCCTCTTCCTTTCCTTCCCTCATACTATCTTTCTTTCGGCTCTCGGAGCCAAACCTACATTCCCTCCTCTCTTGCACTCTCAATCTAGATAATTCAATCTGTCCAATATCAAATAATCGCCTCCATTTTTTCGGCCCATTTTAACCTTATCACTGGCACTGCCTCCTCAGGGGACCGAGTCTCGTTTTACCTTGTTAAGAAAGAGAGAGGGAGCCCAAGAGCGATAACCTCAAAACGGGGTGGAACAAGGCAGGTGACATATAGTTCTCTAAGCAACTGGGAGAGAAGACTCTGTTTGTTCTCACTGGCTTCATGTGAACGAGCAAGCAAACAGAGTGAGAGTTTTTTTGTCGGAGAAGATGAGGAGCGGAAAAAGTATTACACATAAAAAGATGGGTTGTGTACAAAATGCCTGAATACTCAAACTGTATGGGTTTCTGAACCTCAGACGTGGTATTTTTCTCTTGTGTTCCAGTAACAAAATAGCTAAACAGTTTTAAAACAGGAAACATTTGCTTGGGAAGCAAAATGCCATAAGATATTGTTTTGTTTTCAGGGAAACAAACTATAAGGTATAAATAAAAAAAATTGCCAGGGGGTAATTTATTTTAAAAGCAGATAACTTTATTATTTGAAATGTTTAAAGGATGTACATCACCTTTGTGATACGTATTATGTTATGCCATTTTGCTTCTCAAACAAATGTGTCTTATTATAACAATGTGTATGAAATTTTACTGAAAAACGAGACACAAAAAAACAAACACTAAACTTGCATTTTTTTTGTTTTTATAGTGCATCCCACAGTTCATTTTAACTGATGTTCCCTTCTGCCAATGAATTAAAATCCAATAAGATTCCCACCCGGTGGCCATTGTCCCCAACCTGTGTTTACCTTCTCTAGAAGTGTCACTAGCAACTTAATCTTGCAAGAAAGCAGAGGTCGAGAGGTCAAGACCGGACCCACCACCCTGAGAGAGTGGTGGGGGGGTTTCTTTTTCCATCAGATTCCCTCACCTCTGTATTCTTTGTTTCTGTCTATTTCTCTTTCCTTTTTCCCCAGCACTTAATCCGTAAGCTTGATTGTTCTAAGATGATTTCAAGCCTGCCCCTGGGAAGAGATGGGCTTTTGGAGTTGGTTTTAATTAAGATTTAAAAGAAGCCTTCCTCAAGAAGGGAGATTGAGTGTTTAAGACCCTTCTCCGGATGGAGGGATGAGAGTGGACAGGAGGAAGTGGAACAGATTGCCAAGCAAAAAAACTGAGAGGCAAGCTACTTATCAGGAAAGATGGAGGAAGACATTTCATAAAAATATAATACTATGTCTTTCAAATTATATGTTGATAGGAGAATTATTCACAAATGCAGATTAAAGGTTTTATATGTATATTTTATGTTTATTCCTTCTAGATTTCTTTACTTTTCTCTGTATTGAGTGGTGTCCTCCCTATCTCTCTCACGCTTACTTGAAAAGCTAAATGATTCTATTGTTTTGTAATCAAAAAACAGAATCTATAGTGATTGATCTGAGATTGCTTCCTGAAAATCAAACCCTTACTCTGTAATGAAATTGGAACACTGCCGACCTCTAGATAAGCAGTCATTAGATTATCTGGATATTCTGTCAAATGATCAAAAGAAACGCCTTATGTACCCTTTATCCACCGAAACAGTGCTTTCAGAATGCACCTGTGTTCCACTGTTAATGAGTTACTCCTAGTTTTAGATTTAAGACCTCATCTATTTGGTCTTTTATTTATTATTATTTGTGCATATGATATTTCTATAAATAAAATTATTTTATTTTTGGTGTCGCACCACATTGGGCACGTGAGGTTTAGACAGGTTCGTTAATTATAAGGATAGCGGATAGTTTTGTATCATCTAGATATTTAGCATTTTGAGATGTTGTTTTGAAAACTGTACCCCACACTCTTACTAGTTAACATTACTGGTTAGCTCTTTTAGTGAAAATGTGCAGAATGGTTCCAGATTAGGCACTGGTTGAGCATCGTGTTGGTGGGTAATGGGTTATAATCTCATATCTGACTTGTTCTGACTCTGAAGTAGCCTGGAAACCGAGCCTTACTTGATAATAAAGCTTTGTTTATTTAATCTGTAAAGCGGTCATGGCAGCTGCTGTTTAAATCATGACTTAGATCCATTGGTGGCCTGATCATGACCATACAGAGAATTTGAATCCTACAGAGTGAAAGTATGTGTGTGTATGTGGCTTTGTTCATCTCTTTCTGTTTTTCTCCATTTTTGCCTATCTCTTGTTCTCTTTCACACACTCCATCTCTCTGTATAATGGGCTTGTACACAGGTGGCCGTGTCTCTTCGATGGACACCCTCAGACGTCCTTGTTAGACACTTAATTAAAAGCCTTATCACAGGAAAACATGCTGAGACATTCCAATACGGGCCTGGGCACCCGAGATACAGCCATGACCAGACAGCGTCCATCTATTACCGCCATACTGTCTGTCCATATATAGTCTGTATATATATGTATGTGTTAAAGCATAAAAGAGAGGAAGTGTTTATGCAAGAATAGGTGTTAGTTGTTTTGGAATAGATAAAGTGGGAATGATGGAGTGGGAGAAGGAAAATTAGGTTTTTAACCTAACATGGTTGGTGTAACAAGCGTGGGTGGGTTATTAGCAGGAGAATTTGTGAGAACATCAGCATTTGTGCGTCCACGCATACCCTTCCGCCCCTCCACCACTCCTCGGGCCTACTCTTATGGTCAGTTAACTTTTAAAGCTGATGACAGGAGGGAGAAATATCTCCAACCAAATAAAGAGTCACAATGAAGTGTTTAAGTTCATCATCCCACAAGCTGGTTTCAAGCATGCTAGGTGTTAAAGCAAAGCTTGGGGGGGGTCAAGCATCCCTCCCACTGCATTCTTCAGCAGGGCTGGGCAAGAACCAGCACACAGGGACCATATGTCCCAAAGCTCTGGTCAATGATCCAGAGAGACAAAGCCCTTTTCACTCTGTTTAGAGCTGGGAAATCTGCAATTCCACACTGGCAGCGTAGCACCAGTCAACAAGGAGATACAGAAAAGGAGAGGGACAGGAAAAGAGGGAGAAATGAGAGCAAAAGAGGGACTTGGCATTTTCCACCACATTAACTAGGAACAATCCTGCCAAACAGCCTTGAGGCTCCTTCTCTTTCTTCCTCTGACTTCTGTGGGTTGCCCGGTTTCAAAGCCCCGGGAGACTTTCTTCAAAGCTCAGTGTCCATTCCTCTTGCTCAGATGCTTGGCTAATAATGCCACAGCCAAAGAATAAAGATCTGTATCTCTGGCCATCGCAAGGCAAGTTCTCTTATGTTAAGCTGGGTCTTGTTCACTGGGGTTTCAGGGTTTACAGGGGCACGTCTTATTTTTAAAAGGCCACAACAAACCCATCCAATCACAAAATAACAGCCAGCGTGGTACATCCCGGTATGAAGGTGCGCTCCGGTGGGGGTAGTCTTAGTGAAAGAACGAGTGGAAAAGAAAGAAAGATTAAGAAAGCTAACCAGAGATGTGTAGAGGCCAGAGCGCCACTGTAAAGTGCACAGGGTTCCTCAGGGAGAAATAGATCAGCTATGCATTGTGGCTCTGCAGCGATTAATATCAGCGGAGGAAAAAAGGTCAAACTTGACTGGAAAGCGTATCATTGTTACTAGCACGGCCCACATTTCGTACATCAAGGCATGCTGCACCAGCCCGACTTTTCCCGACGCTGGTCTCACACCCGCAGCCCACGCCAAGCATTATCAAAGATTGATAGAGTGGCCTAGTTAAATGGGGGGGGGGTGTAGATAGAAAGACATGTTGGAAGAATGGATGAAGTGAGGGAAGAAGGATTCAGAGTTACATTACACGATGGCATCAACGGAAATGACCGCGCTCATGAAACTTGTTTAGAAGCTGGATGAATCGGGCGATGCGTGTGGCTTCTGTAACAACACTAACCACATTATCTTATACGACTCCACCTCAAACTCCCCTTTCTTTTGTTCAGAGTGCTTGTTTAATAATTAATTGATTTATTAGTTCTCTCATTAATCATTCATCTATTAATCAGGGCCAGATTTTTCCAGAGGAAGTGGTTCAATCCGTAAAGACAAAAAAAATCCTGACTTCACATTTCAGCCTAATTACGGTTCTTTGCTAATCACCACCAAAGAAATGGAGTTTCAGGAAATTACTTTCTCTCCCCTTTTATGCCTCCCTCTCCTCTTTTGCACTACGCAAAGCAGGATTTATTGAGGTCGGCAGGTAAGGTTTTTCATTTATTTTTCTTATTTCTGACCTCCTCCGCCAGGCTTTATTTTGTGTGCTGGAGGGTTTTAGTCATCAGTCATGTTAAAAGAACATTTTGAGTCTGGGCTAATCTGATGAACAGGAAAGTTTGGTGTTTAATTAAACAGCGCAACCTCTCGCCACCTTGGCTTGAGAAAGGAAGCAAACACAAACTGTGGCGACCAAGAAAATCTCAGCTTTCAATTAATCACAGTGGTTTTAAAGGACGTCAGTGAACGTGGGTCAGCCCTTTAACTGGCAAAGAGGCTACTGTTGTTTTAGCTGGTACCACCATGCTGGAGAAATAAAGGCGCTGTTCGTTTAATCGTACAGTGTTATGTGGAGGGGAGAGAAGCACTGCCACAGAAATGGGAGATGGGAAGAAAGCGTATCAGAGGAAGCTAAAGTGAAATTTCTAATGAAACAAACGTTAAATCTCTTTTACATCATACAAACAGGTGGTTATCAAAAACAACACTCATGTATGACCTGACTCTCTCTCTCTCTCTTTCTATCAAGGATAGAAGAAATGGGGGAAAACCATTAGAGAAATTAAAGAAAGCTTCAATAGAATTGCAAGTGCCACATTAACCTTCAAGCTTTATAAAGCACACACACTGAACAACCCTAACAAGGTATTCATTGAACACGTCTCTATTTTCAAGTACACTGCCGTACACATAGACTTGAATAAGCCACTAGCAACAGAGGTTGCAGTTTTTGCTTTTCTTCTCTAGTATAAGCCTGCATTTACACCAATAAAGCACATGGCTCTCTCTGCTGTAATGAGATGCATGCATTTACAACATTGCATCCTCATTAAAAAATAATAATAATAAAGACAGAACGAGAAAAAAGTATTAATTATGGAACGCACTTCCTCCTATCACAGGGAGCCACGGGGGCCTCCACTGGGCTCAATTAAGAAGTGTAGGCCACAAATCCCCAGACTAAATTAATTGACACCCCAGGGCATTGAACCTAGCTAACCAGTGGTTTAGTGTAAGTGCTGAATTTCTTTGTTTTCATTTCATTTGCCTTTTGAAAGTGAGTCTGGGGCAGACGGATCAACCGAAAGTTAAGGAGGGAGGCATGTTTTAATGTGATCTTTTCATTGTCTTTATGGATTTTTGATCATCTTGCCATATCTACAGTGTTGCTTTTCTCTATGCGTTGTTTACTCAGACTCCACAACCAGAGGAGTGAACTGTGAGTGTGTATAAAAGCCTTGTTTATTTATTTATTTATTTTTTCTTTATTTTCTTATTTATTTTCTTATTTATCTGTGTGGGCTGGTTGTGGATGTATCCATCAGCGTGGGGGTGTCGGTGCATACTGCAGTCCATGCAGTTATATAAAGAGCGTCATTTAAAAGCATGCTAGATCTTAGATCATACTGTGTGAGGAACACCAAGCAAAAGAGAGTGAGAGAAAATGAAAGATAGGAGCGATCTGTAAGAGAGAGAAAATTAGACAAGTGTGGCGCAGAAAGTAGATAAAGTAGTGAGAGAGAGAGAGAGAGAGAGAGAGAGAACAGCAGCAATAACCGTCTACAGAAAATACCAGGAGACCTGCAGGAATGAAATGACAAGACTGGCTCAATCAACATCTTGTCAAGACAGTTGGCTGATGTGTAGAGACAATCTCTCCCCTCCCTTCCTTCCCTGTCTAGTTTTTTCTCAGCCTCTTTGTGTTCCTAGCGGAAAGCTTTCCATCTGCGAGTAGAGCAGTGCTCAGACTCTGAAGTGGGAAAGTGAAAATGGAAGCGCTGGAATAATGACACTCAGGAAAGTTCTGACGCTCGCCAGAGACATGGTGCAGCAGTGAGGAGTGTGTGACAAACGCAGCCGCTGTCGCACACGGAGGACCTGATCTACACACACACACACACACACACATTCATATATAAACACAGACACATACTCTCGTGTGTGTGTGTGTGTGTGTGTGTGTATATATATAAACAACACATTAAATAAAATAAAATTCTATACACAAATATAATAAGAGAGAGAGACAGAAAGAGTATGTGTCTGTGTTTATATATGAATGTGTGTATATGTGTGTGTGTGTGTGTGTGTGTGTATATATATATATATACACACATACACATTCATACATACACACACCATCTCTGATGTTGATATCAGACTTATTTGAGACCAATCAATGTTTGGTCAGTGTCACTGGTGTTGTCATGACAAGATTTAAACTATACTTTTACATTTTCTGAAGGAAAACGAGTGGTTATGCCTGTGCAGAACTTCCTGCCAAAGTAATAGGAATGAGAGTTGGATGGCTGGTAGGGCTGTTATACAGTTGCTCTGTACTTTTTAGGGTAGTTGCTTACTGGTCAAAGTTAAAATAACCCCAGTACTGTAGATCCTAGATATGGTTTGGTTAGTTTGTTTTTTTTGTCTGTTAACTGTCCACCAATTGAAAATCAAAAATCCTTGGGTTTATGGTTAGTTTTTTTTAAATCTCTGTTATAATAAAAACAAATGTAACGTTATTTGCTTACAGACTTTTGTATTTATGATTACAGATTTCCTTCATTCCCATTTGAAATCCTTCCTGCTGCCAAATCTTGTGTCCTATTCTCTGCTTCTCTCAAGCCGCTGTTACGGCCCCCCATCATCCCTGTTTCTCCGTTGACAGGCTGATTCGAACCCCTGCAATTTTCATGCTGATAGAGAAAGGGAGAGTAAAATAGTGAAGTGACGAGTAAGTGAGGGCCGGGGTGTCTGGGATGCGGAGAGAGGAGCAAAAACAGGCATGGCAAAGGCAAATCAACAATTTGTCACACCTTATGTGAGTGTGAAAAGGGGCCTGCTCAGCACTGATGCTGGGATCAGGCCCGGCTGATGGAGAAAAGAGCAAATGGGGGTTTAGCTAAAGGAATCGGAGGGGATTGGGAGAAGAGAGCAAATGACAGAGGAGGAGTGTGATGGATAGATCCTGAAAAGGGTCTCGCACCATGCCAGGATTCTCACAACAGACAGCAGGCTGAATAAAAGACTAGAAGGATTAAACCCCTGCGAAACAGCTCTTAAAAAGCTGTTAGGCTGCAATTTAGACACAAAACAACACTGAAAGGGAGAAAGGTGAGGGGCGAACGGAATGTGAGGCAGGAGATAAGGTGCAAGAGATGAGAACGGGGAAAGACTGGGAAGGCAAGAAAAGCAAAGAGAGAAGAAAAGAATGAACTGTGGCAGGTTTTGAAAACTGCAGAAACAAATACCAGTGGCCCTTGGCTCCGTTTGTGCGGACATTAGGAAGAAGAGACGGCTTTGTTTGCGAGCTTCGCTAGAGACCTTTCAAAAGGGAGCCTGGAGAATAGTACAAAGACTTTGGTATAACACATCTTCACATGTGCTTAAACTACTGTAGACACACACAGGGTCTCACACACGAACACACACGCTATCACACACTCGCCCTCCACAATGAGAACGAAACAATAGAATCTTCCCACACCAAACAAAAGGATAATTCCATGCCGCAGAATTGAGCTCAGCTCTTTCCAGCTTGGGTTTAGTGGCCTTATCTGAAGCAGGCACAATGGATCGCTTTTAGCCAGCCCTGTTTATTTCCAGCAAGTTACTTTTTCACACTCGTTTCTCTTTATTTCCGCACTGCATTCATGCACCCCTTCACCTTTTTCTCACTTTCATTCTCTATCTCTCTTCTAGACAGCCTTTAGGACAATGAAGTAGGTGTTTTCTATATTTAATAGAAGAGCAGGATTGAACTTTTAAGCATTAATACTATTATTTGGCCTTTTTATAATTTATAGCGGAGCTAAGAAAAGGTGGTGGTGGGATCAGATTTGGCATGAGCGTGATTCAGTCACATTAAATTTTAAGACAAACTCTTTTCTTTCAGAGCATTGTGCATTTGTGAATCACTTACAAAAATGTATTAAGAAGGTATATGGGATTAAATTGTCACTTCATGTTAAGTTCGCTGGGTAACTCAACAGATTAATACAGTAGCTTGTCTTAAATTGAGTTTATTTTTTGATTGTGTGTTCACAGTTGCAGATGTTAACAGATGTACACGCAATCCTTCTGCAGTAACTTTATTGTTTACACTCCAAATTGTCAGAACAAGCAGTGGAGAGGTTGAGGGAGAGCTAAATATAGCTTGACATTGGATAAATATTCTGATTTATCTCCAAAACCAAGTGTCACAAGTGGCAAAACCAAGTGCCACGCATGCACAAACATTCTTTGGCTAATATCATCAAGACTCCCCACTGTAAGTTAGGGTGGACCAGTGAGGAATCATGGTTAACATCTGTTCACCCGTTTGTCCCAGTGAGGCAAAGTGAAGGCTCTCCCCTCGGATCCATCCTGGCCTCTAAAAACAGCCTGGAGAAACTAGGGGAAAGTGAGAGGAAAAAGCAAAGCTGTTTAATATGTCATGCTGGAGTCGGGCCTAGCTGCAGCTGCACTTAACGTGTGACAAAAAAAGTCACTGTGTCAAAGCGGCAACTAAATGCGAGTTGCAATCCCCACAGCACGCCTGCCCTATTTACGCCATCGCACGAATGCGCACTCCTCTCTTTTTCCATCCAGTGCCGTGAAATGATATTCCATTTTGAAAAAATCCGGATTAAAGTGTATCAGGCCAAGTGTGTTGTGACCTTGTTACTAGGGGAAGGGGGAACGTATAAACACACAAGCGCTCACGCTGATGCCACACACTGCGGAGCAAATCACAACTTGGGTTTTAGAGACGGCTTTTTCTGTCTTATCCCATGCACCTTTATTTGTTTTGGTACCTTGTAAATGATATTGCAGAAGTCGTGTTAATACCAAGCCCTTTGTCTGATCTGCTCATTGTGCAAGTACAATATTTATTATCCTGTTTTTAATACCTTTCACATCCAAATGTATGTTATCACTTATGAACTTTTGTTCGTGCTCAGTCAGATATGTCTTTTCTTTGAGGGTTGTGTTGAATAGAAGCAGAGCTTTGAAGACCTCAAAAGGTTCCACTTTAAAAACGCTCAATTTTCTCCAACCATTGCTCCTCTGCATCTCAACACCTCCTTCGTTTTTATTCGTCTTTCATCCCTCTCTTCTCTGTCAGGAATGAACTCATGTAATTAAGCCGCTAACATGCCGTTAAAGAATTGGCTAATTCAGCAAGGAGAAATTATTCCAATTTGAAATGACTCATTAACCACATGCAATATTTTGTTGAGCTTCTCTTGGAGCAAAATTTGGAGAGCGTTGAATCGCTCGCGTAGTGTGAACACGTTTCGCTGTGTATGTGGCTTCGTGCATGAGAACATCTACACATATTGCAAGGGTAATAAAAAAACGTGTTTGATTGTGCTAATGCAGTCTGTTGTGTGCGATCATATGGGTGCATAACTTGTAAACGGGCCCGAATGCAGGCTATGATGTCTCAGTGTGTTTGGAAGACAGTGATTAAAGACACGAACACAGACGTGTCTCAGTTAGGAGTCTAAAGAGGAACTATTGAATGTACAAAGCCCCTTAAACATCGACTCATCCTGATGAATTATCACCGCTCGTAAACATTTAGATGCTGGGGCAAGATTCTTTAATTGCAATCGATGTTCATCCAGTACCTGATGCAAACGGGAGAATCCCAGAAGCACAACACAATTACCGAATCTGTAAAAAGACTCAATATCTCATACAAGTGGAGCTCCAGGGATGGCAGGAGTATCTGAAAAGAAAGATTCTATATAAACAGATGATTCAAGGCCACGCTCAGCAATACTGCTGCTAATAATAATAATGTCAAGAACTGTTAGGTTTTTGACATATTGTACTCTTGATCTCCCTGGAACATCCTTTAAAAGGACCTGAATTGTTACCATGTTGCGTGGAAAGACCAAAGTATGGAAGACTGACCATTATTTACAAAATGCATTTAATATGTGTCATTTGGCAAATTAAATGATGTGACAATTTGCATAATCAGAAACAAAGAAGATAAGGAAATAGAGAAAAGGACACACTACAGTGCAAGAATATAATAATTACAAAACAATAAGTAATAAAAATATGTACAAAAGTTTTGAAGAAAAAATAATAAAACAGAATAGCGTAGAAAGACCCAACTAGTCACAATAAACTGAAGTTGAGAGTTTGTAAAAGACACCACTAGCTGTATTTTCCAGAGAAAGATCTCGGCATTCTGATATTCTCACAGTTCCCATGGGAATGGGGCACTTGTGGGTTGCAGTGTGATGTGAGGGAAGGAGGTAGTAGAATAAAGCATACATAATGTGTTTTCCTTTCTCATTTAGAAGAAACATTTAACATTGGCAAGATTAATTTGTTTGTTTTAAGATTTATCCTTCGTGTTGTTTAAACCATCTAGTAGACGGTTGGTACAGTCATCATATCCAGAAGAGACTTTCTCAGGAAAGTAGAGGTAGCATATTTTCATTTTATTTCAGTGTCTTTCCTTCTCGCTCCACATCTCTGTGTTTCTTCTCCTGCCTGTCTGTCTTCATTCTCAGGAGAAAAAAAGGACCATCAGCACAAGTGGGAGAAAAGAGGAAGTTTGAAAAGACCTGAAATCTGCACTGGCCTTTGCCATGGAGGGAGACAAAGCTTATGTTTCTGAGGCAGAACATTGGATGGGGTGGGGAGGGTTGTGTAGGAGGTTAGAACGGGTGGATGGACTTTTCCTGCACCCCTTGATGGAGTGGATAATTGAGTCTCGACCAAACTCTGTCAGCCAAGCTCGGAAGCCCCTTTTCAGCTATAAGAAATGCAGCGAGAATGATGAAGTGAGTGAGGGAGAGAGTGAGTGAGAACAACAGAGAGCGAGTGAGTATGGAGGAGAAAGAAAATCCTGGGCTCCCTCAGGGGGGGAAAAGCCGCTATTGAAAAGCTATTAAACCTGCATTTAGCAGGATTGATTGGAAATGAAGAGGCCTATTAAAACCAAGGGACAAGGACAATAGCGTGTTTCTGGCCACCGTATGTTGCCCTCCTTTCACTGCCTGGCCAGCCCCCCTGGTGTGGGGCCCCCTACCCTGTCTGTTTAAACACCCCTGGTCTAGAGAGAGAAGTTTCAGAGGGGTTTAGCACCAGCTGAATAGATCCCTCTTTATCCTCCACTGGCACCCCATTCTCCTATTTAACCACACCGAAATAAAAGGCCAAAGAAAAGGGAGGAAAGGCAAAAAATGGGGGGGCGATGCTTTTCTTTTAGAAAAACCAGTAACAGCCCTCCCTCTTCTAAAACTCCATCAAATTGTGCTCTCACTCTCTCTAAAATCCCTTGCGAATAGATTAGTTACTTCTGGCCGCTTGCCATCTTTCTACTTTCAAGAGGGCTCATGATGCACCCGATCCAATCATAAAGCTCTTGCGATGGAGAAACACAGTAATGTGTGTAAGAAGTCTGTGAGTGTACATAAAAAGGGATGGGGGATATTGAGAAAGAGATGAGTTGGCTTGGACAGTTTGTTGTTTTGTCTGGATGCGTTTGTTGCATGTTTTTAGTGGTGCATTTGTGCAAGAACGAAGAGCTTTTTTCCAAATGTTGAGTGGGAAAGACAGAGCTGTTAGAAACAGTGTTAGGCACAAGAAAAGATGGCAGCAAAGGCAAAAAATAAATAATGAAAGATAAACAGTGAAGCGGCAGGTGTGTGTTTCTCTGTCTCTCTCAGCCCGCGACGGATGGCTCTCGTGGGACTCCAAAAGCTGCTTTGATTGTTTAACATACAGTTTTACAAAAATATAGCACCTCCCTTCACCCTCAGGAAATGGTGGAAGATTCCTGGGCCCTACAGGACGTCATTTCTTTCTGTCACTTTGTCCATATGGGCATAGGAAAGAGTTAAATAAGTCATGACCAGCTGACGCCCAAATCCTTGCCAAGTGCAGAGATCCAAACTGTTGTAAAATGTGTTGTGGACTCTGCTTTTTCTGGCCAGTCCGAAGATGATGCAACATTAGCCTTTTCTGTATCAATCAGTTCGCCGACTTTAAAATGCCACTTGCTGGTCTGTGCTGGTGTTGGTGAAAAAAAACGATGCATGGTGATGTGACCGGTTGTAAAACTTCGCTTTAAAGAGTGAATTGGGTAAGTGAAGCTGGTTGAGTAAAAAGGCAATATGTTCCAGCAGCCCACTGCTTAGGGAAAACCGTGTTTCATTGTGTAACTGGAACAGTATTACCAGAGGCAGAGAGACTGTGAATGTGTGCTGGAATGGCTCTTGCTGATTCAGCGCTAAAATACTATCGCGCTAATGTGTTCTGCGCTCTTCCATCTCTCTCCCTGTGCAAAATCACTGACCTGAAAGCTGGACTGGATAGAGTGAAAACACAGACTTCAGAGGCTTTCTGTAGTTTACCATGGTACCTACTTGACCATTTTAAAGAGCCAGAGAGGCATGTAGGCATATTGATAAAGATGCAAACAAGAGAAAGCAGGAAGTAAGAGACTAAAGCCTGGTATAGCTTTTGTACACTGCACAGCCTGTGGCAAAGATTCAAACTCCTGTCTATTATCATGAAGCAGGATGATGTATTGAACAAGGTTATTGCAGCTATATGTTGCCCTTAATGTATTGCTTTACTGTGCCTTCTGATACATAATTACATCATAATATCAAATAGCAACCGATGTATTAATCTACTGCTGCTGTGTTTTGTTCCTCTTGCAGTGTCTGAAGCAGCCTACTTCTCCCAGCAGCCCCAGGACCAAGTTGTGGTCGCTGGCCAATCAGTGACCCTGCCCTGTGTGATTGTGGGATATCGAGGCATGGTGCAGTGGACCAAAGATGGCCTGGCACTGGGCGGAGAACGAGATTTACCTGGTAAGAGGAAATGAAGAGTCATTCTGTTTCACAGACCTTTTCAACACGGAGTCACTTAAAAAATGAGTTGAAAAGGGGGAATGAAGTCAACGTAATTAATTTTCAAGGTGCTTCTAAATGGTGCACCGGTTTGTAATTAGCTAGAAACCCAGTTTTCTATATGTCAACCAAATTTAGAGCAAGTAGCAAGACAGAAATGATGCCATTCCCACCGGAGGTACACAATGCTTATTGAAGTCCATTTACCTAGGCTTAGTCCTCTCTTATCTTCATCTTTTCCTTTCCAATTAGCAACAAGCAGATAAAACCAATCATAGATTGGCAGGCAGTGTAAAGGGCAGCGGCTCTCCTCTGCAGCAGATGTGTGTTTGAGTAATGTCATTGCTTCATATCTGAGGCGGAT
This sequence comes from Chromobotia macracanthus, assembly GCA_036877525.1. Lineage (NCBI taxonomy): Eukaryota > Metazoa > Chordata > Actinopteri > Cypriniformes > Botiidae > Chromobotia > Chromobotia macracanthus. The sequence goes on along the minus strand of JAZGTH010000080.1, from coordinate 2,380,854 downwards.
CTATTAAACGAAGAAACGCAAAGGCAAACAAACACTGTGGCTAATGCAAACTAGCGTTTAATTTGTCTAATCATCTCAGCCGTCTGGTCGGACTGAGGTGGAGAATCAATCACCGCTGATGTCACGTGTTGACATTTAAAATGATTTCCCCTGCAGCTTTGAAAGTAGCAACCTGGTTAACGCCATCTCTTTTGAAAAAAAGAGGCTGGCTGCATGAGTGAGCCATCTCATGTGATGTCACTTTGAGCTTGTGCTGTTTCCATAAAGCGCTTGACCAAAGTTGACATGAAGATGCTAATGCTCCACATACAAAAAGGTCTGAAATCAAGTCTTGTCTTCACTGGGATGGTATTATCTGTGTGTGTGTACCTTCAGTGTGTTTTTTGTGTTTGTGCTGTACCAGGCTGGGCGCGTTATTCTCTGATGGGGGACCCGCTATCAGGTGAGCACAGCTTGGTGATCGATTCAGCTGAGCTAGGAGATGATGCGGTCTACGAGTGTCAAGCCACCCAGGCGGGGCTACGATCACACAGAGCCAAACTCACAGTGCTGGGTAAGTACTATGTGTGTGTGTTTGATATGAGTGAGTGGGTGTGACTGAAAACCTTAGCGATATAACACTCCAGCAGCTGATTATTAAAATCAGAACGTTCCTCATGGTCCCCAATTTCATTAGCGGCATTTAAAATACTGCCTGAAATGTGTAACACTGCGAATTTCTCTTCTCTGCATAAAACAGTTTGTAGATCCCACCCCCATGCAATCATAAGTCATGCCATCATTATTTATTTGCAATTTTAAATCACGCCACAACAGGACGGTCTTTTTTCAAACCAAGCAAAACTTAGTCGACAGAAGCGCTGAGGAAATATACCACCCCCACCTCACCATCCCTCTCTCTCCCTCTCTCTCATTCAGTAGCCTACTGACACTTAACACGGTGAAGGGCCAGGGAAATGTGATTGCAGCAGTCACAAATGACTTGCGTGAATAGTTAAGAGTCAAAGTCTGCACAGTTAGCACATTCTACAGTGACTCACAGAATTCATCAACCGCAGGGCTGCTTTTACATTAACGCTATGTGATTGATCTACATATTCTCCGGCATTTAGCGACAGGGGGTGGGGGGGCTAAAGAGGGTGTGTGTGGGGGAGACAGTCACTAGGGATTTCAGCTCAATGCTGACACCTGGTGGCCAGGCTTGGACATGGCTAAAGATGCATTATTTCATAATTGCTGAAAAACACAATCTTCCTGCTGCAGAAGTGCCTCAATTGCAGAGAAGGTCCAAGAATTATGGGATGTTTTCAAGAGTTAGCATTATGAAAGAGCAGAGTTTTGCAAACTGCGCAGTAATGAAAAGTCTGTCTCTAATTGAACAAGGCAAAGTTGGCACACCCACCGAGTCTCGGTGCAGAGAAGTATGGCTACAACAATAGGCTTTGTGCACACTGCCTGTTTTTGGCGCACCATTTGATGAATTCCCAGACTGGAGCGCAGCAAACACAGCAGCTTCTGAGTGCAGAGCTGCGTGCGTTGCGTGTGTGTATGCATGCGTCTTCATGTGTATACGTGCATGTAGGGGCATGTGGGGAAATCAATGCAGCAGGATGAGACCAAAGCAATCCAGCGGAGTCAAAGAAGTCAACGACAGGAGTGCAGTCGAGGGAATCCGCATGGAAATTAGAATCACCTCGTGCACGGATTCCATTAACGCCTGGGCAGGACCGGCGGAAAGACCTCTGACAATTCTGATACAAAAACAGAAATTGGCTCGGAGAAAAGAAACAGGGTAGACGGAAGACTGTTTCTATAAATGCACCTGAGAAAGCTGGAGAGAACTATTTTTTGTGTGTGTGTGTTTCTGTGTGTTCCGCAAGATGGACACCTTCATCAAAGGTGGCAGACACTATTTGCCCAAGGCTTGTGAACAGTCATGCAAACAAATGAACAAATCAGTAATTCAGATGAAACGGGCCTGCGGCAGAGTGCCTGTAAATAGACTCGTAATGACAAATCTCACCCATGTAAAGAGGGCACGAGTAGTGTCTTAACCTCTTTTCAGACAGAGACAGTTTCTTTCAATCTTTCTGTTCATTTACCAGTCTGTTCTGTACAGGTCAAATATCAACCGGCAAAAATAAATGTTTCAGCGGTGCAGTCAGAAAGGGGCTGAAGTATACAATATATATATATGTGTGTGTGTGTGTGTGTGTATGGAAAAATGTACAAATTCATAGTTGTACTTGTACTCATAGTTATACTGCCAACAAAATACTATTGATATGTATGTGTATGTATGTGATATGTCCTGAATATGTCCCAAGCCACTGAATTTCTATATGGTGTATAGAGGGTAGATGGATAGTGTATACCACATTCTATTTGGTGTGGACAGAACATGTAGTTAGGATTGCTAGAACACAATATGTCTCAATTTCACAGATGAGCCATAATGAGTGATTAGACACCTGTAACCTACAGCTAATGAAGTAGAAATGGTGTAGGCCCAGCTAACAATTTTACATTGTAAGAATGTTTCCCTAATATTAGGGAATATTATTTTCTAGCTGTTATTGCTTGGTTGAAAATGTTATTCAAACGTTTTTAAATTTTAAAATTCCATTTTTTATGTATTTTTGATACATGTGGTATATAATGTTAAAAATATGGTCTACTAATTTTACTGCAAGAACATTTTTGATAACGTAGATCCTCTAGAGAATGTTAGCCAATGTTCTGAGAACGTTCCTGTTAGTTGGGGGGCTTCCATGTGCGATGCCTGTAAATGGCTGGAGAAAATGAGTTTGCCAATGATTTCCCAAATCTTCCAGTTTGAAGACACTTTTCTTTTTTTTACAGTGCCACCCTCAGATCCTGTAGTGGAGGGAGGGCCGGTGGTCCGACTGAAAGCTCACACCCCTCATAACCTGACGTGCCGGGCATCTGGAGCCAAACCCGCCGCAGAGATTACCTGGTACAGAGACGGAGAGATAATGCACGAGGCCATCTACTCAAAGGTAAGCCTATGGGCGCATCAGTTGGCTGATGGTAGCTTAACCGACAGGTGTGAGAGTCTGAAGTCACCATGGCTGATTGCAACTTTTTTTCATGATACCCTTACCTGTCCTTCATATTAGGTCTGTCTCTACGTTTTCAACATACTGTCTCTTTCCTAAATTCAATCTCTCCACATTCTCACCACCATACCGCAAGCTGCCGCCTTTCGTGTCGCTATTTTCTCTCACTCTCTTCCGTTGCTCTAATACTCCAGCATAACTGGAGCATGTCAAAGCTCAGACAGGCATAAGCGTTTGATACAGTTTCCGCTGAGAGAGAAAGAGCAAAGAGAGAGGAACAGAGAGAGAGGCGAAATCAGCCACAACAATGCCGAAACACAATGGAAAGTGCAGTGGAGCATGAACCGGCTGCAACTGCGAAAGTGTCACATTTGTCATGCTCTCTGACCACGCTAAACGACACTAAACGACACGTTTAAGGGGGCAAGAGCCGGCAGTGAATCGAATGAAGAAGAGCAAAACGAGAGAACAGAGAGAGAGAGAGAGAGAGAGAGATGGAACTTGGAAAGTAGATTAGGGAAAAATGAACACAGGAGAAGCTTGTTTAAAAGAGAGAAACGAGAAAAACTCAAAGCCGTTTTGATGCATGCCTGAGGAAGAAAAAATGCGACAGAGAGCCAAATGAAAATGCAAAGAAGGGATAAAAGTAAAGGAGTGTGAAAAAGGTAGTCAGAGAGAGAGGGAGGCCAGAGGAGATATAAGTGGAAGGCTGATGACAGGCTGTGATGCGACTCGATCCAGCATAAAAATGCTTTCAGTGTGTCTGAGGTTAAGCGTGCGACCAGTCATCGATTTGCCCCCAGGTTCTCCAGGGAACTGTCTTCCCATAATGCCCCTACACCAGTACAGTGCTGCATGTCTTTTTTCCTCCGATTTGCTAGGCTAGCCCTAACCGAAAACTGTATCTCATCTTCCATTAAGGCTCTCCTTGATGCAGCGAACAGCAATCTGCCTAGACTGTACACCTCTCCCCACTTAGGTGTATTGATTTCCTGCACACAATAAATAGATTTTGAAGATGATGTGCAGCAGGAAGAGCTGATAGACAGATCTTTGGGAAAATGTGCTAACGGCAGAACGGTCCCGGCTGCATCGTAAAACACGGATGCTCACCTGCCTCGCTAAACTGATGGTGGCTTTAATTTTCCACAATGCACAGCCTACAGTGCTGGCACAGGCTTAGGATCAAATGGGATTATGGGCATCATGGGAATTTCTTATTAAATTAGGGTTTACGTCAGGAAATACAGGACAATTAGATTAGGATTATCAAGTCTGTGTGATTTGAACAGTGATAACAAGATGAGAGAAACAGGCTGTGTTTTCTGTCATAAGTACACCAAACAAAATAACATTTTCACTGAAAGGTAGCGTCACAATAACCATGCTGTCTGTCAAATATGCCTCTTGTTATTTGAATTCAAAAGCTGATGGTTATGGATAGCTTTGTAGAGATCTGTCTATGTCAGATTATGACGTTATTTTCCGAATATTACATTGAGGCCTTCTGTTTTCAGACAGCTAATGCAATTTGTTCCAGCAGGAGTGATTTCGTCTCAGTTGTTTTAACTGGTTGTACACTGTATCGCTGTCTTTTCAGAGCCTGATGGAGGATGGGAAGAGAGAGACGGCGGTTAGCTTGTTACCCATGGTGCCTGAGGATAGCGATTCTGGGCGGACTTACACCTGCAGGGTCCTAAACCCCGCCACCCCCGCAGGTCGCCAGACTTCTGTTACCATCAACGTTCAGCGTGAGTGCTCGTTTATTTTTACTCTGTGATTCAGAACATGCAGCAGTTCTTTTAATTATGTAGGTAGAGGCCATAAGCAAGCCGGTTGTTTTTACCCGTATAAACAAAGAGCTTCTACAGCCCTGCAATTTAATATTTATGGAAACTATATACCGCGTTTTTTAAATTATTAAGAGTATTTTCTACCATAAAACTATGGCACATTGAAAAATGTATTAGTTTGAAACAAAAATAGCATAGAGAGTAATGTTTCAGTGTAAGTGTTCAAGAAAATGCAAGACTTGCCTTTTTTCAATTTAAAGAATATGTTTGCAAGGCAATGTACAGCTGTCTATAAAAATGCATATATGCAGGGTTTTTATGGTTAAACAGATGTGTAATTGAACAGGGAAATAGATTATAAAAAAGGATTGTGACTGAGATTTCCACACCTGGAGCTTGGCTGTGAAGTCATTGGGAAGGATTTGTAATGCCTCTATTGCAGCAGTGAATCTAATCCCACATGTTCCTTTTAGATCCTCCGTCTGTGACTCTGTCAGTTCAGCCTCAGACGGTGATGGAGGGAGCGAAAGTGTTGTTCATCTGCTCTGCCTCTGCCAACCCCGAGATCACAGGTTACAGGTAATCACATCTGATGTCACAACAGACTCAATGCATAATCCCAGATTATCCACTCCAGCAGATTAGATTCCAGGGCAAACCCCAAATTGGATATAAATTATAGTTAAAATGCTTTGGGCTTTAACGGATGTTGTTAATAGTCAATAAATTTGCCATGAGCGTTGTGCTGTTGGAATGTTTAAAGGAAATGAAATGTATGTTTGCCTGTTTAAAACAGATGGTCCAAAGGTGGGATTCCTATATCGGAGGCCAATGGCGACAGCCTGGAGGTTACAGTGGATCACTCCTACTTCACAGACCCTGTCTCCTGCGAAGTGTCCAACTCAGTAGGGAGTACAAACGTGAGCACCTTGGTGGATGTACAGTGTAAGTTTGCTCATGTTAGTCTGACTGTAGTGTCATTTGTCATCTTGCTTCTGTAAGCACATCTTTCCATCCTTTTAATTAAGGAAAAATGAAGAAATGAATAAGAAGAGAATTAACATTGTATTTTGAAGGGAAAAAACTCTTATGTGATTGTTTAATCACAATAAAATGTTAAACACTGTTGGATATTCAGTGAAATACAAGTTACATTGAATGAAAATGTTTAATAATAATGAAACAAGCATGAGACTCACTGCTTGGCTGTTGTGAAAATTCATTGTGGAGAGTCTGATAAACAAGAAATTGTATTATTCATTCCAGTCTAACAGCAGTTTGTAGTAATAATCAGCCCCCAACATACTGTAAGCTTGGCACTGCATGATAAATTCTCATAGAGGAATAAATAAGACATAAACAATAAACGATCACATCTTTTTCTCTTGAAATATGTATACATACATACATCTCCCCCCAATCACTCCTTCAGATGACCTTCATTTCCTTCATGTATTGCTGCATATTTCCCTAATAAGACTGCAGATGAGAACATTGTAATGGGATTCATGTTAGTTTGTGCACACAGATGTACTGTAATGAATTAATTCTTCATTGCTCTCTGTCTCTTGGATTCTGCAGTTGGCCCCAGATTGCTGACAGAACCTAAGCCCCAGACAGTGGACATTGGGATGGATGCTGCCTTCACTTGCTCCTGGACAGGGAACCCTCCCCTTACACTGGCCTGGACCAAACAAGGCTCCAGTGTGGTATGGTGACCTCTTCTCTTTTCATAAATATGGCACACCATCTGTTCAACAGTCCCTGCCACAGTAATCCTCTTTAAACCGTCCTGAGTTTCAGTAGATATATTTCTAATATTAGAGTGTGAAATGAGACCTACCCAGCTAACAGGAACATTCTCAGAATGTTGGCTTCTGTAAAAGTTCTGTCAATGTTATAACAAACGTTCTTGCAGTACCATTAATAGAATGTTTTTAACGCTATATATCATATATATAAAAAATGTTGTTTTTAAGTTGTTAGTGGAACATTTTAAAAATGTTACAGAACAAAAATGTTTGTAACAATTTGTTAAATTCTTAACAAAGCAATGTTAATAAATGCCTAAAAATGGATGACATTTAACATTTTTAATGTTTTTTGTAACTTAATGGAACATTAGGGAAACATTCTTACAAATCTAAAATTGTTAGTTAGGCACACATGGTTTTCGAGTTGGCTGGTCATTTTTGAGAGTGTTTGGGAGAGTGTAGCTATCCTTTTTATGGGAGTTTGGTCATCGGATAAACTGATTACCAGCCTAAAATGAAAGTTTAGCTTCAGTAGATTTGTGAAATGTATCAGCCAGTTCTCCTGTAAGTGTCTTTCTCCTGCCACTTAATCGGATTTCATAAAGAGCCAGAGAAAGCAAACAAAGAGCGAGAAAGGATGTAGAGGGAGAGAGAGAGGGCTACAAAGGCTGAAAAGCCAGAAGGTTCCGATGAGGCAATCAAGTTAATTCTGTCATGACTACACCCTTCTACCCTGCCCTCTCTGAGAATGGGCCGATCTGATTCCACAAGTAGTGCATTCACTTCATCGCCACAAGATATGGATTAATTGGCTAATACGATGAGTGCCGGCAAATGAAAAATCGTGGAGAGTGCTAAACGGATTAATCACAGTTTGCCGGCATTGAGATGGGAGGAAGAGCAGAGAGAGTGTGTTCTAATGATCAATGTCTTCTAACAAGTGACCACGGCGTGTACTAGTGCACCAGAGGCAAAGCAGCACAAGTATGTGCTCCCACTCTGAAAAACTGTGCAAAGGCGTTGTGGTTGGTTTAATTAGAGCAGCGGGTTGACTCAGAGGACCCAGGCTAGAGCGTTTTAGACAGTAATTAAGATTGCTGCAGACAAAATTACAGGCGGAGTCAATGCTTTCCCTTTGGTAATGGTGGCGTTGGTCTTTCTTGTGTGAGCCACAAGCAACAAAATGGATGACTGGTACTAATGGTAATGGCCGTCTCAGAGGGCCACAGCTCGATCTGTCTGGAACAAACAATGTGCTGTGTTTCTACACCGTCCTTGATTCCTGTGGAAATATTGACACGCAGTAATGATTTTCGTTCCGCAACTTGGTGTAAAGATAAGAGTTTAACAGATGTCGATATTAGGAATTTCATCACGCACATAAAGACGGTTCTGTCACACACACATCTGTGTTTTAAAGAGTTTATATTTATGTTTGGTTTGTGGTATTCTGTACTGTAAATTACTAGCATGTGGCTCTGAGGCAAGATTTCACCTGATGCCTTTATTTGCGGTAACCTGATGAGAAATGTCTTGATATAGCAATAGATCTGACCTGCTCACTTTTATTTCATGTAACAGGTGCTCAGCAACAGCAACACCCTGCAGCTGAAGGCAGTGATGCAAGAGGATTCTGGGACGTACACCTGCAAAGCCATTGTACCTCGGATTGGTGTGGCAGAGAGAGATGTAACTCTAACCGTCAACGGTAACTAAACACTGTTTTATTGTGTAGTTTGTTTACTTTTCCTCTGTCTCTTAATTTTATTCACATAAGCCTGGTTCCATAACCTAGTGAACTGTCTACCTAGAAAACAATTTCATATGCATGCACAGGCAAGCATCATTCTTACAGATGACCAGAATTCAGTGCAACAAAATAAAAAAGTTGGTTTACAATTTGGCATACAAAGTGAGGTCATGGGTTTATTCCCAGGGGACACACATAACATTAAGTCATTTTGGAAAAAAGTTTCTGCCAAATGCATTGAAATGTAAAAATATAAATATACCCCAAAACTAGTATTTCATTCAATACTTAAAACTATCAATAAAAATATTCTACTTTTACAATCTTTAATCTGAATCGATTTTTTAATCCAATATTTGCGTGTGCTAAATATTATGTATTGAATTGGTATTGTATTATAAACTTTTTATCTTTTTTGTGTATAATCGTGGTCATTATTGCACATACTGTAAGATATCAGTTATGAACTTCAGTTGTGTTTCACTCTCTGACACACAAACACTTCAGGTCCCCCCATCATCACAGCTGATTCTGTACAGCAGGCTATCAAGCATTCCAAGGGCAAGCTGGAGTGTCTGGTGGGCAGCAGCCCACCTCCTGACAAGATTGTAAGTACACCCTCTCATTTGGCCTTATCAAGACTCATCTTTCCCTGCACCCTTCCAACTCTCTTCATTCCTGTCTGACCATGTGTGTTCATATTTGACACCCACATAAACGCATAAATGTACGGTAACACAGCCCCGCTCCCCTATTAGAGAACCCTGAATGAGAAGGCTCATCCTGTATCCTCTGTCACCCTCAAGCGTGCCGAGGTAAACCTTTCTAATGCCAGGGTCTGCAGAGAGGTTCTCCAGCCCCTCGGCTCCTTCTCAATGCCTGGCAATTAGCGCGTAGTACCACTGACCCCCAGTGACCCCCTGTACGTGGGAAGATCTTTCAGTGGATAATTAGGATCTGGGTTGGAAAAAAAAAACATAGTGATGCACAGAGACTGATGGAAGAAGGATAATGTGAGAAACCATGAGCAAACAATGCTGCAGAGATGGAAATGAACAGAAAAAAACTCTTGGAGACAGTGATAGGTAGGGATTGGGGGTGTTATTGGTTGTTGTTCCTTCACCTCAGAGCAGTCGTGGGAGGTCTTCTCAGACATGCTATTTCACCTCTTTGCCAAGGAAGGTGAGGAAAAGAAACAATAGCTTGTTGTCTCTGAGTAGCTGTGAGACCCCAGACTGACCTGCTGCTAGACAGGAGCTGCTTGTATTCTTCACACATTTTTTCACAAAGCTGTTTCGCGAGCTGAGGCACAACACTGGTGGTAAACCAATTTGACATGACAGCGTAAAGGAGCCAAAGAAGAATTCTAATCCCTGACACTGAGCTTAAGACACTGAACATCTACTTCAAGGGTGATGAATCTTTTATTTACATGTATGCCCCAAACTCTGTTATGCTCGAAAAGCCATTTTAGATATTCTTTTGTGGTGGCTGGAATAGGTTTTAATATACTGATGCTTAAAGTCAGTTTAAAATAAAAACAGACCTTGTTTACATTTTTAACATGTTCCTGATGTTATGATGTGCGATTCATCCATAGAAACACAACATTTTTCATTGTTGTTGAACAAAATATAATTTGCCATTGAAATGTTAGTCCTTTATCCTCTCTGACCACCCCGTGTCGTATGGAAAGTCCACTCTTTATAATCCAACCATTCTTTTTAAATAAAATCAAGGGCCAAAATTGTTTCTGAGTGCTGTTTCATGCTTCAAAGGACAGTGTGTAAGACTGACTGTTACTCTACCTCACAGCTTACATATCTGTCTCTTCTTCTCCTAGGTGTGGACATTTGGGGATATGATGTTGGTGTCTGGTTCCTCTGGTCGTTTCTCAGTGCAGACGGTCAACAGCGACCGTGGAGTCCTCTCCTCACTTATCCTCTCAGAGACTCTGGCCCAAGATTTTCAGCTCAGATACAACTGTACTGCTTGGAACCGCTTTGGTACAGGCACTGCACTGGTCACTCTTGAAGAGCAAGGTATGGCTCCTTTAGTTCATTCTAAAGAATCCACATTTTTTATGTCAATATACAGAGCTTTATTCTCCACAATTTAGAATGATATTTATCATAACTAAAAATAACATTAACAGAACTAAACATCATGAGGTATTCACCTGTAATGATTTTTAAACCCTTCTATGTAGACTGGGTAGTTGGCCGATTTCATTATCCAGCATAACTTATATATTATAAAAGAATTAACTTTAGTTTTGTTAATTTAATGCATATATAGGCATAATTTATGTCTACAATTTAAGCTAATGTAAGCATAAACATGCATATCAAAAGGTTTTTAAGGCCGTGAGAAACATAAATTCAGGCAGTATGTCCAAACTTTTGACTGGGAATGCAGATCATGAGTGAAAAGTTTCTGCTCATTGCTCCAATTTAGTTCTCCAAGCTGAACTTCAAAAACAAAGTTAAAGTGAGGAAAGTGGCAGATGTTATAGAGTTTGGCTATGTGTCAAGCCGTGTTTGGCACCATCACTTTAATCATGGAAGGATGGATGATTTCAAAACATTGACAGTAAGTTGTAGAGGTCCCTCCACCTCAGAGTCCGAGCCTTTTATCCAAGATTAGTCATGGTGAGCTATAATCCAGTTTGAGTCAGCTCTATGCAGGAATCACATCTCAAAACACCCTACTACTCTGTGCTTATCCTAATTATACACCAGCAAATCAATATCATTTAATCAGGAGATGGTCCACTTAATGAATACATTCGTTCCATAACAAAGATATAGATTTTGAGCCCGCCTGAATTAAATCAAGATCCAGCGTATGCCGCGGGTATGTGACGCTTCATTGGTCGTTTCATTTCGTTATGCACGGCGCACTGGCTTAAATTTGCTTAAATAAGACTAAGAGCGTGGTGGAAGGCTTCAGCCTTTGTACTGGGAGACACCAAAAATAAGGTCTTCGCCAGCAATTTGCATCAAGGCAGCAGAGCCATGTCTCTGGAGAGGCAGACAGTGCTATCTCCTGGAATCTCTAATTAGATTACTGTTGGCTGCCTCGCTGCATGTCAGGGCTGGTTAGCCCTCTTCCACCCGAGATTAGAGACAATAGCTGGGTCCTATAATGCCACTGTAGATCACGCTAGATTAATTTCTATATGTGGCGCTTCAGTTTGAATGCGGTGTGGCAGGGCTCGGGAATACAGCTTCTCGCAGAACGCACTGACAAGTGGAGAGCTTCTCTCGAACCAACTGACAAGCCTATGATGAAACGAAAATGAAATCATCTCCAGGGGTGGATTTTGCTTCAAACTGTCAAGAACATGTCCAGGTCATATATTACGGCAAAATCAAAAGGAGAAAAGAAATTATGAATGAACCCTTTTCTTAGAACCATTAAGATTTTATGCCTTGTGACATTTTCGTGACAATTAAGCATATCCCCCCCCCACACACAATTCTCGATAGTCTACACTCTTATCTCAAAATGTTTCTTAAGACAAAAGATAATAATCATGAGATTAAGCACTAAATATATGATTATGGCAGAGTGTGCCATTAGTGTGGAAGGACAAACAAATGCGGTGTAGTTCACCTTGTAATAATGTAAAATGCATACATCTTAAAATATGCATGGTCTACACTCCAGTCGGGAGAGGTAGTGCTTTACAGATGTTATTCAGTTTAGTCACATTGTTGTCTTCTCTTGCAGAGGCTCTTCCCCTGCTTATCATCATTGGCGCGTCTGTGGGAGGAGGCTGCGTCTTCATCGTTTGTGTTATTACCCTGGTCTCCATCTGCTGTCGCCACACTGCTAAAGGTGAGGTTAAAGGTCACATGTCATCGAAAAACTCTTATCCTTTCCTCAAAAACATGATACAGTAGGAAAAATCAAATGAACTAACTAGACAGAGGTTAATTTTGGGGCCACCTTCTCTCCTAGAGCAGCATTGACCTTTTCACCCCTCTGTAAATCTTCTCACCGCGCACCTCATTAATATATCCACTGCGCTTTCTCTTCACCCAGGCAAAAAGGGCACACGTCTGTCTAAGAGTGACATCCGTGTACAAATCGTGCACAGTGATCACAATGCAGCGCGTGGAAATGATGATGAAGAGGATGTGAAGGAGCCTATGGTAAGCTGCTCTTTCAAAACCTTGCAACTATAGATTTACAGTATAGGCAGAAATGGCTGTTAAATCAATTCTACACAATGCAACTCCCTAGCTAACAATTTTAGGTTGTAAGAATGTTTCCCTAACATTTCCATTAAGTAACAAAATATTAAAAATGTTATTTTAAATGTTCTAGGAATGTTGTATTACCGTAACATTTGTGAAACATTCCACTAACAACTTAAAAATAACACTTTTAAAATACAATATGATAATGTTATAAATAACATTGATATATAATGTTATTAAAACATTTAACTAACATTACAGCAAGAACGTTTCGTTGATAACTCTGAGAGAACAGTAACAGAGCATTAGCCAAAGAGCGTTCCCTGTTGAGTCTTAACATTTACATTTAAGGAACTATAGGTGGGGGGGTGGCATTAATGGGTGCAGAAATGTAATATGTGGCTTTAATGAATATAGTGTTCAAAACAACAGAGTGTTCTCTAAGTCAAATCTCTGTTCTGGTGTCAGGCACCCAACAGCAGCGAGTCTCCAGGAACATCTCGCACAGAGCACAGTGACCTACTGGAGGAGGAGGATGATGAGAGATCAGATATCAAGGTATTCTGTTTCACAAAGCATGACTCTTTCAGTGAGCGGTTAATGTGATAAAAGCAAAAGGTTGTTCGTTGTTTTCAAAGGTTTGAGGAAACTACAGTACTTAATAGCGCTTGCTGATCTTTCATTTGTATTACACCACAAGCTTGGATCATGTTCAAGAAAACCGACAATGATTGGTCAACAGCTTACATGTAATTTATCTGTTCTTTTAAAGCAGCAGACAAATCCACTTCTGACAGTGTTCTCCTTTTTTGTTATTAGGACCCCACCAATGGCTACTACAATGTACGGGCTCATGACGACCGTCACATCACGAGAGCCGGTTTCTCTGAATATGCGCCAAATGCTCGGCCAGTCTACACACCCTCTCAGCTTCCCTCACCGAACCCCTTGTATGGGCAGTCCACTCAGCCTCGGATTTATGATTTCTCCCAGCGTTACGCCACAACCCCTGCCACACGCAACACCTATGAGCAACAGCCTCAACAACAAGCGCAACAACAGCAAACACCTACGACCTACCCCCAGGATCCGCTTTACACTGGCTCCGCCTACCTGCCTGCCACCTACGGCCGCGCCTTCACAAGCTACGTCAAGCCTGCCTCCTACGAGAAGGTTGATGCATTTGAGCATTCAGACGAAGCCAGCAAAGTATCCAGCTCCTCTCGTTTTTCATATGCATCTTCGCAAGTTTCGTCGGGGCAGTCCGACTACGGGCGACCTTCACAGCAACGCATGCAGACTCACGTGTGATTGGCTCCCTGAAAGACCCACATAGGGTCTTGCATGATCAGCGATACAAGGACTAAGACGTTCTTCTGAATTTGATTCAGAAAGGATTAGGAAAACTTTAAACTGAAAATCCAGAATGCATTAAGATTTGAAAGTTAGAAACGCGATCCTTGCTTTATTGCTGTCGTGAAATGATTGTTGAATCGCTGGGTAACTTCAAAAGGACTGACGTGCCACTCAAGCTTGAAGCCACCTTCTGATAGTTCGAGCTACTAATGTGATTTCCTTCGTTCAAATTCTGAACTTCAGGACAAATAAACACTGTCTTTTAATTCTTCTATGTGACACTTTTTTGTTCATAAAAATGTTCTAGCATTGACAATTCTAGATCCTGGAGAGGGCAGTGCTGTGCGAGAAAGGAACTGCTGACCTTTGTAAAAGGAGACAAGATCATGACACTATGCTAAAACACAATCAAAAAAGACATGAACAACAAAAAAAAAGTAAAAAATGACAAAAAATACATGTGTTTGTTGGCATGCTGATGGAATTGTGAGCACATTTGTGTATCAATGACAACAGGTCTTGCCTAAATAACGTGGCTCAATGTTTAATCCACAAAGCAGGGGAGCTTAAGGAAGTCGAGCACTGAAAGTTTTCCTGAAGCTCTATCTGCAGCACTGCTTTTGGGCTCTCAAGAGAGTATTTATGTAATGCCTCAATGGACTAGTGCAGGAAACTGGAATTGGAATACTTCGATGTAAGCATATGGACAAATCCATAAAATGTTTTTCTGTCTGTTTGATGGAAAGGATTGGCCAACCCCCAAAGACGATATCTCACAAATTTAAAGGTGTGGTCTTTCTTTTAAAGCTGTACTCTCAAAGATTTGTTGGAGAGTAGAGTTCAGAGTAGAGCCCATTTTGGGACCTTGGTTTCTCAAATGAAGCCATGTATTGCAAACCTAAATTACCACATGGCCTTGCGGTGTGCAGTAATACTCTTGTAATGTTCCTTTACGTGACCACTGTATGTTAAAAAGACAGAGTGTGGTAAGGTGATTGTTATGCCGACATTCTTGTCACTGTCAGGTAGCACGAACATGTTTACATAGAAAAAAGGACAAAAAGAAATAGCAAGTGAAATGCAGTACTATCCATATCCACTTAGAGCCACTCGACGACTGTAAAAATTGTTGGGAACTTCACTCCTGTCTGTTGCATGCAGATGATGTGTGTACGTGATCGTATTCAGCATTTCTTCTCATCTGTTTGTTCCTTGTGTAAGAAACCGCTTACTGCACCCTACTTCGATTCGATTTTGGATACCTGGACACGCAGGTTTCCGTACTGCCATTTTCCTTTGAGCCTGAACGGTTGGCTCCATTCGGAAAGATGAAAAAATCAAAATGAACTAAGATAGGTGAAACAAAACATTGCTTGTCTTTATTTTTATATTTTATATAAGCCTTAATGTACAGCGTGTAAGCTGCTTTATTGTAAAGTACCTTTCTATTTTAAATGCATATATCTATGTTTAAGTTGACGACTTTTTTTTTGGTTCACAATGATTTTTACCCCATGTTACCGATCCGTTTAAGAGAGGTCAGAAGTGAGGTGTCACGACTAATTGACTTGTTTTCTTCCCTTTTTAATGTTGAAATAATTTTATTTGCTAAAATGAGCTATTGTTGCTTGTAACTTTGTACACATATTTATATTTAAATAAAACCATTTCAAATAATAGCGCTGTGACTGGCGCGAGTCTGGCACACGTCACCGGGCCTCGTCAAACGTCACGACATCGCATGACGTAGCGGGTGTTGTGCGATTGTCGTCATAACATTATCATATCACATTTCATCACGTCAGAAGTAAACAACGTAAACAAACGAACTGACCAATCAGGGCCAACAGGGAACGTTCTCACAACGTTGGCTAACGTTTTCTAAATCTTCTCTCAAAGCCATCAGGTTATAGACCGTTCCCGCGGTATTATAATGTTATGACGTACCAAACAAACGTCATTTCTACGTAGTTAGTGAAAGGGTTAAAATAACGTTCCTGTAATCAAGCAACAACGTTAAAACAACGTTTCAAACGTCAGTCAGGTTTGTTTCTGAAAGGAGACGTTCACGCAGCCCAAAATTGTTAGTTGGGGTGTTTCGTTCAGCTTTTGTTTACAATCCAGCACGATAATGTTAATTATAAACAACAACAACAACAACAAATTAACGTTTATAACTCAAATCATACCTTCAATAATTTCTCCTCACCAGAACGTGCGCGCGAGTGACGTGCCATGACGCGTCATTTCCGTCATATTTGAATATTCGTGACGTATACAATCGCACAATAAATCACACACACACACACACACACATATATATATATATATATATATATATATATATATATATGTCAGGAAAGTCAGCATTGTAATACGTATCTTACCTCAGCTAATAATAAATAAAAATAATAATAAATAGGACCGAGCAGGTGTTTAAAAAAGTGTAAACATGTTTGCTAGATTTTCTTATTTGTGCATCATTATATTTACAAGTATATATATCACAAGTATTGCCCCATTAAGTAGTAGGTGATAGTGATCTTTGGTTGCAATGGTAACAAATTAGCATGTCCAATAAGACCTAATATTAAAGGCTGAACAATAATATATAAAACTCACACAAGGTCAAATTTAGCTTTTAATTAGTGCAACATGCAAGACTTTCACATCTGCCTTAGACATTCAGTCACAATAGATTTATGGAAATTTTACCCTGGATTCATTTTCCATTAATGCTTAAAGAAGGCCACTAATAGATTGGCTGAACTGAATTGCTTCAGAAAAAGTTGATGTTGGTCTTAACCATGTCCAATCGGATTTAATATTTACATACAGCAACAGTTTTTTTAAGTAGCCTACATTTGCTTTTGGGTGCGTGTTTCTTCGTTTGAAAGCAAAATTACACGAAAATCAACTCATGGCATTGTCCTCTGGCACAAACACAAAAAATGCAATAAGCAAAATGATGACAAATGTAAAAACCAGCATATTTTATTGCAAAGAAAACATTGTAACATTGTTAACTCTAAAATTTGAAACATTAAAACATTTGCAGTGTTAAAAAAAGACCATCAAGTCTTTAATCATCTAAATTAACAAGAGGTGGGGGGTGATATTTACATACGTTAGTCACCCAAAACACTTAAAGTGTCAGACACGATTACTGCAGTTTAACAAAGCTGACTGAAGATTTCCACAATGTAAAAATTCAAATTGAGAAAACCTTACAAGCCTTATGTAGGTCATAAATCATGATGCTACCATATTTAAACCTGTAGAACATAAATACAGCATCTATTGCTTGACATAAAATACAGCTTAAGCTTTTTTATACCTCATGGGAAATTAAATCACTACACTACAAACCCTGAGTATCTTACTAAGCAAGTGGACTTGCCATTGGATAGGAACTTTTCACATCTCTGAGGAAAACGGCAGTATAGATTCCTCAATACATTTGGGCCTCTGTGATGGAGAGACCACCTGCTAGGTAGCTTCAGGCAACAGCTTTGACTTTGATTGGCTGGAACGTTAACATGCTACAGAAGTGAGTGACCTACGCTGGCCTTGGTTGTATTGGCAAATGGATGATGGAAATCTCCCATTTTTACCTAATCCTCCATTTCAGAGTTTCTGCACTGAGGTCCCGAGATCACACAGATGTAAGCGAAATAAAGGTCAACCGAGGTGGGATGCTTACAGAAATTTCTAGATTGCAACGAAGCTTTTCACCTCAGCAAAAAGGAAAGGCTTTAGGATTGGAGCTGGTTCCAAAGCCTGAAACACAAAAGTCATTGTCTCCAAGAAATAAAAACAAAGGCACAATATCTTGGGCGTAAAAACGTAAATGATCTGAACAACATTATTCAGGAAAATAACAGCATGATCTCCATATAGTTGTAGTGGCAGTCTACAGGAGGGTTTGAACTTTAAGTGCTGTTTATAAAGTTAACAAATCTGAATCCTGATTCAACAACCAAAATGAATGGAAACACTTGAACTGCATCAAAACAAGGAAGCCACATGATGGTAAACTTGTAAAATGACATTCACAAACATCCACATCTGTGTATGTACTGTGATCATACTGGTATGAGTTTTTTCAACTTCGGTAACTAAAGCTGAATCCAAACCATTTTGACAATGTTGAATTCAAATTTACATGCACACAGCCATGAAGGCAATGTAGCTTTGGATTTAACAATTTGGACCTTTGATCAATTTTGTTTACAGTTTTGATGTTGTATCAGTCTTTGTGCAAGTGAGGTATGTATATATATGATGTTGGAAGTTGGAATGTTTTTGTTCTCCTTTGGATGTCGTACAATTCAGTTCCACTGTCCGCTATATAGACGTGATTTCGTGTATCCAGTCTCTCAGTTTGGTGATGCGCGTGTAGACTCCAGGCTTGTTTCTCTGAGCGCAGCCCTCTCCCCAGCTCACAATCCCAGCCTGGAACCATTTACCCACATCAGAACGGCATACAAGAGGTCCGCCCGAGTCTCCCTACAGAAGCAGAGACAAAAGGAGGAACGGAGATGATGATGAGAGAATCTGTTTAAAAAAATTGATATGAAAGGAAAAAGGTGTAGGTGTGTGTGTGTGTGTGTGTGTGTGTAGCAACTGAAGACATTTTAATTATTATTGTAATCACTCATCATTTATTGTTTTGTACTTCTAATTTAAGCTGCTTATTTACTGTGTCATTTCATTCCATTACAATTATTCCGGAATGATTTGTTTTGTCTGTAATACAATTTGGCTCTTAATTACTTTGCCAATATTGCAATGTAAACAGATGTGGCAATAAAGCATATTTGAATTGGGAGGTGAGAGGAGGAGGAGGGAGACAAAACAGCCAAGTGAATGAAAGAATATTACAGAGGGTGAGAAGGATGGAGCAAAGCACAAAGAAAAACAGAAAGAAAAAAGGAGAGGCAGAGAGCAATCACAGATCTATGAGGTTCTTTAACAGCACAGAAAAACAGAAAGGAGCCGCAAGACCCAGACCGGAACCTGTGTGAGGAGAAGGCGCACTAAGAAGATTACACCCAGAATAACAGTGACGCACAGAGCGTTCAGAAGGGGAAAACTAGATGAATAACAAGTGAGATAGAAGAAGAAATTATGGAAATCAGCTCATTTAAATATCAGGAAACAAGGTAGAATAATTAATCTTCTCCAGTATGAGGCTGTACACACACCGCAGGAAGACAACAACATTACCGGAATGCTCTGACAGCATTATGCTCATGTCATATTTGTACTGGAGGTGTTTCTGAATGAATAGAACAGGATGAAGAGAGTCTAGGCATGACAACATCTGAATGGCTATTAAACCACCGTGAATTCATTAACATTGAACAAATGTGTAATTTCTTATGTACTGGAGATATAAAAACGCTTTAATGAGAAAGGTGATAAAGGGGGACTTGTTTTGGAAGATGTTTGGAAATGCAAATGTATTGTTTTTCAATCTTTGTGCATCATTTTATATATACATATGTATGTATGTATATGTATATGCTGAGTTAAGCAGTTCCCCTACATCACACACACACAATGTGTGTGTGATGTAGGGGAACTGCTCAACATATACACATATATAACGTACACACATGCATTTTTTATGTGCGTGACAGACAAAGACAATTTTCACACCACAAACACAAGTGCTCAATTCCAATTTTTAGCTTGAAACTTTTGGCGAGGTTGCTAATGACAAATTTATTTCTGCACCCTCCTGTGCAATACGTCATACAGGGTAATTCATAAATTATTCTATAATTCACAGCAAGGGTAAATCATGAACATGAGTTATGAATATTGTGTCAGACTGATCTGAGTGTTCACATTGAAGTCCTGCTGTTAACACAATCTGAATCTGGGTGTTCCTGTAGCTCAGTTTTTAGAGCAATGTGTTAGCAGCGCAAAGGTTGTGGGTTCGATTTCCAGGGGAGCACACGTACTGATAATATGTATAACTTGAATGAACTTTGGATAAAAGTGTCTGCCATTTACATAAATGTAAATGAATACAAATTTGAATTATTTCCACATACAAAACTGGCCCTAATCACAACTGAAAATGTTCAGTGTGATTGTTCAGTAAACAAATCAAGATGTGTGTGTGAATGCAAAAAAGTCAGTGTGTGTGTGTATGGGTTTATTAACCATACACTGAGGACAAATTTGTATCTAAAAGTTAGTAAAATCTGACAAATCTTAGCAAAACCTCCTTTTGGGAATGTCCTCATTTGAAAAAACACTAAAATGTAGTAAACAAAGTTTTTATTGTAAAAATTCAGAAACTTTCTTAAGGGTGTGGGTTATAGTTATAGTGTAACTAGCATGTATAAAAACAATAGAATTCTATAGAATGTCCCCATTTAGATATTTAAGTGAATGTGTGTGTTCAGTTTCTCACCTGACATGCGTCCACACCTCCTGTGAGGTAGCCGCTGCACATCATTCTAGAAGTCACCTGACCCTCGGTCACCATGTTGCATACAGTGTCATTAATAATCTTTATTTCTGCTTTCTGCAGTATTTGGGCAACACTCCCTGTAACCCAAACATACAGAAAAACATAAATCCTAACAAGAAATGATTATATCAGTAATTATAATAACTAATATTAGCTTATTGCTTAAAACATTGATTGCACTTATGCTGTTACACAGCCATAAACAAATTCTGAGTGGTGCTACAAGTGACACAGAGACAAAGGACTTACAAACGTCAAACTTCAAAAGAAAAATGAGATAATAATTCAAAAGGTAGCTGAAGGAAAGAGGAAGCGCAGAGGGCAGCCCTCAGGCACGCAAGCTGTCTCACCTCCCTCTCGGAGAGTTCCCCAGCCCGTAACGAAGCAGGAGCTGCCAGCCGAGAACACATGAGAAGGTGCAGGCAGGCAGATGGGATGCACCGTGTTGCTGAAGTTCAAAGGCTGACTCAGTTCCAGAAGGGAGATGTCATAATCAAAGGTCATTGAGTTGTAGCCTGGGTGGGTAATGATGGTCTTCAGGTTACGCATCTGCACGGCTTTGTCGTGGTTGCTCTGGTCTCGTAGGCCACTGTACGACACCCAGTTGGGTACCAATTTGTAGCTGTTAGGAAAAAAAAACAGAGTAAGAAGAAGCCGAGAACAGAGTCTGTTTTGGGTGAAAGGTTGTTTTGACAGCAGATTTGGGCTGGACTGAGATAAGATTAGACTGAGTATACAGAGGCCAGGGTGCAAAATTTTACATAATTGGTTTAAATGGTTTTAAACTCAGCATGAATTAATGTCTAAAACCCATTTGTAGTTTTTTACAAACAGGATATTGAACTCAAAAAAAAAAGTATGCTGGGATTTTAGCTCTTGCTGGAACATTTGTCACTGTGTGACAGGTGGCTACAGGGGAGTGTTTGAAAACTAAAAGGGCTTGGTGACATCAAATGATGGAAAATTCATTTTAGATGCGGGGCAGGTTATTACATTTTGATGAAAGGTTACAAGGACAAGCAAGGTTATTCCTAAGAATAAACATTTTGATTTCACACCCACTTCAAAACAGGGTTCAGGAGCATGTATTATCTTTAATTCTGCCTGAGTGTCTCGTTCAAAGCAACATGTTGGAATAATACATCTAGGAAGTGAAAGATTTTATTGCATGTCTTGTGCTCCACCTGCTGACCAATGAGAATAAATACAAGGCTGGGCATGAATTTAGAAAAACTGTGTGTGGTTAAAATACTATACAGACAGACATAGATAACCCACATAGACAAAAAGGACACGCAAATAACATTAAGAACTGAAGCCCTGTAGAGACTTAATGTACAGCAGTGAAAAGACTCACCCTGAGTCTGTCTGGATGAAGCAATGGGCAGCGGACAGCAGCCATTTGTTGGAGATGATGGAGGCACCGCAAACGTGCCCTTCACTCTTGTAGTGCAGGCTCACCTGCCATGGCCACTCGCCCACGTCTGCGTTCTGCCCCCCCACAATACGGTTGTGCTTGTAGGGCCGGGCTCCGCAGTCTGTAACAGAATTACAGGAAACAAAGCAAGACTTTAAGGAGAGATCGCATTGGCATGCTGAGATGAGAGGTTATGAGGTTCTGGACAAGACCAGTAGGGAAAGATCAGAGGTTTGGCTACAAACACGCTTGAACAGTTTGGACTGGAAGATTGCGGAGTTCCTCCGGCTCTGACTTACAGAACCATTGGCCTTTAGCAGGGTCTCTGCAGAATCATAACAAGACAAGATATATAGAAGAAAAAGAGCCACACTGACTGATAAAATAACATGAGGAAGAAAAGACAAAAACTACTGTAGCAACCCGGAGGCCAGTAAAAGTATAAACGATGAAGAAATGTCAAGAAAAATTCATAAAGTAAAATGGTTGCCGGCTCCAAGTCTAAATCTTTTACACTAATTACAGCACTGCTGATAATACAGCAAGTTTCTTGAGATTGGAATTGTTTATAAACTTTGCAAGTTCACCAAAAGCTTATGAAAACACAATGGGAGGCCCACAACCTTCACATTATTAAACAAAGTCAGTAAGAGTGGGTGGTAAGACCACACTGTTATATTAACTGTATATTGCATTATAGTTATTGTTGGAATTTTTACAGGAAATATTTACAATGTGTATTTACAATGTATAAATATAATCCAATATGTATGTGTGTGTTTGTGTGCAAACTATTTTTGATGATTTATTAAATGAAATATTTTACCAATGGAAGGCACTTTATCTTATTTTCTCATTTGTATCTGATTAATATGATAATCTTGTTTGCAGCGCAGTGCAAACCAAAAAATACGACAGCTGTGAGAATATATCTTTCCTTGGTATCAGCATCTAAACAAAATCTATATCAACATATCTAACCCTGAAGTGTCTAAAACAGCAGCAAAAGCAAGCCAAATAAATTTCCTGAGTAGCACACGTGACTTACCGCAGCCCTGCTCATCCGAACCATCAGCACAGTCATTCTCACGGTCGCACTCTGCATTCACTTTGTTTATACACTCCTTGTTTTTACAATTGAAGGAGAAATCTGTGCACACACCGCTTGCTAAGGAGAGACAGAGAAGAAAGTGAAGAGAATGAAAAAACTTGGTAAACAGGGGAAATAAACATCAATTGCATCTCCTTCTGGACACCAAAGAGCTGCGCCTTGTTCACCGAGGCTTATCGATCCACCCTATTGATTGTGCGAAAGGTCACGTATCTTTGCTGAAGGATACAGAAACAATGAAGAACTTTGGGATGGAGTGGGTGGGTGGTAAGGAAAAATTGAGCACAGAAGAAAAGGGTAAAGCATCATTTCGGCACTGTTTCAGTCAATCCCTAAAGCTATTGTTCACAACTATCTATTTTGCATGACAAAGCAGGTTAATTATTACATGAATTAAGAGTGCGAGATCTTCAGTGGATAATTTGAATGCACATGTCAGTTAAACATCTGCAGAAGTGGAGAAACAATTCCAATTGGCAGAAAATGACACAAAAGATGTAAAATTCCTAGTGCCTCAAATCCAGCCTGTTTTTCAACAATACAATATCAGGATATTTTTATTTTAAAACTAACTAGGATTAACCTATTGATGAAAACGCGAAAATGTCATCTATAACAGAAAGTCAAATCCACTCACATCCTTGGCAGGAGACCTCATCGCTGCCATCTGCACAGTCCTTTTTCCCATCACATATCACTTCCTGTGGGACACAGGCGCCATCGCCACACTGCACCTCAGCCTTACCACAGTCTAGGTGGAGAAAGAGAACATCATTCTGTCCTTCTGTAGCAAAAGTAGCTTTAGCGAAATATCTGACATGACCTGAACAAGTACTATTCCTAATGTTTCAGATGTAAAATGTAACTTTATAAATTTAAATCTACAGTGACTCCTTTTAGAAAGAACATTCCAGAAGTGTACAGATTCTTAGCTGGAGACAAGATACTCACCACAATGCTCCTCATCGCTGTTATCACCACAGTCATTCACTCTGTCACAAACAAAGTACTGAGGTCTGCACAGGCCATTAGCACAGGTAAACTGACCCTCATCACACTCTGAAACAAACACAGGCCATTAGCACAGGTAAACTGACCCTCATCACACTCTGAAACAAACACAGGCCATTAGCACAGGTAAACTAATCCTTATCACACTCTGAAACAAACACAGGCCATTAGCACAGGTAAACTGATCCTTATCACACTCTGAAACAAACACAGGTCAGTAGCACAGGTAAACTGATCCTTATCACACTCTGAAACAAACACAGGTCATTAGCACAGGTAAACTGATCCTTATCACACTCTGAAACAAACACAGGTCATTAGCACAGGTAAACTGATCCTTATCACACTCTGAAACAAACACAGGTCATTAGCACAGGTAAACTGATCCTTATCACACTCTGAAACAAACACAGGTCAGTAGCACAGGTAAACTGATCCTTATCACACTCTGAAACAAACACAGTCATACACAGGTAAACTGAAAAGAAAAAAAATAATCCTCAAATCCAAAAAAAAAAAAAAAGGTTTGGTACCAGAAAAAAATCGCCCCCCACCCCCCCCCGAAACAAACACAGGTATTAGCAGGAAACTGATCCTTATCACACTCTGAAACAAACACAGGTCATTAGCACAGGTAAACTGATCCTTATCACACTCTGAAACAAACACAGGTCATTAGCACAGGTAAACTGACCCTCGTCACACTCAACAGAGACCTTCAAAAATCATGTAAATGCAAATTACATAAAACAACTTTTTGAGACAACGATCCAATTAAAAGGTCAAATCACTGTAAAAAAAATTAAGTGTTTTCCTGAGCTCTCTGGCTGTTGTTAACGAGGTGAGTATAGCATTAATAATCTGCCCATTCTGTCTTGTCATGGGACCAGAGTTGTGCGCCGTTTGGAACGGAAATGAGAACGTCTTTCAAATTCTAATTTAATTACTAAACAAGAATTGAATTTGAATAGAGGAAGCAACTGTATGGGTACAACATTATAATTCATAAAGAAATTTCCTTAATATATTGTATAATTAAACTCAATGCATTATTTAATGAGTTTGAAATTAAATTCTGATGTCATTTCCTTCTATAAAATTGCATGGCAACAATGTGTTTGACCTTATATAACAAAATTAAAATCTGTGATTATTGTTTAGATAATTAATAAAAATAAAATTAAACTTAGAACCTAAGAACTGTCAAATTAGTCAGAGAAATGCATTTTACATATCTAAGAATTAAAAGGCATAATTACACTGAATAAATGATTTTTGTCAAAATTTGTGTCACATAATGGAATTCCTCTTGTGTGAATGTTTCTTTATATTGCAATTTCTCTTCCCATTATTACAATTTAACATCCTGTAGGGCGCAAGTAATTTACTGCAATTGAAATTCCAACTGATTTGAAAGGAAGCCACTTTTTCAGCTTTGAGTTTTGGCCAGCTTTGACTGGAACGAGACTTACGACAGTTCTTCTCATCGCTCATGTCCAGACAATCGTTCCAGCCATCACAGTGAAGCTCCTTCTTGATGCAGAGACCCGAGGAACATGCAAACTGACCAGGACAAGCTGGAGACGAGCACCACAACATGCAAAGAGAAATTAATGGGATATTTCACCTAAAAATGAACATAAATAGTAATATAGAAACACCAGGTTTGCGTACGGTTTACAGGGTCGTAAGCGCTGTAGGTGGCCCTGAAGCCTTTGTCTGTGTAGGATTCATCCGAATGGAACTTCACTTCCAAGGTGTTGGTGATGCTGGACAACACAAATTTACCCCTCTCCCCACAATACCTGTTTTGAGGGAGAAAATTATTTTAACGTGATTCAAAAGTAAAGTATGCAGAAACATCAAAATCTAACTTAACATAAATCATGGACAGTTTTAAAATAAGAATTTCCAACAGACTGCTGCAGGCAGTTTTAGCCTAAATGAATACCTAATTCCAAACCAAGGCGGCAGTGAGAATAACTAACTTGTATTTCTGAAATGCTTTGCAAAACATGCAACAACAATGCAAAGGCGAAAAACAGTACTTACTTTTTACCCAAAACCTCAATGTAATCTTTGTGACAGGTGCTAACATCCACGTGTGGTTCCTTGACCCGAAACATGGTAAACTCCATCTTTATCTTCTTGCCCATAGGAACCTGGAGACAGATTCCACACAATGGTTCTCATGCTACATTTTAAAATATACTTTTAATTTTTGGGTGAGCTATTCCTTTAATTCCAAAACAACAATTCTCTCTTATAATGAAGAAGTGATTGTTACATTGATGTTCCAGATGCAATCCACTAAGGGAGGATAAAAACTAGGAAAAAGCGGAGAGGTGAAGTTTCCTGTAGGAGAAGTCAGAGTTGCTTCACAGCTTCCAGCTGAAGATGTCAAAAAGGAAAAATGAATCATGAAAAATGGCATTAAGTGCTTTTCACTCCTATGTAATATTCTAATGCTTTTCAGAATTTCAAGCAAGAACCTACAAAAACAAATCTGACTTGGATGCTAACTATACAGAATAAAAAGCATTCATACTACACGATGAAAGCACACTACAGGTTTACCAGCAATAGAAGGGATGGCCATGTAAACCCCTTTGAATCCTGGTCTCCGCACATTATCCGTCACCAGGTTAATGAGCATGATGTTTCCAGAAGAAACAACCTCCAGTGGATTTGTAGGGGGTCGAAGTCCACACTGTCTGTAAATGAAACACACAACAGAATTAAAACTGTGGCACCATAGAGAAAAATTATTGATTACTCTGATGTATTGAGTCTTTGATTCATATTCTGTATATGAATAAAATATTTTGTATATGAACTGTACAGGCTGCATTAAGATACTGTTAAACGTTTATATTAGAGTTAAATACTTCAGATTGTTTATTGGTTGGATCTCACAGCTCTAGATCATGTGAGATTCACTCTGTTCAATGTCTAGAAACAAAAATGATTATAA
This sequence comes from Chromobotia macracanthus, assembly GCA_036877525.1. NCBI lineage: Eukaryota > Metazoa > Chordata > Actinopteri > Cypriniformes > Botiidae > Chromobotia > Chromobotia macracanthus. Next base: position 2,353,910 of record JAZGTH010000080.1, on the reverse strand, counting down.
CTGAGCAACACAGTTAAACACAATGAGATTTCTTCAGTGCTGTTTAACTTTCACATTCAGTGCCGCTGCAGAGAAAACCACACATATACTTCCCTAATTAAATACAAAGTGTCAAGCGCATTATGGGTGATGTAATCTTGTGTTAAAATACATGACAAGCATCAAAGTCAAACAAGAATATCAAGTTTGTAAGCCTCGCAACAGAGACAGAGAGAGATACCTGGGGCGTAACAATGTTATTAAGAACTGCAGTTCCAAGGCTCACAGAAACTTAGTGTCACCTTGGAAACGGAGCAATGGCTGATTGGTGGTGTGAAAATTATGTTCTGAACCCACCGGCTTCACAATACAGTTTGTTACCTGTACACTTTGGGTGGTTTGTTTGTTAAAGTCAGGAAAATAAATAAATCAATCTAGAATAAAACTTTTTGCATGCAGCTGAGAGGCGCAGACGAGGTCAGGTGGTCTTCGCCAGCCAATCCCTGGCAGGAACTTTGAGGCAAACTATAAAAACTGAAGCTGAATTAAAAACTTGACTGTGGGACAACAGGTTTGCCAAGGTTTCGACAGCAACCCTAATTTTTCAGGTCCTGCTAAATCACAACTAAACTAAGAGCCTTTTAGGAAACTTTATACTTTAAACTGTATAACTGAACTTGATAGTCTAAACCTTATAGTTGATCTATTGTCAATAAAATTTAATCAAGCCTCATATTGAGAGAGTTGGGGTATGAAATGAAATTAAAAATTGCACTTAATGCCCCTGTGGCTCTTTTGCCCTTGATATTTGTTTTATAAATGTTATTGAATTATTTATAATCTGAGTCGGGTCTGACTCCCCCAGAAATGCCAGTCTGACTTCAACATACATAATAAAAAGTATGTAAAGTAATCTGAAATTTTATGGGTCAAACAGAGATGGCAATAGTGAGGCAGAAGTTATGGATTGTGACTTTACAAGCTACAAAAGCTCCACCATCCCAGAACCCACACATGTGATTTAGTAGCCAGGTCCTGTACTTGTGATGTAAATGTAAGTTAAATGGACATTTCCCACTACATCAGACCCAACAGTTCAAATGATAAATCATTATAAACATACCATTGCAAATTCAATTAAGGTAAAGAGACCATTTTGAACACTGATCTGTTATGTACTCAATAACTGATTGTTCATTTTTAGGGTGAACTGTCACTTTAAGAGTGAAGACGCAGCAACTCACTTTGTGATGGCCTGGCTGCTGTCAGGACTGAGGGAATTATAGATGGCCACATAATCATTGGCACAGTCATCCTCCACGTTGAAGGACTTGAATTTGATGAGGATGGCGTGGCCCTTAGGGGCCCGAATCTGCCATTGGCATCGGGAGTGGGCAGGGTATTTATTAGGGTGGTCAGGAGACGCAAAGTCCTTCTGGGTGGTGTCTGCCTCAAGATCGTAGAAGCATTTCTCTGAGAAGAAAAACAGCAAAACAGAAATCACATTTGACTTTTCAGAAGATCAGACCATCATGACATTTTGTTTTTCTTTCTGAGAGGCACATGACGCTGGTACAGCAGACCCACAATATTAAACATGATTTTATTTGAACCATATTATATAATATGTTAATGTGAAATCTAGGTGATTTTCTAAAAGAGTCTCTGAGATTGAAAAGCAGCTTTCCAAGTTTCCTGCACTGCTGTGCATGGACAGGTAAGTGTAAGGACAGAGAGAGAAATACAGAAAGCATGAGATGGAGGCAGGCAGGCGTTTTTCAGTGAGTGACAGGTAAAAGCTCGGCAACCCAGGTGGAAAATTACAGAGCAGCGGTGACTGAAATGGGACACACTTTACTCACTGAATCTGGGGTCCCTGGCCATCCGAGGGTCTGTTTCTGCAGAGAGAGAGAGAGAAAGAGAATGATGCATGCTGTACTTTTTATGCCCTCCTTCCTTCCATTTTCCACAAGCCTGTCAACTATTCTATTCCTCCTGCTCTCCTGTCTCACCTTGACTGTGATTCCAACGTTCACAAATACCGCTTTCTCACAGTACACAGGTCTCTGTACAGAGACATCATTTTGCGCAGGGCACTGAGGTGTCAATCAGGCCTGGAGCTCTCACATACGCAATGCAAAGGGGGACAAGAGCAAAACAGCCACTAACTGCTTCCTTTCAGAAAGCCAGAATCACTCTGTTGCATTGAACTGCACAGTGGAGGCAACACAGGGATTGACTGGCTACTAAGTGCATTAAATGCAATTGTCTGTAATGGTAATACAATAAAAAGGTCAGCGTGCTTTTAAAAGGGTCATATCACACATTTTATCATTACATTTGTTTCCGCTGAGGTGCACTTAGAATGATAGACAATATTTGTGTGTCATATTTGAGTTTTTCCACCTTTTAGTTTTTTTGTTGCAGTGTTGTTAAGACTTTCATGTAAATGTGTTTGCATGTAAAATAATCAACAGAAGGTGTGCGGTCAGGTCCGATATAATTTGCACTGCCCTGTGTAATAACAGCTTCTTTGCAAGTTCTGAATTACATTGACAGGTTTAAAAACAATCCATCCAGAAGCATGCAACACAAACTGTCGAGGTTAGATTAAAATGTGTTAGATTAAAATAGTATAATAAACTTTTACATTAAAGAATTCAGCAAAATCTTATTTCTCATGATAACCCCTTTACAGAAGAGCCGAATTAAAAGCTGCAATCCAACTTTTGCCTCTCTACTGCCATCTCTGTTTAAAACATAATATTGCAGGCTACCTGTGAATGTATTTCTCTCACATGGATGACAAGTTTAAATTCTAAACAACTGCTGTAAGAACAAGCTACAAGATGTAGTAGCCAGATCTTCATCTTTTAGTTCACAAACGAACAGTTCCCACAAAATCGGACCCAACAGCTCAAATTGTAAATCAGTATTATAAACTTACAATTGAGGGTAAGGTTACAAGACAATAGCGAACACTGATCTGTGATGTACTTGCGTAATAACTGAAAAGTTATAGATTGCAGCTTTAAGGCACAAAACATGAATTTGCTGTATGAGCCGTATACTCTCTTAAGTATCTTACGTGAAGCAGTGATGTCTGTGTCAGTGACGGCGATGTTTCCTGTACGTCTGCCCTCCGAACGGATGTTCCTCCTCAGGGCCTCCACCACACGCTCCTCCGTCAGCTCTGGAACGATCTCCTGATCGCTCTCAGGAACAATAAACTTGCTCCAATGATACGCCATCAATCCATCGCTGTATCCGTCATGATGGTTACAGCATATGAAACGTCAAACAAATGTTAAAACCAACAACGACTGCTTATATTTTCTAAAGAGAAACTGGTGCTGGCCCATGCCAACCCCATCACCATGATGATAATGTGTTCTGAGTGTTTTTAGCTCATGTTTCTATGTGGTTGCCAAGAAGAGCTGCACTATTTAAAGTAATGTTCTTGCCCAAAGCACAAATGGTCAAGGACAAGGTATGTGACAAGTTTAAGACTTATGGTTACGGATTTAAACACACCCTTAATTCTAAGTATAACAATAGTAAATACAGTAAGTGTTATAGCTATAGTTATAGCCATAGTTGTAGTAGTAATAGTTATATTAATAGTAATAGTTATAGTTATGCTTGCCCTACCAACCAGCACTATTTGTGCTTGAAATGAATAATTTGTAATCTATTAGGGCATTTTTTACCCCGATTCAGTGAGACAGGTAATTCATCTCCATCACTAAAGCCACTACACACTCAAATCAAGACTCAGTTTAAAATTAATCTATTCTTTAATTTAAGAACTATTCTACAGTGTTTAGATTGATGTTGATGGTGTTTAGCATGTTATAATTCAGTCTGTGAAGACAAATGAGCTCATCTGTCTTTAGCTCAGCTTTACCTGAAGGCAGTGATGACCGACTTGTTATAATATTTGGAAAGGAACGGATCTCTGGTGAATGTGTCGGTCATCTAAAAAAAATCAAACAGTGCAACATTTGTGACTGATTCCAGCATTAAGATTGAGATGATCAAAGGCATGCAGTGCTAGAACAGGATTAATTACGAAAAAAGGAACAACTGATCCAGGATCAGACTCTTGTGTGTGTGTCCATCACATTTTAAAGAGGCTTAACAATCAAAACCTACAGAAGCAATCCTACTTTATAGTTTCTGCAGTGATAAAATACTAAACACATAATACATGAGAAACAATAATAAGTGCATGAGAATAAAACTTTGACAATTAACCCCCCCCCAACACACGCTTAGTAGCTTAGTAGCTGTAAAAAAAATAATAATAAAACTGTCATACAAAAATAATGAGATGATATTTCAGTTTAATAATAAACCTGATTTTAATAACCTGATTTCTGTATTACAATAACTGGATAAGATTCCTGGACGAAAATATGCTTACATGTCCTACCAATGTTACCATGCAAAAATGGGCCTTTATTAACTTTATGCAAACTATAATCTTATTCTTTTTTTCTTTTGATTTTGGACTAAAATATGGCCTGGATATTTCTTTGTGAGATTTACCCATAAATCAACCTCCAGTGTGACTAAACCTCTTTATATCGCAGCAAACCCCCTAACGAGTGTACCCTTGTTAAACAGCTCTGCAGGGAAATAGGAAGCTTGTTTTCTGAGTGCTGTCTGTTTGCTTTCCAGCATGAATGGGGAGAAATACACATATTTGACAGAACATGCCCTTTGAGACGAATCTGACGGCTACAGATGGCTGTAAACTAAACTAAACAGTAATGGGTCTGCTACTATAAAGCCCTGTCTATTTTCACACATATTTTGCAGAAGATAATGACTATATACATCATAGAGAGACTGTGACGATTAAAACAAAGTCCTGGTTGCCTTGTCTAAGAATAACCAGGAACGTTGCCACCATTCTTTGAAAATAAACAGAGCAACATGAGCATGGTAAAAAGTAATGCAACGCTCACAGCATCATCCTGCAGGCATCAGTAGCCCTCACATCCGCTGTGTTAAACGCTTCATCGGAGCATTAAACATTGCTGTTGTCATGGCGATCACTGCATGTCTTGTTTTCGTTGCCGAATATGAAAATCAACAATTAAACTTTAGTGAGCTTCCTCGCTGCCTACTGCCCACACAGACAGCTGCCTTTTGAGCCAGCATCCTTCAAACATGATGGAACCTCATAAGTGACTTTGGAACACTCTACCTAGGCAGCAAATCCAAAACTGCGCAGCAGCCAAAAAATGGCAAACACTGTTTCAGAAGATGGGAAAGGAGTATGAGCCAGGACTAGAAATCAGGTCGCCTGAAGCGCTTCTGCCCAACATGTTGGCGCACAGACCACTCGGTTATTGGTGCCAATTTCTCTCGATTATGTGGTTAGTTGTGTCATTATTAGCATTGTTTTATCCTGACAGAACAGACCCACAACTAGTTGCTTCTATAAGATTTGTGTGTACATACACTATGAATGCATAACGTCAACACTCACAATTCCCTCCAAATCCCTCGCTACCAGTTGGAATTCCAGGCTTTCCGGGTTATCATATACTGGGCTGTACTCCGGTTTAAGAAGTCGGATCTGACCGCTGTAAACCAGCATGGATGGGCCCTGTTTCGTGAAGGTGGAGTCATTTTCCAATTCTTTGGTCCTGACTGATAAAAGACAAAGATTTTTGTTTTTATTGGTTGTATAATTCATGCAATGCAAATAAATAATTCCAATACTGATTGTGACAGTACGGTGTACATTGGATTAAACACATGTCCACCGATGCAGTCTGTACTGTCAGTTTGAATGTGTTTAGTATGGCAAAGGTTTGCAGGAGGTGACAAATAAAGGTTTATACCAAGAAAGAGCCACAGAAGAAATCCCACCACTGCAGCCACCACCAGCAGGGCGGTGATGACGCCCACGACCACACGGGTCTTCCGCTTCGATGTCATCTTCTGTTCATTCGTCAGGAAGGTGACCTGCTCATGATTCCCACCTCCCTAACAAAAAAAAGAGAAAGGAGAAAAAAGCATTTAAACAAATGCAAAATAATAATAAAAAAATAGTACTAATGAATAAAAATAGTGATCGCATTTCACATCGCACAAACACATGATCACACATGCAAAACATGTCACCATGTTTCACGTGATTCCGTGGGATTGTGTGGTTTGGAATATTTTTGTGTGAATCCCATGTAAATTCCCACTGGAAACCCATGGAATCACATGTGAAACACGGCGACATGTTTTGCATGCGTGATCAAGCATGTTTGCATGTCGAGTTCACGTGTCTTTTCTGTGGGAATTAGGCCAAAAAACTAATTCATTTAGTGTTTTCTTTACAAGTCAACTATTTCTTGAATTTAATGCATACCGAGTTGAACTTTGTGACTTCAAGCCATGATATGCAAGTTTGTTAACACAGAAAGAAAGAGAGGGACGCAGGAGACAGCTGTGTGAATGAAACTAATCACACAGTTCAGATGCACAGTATCTGCTCCCCTAGCTTTTCCTTCTGTCTGCATTAACAGCAATAGTCTATCTAGACCAGCATTTCCTTCCTTACAGTCCATGTGCACTGAAATTCATTAGAACCGTCAACGCACTGCCAACACACAACACAAACTAAACATGTCTAAAGATGCATTCTGCATGGCACTGCTCGGCTGGTTTCGTCTTAAATTTTTATCAGAGCAACGGTTGCTACAAAACAGAACAAATGCGAACGGTTAATCCATGCTACATTTGAAATAGAAATGAAATGTCAAAGAAAAGGCAGAACCAAACATGAAGCCTCACACACACATCTACATTACATAAGGACATTCCCTAGACTTCTATTGTTTTTATACACCGCTAGTAAGAAACAATATAACCTAACTCTAATGCACACTCTAACCCTAACAGAAAACGTTCTGCATTTTTACGATTTAAAAAAAAAAAAAAACTATATTTACTTTATTCTTGTAGTGTTTTTACAAATGAGGACATCCACAACAGGAGGTTTGTTGGGTTTTGCTGACTTTTGGGTACAAACTGGTCCCCAGTATATGATTGAGTAAACTGACACACACACACACACACACACACACACACACACACACACACACACACACACACACACACACACACACACACACACACACACACACACACACACACACACACACACACACACACACACACACAGCCTCAGGCAATATTCACTTTTATTGCAGATTTTATTGCACAAAAAACAGCAACATTCTTTGGAATTTATTTTCTTCAGATCCTTCAAAGAAAGAAAACGTTCGTAATGACATGATTATGAGTAAATGACAATACAGCTTTTATTTTTGGAGGCACTAACCCTTTAATGGAGGTAGGCTGTATATCACACCACAACAATTGCAAATTTGCAGGAGTGAGTGCAGCGTGCAAGCTGTCCACCCGTCCCCATTTCCCCATTTAATTCATCAATTCATACACATCAGTTCAGAGTTCCTTCTGCATCAACACAAGCACAGACTGGTTTTGCTGGCCTGCAGATTGCAGCATCGCAACAGGTTTGGCCCGTTTCTGTGACCTTAAACACACATATACAAACACAGACAGTTACATGACATAACTGAGTCAGCCCTGAGTGTCAAAACGACTGCAGCTTAAGACAATTAGAAAATGTGTCTAAAAGAGCTTAACTTCAAATCTGTATAATAATCCGATCTCTAAAATGCGCCTCCGGCCTTAGGAATCTGTTTGTTTGTTTGTTTTTACCATCCGCCAGGAATCAATGAAGTCATTAGAAATATACTAGTACATCTTTTCTAAACAAGCAGCCCTGCAAAACCCTGCAAAGTGACTTCCAATATAACCGCTTCCCCTAACTATCAGAGAATGTTATCAGCACGTTGGCTAACGTTCTCGAAAGTTCTATCAAAGTCGAAAAAATGTTTCTGCAGTAACATTAGTAAAACTTTTCTTAACGTTACATATCATATTTTAGAAAGTTTATTCTTAAGTAGTTAGTGGAATGTTTATGGAATAAAAGAAAGCTTGAATAAAAAGTTTGAATAACGTTCTTATAATCAAGCAATAACATTAATACAACGTCTAAAAAACTGGGTGTTTTAAACATTCCTAGAGCTTTCAAAATAACGTTATCGTTTTTGTTACTGGAAAAATTATACATATAATACACCCTCAAACTGTTAGCTGGGTAAAGGCTCAGCAGCAAGAGAAACCTCATGAAAACTTGTTAGTAATCACTCGTCATTACCATCAAATGAAAGATTGTTGATGTCTTGCCTTTTAGATTTTATTTGATGATCATATGCAGACATACACTTTTGCATCTTTGAAATGTAATTAATTGTATGCAAAAAATTGACCATCCTTCTTCTCAACCCCTCCCTCCACTGCAAACAATCAACCTATAGGAGGCAAAAAAAGACAAGATAGAGGTTCACCTGTGCCCATGTGATACAAGATAACCAATAAAAAACAACAATGAATTAATGCCACTACACCACCAACCCCAAAAACAGTGACATAACTCTCATTTAACAGTTCTGGCTTTGTTTTGCTTCGGTTTGTGCTATAATTGTAAAGTCGTGATTAGTGAACAGTCCTGAGATATCTGAATGGATGGTACAGGCAGAATTCCTAGAGGATGTGACGAACAGTAAAGACTCTCTCATTTCCCCTCCATCTCTTCTACACACATACAAACTCTTGACTCCACAAAGAAAGCTGTAATTGTCTATAAATCAGCCAAACTCTACCGCAGAGGCATCACAGCAGACCTAAACAGGGACTGCGGAATGATCCGGAGCTTTAAGCACTGCACACTGTGCACATTTTAACCAAAATCATGAATGTGCATGGTAAGGATGGCTGTTCAATTAAAAGTGGTTAGAAATTTGAGAGCATTCGCCCTGGGAGACAAGAAACCTGAAGATCATTATGGAGCAAGAATCACATTGGTATTAAATCAATTTGTCAGGCCTGTTAACCCTCCTTAAGATCTGAGCTCGATTACAACAGCACGTACGATAACTCACCGCAATTAAAGCCGTTCTTACCGTAGCCCGGCTGGCACCCGAGCTGCCTAAATTGAATTTTTTAATAGCTATCATGGCATAAGATTAAGAGTATTATTGGTGAGCGGGGGTCATACGCTGCTGTGGGCCTCTGTTATCAGTCACAGAGATCGCTGCCTAATAACACCATTACATGCAGTGATTTTACCCATAACCCTCTGCAAAACACCATAGTGAAGATTTATGGCTTTCAGTTAGAGCCATAAGCTAAACTGTACCTTCTTTTTCTCACTTTTATCAGACAGGGTAGACAAATCTAATTAGACGGCCCTCCACAGGTGTAATCTGCATAATGCAAGAGCGTGTTTGTTCTGCGAAGTGAGAATTGCTCAGAAAATGGAGTGATAACACAGTAGTTAGAGATTTAGACAGGCATCAGGCTTTAAAATGGAACAAACAAAACAGGTTGTACTGTGTATTGAATTAAATACAAGCTCAATGGATTTAATATATTGTATAGAAAAATCTGTTTAATTACGCTTAATTAGAATTTCAAGCAAAACTATATAAAATAATAATTATTTTTTCAACATAATAGATTTTCCAGTACAATAATATTTCAGTTCATTTAAACATATGCAAACTTTAGCATAGTTAACTTAATGAAAATGTAATCTAACAATACATATATTCTATACATACATACTCTAATAAAAACAGCATACAGGGTAGTTAACCTGGCCATGCGTGTCATACTGAAATTTATTGAAATTGATCTTAGTAAACCAGAGGGAGAATTAAGTTTGGGAACACTAAACTTTTGCACTTACAAAAATCAATTTTACGACCAATGAATTGTTCAAATTTTCATTAACTTTCCAGGATTTGTCCAAGATTGTGATGTGACGTATCCCTGCTGTAGGACGTGTCGTGCAACTTTCAGACTTTTTTTAGTGCTTGTATAATTCATGCAAATTAAATCATTACTGAATTATGACATAAGAAGAAAATATGCTATTGAACATCACATTTGATTCTTCTGTTTGGCAAAAAAAAGACACAGTTACAAAACTACAGTGGCTTGTATCTTAAAGAATTTGTGAGTGTGATAACCCATCGTGAGGTGTGGCATTCAAGAACTGTGAGATGTGACCTATATATGTTTGACTATTTGTGTTTCCCACACAGAAATGATTGACAAGCATAACCAAACCTGTTCAACAGGCTTCAAAACGAGGAAATTACGAAGAGCCAAAATAGAAAATACTTTCTTTAACAGGAAAAACTTTTAATCATTGTTACCCTCATCAGATCACACTGATAAGTCATATGGATGCAACAGAAAGCTTATAAGATTCTTACTGTTACAATTCTCTCTCTCACCGTAGATACAGCACAAGCTGTTGACTCAAATTGTTCTTATTTGACTTTCTCATTCGCCGCAGCCGATTGGCACTGTTTGAATTTGCTTTAATGTGTTTGCTTTTGCATCAAATGTTTCCCTGCAAACTGAAGTCTAGCATTAACACCTAAAGAAGACACTCAGATAAATGTTCATCAACATTAAATTGCCAAGATAAAAACGCAACAGGAACAAATCATGTAAACGAATAAGTTCTGTGCAGCACAAACACCCAAAGTCTTGGTCAGGTAAGCAAATCGGAAGCTAGCTTGGTTGTTCTCCTATGTCAAAATAGCATTCGTGCTGGAAAAAAGCAGTTACCCAACATCCTTCAGGCCACTTGGCTGTATTTCAGAAATTCACAGAGTATGGCAGTCACATGACCAAAGGGACTATGGAAAAATAAACTGGAATTGAGACAGAGAAATTTTCATGCCATTCGACGTCATGAAACTTTTGTTGGCAACACACACACATTACTGGAGAAACATCTGCGTTCCACAAAAATATTGCATTTCTTCAGAAGTCTAGCTGTCTAGTATTGCTGACACAGATTTAAATAAGAGGCCAGTAAACAGTGACGGGGTCAGTCAGCTGGAGAAGAGACTGAGAAACCTTCTAAACAACACTATGAGCAATTAAACTAGAATTGAGAGAACCCCCCTGAGGCGAGCTGAAATATTTTAAGATAAGAGAAGGCAATTAAAGGACGGCTGAGAAAATGATGCGGTCGATATGTTTGTCCACTGTGTGCTAGATAATTATACTATATTAGGGTTAAGGTTTATTAAAACCTAAAGTTTTAAATTAGTTGATGTTTAGTTTGCAGACAGCAACTTCTGTGATGCTTTTAAAATGATGAAACAAACAAACTCAAGCAAGGTTGTCTGTGAGTGTCCAGAATTTGTCAAATAGAATTTCAGCACTGGTATTACATTAAATGTTGGCAAAACTCGGGCTATGTAATTTGAATCACTGAACACGGATTATGTAATGATTCATGAAGTCATCCTGGTTTGTTAATTAATAAACAAAGAAACATGACAAACAGGAAATGATAATCATTTGACATTGTTATTCCGAATACCATTCCATTAAATGCTGCATGAAGCCAAAACTGAGAAGTTAGTCCATGTTTGTTAGCTATTGCACTCCAAAATTTCAATCAAATTAACTTTTAGCAGATATGCATATGAAAAAGTCCCAAAAACCATACTCTGAACTTGTAAGAGGTCACAAATGTAACGAAACAGCTTTAGGTGTGGTGAAAATCAGGAACAGGCGAGGCATAAAGTAAAATGTTTCAGCTCATGCTTGGTCTTGTTCATGTTTTTTTGTAATTAAATGACCTACCACAAATCTTTCCTCTTTCAGCAAACAAAAAATGATTTTTTCAACAATGCCACATAGGAGTAAAAAAAATTAAGATACATTCTGCCATTCTGATTGGTCAATAACCTCCTCACATTAAATGAAACTGCACGCAGACAGAGAACGAATCATTTCAGAGTCACACAAGGACACGATGAATCATGAGAGATAAAAACAGAACTGACTGAAATGATACAGTGTCTATATACTGGCTCATCTACCAAAGAAAGAATCAGTGCCAGTACAAAGCATTTATTAAATATCAAGGCCATTTATACTGATAGCTGTTCTTGTTATACTGTATGTTCCCATAGCTCAACTGATACAGCATTGTATTAGCTGTGCAAAGGTTGTGGGTTCGATCCCCAGGCAACACGCGTAATGTTAAAATATATAACTTGAATGCACTGTAAGTTGCTTTGGATAAAAACATCAGCCATGTAACATCATGTAATGTAATGTAAACATTAGCTCAGATAACCAAGGCCTAACACATTTATGTAAAGCTGCTTTCTTAAAGGGACAGTACACCCAAAATATTAGGCAGTGAGGGTGATTTTAAGCTAATAATGTTTTCAAAACCCATCCTGAGCTTCTGTGACTACAGAATTGTCATTATTAGGTTAACCACTGAAAGTGTGTGCAGCCCTACATCTAGGGCATTAGCTTACATCTAGGGTGTTTATATTTGAATACTGTCAGAAGCAGCGATTTTGGCCTGTGTATTTTTGCCTTCCTAAGAACAGATAGAAGAAATACCATCCATTCCAAAATAAACGTATGCTCCTCTCATCTGTATTGTTTTTTGGAGAACAGATACTGCAGATCTAGGGCAGATCAGGATGTGCCTGACTACAATATCTAACCTCTGCATCAGGAGTCCACAGCCCAAAAAAAACTCATTATACGCAACCAAATTTAACGGTATTGGCCCTCAAGAAATAAAAGCAAATCTTTCAGAAGAACAAATCTATTAAAAAAGCCATTAAGTTCAAGAGACAGGAAAAAACAGGCAACAGGCTCGAAGGTTATTTTTCAGAGATATCACAAACATGAAATATTGATAATCAAATCATGGTTCACAAATGGATGCTGGGCTATAGTATGTCTTATAGGTTTTAAGACAACTGTACAAAACATTGTCAGGAACTTCTAAGATTCCTGGCTAGTGTATCCTTGTAAATATAACGGCAGAAAACAGAATATTTGATTCTTATCTATAAAACAAAAATTGGAAAGTTTATATTTCCTTGCAATTATTTTGAATCTGCTTTGTTCTAGAAAATCTACCGTAATGGAAATTTCATACGCAGGAGCACGAAACCGAAATGCAAATGCTGTGCTTTGGAGGTATTTGAGGTTTCTGGCAATCAAGTTGCAACAGGCCTGAGACACAGAAGAGACGGTAATACCTGGAAATCTCCAGTGGGTGTGTTGCACAGCAAACAGCGTACATCTGTATCCACCATCTTTCCTAATGCAGTGAAGGTCATGCTCATCCTAAACCAAATATGCTACATCCATCTAATTCACCTCAACATATTTTGCTAGTTGGTCATGATTAAACAACACAGAGAGTCGGTCAAAGCATCAAGTTAAAACACAACCCAAAAAATGATTCATCAATGTAGAAAACTATATACAGAACACACCTTTGTTATGTACGTATGTGCTTAACTAATGCAGGCAAGACAATGCATCTATACTGCAGTGCATAAAACACATGCAGTTGTAAACGTAATGACTTCATAAGAAAGACACTGGGGTGAAATCTCATACAGAGGTTGATGAAGCTTTGCAATGAACCCCATTAGAACCTTCACATTTTATGGCTGGTTGAAGGGGCGGAGCTAAAGAAATGAGATACTGGTGATGTCAGTCTGAAATGAAAGACATTTTGTTTAAAGATTACAATCATTTTTTTCTTTGGAATATGTACAAATATGATCATTTGTAATACGATGAATTGAAAATACGATACTTGAACCAAACAGAATCAAAACATCACAGAGGTCAGACTTTATGAAATGGAAACCAATAGAGGCAAAAGCAAAAGCAAAGCTTATGTTAGGAATTGCTTATGTTCCTGTATCTGAAATGGCAGAACATGCTGCTTGCAACACCAAAGTCAAGGGTTTGATTCCTGGGCAGCACAAAAACGTAAACCTTCAGTCTGTAATTCGCTTTGAAGAAAACCTGCCAAATGAATAATGTAAATGCAAAACGATCAATACAAACATCTTTCTGGTCCCTTTGACAGACCATCTATTAAATTGTCTGTGTGGTCATCATAACGCATTGTGAGCTTTGTTAACGCATTTTAACGTCTAATAAACACTGTGTGAAATGTTGAATAAATGTTGAATACATGATGAATAAAACTGTTTGACTTTAGATGAAATAACACGATGGATAGATGATTACGCACGACTGTCACAGATGTGAAACATAACTTGCCATTGTTAATCTGTATGTATAAACGATCATGTACAAGTTATGCGTCCAGGCAACATCCTCCTGGAAACCAAATCCAAAACGATCATGTACAAGTTATGACTAAAAGTGAAACTTTTATACGAAACGTAAAAGAAACACTTACGTGTTTATACTCCGCAGAGCTCATGGCGACTCCAGTTCCGCGTACAAGCCACCAAACCAAAGCGCTCCTAAACCAGCCCAGACGATTGGGATGAAATATCCCGGTCGGGAAAAGCCCAAACTAAATAGTCAAGATGAATAACCCGTCACAGTTTCTTACAACAAGTTTTCCTGAAACTTCCTCCACCTGCGCTCAAACTGAGGTGCTGCTTTTGTTGGGCGAGACAAACAAGGTCCGACTTCCGGAACTCCTGCGGCATCATCTGACAAGATTCCGGAATTCCAGGTGTACCCACAGGTGTATAGGAATTCTGTATAGGAATCGTAATATTCCCGGTCCATCTTGCTCTTTGTGGGGACTGTTTAAAATAAACTTCAAATATGAATGCCAGAAATGGAGACGCGTCTGGCCAAGTGTGTTAATATCAAATATTAATAAAGTTATTGATTAGTTTCGTTCAAACGCCACGGATGTTGCCAAAGCGTTTCAGATGCTGATAAAGTGATAGAAATGCTTAACTGGTCAAATCTGGCGTGGATCCTCTAGGTGTAATGTTTAATCCAAATGTGATGAAGTCTGACATGATAATGTATAACCAGCTACTGATGCGTTGCGTTTTCATGGACGTTTTCAAGCTTTCTACAGCAAACTGAGTCTGTTTAAGCTGGAGGCAACACAAGCCTCTATTAACTTCTGTTTCTGCTGAGGTTACCGTGTTTGCAACACCAAATAAACTGGTTTCTAACCATTCATTATCAGTTTGATAATAAACTGGGCTTTATCTTGCAGCTGGAGACAATGATTTGAAATATAGTAACATGCATGGTGTGTGGTTTTGTTGGTCATTATGCCTACATTACAGAAGACCATCTTTATAGACAGCTTTATAGCTTTATAGACAGCTTTATAGATTTATAGACATTTTTATAGATTTATAGACAGATCATCTCAATAGACAGCCATGATATTCATGCATGCATTTTATTTATAAGCTGGGTTTGTGTGTGCAAACGCATATTGTAAATAGGTATCGCGACTGGCCTCTAGCGGCGTACATGTGTAATTACGCCGCCTCAATGGTAAACTGGTTTCAGATCTGTTTATTCTGGTGAAACCTGCCAATGCAATATGGACGCACAAAGAGGCATTGCCATGCTTAAAAATGATCAACTGCAGCATCCCAGCAAACGTTGTACTAACGTTAGTATTTGTTTCCTGTTTGGCTATCATTCGGGAGCCAACACGAACGTTTAGGAAACCAAAAACAAATGGAAACCAGAAATCGTTGCGCGTCTATTCACAGAGCTCTCCCATCTTATTCCCCCACATCAGCCCAAATGCATTTCTTTTAATGCCCAGCAGGGGACGCTGTTCTCCAGCAGAAGGACGCCCACCGTCTGCGCATCCCGCCCGGGGGAGGGCTCGGTGTGACGGAGCGGAGCCGCTGCGGAGCGTCGGCGCACACTGAGATCTGCGGACGCCGGAGATATCACAGCCAAGCGCCGGCGAGATCAGCTCCTCTCCCGCGGCACGCCAGCTCATGTGCATCGCTTTTTCTTCTGGAAATCATCCTGTCGTTTAACACAGACATTCAAGACGACAAAGAAAGTGAAAAGCAAGAAGAGAAGACAGAAGGATGGGGCCGAAAACGCCATTAATAGTGATGCTTTTATTGTCTTATTGCGTCTGGAGAGATGAGGTATGATATTTCATATAAATAAGATGACACGTCGTGTTAATGGATTAATGTATCGATTAGGTTGGGTTTCTTTCAATGGTCAGTGTTGTGTATTTTATAATAACCTTAAAAATGGGCATTATAAGTTGCATGCAGTCCTTGGATGTGATATATTTCTAAAATATTTTTTCCAATGAGTTGTGCTTTCCTGCCTGTGTGTGTGTGAGAGAGAGAAAGAGAGAGAGAAAGAGAGAGAGAAAGAAAGAGAGAGAGAAAGAAAGAGAGAGAGAGAGAAAGAAAGAGAGAGAGAGAGAGAGAGAGAGAGAGAGAGAGAGAAAGAAAGAGAGAGAGAGAAAGAAAGAAAGAAAGAGAGAGAGAGAGAGAGCCTTTTGGGACCTTGGCCTGATAAATGGAAAGATAAATTAACTGAACGTATTTATTTCTTAGGGTGGGGCATGGCTTTTCATTACATAATGGATGCTTCTTGTTTTAGATATGATTTAGTATATGTATTATTTACCTAAACAGGGAAAAACGTAGTGCAAATCTTACATGTCTGAAACATAAATTCAAATGTATTGCAAAAATACGTTTTCTGATTATTAAGAGCGTGGTTGCCATTTTTTGATTTGTGTTTTGGGGCTGGACTGTTCAATATTGAGCGGAAAAACATGAATCCAATGAAATGTGACATTTTTGAAGGGAAAGCGTTTGAAAATCTGACGTGAGGTGATGCATACGGGATGTTGAGCGATGTTGGAGGGTGTTGATTCACATATACTGCAGCCCCTGAGGCCTGCAGTGACGACCGCAGCCTGCTGCACCTAAAGCCAAGACATGCACAACTGCTGAGACGTTAGAGACACTGCAGGCCCTGTTCGTTCTTCTGGCTTTTCTGGGATAATTTTATCATTTATAATGGTTAGTAAATCTATTTTGAGCAAACGCAGAGAAACGGGGCAGATTTTTGTTATATAAAGAGTTTATGTAATGTGACGTTGGACTTGCATGCGTGCAGATGTTGAAAAATGAAGCGATGCGCAGACAGAGGATTGAGTTCACGTAAAAGGATCTGAATGCTGTAAATCCCTCTTGTAAACAAACCATTATACAATACATAGAATTGACTACTACTTGTCGGTTTGTGGCTGCATTCAAAGAGATTCTGTCTGAGAAGAAAAAGAAATGTTTTAGGTGACAGCATCAGGATAATTTTTCCACATTGCATAATTTCTTTCAAGAAAAAACGGTGTAAATACATGTTCTTCGCTTGACTTTGTTTATGTGTTTATTCATTCATTCCCAGTTTGCAATCAACGACCAATAATCAATCAGCTGCCATGAAAGTGTTAATAACACTTATTAAGTCACATCCTGTTTCCTGGAAAGCGAGTTGTCAGTTACATTCTTGAAGGTCTAATAAAATCTCAGTGTGGCCTATAGCTGCTAAATCTTTACAAGCAAACTCATCTGTCCAAAGGTTACCACGTTAAAAGTTGCATATAAAATGTGTGAACCCAAACTCCATCTCCTTTGAAAGGTGCATCTCTCTGTTTTCTGGTACAGACTGGTGTAAATGCCTTACTAAGCTAAGCTTAAAAGAGAGAGAGGGACCTGGCTGATTTTCACCGTTCCTCTCCTGCTGTCTTTCTGCGTCAGCACTCACCTCTCGACGCAGCTCAACAGATGCTGTCGTCTGCCCCAGGGGAAATGAACAGCAGAACATTTAGGGTGTGTCTAGGAGACCCGCCGCCCCCCAAAATGCGCAGTGACCCTGTGCATCAGTACAGTGATGGCACATTAGGTTGATAAAATGAGCTGATGTCTGTGGCGAAGAGATGAACATTTATATAACCGTTTGAGGGAATACCTGTGCATGGTTTATGTTTATTTTACAGCTGCCTTTAGCGATGCCTGTGCGCTTATAATAAAATATCAGAGAGACAGGAAATAGGGCGACGTTTGTGTGCTGATGGCATAACAGTCGTAACTGGCACAAAGAAATGAATGCTGCTTTTGTTTTATATTATAGATTTAAAATTGGTTTAGAATCAGTAAAATGTAATTTAGTATTTAGCATTGCTGTTCTTTGATTCTGTTTAAACACCCAAATAGATTACAAATGTATGACAGATTAAACCTGAAGGGATCAATGTGAGGGTATAAGGTCACTTTTCAGGGTTAAACAGTAAGCGTAATTCTCTTGAGCAATAACCTGGATGAGAGTCAATTCTCCTCCATTGTCAATTGAATATAAGCGCATGCCTAAAATTTGACAGTCAGATTCAGAAAGGATTACTGTACTTCTTTACTTGTTAACCAACAGTGCAGATTGCGTAAATTTATTAGCCGTAAACCCATCTTTTATTGTTCAATTATTTTTGGCTGGTAAGAGCATTACTGGATTAACTCTCTCAGGGTGTACAGTCAGTCTTGGCTTAGTTTGGGTTTTGCAGTCACAATACAGCATGCTGGATTCTCTGTATTTGTGGTTTAAAACCACACTTAAAAATTTCCTCTGTGTGGTTTTCAAAAAAGCTGAATTTTTGTCATCGTATCTTCATCTTATTACCACAGGTAATGTTTTCTGGATGCTGTTTCCCTCATGAAAGCAGTGTTTGGGTTGTTGTGAAGGGATTGTTTGTCGCTGGTAGGAAAGAGAAATGATTTTTATGCTTTCTTGAAAGGTTTCTTCTATTTTTTTGCTCGTACTGCAGTGATTTCCTCATACTATGTTTATGCACAGCCGAAACAGCTGAACTGTGGCCTGTTGTGTAGCTTTTTTGGAGTGTGATATCCCTCGGAGAACATTTTGATATTAGATTTCTAGAAGAGGAGGAAAGACTCCACATTATGGAACCTGAGACCAAATGAAGCTGTGTTGCGTAGCCCCCAAGGGGAAAAAGCATGAAATGTTTCCATAAGATTGGAAAATCATGCCCAATTATGCAGCACATCTGGCAGAGTTTCTCAGGAACGATGTACATGACACTTTGATGATTGTTGTCTTACTTTGGTACTTTTTCGAGGGTTCATTTATCGCAATGGTACATTACGTTCTAATGTTTTTAAAGGTTTGCTTGTTTTGGATCTGGATATGTATGTGTCAGGGCTCCGCAGGAAATTCTTATTTGGTCATTAGGGCAAAGTGGAGGGGGTAAATTGTTACATTTGGTTAAATTTCCCAGCATGCTTTGCGGTCCCCTATTTGACCATGGCCCTGTCAGTACAGAAGAACAACCCCTCTGGTGACAGGGCAGAGAATTATGTTGAAACAGAAACACTACAAGCCCCACCAGATCCCCTCTCTCCCGTTTAATTAATTTCCAAGCTGGGAGATAATCAGGTTTCACTAATGTTTTCAATGTGCTTTGCTGCACCATGCGCATTCGCTACAGGGTATGAAATGCAGCATTTTAGCGCGTCATTTTGCTTCCTCCCCGCCAGTTTTGTGTTGGCTGTCAGTGCAGAGATGAATATGAAAGACTCATTTACAAGACTTACAACGCCAAAATCCATTAACTCCCACCAATAAGATTATGACCGTTTTAGCAGTGTAGCTAATTTGGCAGCCACTGTCACTTTCTAGTTTGTTGATTTATAAAATTCAAAGCTGGTTGAATTTAAGTGCCTTTATTATGGAGCTTTAAATGAGGGCAAGCATTTAAAAATCATCGCCTGCATGCAGTTCTGCAGTTTGGGCTTTTGTGAATGGAAGTGCGAACATCTGCAAAAGGCAGCGGTTTCTCATCTTTTTGATAAAGTGAGAATTGAGGCCCAGGGCAGGTTTCTGTCTGTGTGTGCCTGACCCGGGGTACAGCTTAATTGACACTTATTTCTGTTTGAAATGTGAGCGATTGCAGGGCTGAAAATGAGGCTCTGCTGAAGGTTTGACTTCCCGGTAGGAGATTTCAGTCTGACTGCCTATAGAGCTTCTGAAATAAATTGATAACACTGTTCATGTCTTGTATACTGGAGGGAAATGGAGAGAAAGAGGCAGCAAACGAGAGAGAAAGAGGGAGAGTTTACATAGAAAGATAATGATACTGCAGAAGAGGGTGTGAGGAAGATAGAGAGATATCGCTTTGGGAGAAATCCTAACCCTGCTGGTTCTGGTTCACTCGCCTGATCCTATTTATCTATGTCAGTGATCTGCCCTCCCTTATGGCTGGGGGGAGATGTCATGAGAGGTGTGGACAGCCTGGCAGTCTTTTGAGAACATATTAAATAAAAGTGTGCCAGATTTTTCTGTCTTCAAGAACTAATTCTGATACAGATTTGTACATGAGCACTTGCGAAAATGAATCATCGTGGCAGAAATGTCGGCGTTGAGGGATGATTGCGTTCAAAACTTGAAAATCAGGTCGTATATTTCCAACTCGATTTTGCAGCAATCAACACAGTATTTCTATTGTAAATGTCAGTGATTTTTGCATGGGCAAGTTTAGACCCGCGGTTGGAGATGTGGTTAGGTTCAGTGAGAACTGGGCTACATGGTGAGCGCTAACAGATTTACAGCAAATAGAGCAGGCACATCGCTGGAGGCGAGATGAGATGGATTTTAAAGATCGCAGACAGATTTAGGGCAACCTTAAAGGAATTCTGTGGAATAAAAAAATATAGTGCTTTATGAGAAATGCTGGTGGGCACACAGTGACTCCACACGATACAAATCCCTTGAGAGTCATGTAGATTAATTCAGAGACATCATCAAATATATCTTGTAAAGATGACAGCTCGATTCAGCTTACTGGTAATTTATGAAGAGCAGATTTCCTCTGTCTTTCATTGGTCAGCGCAAGAGCAAATGAAAATGCAAAAATGTGTTATGCAAATTAATGTCAGGTAGGATGCCAGGTCGAAGCTTCGAAAATTATTTGAATATCACACACAGTAGAAATAACAAACGTAATGTGAGAAATACAGTGATTGTTAAACCTTTCTCCTGCTATCAGAAAAAAGATCATTAAAGACAGTAATGATCATTTTGACAGCAACAAGAATAGGAAAAGAAAAATGAACAAAATGACATCTTTTACATTTTATGCATTCTGCAGACACTTTTACCCAAAGCGACATTCAACAGTGCATTCAACCTGTACATTTGATCAGTATGTGCTTCCTGAGAATCGAACCCACAACCTTTGTGCAGCTAACGCAATACTCTACCAGTTGAGCTAAAGGAACACCAAACAAAACTGTAACAGAAATCATTTTACAGAGGTTTTAATAGAGATTTGAATAGAAATCTAGTTTTCATCTGCAGTTGAAATATATTTTAGCATCAAGCTATTTACTCACAGCTTTTGTGAAACAGGTGAAGACAGGTGTATGTTTAACTTCTTGAGTTTGTGTTGGATTTTGAGTTTTAATTGATTATCAGAAATCCAGGAAATATCTTTTTATTTTAGTTCTTTTGTTCACCAGTGAACTTCTTGTGGAATTTTTTGTCTTTTGTTAAGAGTTCTGTCTTCACTGCAGAAGGTTTTTCTGGATGATTTATTCTCAGCAGGTGTAAGTGTCTCTGTCAGCAACAGGTGAACTTCTGCAGTACAGTGATCATGTGACTATACACTCGAACCTGCGGACGACAGATGTCAGTCGTCGTTGTGCATGAAGTGTGACGCTCTGCCTGCTTAAAAAAAGACCGATGGCTGCTGCAGGTCCATCAATTATGTAGGTCTTGGAAAGGTCCAAACTCTTGCTTGTCGGATCTGCTTGGGTACTTCTGTCACGCTCTCAGTTTCTCCAGCCCTCCCCACACCTCTCCCCCCCTGTCTCCCGCCCGCTTGCTCATCTCCAGACAGCCGTTGCCTCTTTTCCCCACTTATTCTCTTTCTCTCAGTTTGTTTTCCAATAAAATATTTATTGTCTGTTCCCCCGTCACTCATTTATCACCCGTCTTTTCTGCTATTCAGCTAACAAGGAACATTCTTAGAACATTGGCTTAGAACATTCTCTAAAGATCTCTCAAAGTTATCATAAAAATGTTCTTGCAATAACATTAGCAGAATGTTCCTACAACCAAAAATTGTTAATTGTGTCAATTTCAGTGCTCTCCTCTCACTGATAGAACTATATGTTCTCCATAGCCTCTCTGAAACACGTTTTACTGAAGAGATATTGCGTATTTAGGCTCGTTCATCATTTTTAAATTGTATGCTTTTTTATAGCATATTTTTTTATTCAGTATATTTTACAGTCATTCATTTCTCTGCTGCGCTCTGTACGTGCAGCGTGATCTTTCATACATTGTGTTTTTTCAGAGAATCCTTTGCCAGTGGCATATTTCACACCAGCAGGAAATCTCAAGGACACAGCAAGAAAATGTCATTTGTAAACACTTGCCACTGTGAGACGAGATGAGTTCTGAAGCAATCAAAACATTTCACAAGCACAGATAATTGAATGAATTGTTGAACCGCGGTACTCCATTCAACACAGATTACAGAGCAATTTTTCCCCTTTTCAAAAAACAGGAAAGTATTGAACCTCTGAGCTTTAGTCTGAAGAATCATTCATCGTATATATAGGTACAGACAGTTTAGTCTGCCCATCTGACTTGATTCATTCTGGAAGCATCAGTTTAAAAGGAGCTTATTAAGAGTAATTTAGAAGTTGAATGTATAAATCTAGCCTGACTCAGCTCTGTTTTATATAGAATTGTTATATATTAGGATTTAGCTTTTACTTAACTGAATTGTTAAAAATAAATGTTAACACATTTTATAAGAGAATTAAAAAAAACAAATGCATAGAAATGATGAAGGATTCTAATCTAATGCCTAATGAAGTTTTATGTTTGAGTTTATGATATTGATCTTTGTTATATCAACAGATCAATAGTTATCTATTGCAGCAGGGCTGTGCAATGTGTGTAAAAATCTTATTTTCACCCTAATCACCTTTTTTTTTTTGCATATTTCAAGTTATTCAGTATATTTCAGTCTTTATATATTTGTTCTATTTGTGGCTGTTGTTGCCAAGCATACACAAAATGTGACATTTAAGAGCTGAACCACAGTCAAAATAAACAAGAACATTTCTGAGGACACAAATTAATAATTCAATCAGAATTTTAACTTTACAAAAGTTCTCACTTAAAGAAGTGCATTTAAACCATCACAACATTCATGACTTGAGTGATGTGAGTTTACGTTATACCCAGCTAACAGGGAACATGTTCAGAACATTGGCTAACGTCATCTAAAAATTCTGTTATCAGAAAAGCTCTTGCAGTAACATAAGTAGAACCTTTCTTTAACGCTATACATCATGTATTTAAAAATTTTATTTTTAAGTACTTAGAAGAAGATTACAAAGGTAAAATATTTGAAGAACGTTCCCATAGCCAAGCAATCATGTTAATACAGCATCGAACATTCCTAGAACTTTCAAAATAACATTTTTAATGTTTTTGTTACTAATGGAAACGTTAGGGAAATGTTTTATGGCCTAAACTTGTTAGCTGGGGTATTGCTTGGCCTTAGATGCAGATACTAAAAGCACTACTCCATCTCGGCTTATAGCAGCAATTACACATTCTAATTTAGAGGTTCTTTAGAACATGAATTTAAAGACATGAGTAATATGACTCGCTAATGGTCTGTGATGAATATTTATATGAATATTAATGAGTCCGGCTGGATGTGTATTTCACATATAAAGACGCTTTCCTAGCACATCAGGGGATAAAAGCAGAGAAATGGAGAGGCCATTTGGAGCAGCCGAAGTAATTTAGTAATTTACTTTATACGCATTAGCAAGCAGATAAAAATGAGCACTACGGCATGTGTTTTGTCCAATGTATCGGGCAAAATGTAACATTTACAGATGCACAGAATCCATTTAGGAAACTGAGATTGTTCTGCATTATCTGATTTGGTTACCCGCTCTTGTTTTGTTGACATCAGTCACATGCAACTGTGTGTAACAGTCTTATGTGGCAGCACGCAGTATTAATGGTTTCAAACCCTCTGCGTTAAATTAGCTGTTCTTGGGCTATATGTTTGACCTACTGAATATGAAGCAGCCAAGAAAGCATATTTCTGTTCAATTATGGTAAGCAGAGAGAGAGAGAGTGAGCGAGAGATGGAGTGGCTCGTTTGGAATCCTGCAGGGAACCAGTTGCTACGGTAACAGGGAACGTAGCCAGCTCCGTTGGGAAATGTTGCCACAGCAACCAGCCTCAGTGGCCAAGTGATGTTGTCGAGAGAGAGAGCAAGAGGTAAAAAATGGGGGAAGAAGTGGCAAAAAATACACACCGAAGTGTTTGATGTGTGTAACAGGGTGACGAGGGGAAGGGATGGGCTAGTTACAAGATGAGATGAAAGTGCTGATATAAAAAGACGAAATGTTTTACGCACATGCCGTAATGCAAGCGGGAGCTTAATTGGGCCTTGTGGAAATTTACAGTCACAAGCAAACAAAGGTAAATGGTTAGACCAAGGAAGGAAAACCCATCATTGGGTTTTCCCTCTGAGAAAGAAGAGATCATCTGCAGCGCTTTGATAAGTTCTTCATAACCCCAACAGCTCACAGGCCTCAAACATCAGCTTACGACAACGAGAGCTTCAATTCCTCAGCTTAGGTGAAAATCCATTGCTGGTGGATTTGTAAATGAAAGCAACAGACTATACAGAGTATGCTGTACTGCTGTAATAGGATAAATTTATTTCATAGCAGTGTGTTAGTCAGTAAAAGCTGTCAGGGTGTAGACTGGGGAATTGGATTTCCAAAGACTAACTGTGGAATCACGTTGTATTTGTTTATGGAACATTCTCAGAACGTTCTGTACAAGATCTCATAAAGTTATTAAAATGTTTGTGCAGTAGCTTTAGGGGATCTTTTTAATGCTATATATCATATATATCAAAAGTGTTATTTTTAAGTTTTTAGTGGAACATTTTAAAAACATTACAGAATTTAAAAATGTTTGAACGGTCTTATAACCATGCCATAATGTTAATACAACGTCTAAAAAACGGGACGTTTGAATGTTCTTATAATTTTTAAAATAACATTTATAACATTTTGGAAATGTTAGGAAAACATTCTTACAACCCACAATTGTTAGCTGGGAAGGTGGCCTGAAGCTAAACCCAAGCCTAGACCCACTGCAACCTTGTCAACATTTGATCTATAACACTCACACGTACCTTATGCAAATTAGGTCCTTGGGGACAGCCGACAGCATGCCTCATACAAACGAACAGATGTGGTAAGTGTGGAGAACAGAGAGCAAGAGCGTAGGGAAGAGACCAGAGAAGAAAGAGAAACGAACACAGAAGCATGTGACATGCAAATGTGCTTTAAGAGAAAGCAAAAGATCTCAAGGAGAAACCGTCTGACTTCCAAGTTAGCTGACAGCACAGAAACATTATTAGAGGCACACACTGTTGGGGACTGGTTAAATTGTAGCAGGACTGAATTAATTTTACACTTGGGCAGTTGCTGCACAGAAACAGCATTGAAGAAACAGCTTAAATCGTGACAGGCTGCCATGTGGGATGCATATTAGTCCTGGGTGGGGAGAAGAAATGAGAAAAACATGTATTTCTGTTTTCCGTTTGCTTTTGTTGAGATGTTGGCATTTGTGTCCTCTATACAGGTGCTTCTCTTCAGAAAGTTCTTAGCGCAGTTCTGTAAACAAATTACTTGACTTTTACATCTCATAAAATTCATGTGTTAGTGTGTTTGGCCATATTGTACTGGTAAAATAAATGCAGCATTATGAAAGTAAACCATTCGAGGCTTGATTTTCCTGAAAAGTGTAAACACTGTCGCTCTGTGGCATTATCAAAACATTGTTCTGTTTTCTTGCGAATACAGACGAGCCTGAAATAGCAACAGTGACTGTGATAGTCCGACCAATAGAAAACGAGGGAAGTGTTCGGAAAACCTTTCTGTTTCTCATTATTTTTGACATTCATAAACACACGCTTTATCTTCAAAGCTGGTTAAAGCTGGTTAGTGTTGGTTTAGTGCTGGTCAAGCTGATGGATCAGCAAAGCCAGCAAAACCTGACTGGTAAAGCAGGTTGACAAAGGTAATCATAATATTCAAATCTGAATTGTACATTTTATATTTCTATTGCTGTTATATTGCTAATTTATGTTGCTACTGGCAACACAAGGTTTCCCGAATGCCCACCTGGTCCACTAATGTACTTTACATGTTTAAGATCTCAGAAGACATGAAGATACTTGAACTGTATAACAGAAGAGAGCAGAAAAAGAGATTTATGAATTTATTTTGTTTTACATGATTAGAACGGATGAGATATAAGTTCCCTCAGATGAGATAAAAGTCACTTGATGGCTGTTGTTTGGTCTTTCATTAAGCAAGCTGAATCTGATGAATTGGTCTCAGAATGAACACATCACCCTTGATACACACATGTGCTTTTGCACAGCAAAAACAATGTAATGTTATGCTTTTAAATCCAATCATTTTGCTATTCGCTAATCTACAATAACATAAAAAAGCATAAAAAAGCAACTGATTCCAGAGCAGGATTAGTGATTTCACACAGGATATAGAGTCACATCCCATTGGCCAACTTCCAGGTGGCAGATACACTGATTTGCTTTGGCATGAGAAACAGAACAAATTAAACGAATGTGAGGAGAAAATTGAAACATACTGCATGTGCAGCTGGAAACTGTTGCCACTTCATTCTTCTACACAAATGTGTAGATGTTGATTTTTATAGCGAGGGTTGCTATGCTGTTGCCAAGGAAGTGACCTCAAAATAGAGAGGCTCTCTGTGATCACAACATGATAATTCTGTAAATCCTTTCCAGTTGCTGTCCGGGCAGATTATACCATAGATTGGATCGGAAGACACAAGAATGACATAAACGCAACATGATCACAGTAGAGTTGGTTTCTGAGTTTGAATGGATGTCAGATTAACTGAGTCAGCAGGTGTAATCCTCTCTAGTACAGATGGCATCATCATAAAATCAATGATGATCATATAGTCAAGTTTAATGTAGATTAATGTTTAAGAGTAACCCAGCTAACAAGGAACAGTCCCAGAACGTTGGCTAACATTCTCTCAAAGTTCTCTTCAAGTTATTAAAATGTTTTTGCAGTATAATTAGTTGAACTGTTTTTAACATTATGTATCATGTACAGTATATCAACATTATTCCGAAGTAGTTAGTGGAACGTTTTAAAAATGTTACAGAATTAATAAATACTTGAATAACGTTCTTATAGGCAAGCAATAATGTTAGTGTTAATACAACGTCAAAAAACTGGATGTGAGCGTTTTTAGCACTTCCTAGTACTTCTGGAATTGTTTCCATTTCTGGAAATGTTAGGGAAACGTTCTGACAACCTAAAATTGCTAGCTGGGAATACTTTTTCTGAATGCTTGTTTCTGATACAAGCATGAATAGTATTCAGATTGAGCAGAGGTGTGATGTTACTTTTCAAATCGATTTGTGCCTGTCAGATGAGAACGGTCTATATTTTTTCTGAATATTCTGAAGGCTTTAATTTGATCTTTTTAAAAGCCTTACTCTGAAATGTACAGTCACGCGCTCTGAATGGCAGGCGGTCGGGGGTGGACGTCTGTGATTTTAATAGCAGTCGTCATGAATGTTTCATTGTTACCTTCATAAACAGTTAATTGTTTGTGTTCAGAATAATAGTGACACGCTGTTTGTCGCTCCTCGTTGTGAAAGGTGGGCAAAATAGAAAAGGGCACAAAAACTTCCTGTGTTTAAGCAAAGAACAGCAAGGGTTATTCTGCCCACTTCTCATCTGACGAAGTCCGTGATTCATTGCTCCGAATTATATGCGAGTGGGAGGGAGAGAACAAACTGTTTATGAAGCTTCTTCATGATGGTTTGAATTATGGTATTTGAGAGACAATCAAACTCATCCCCCAAACTACATAAACTAACCAATTCACACAATACTTTGAACTGAATGTTGATTTATGTGCTTTGGTTGTTTGGTGTAAGCTTTTCATCTTGTGATAGAAGAATTTGAGTCATATATAGGGAGCCATATATAGCCATATATATTTTGAGCCGTATATAGTGACCAGAATATGATAGGGACCAGTAGGTAGCAACTACCTAGCAACCACCTAAAAGACCTTAGCTTAGCAACACCATAGCAACGGCCTGGCCTCAGGGTGGCTTTTATGGATGAGCACCAGTCACACTTTTTTTTACCATAGAATAGTTTTCTGTAAAATTGAAATTGGGTTGAATTCATAAATTAATAAAGAGTTCTAGTTAAGATTTTACACAGATCTGAATCTTGCCATAGTTCTGTTCTTTTTTGGGTCACACAGCTGCAGTCGGCGTAAGTGAAGCTCGATTAGATGTTTTTTTTGAGAGCCAGGACGACATTGCGTGTTCATCAAAAAGACCCCCAAAAACAGACCACGCGTCTCATCGAGAGCTCATCTGTGAACTGTGCCTCCATCTGAGGAGAAGTAATTGAATTTAGAAAATGAAAAAGCCTCTTTGTCTGTTAAAAAAAGATTGCTGATGTTACCCTTGATGTTCTTGCAATTAGGCTATAAAAGGAAGTGGCCCCCTTTCCAGTGAAACGGACAAAAAGCTCTAATGACTGTTAGGAACTGAAAGACGGGTGACAACAAAGGAGAAATTTGACAGGAGATTGTTCAGAGAAGAGCGTTTTGTCATACATCACTATCTGAGTTGGACAGATTTATCGGGTCGTGAATGTGCTGCAGCAACAGCTGAATGCAAAACATTTTCCTCACTGATGCTGTTTGTTTATTATAACCCTGGTCTGTTTTTCAAGGTCTGACGAGTGTATTTGTGTGGATTGACTGTGACTCAGCTTCTACTGCTGGTGTCCATCTGGACCTGTGTAGGTGTAGAAACCTCTCTGTCCAGCAGGACTATTCTGGTGATTTAGCTCACAGGCTACGTGGGAGATCCCGGCTACACACTGTGGGTTCTTCTTCACAAAGTGTGCTGTGAAACTCTCGCACAGGACCTGACCTCAGTCACGACTACGTGGTCCACAAACGCACAGTAATTCTATGAGTAATCTGTGCAGTGTGACTAATTTTCTCTCATTATAGATTTTCTCTCATTATTTTCGGTATTTTATGAAATTAGCACTATATAACTATACTACATATAAACATAATATATATGTATTATACATTATATATCAATTAAATTATAAATGTATAGAAATATAATAAGCACTATATTGCTACTGCTCTTAAAGGGATAGTTCATCACAAAAAGATTATTATACAATTTATATATAACATCTATTATAATTCAATATAACATATATATGGTATAATATATAATTTATATGTGTGTGTGTCTATAATATGTATAATTCAAGAAATATGTAGTACAACAGTGTTGCTTTTAATTTAAACTTAATATTTAGCTTTTGTCTAACTTGAATAACTTGAAGATATATGTTATTTAAAATGTTCTCTGTAGCTCTGTGTTTACACGTGAAGACATCAGGTCAAGTGAGTGATGTAAAATCATGTTAGAATGATCATGTTTGGGTGAACTTTTGCTTTAAAATGGAGAACTTGATTCATTTTTAATGAAGGATTAATGAGAGTGCACCCCTCCGCACCCAGAAGCGTGGAGATCAGCTTCTCAAAGCCTGTCCCAGAAGAACCCCTGCAGGGGTCACCCATCATCTGCCATCTGTTCTCCATCCAGACAGCTGGATCTCCAGCTCAGCTAATCTGGACTGATGAGGCTGTGAGTGATGAGTGGCCAGCTGCCCTGCCCATGAAACCACCACTGCCTTCCTTACAACCCACTGTTCACCAAGGACAAAACAAACAGGAATGATATAATCAATATGACAAAAAGAAATTGACCTTGAATTAAAGGGTATTTAACCAATATTATGCTGGCCCCCATTAAGCTAAACTGGCTTCAAGAGTGTAGTTAGATTTCCTGTAATGACATATTTCCTGCTGAAACAGGACGTTGAGGTGGGACATTGTAAAGGGCTCCTCCCTTTTTTAAACCGCCAATAGCGGTTAGTGATGTAAATTTTGTTTACATCACAACCATGACCGTGATTTGCTACTTGCAATTGCTAGTAAATAGTAGCTGTTAATAAGAAGAGGGACATTTCAATGGAAAAACATTAGAGGGTGCAGTTTGAGTCATCAGTATTTTTAGTCTGTTTTCATGGCAAACAGAGACTGTATGGTTTAAATATGTTTATCCACTGAGAGGCAATTTTGTCAAAGTTTAGGGGTACGCCAGAATATAAATGATCCCAAAAGACACAGAACTCCAATTTTAATGGTGTGTTTAAAGCTGCAATCCGTAACTTTACTTGGTTAAAAAATAGTAAAAAACATATCAGTGTTCAAAAGAGTCTCGTTAAACCTGATTTACAATAGTAAGCTTATAATAACGATTTATAATTTGAGTTGTTGGGTCAGATTTCCCAGAAAATGTCATATTACTTTAACATGGGTAAAGATAAGTATGTAAACAACCTGCAATTTTACTTTTTAGACAGAGATGACGACAGTGAGACAAAAGTATAAATTGTTTTAACTAAATTTACCAGCAGATTTGCTTGGTCATCCAGCTTCTCCAGAAAGATCCCGATGGTTATACAGCTTCACAAGCCCTAAACCATAATAAACCCCCAGTGAAATTCAAGCTGGTCTAAGCTGGTCTTTTAAACAGAGCTGCTCAGCTGCTTGCCCCCCTAACATCTCATTTTCTGTTGTGTTGTCCACCCCTCACACCAGCCAAGTGTGAGAATTGATGGCTTCACAGCTCGTTGCCTTCCGCTAACATTAATTACAGCGTGCAATTAGCATGGGGCGTGCAATTAACATCAGGCTCTAACAGCGGTTGTTGCTCTGACTGAACCGAGACTGTCCAGGCTGTTTCATCAGGCCCTCACCACCTCCAAGAGCAGGATGGACCCATCTGACTTCTCGCTCTTGTAATCAAGGGCTGGCGGGCAAATGAAGCTGAGTGCTGAATAATTTATCAGCATGATTATAATGATGAGTGCACCCGAATCTTGTAGGGGCCATATTAAGTTGGGGCAGGAGGAGAAGAAAGACAGAGAGACAGGGTGCGGAGAACAGATTGTGGAGGGTTGACATCAGCAGAAAGCAAGCAGAGTTGGAGTTGGAGAGCCAGGCAGCCACCTGCTATCAGGGCCATCTGTCCTACGAAACACTAGGATCTCTGTGTGAATGCATGCGAGTTTTGCGCATGTTTGTTACTATTTTTTCCCCCAAACTGCGGCAAAAGCACGAGGTACCGCTGTGCCAAAGGAAGAAGCATTTCCAGGGACACATCCTGACTTGCCAAAACTTGCAGTTGGCTGATAGCTTGTGACTTGCAGCTGATGCGGGTTTTGTCACCATCTACTCGATTTGTGTAGTTATATAATGTCATTCTTGTTGTGTAGCAGCGATGTTGATCTGGGGGTATGCTGTATTTATTTTGATGCAAATTAAAATGTAGAGTAATAATATGCTTCTGTGGCTTAATTGGTAGAGCGCTGTGCTACGTTTGTGGGTTAGGTTTCCACACATACTGATAAAAAACAAATGTATAGCTTTAATGCACTGTCGCTTTGGACAAAATTGTCAAAAAAGTCAGTTATCAAAATGAAGTGCTGCTGTTTGTTTGGGCCATTTAAACCAGCACAAAGAGTTACAATCACAAACCATGTGTCTGATTTTTTTTTACAGCAGTGTACTGTATATATCCACACGTGTCAGAAGGTAAATATTGATGTCTTACGGTAAACCTGTAGCATGCGAGGAACTCAGTGGTTTTACATTATTACACAGAACCTTTAAAAAAAAACCCCGCTTACAGTCACATGTCTAAAGTGAAGCATGGAGATGACTGTGTTTCTAATGAATAGAGGATGCACACGGACACGCACACATGGTTCACTTTTTACAGCAGGGACGTCTGATGGATGGAATAGAAGGTTGATTTGTTAAAGGGTGACACATGATAGACTGGCCTCCCTACTTGGCAGCATTCATGATTACATCATTGCCAGGCATGATGTCATCCTGCATCTACAACCAGGAAGAGTAAGTGGTGTGGAATATTAAGCAGCACACTGTTTCAGAATGAAGAGTGTCCCATACAGTATTTTGGTACAGATAGCATTGCATAAGATGAGATATATGTGTTTTAGATATATGTGTGTTTAGTTGATTTACTTAATGCATGTTCCTGTTCATATTAGGAGTGATTAATCAGTGTCCGTTATTCCGAAGAGGAAAACTAAATGCACCGTGATTATTGATACTGTGTTAATCTTATATAATAGTTTGATAATATAGTAAATAATTTAGTGGCAGTATGTGGTTGACACTCCAGCACAGCAGATGGTGCTATTGCACCCGTTTAACATTTTGCATTAAGAGTCACAATGATTACAAACTGTCTCTCTCTGCCTCCCTACACTCATATCTTGAGCGATTCATTGTCCGAAAAAAGGGAAAATGTTTTTAACAGATATAATGCAAATAACTTTATCATGAATTCCAGTGTCCACGATAATCGTGTAGTGAAAATCTGATTCTGTGATGGTGAAGTGTACTGTGTGTATCGTTTGTTTAGGCCAGAAGTCGTTTCAAGGTCTGACTGGGTATGAAATTCGGCAGATTTTGTTGTATCTGTGCGTGTGCTTGCCTTCTCTCTTCTGTTATACGCAGTCTGGATACACCCTGTTCTATCTGTCCAATTAAGGAGAGTCTCGGGCAGACAAAGGAGAGCTCTCGCTCTCTGTCTGGATAAGCGTGCAGAGAGGGGCAGCTCACCACACTTCTGTTTGACGTGGGGGAAAAATCAATCACACCATCCAGATCCTCCAAAAACAACAATGAGGGGAACGCAGATGCAGGTCACGACAGCCCTGTTCTGGATTCTTCAGTGCAGATCAGAAACAGAACAGCCTTTAAAGACAGAACAATAAAATCTGGTGTTATTTGTGAATATAGGATCATTTAACAAGGTTTAATCAGTAGATGTTGAATGTTACTTCAAAAGCATAAAGAAATCAAATGAAGCTTTTCAATGGCATCACAATGAAGTTATGAGTCAAATATAATTGTCTGTTTTCATACCTAATGGATAATAATGCTTTTGAACTGATTTGGACTAAACGTAATGGAATGAATAAGAACATAACCTAATTACATTTATGCCGTGGTGTATTAAAAATAATACATTGATTAAATCGGCATTGATGGGGTTTTCTTTTTAAAGGACGTGGTATAAAATATAATTTTCCATGAGAGCACTGTGTGAGTGCTGGTATTTTATCTTACTTCAAATCATTAGAAGTGTTTTCTGCTCAGATTAAACATAATTTGGAGAAGCAGTGCAGTTTTTCATGTTTTTATCTTTCCAGAGGAAACTTTCATTCTTGTCTCAGACTCCTAAAATACTTAAGCACATAATGAGGCATTTGTTGTCATTCAGTAAGAGTACAGAGCTATACATTTAATATGGGCAGCATACTGAAATGCTGATCATTTGGTCTTGGATCAATTTAAGGAGAATTGTGTGAGTTTATAATGCAAACTCTTTTGTTTAAGAGCCTGGAGATTATTAGGACCTTTTTCTCAAGGAGCATCGTAGTCTTCATTTGATCTCACTGTAGTCTGAATGCTGTCGAGGAGAAACAATTGAGGAATAAAGAGATCTGATTTTTCTTCCTTATGGTTTTGTGCTACCTTCACCGTGTGCCTTAGAGCAAATATTACACCAGATACTCACTCTCTTTTTTCAGCTAATAATGCAGTGTTGCTTTTGGCACGTGCAGGAGATTCTGCAGTTAGATGCGTTTACATGCAATCTTTCAGTTTACTGCAGGTCATCTCCTCCAGGACAGATCTGAGCACTTAAGCAAAAGCTACTGTATTATTTTTTCCCTTCAGCTTTGCCATGATCTGTGACCTTTTTTAAGATGGATGACATCTGCAATCAGCATGCAAGATAACAGGCTGCACTCCGGAAACCCTGCAGTGAATCCAGGAGCATGTTTAACCCTGTCATACCCAATACATGTTAAGTGCTGTTGTTTTTGTATCCAGTGAAAACGTTGCTGCTTAATGCTTTTTTGCTTTGGGGGGTGGGCAGTGGCCGTTGTGTAACCTAGCTCAGATCTTTACAGACTGCAGGAATTAATCGCATAGCGCTCAGCATGGAGTCACGCGTAGCTGCTGTTGCCAGAATGCGATCTACCCTAAGCCCAAAGACTCTGTATATAACGAGCCTTCTGTGTTTGCATGTGTGCGTGTGTTAGATCAGACCTCAGGGCTCCTGATGCACTGACATCGATCGAAGGAGCAGTTCAGGATATTGATCTGGAACGTGTGCGTTTCTAAGTGTGTGTTTGTGACTGTGTGCGTATGCAACTAAGAGCTCTAGATGGGGTGGAGAAAAGCATGCAGGTTATCTTCTCAGATGTCCGGAAGTCTCCCATGTGGCTTTGACCTTCCTTCAGTTAAAAAAAATTATCTTATCCCATTATCTGAGCTGGGTTTCAGGAGATAGAGGTACACCAGAAAAGCTCATACCAGCCCCTGGTTCATCCTGTTGAAAACCACATCAGAGGTCTACAACCTTCTCAGCTGTCTGATCTTAATCAGTCTAATACCTCCATGAAATCATCAAGGCGTGGCTGTAATTTAGCGTGGGAGGACTACAGCACATTTACCTCTGTTGGGTTTCAGAGTGTGTGGAAAGTGCCAGTTTACATGGAATTGTAACAAATACGGAATCTGAGCCCCCAGAATTCCACAGAAAGCTTTGTGGATTTACATACAATTTAAATGCTAATGGTTCTGAGGTTCTGAAGTCCTAAATATCACCTTCTTCTATTGTGCGTGTTTTTTCTTATTATAATTGTATTTTGAATATAGATTTCAGCTACTAATACATTCAATAGACACTATTTTGCCATATTGAAAGCATGGATGCACTGATATGCAGTAGAACTTGTGGCTGATACAGACAGACTATAATATATTTAATGTTATGAAAGATAACTAATGTTGTAAACTATAATTCATACAGTTTCTAACCATTTATCATAGTTGCATTTAGTAAAGCCCATTTCTCATACGAAATCTTCAATGTACGATCATACGAATATATGTTAGAAGTGTAATCAGACATAAAGCATAATGTGCAATACAGTATAGAAGTCTGATAACTCTTTAGTCATTTAAAACATGGCATAAAAAGAAGGGTAGTATTGGAACTGGAAAAACAAGCTCAGATTTTATTTGCACCCAATACCAGGTTTAAAACAATAAACACAAGTATTAGCTGATTCAGTATGTTTGATGGCCTATCATGCATCTCTGATTCCACAGAATTCCACAGACTTTCCTTCATAATCCATCCACAAATGTGAAAAAGTATCCAGACTCTGTGTGGGCTAACAACTGAATCAGATATTTTGATGACAAATGAAAAATGAACAGATGCTTCTTTGAGGACAGGTTCATGAGCTATTGAGAGCTGCGCTTGAGTGTTGACATGAACCAGGGCTCTGAAACTCTCAGTACACACACGTGTAAGAAAGCTGAAGCTGTAATAAACCATTTGTCAGGGGCTGATGAGATTTTTCACCATTTGTAATCCAACAGGCTCCTAATGGTGTTTGCCTTACATTCTCAACTCTGCGCTAAAGCCACTCTCTCCTCCAGGCTCACTATATTTATTGTATATTTACTGCTCAGATTTATATATTTATTTCCTTATAAATTTTAATTAGGACTTCAAACGTTTTCGCATTGGCCAGCAGAGGCAAGATTTGCCTTTGATCGCTTTCACATTTTGCCTCCCTCCCCTCCTTTTTTCACGTCTTCCTCATGGGCATCTCCACCTTAATTGGTTGCCTGAGTGCTATGTGCCTCGTCTGTCATTCACACGTCTGTCATTAAAGATTAAAGTTGCCGGGTTTTGCCAGGGTTGCCAGATTGGCGTTTTCACTGGGGATGTCATTGAAATGAAACTTTGGAGTGGAAAATATCCGGGATGGGTTCTAAGAGCTGTTTGTTGCTTTGATTGCGTCTTTCGCCCACAAGCGAGGAGCTGTACAACCTCACCGCACTCCCACTCGAAATCCACGCGTTCTATATTATATTCGAGATTGACACACAGAATTGGCGTCTGGTGTTATAATCACATGTTACTGTGGGTTGTTTTCATTAGTCATTATAATGCGCTTGGCCAAAGAAGCGAGCTGAACAAAATTATAAATAAGGATTTTTTGTCATCTGAGGATGGAATAGACTAGAATTTTTATAACCTGTGAACAGGTTATTAATGTTCAAACATCATTTGTATAATGTATATGTTAACATATCCTGCAGTGCAGATTAATTAACATGCTTTGTTAAACATTAAAACAACGTGTACAGTAGCTAAATTAAGTTACTATAACTTTTTTAATCCCTCTAAGGGTGATTGTTCTATACAGTTATATTTCAGATTAAATGACACAAAAATATTAAAATATATAAAATATTAATATATAAAATATTAAACAATCTCTGTTTTAATTGCAGTTTGTCTTTAATTTAGTCTCTGTATAAAAAATGTACCGTCATTTAACCAGATTACGCTTAATCTAGGATAAACCATCCCGGTGCAGACATACTCTGGATTAATAATGTTTTATTGTTTTTTGTATGCAGTCATTTTTTTCTTTTTAGAGCTGCTCTGTGTCATCTGTCAGTGACAATTTTTGTGTTTACTGATTTAATATAGTAATTGTTTTTGTACAAAATTATTTGTTGTTCATTACAGCTTCCGCAAAAATTATAGCTTAATAATTAAGCATTTGTATTAATGCCTTTTGCTTTATGTAACCATATTTTGTTTTTGGATACCATATTTTCAACGTTTTGAATTTGAAATGATGATATTTGTGTCTGACCTAAGATACACTCTTGTTTTATTTACACTGTGTGAAGTAAACTCAGATTTTCTTCAGCATTTTTTAGGTCACTTTGCATAAAAGCGTCTGCTAAATAAATAAATGTATGAGTAGCTGTGGATGCTCTCTGTAGAGCAGAACAAATGATATACACATAATATGCAACATGGAGAATTTATCTCTGTTTGTCTCAATGTAGGGAAAGTGTTTGTGTGGCACCTACAGCTGTTAGGCAACAGACAGAAGAAATGAAGCTCCGCCCCTGATTAGACTTTCACTTCAGCCCTGATCTCTTGTTTTCTGTTCTGTTGATGTACTCAAGCGACCTGACGGTCAATGAACTTGTATTAACACCTGACTTTAGCACAGGGTTACTGTTTGCTCTGCTGCCGTTATTGTCCCCGGAGCCTTTCTGCAGGAGTGCTGAACAGATTTCAGATCAATACCAATATCCATTGCCAGAGAGAGAATGAGAGAGAGAGAGGGAGAGAGAGACAGACAGACAGACAGAGAGAGAGAGAGAGAGAGAAAGAAGAGAGACAGATAGATGGAGAGAGAGAGAGAGAGAGAGAGAGACAGACAGAGAGAGAGAGAGAAAAGAAGAGAGACAGATAGATGGAGAGAGAGAGAAGGAGGGGGGGAAATGAATGAACTGAGTAATGTGAAAGAGAAGCAGACAAGTGATTTTGGAACAGAGGATGCTTACACAATGGTGTACTACCATACTACTCATACTACTGTTTGCAGTGTGTACTCTGCACAGTATGCAAATTTCCGGTGCATTCTAATGAGCAACTTCCATATCTGAATATCATAATGTACCTTTGCCCTTATGAATTCATTAACATTTTGTGTTTTCTCCTGATATATCTGTGGCTATTCAGTGAGGCAGTTTAAGCTTTAGAATTCCCGGAATGTTCCCTGCATTTCTATGCTCATCTGTGGTGTGGCGTGTACTGCCGTTGTTTCTCCTCTAATCACACACACAAACAGATGTGATGGAAGATGGGTAATGCTACATTTGGGGTTATCAATAGGTCTGACTTTCTGCCTCAATTTGAAATTCAATAATGAGTCTCCATGGTACATTTTCTTCTCGCCGTCAGAGCAGTGATAGCGGATGAACTCTCCTGTCCTCCGTGTCTCTGTGTGTCTGCTCGTCCTGTTCTTTCCACTTCACTATCACTCTGAATGTTTGCTGTCATCAAAATATTCTTATCTCTGTGGTTTGCAGTAATAACTTGGCCTAACTTGCTTTTATTGTGAATGTAGGCCACTCTAGACCCAAGATGGTGCCGAATAAATTGAGCTCTCTCTCTGTCGCTCTCTTTCTAATATACAGTATCAGATATGTAGTTGCTCATCATGTGTTGTGTAAATGTGTTTCAGTACGTTGACGTGCAGGTAAAATGCTCTGAATCTGTGTAATAGCTAAAATCTCTCTTTTTCTCAGGCTCTGGCCATGACTGAGGTGAATGGACCAATTGGTCCCCATGTGGCAGAGCCTCAGATTGCCATGTTTTGTGGCCGTCAGCTTCTGCATATGAACACGGAGACTGGACAGTGGGAACCAGATCCTCAAGGACGACAGGGATGTTTCACCCAACCCAACAAGATCCTGTCATACTGCCAGGAGGTGCTCATCTATTCTGCTCTGTTATATTCTGTTCTGTTCAATTCTATTCTGTTCTATTCTATTCTGTTCTTTTTTTTGGATTTTGTTTGGGCTTTCTTTTATTCTAGTCGTATGCCACTTCTGTTCTGTTATTATATTTCAGTGTTCTGTTCAGAGTTTGTGTTCTGTTCTATTTTTGTACTGTTCTGTTTTGTTTTATTATCGGACTCTTTTATGTAATTAATGTAACGTCACTGCACCCAGTTTGGCACGCATGGTGATTGGTTTAATTACTGTGTGAACAAGCATCCTCACACAATCTCCACTCGAGCATATTCTCAAGGTGAACGCAGAGGGCGGCTAATATTAGCATTGTAAAACAAGATTAAAATGTGCAGCACAGCTCACATACATGCACAAGGAAACAGCATTTCATGCAGATCTGTCTCCGACACTCGCCGTATGAAGTGTGCAGGATAATGGGAATGTTCTTCACTATCAATCGGCGATGAAGAGTTACAATCTCAAGAGCGCTGCAGGCTGAAATGTATTGTGGTGCTAATGTGACGATATTCTCTCTCTCCTAAGAGGATTGCAAGTTTTTGTGTTTCCTGTTGTCTCATCTAAAGGAATTAGGGATGAGCAGTGTTATCCGTCAGTTTCCCCCATTTTTCATTAGTTCACCAGAGCGCTCTCTATATACGACACTCTCTGTTCTCCCTGTAGAATTGTGATATTACGAAACAGTGTTCCCCTGTATCCCTTTAGGTTTGTAACATGAAATACCCATCTGCATTGCATCCCTGTAGATCAAAAAACAAGATCAAGACAAGAATTCTGCTCCTCTTGTATTCTTCTGGTCATTAATTATATCTTTATTGCCAAGCGTGGCAATACCTCTCGCCAAACAATTTTGCGTATTTCATGGCTTAAATCGTCGCACAACACTCTAAGCCTGTATACTACAGCATAACAGCAATTTTTGAAAATAGAGATGTCAGTCTGAAAATGTCGCATTTTTGTCTCGCTGTGATGCCAGCAACATCTTTCCAGCCTTGTCTAAATCAACATGCAGTCCTTACTGTAGCTGCACGGTATAAAATCACCTCTTGGTGTGCTAATCTGGGCTAAACCAGTCCACCATTCACTCTCCTAATGGCTTTTAAAAGCATTATTGTGCCCACATTCCAGCCTGGCACAGGGAGGCACGTACGCAAGCTAGCTGGCACAAGTGACATTAAAACGCTCAATGGAATAAAGCGTCCAAAGAATATGTCATTCTCATGGCTAGATGAGGTTTACTCTAGCAGGCGGTCTGCCAGTGGACCGCAGTCTCACTGCCAGGGCTTGTTTTGAACATAATAATCCCTTACCATATGCCTCAAAGCATTCACTCTCATATTATGAAGAGATCTCTTGCGTCCCAGTGCCCAGAACATCAGTGTTTTTCAAAGAATTCAATAATGCGTATATTATGTTTAATTTGAACATGTATTGTGAATATAGTACTCAATAAATGGATGGATGGATGGATGTGCTTGTAGTGAAAGATCTAGTCTCTGACATGTAAACTAATTGTCCTCTATGGATACTGTGGGGTTATATTTATCCTGGCTGTAGGTTTATTATGTACTCTAGCACAGCTGGATTGATTTATGGACCCCTTAGTTACTTATTAATATTATATATCTATGTCTGACTTACCTTGTCTTGTCAAATCTGATCTATATATGTGAAACATTATATATAGTGAAATAACTGACCTCATGTGGCAATATTCTCATGTATATTCCTCAATATACGTGACCTTTCTGTCTCCCTCTTTCCTGTAGCAACTCTCTCCCATCCTGATTTATTATATACAGTAGTTTATGATTTTATTATGAATCATAAATGCAACCCTAAACATACACAGATGGCGTAATGAGTCAGTGCTCCTTCAAACATTTCTTGAAGGTTAAAATCTGATTGCTTTGGCTTTGGAAATTCAGGAATAACACATACGCAACGACTCGTCCAACGCAACCTGCTGGCCAAACCACGAATAATTCATGTTATTTCAAGAGCCGCAGTGTAAACTGGTACAGTTGACTCAGGCCTCCCTCTGTTGGTGATATGAGAAAATAATACTTATCTGTTTCTATGGATTGTCATTAGTTGCATGTGTGGTCCATCTTTATGTCATATTAAATTACATTTTAAGAAACAAGATCAGATGTTAATGTAATA
The DNA here is from genome assembly GCA_036877525.1 of Chromobotia macracanthus. NCBI lineage: Eukaryota > Metazoa > Chordata > Actinopteri > Cypriniformes > Botiidae > Chromobotia > Chromobotia macracanthus. Next base: position 2,313,065 of record JAZGTH010000080.1, on the reverse strand, counting down.
CAAGGTATATTGAAGGTTTTTAAGTGTTATAATAGCCAGTTCTTAGCCATCGATCTTTGTGTCAAGTCATAATTGTAGGGCTTTAGGCTGCTATTTTTATAAAAGAAAAACAATATTTTATTATGTAGTGTAGAATTCCCTTTCTTGAATGTATTCCTGTTCCTTCTCATCCCCTGATTTTGGTACTTTCTACACGTTCTGCATGCTTTTATTATTTCATCGGTTCACCTTCTTCCACTCGTGGTGATCCTGATTCATGTCCCTGGCTCTTTCCTCATGTGTGTTTGTGTCTGGTTGTCTGTACGTTCTCTGTGTATCAGATGTATCCAGAGCTGCAGATTTCCCATGTGGAAGAGGCCTCGTCTCCAGCGACCATTCCAGGCTGGTGTAAGAAAGGCTGGGGACACTGTCAGACCCGCTCCTTTATTGTTGTGCCCTACCGTTGCCTGGGTGAGTTACAAGCCCAGCATCCTGAACAATTTACAATGAAAGACCACAGACCACAGGCATGTTAACCCTGTGTGTTCCAGTAGCTCAACTCAATAGAGCATTGGGTTAGCAGCGCAAAGGTCGTTGGTTCAATTCCCAGGGAACACACATAATGATAGAATGTGTAGCTTAAACACATTGTAAATCACTTTGGATAATAGTGTCTGCCAAATGTGCAGATGTAAAGCAATTTAGATTTGTTTAAATATCCATCATTACCGATAATATATTTTATGCATTACAAACCTCAAAAATCATGTTCTCGCACAATCTTTGGTGGATATTTAAAAGATCTTTGGTGGATATTTAAAGAAATAATTTGTCCAAAAATTTGGAAAATCTTCATTTGGTCAGCCTCTTAATGTTATTTAAAAACTCATTTTCTATTATTAATGTGCAAGCATGGCATGACAAGCAATGTGTGAAGATGTAGATGTAGATTCCCATATTATATGAGTGCTAATTAGACGAATTTTCAGTGAATACTGCAGTTTGGTCTGCCTCTTACACAGTGCTATCAGTTTATAATACATAATTATAATCTGTAACATCTCACACGTGCTGTTATAAAAAAAGTGTAAATCTTTTGGCTCAGTGCTAATGTAGATGAATATGGATTGCTTATCAGCGGTTTGGCTCTGAGGGGCCTCTGTCCTTGATTTCTGCTCACATACTGCAAAGTTCCCTCCATTTAAATTTGCCACATCAGCCCAAGTGGGGCAGTTTTAATAATGCTAATGTCACTGGTTTTGGTTTCATCTCTCCTTTTCTTCACTTCCTCATCTTCCCCTGGATTTATTTGAATATTCAATTCATTTTTTAATTGGAAACCTTCTTAAACTTAGCCTCTCACCTTACCTCTCACTCTCTTTCCCTCTCATTCTCCGTCTCTCTCTCTCTCTCTCTCTCCAGTTGGGGAATATGTAAGTGAGGCTCTGCTGGTTCCAGATCGCTGTCGTTTCTTGCACCAGGAGCAGATGGACTCCTGTGAGAGTTACGTGTACTGGCACAACATTGCCAAAGAGGTGAATTTCACAAATAAATGATGGCTAAATTAAAGCCTGTTGCTGTAGATTGCAGCTGTGATCTATGATCCTCTTACTCTCATTTCCAGTCTCATCTAACATACTGTATTTAAAAATGTGTGATTTTACCATCTGAATTCTGAGGCCATTTCACCCCAGCGCCTACACGCAATTAGAAAAAGAGAAAAATAGATCATGTACAGAAACTTTTTAATGCATTGCTGCAGGAGCTGTTCATATTTTTTTGGAAAAAAAATAAAACTAACTTAACACACACACACTCTCTCCCTCGCCTCCTGTCTCTTTCTCTCACTTACTTGCTCTTCTCTTCGTCACTAGGCCTGCACAGCTGACAGTCTGGAGTTGCATAGTTACGGAATGCTGTTGCCATGCGGTGACCGTTTCCGTGGGGTGGAATACGTCTGTTGTCCAGGCAGGGCAGGAGCAAGTGGACGTGGTGAGACAGAGACCACGGACACTGTACAAGGAGAAACAACATCTCCTGTGTCCATGGCTGGAGAAAAAGTTGTCACCAGGTATAAAACTATATTACCCCTTTCAATAGAAACTGGTTTCTGGTGCTTTATGTTGGTATGGTAGTGTTTTTTTCTGTCAAACATCTTAACTAGCTTAACCAGCTAGCTACTAGCTAGACATAATTGGTCAATTAGCTTCGCAAGAAAATACGGTGGTGACAGCCACTTACTAAGAATTGCATTTTGGTTATACCTTGCTAAACCGACAGAAAACCTCAGATTTCTCAGCAGGCGACTTTGTATTTAGTCTCGATCGTAGTGTTTTAAAACACTTTAGAAATATTAAAAGTAAAATCCAATTTCAAATATACCTTGAAATTGGATATACCATAGGTGATACTATGACATGAGTTTATTTCAATTTTAGGAATATATCAATGAAATTTTCAAAACGTTTCTTTTGTAATCAGTGTGAAAACACCGCCACCGACAGCAAGTCCCTCCCCTGAGACCGACATTGAGGAAGATGACATGGAGGAGGAAGAAGAGGAGGAAATAGTGGAGGAAGAGGCAGAGGAGGAAGAGGAAGAAGGAAATGATGAAGAAGCAGCTGAGGTAGAAGAACCAGAAGAGGAGGAAGCTGTCACCACAGTTAAAGAGCAGGAGGAGTACGAGTATCCCATTGATTCTCATTTCCAGGGTCAGGACTACATGGACAACTTCTACTACGATAAGAACCTCCAGACAGCCAAGACTTCCACCCAACCACAAACAAGAGTGGATAACAGTGAGTCCCCCGTCCTCATAAAATCATAATTGACTCTGTTTACTTTCCTTATAAACATTTCTGCTCTTATTAAGCACAGCTCACTGGTGCACATTACTCTAGCGAAATTAATTATAATCAGTAGTCGTAAATTCTCTCTCTCTCTCTCTCTCTCTCTCTCTCTCTCTCTCTTTCTCCTCTTTCAAATACACTAATACTAAAGATACATTTATAGTAGAAGTACAGGTTTACTGACAGTCTGTTTTGATGCAGTTTCAGCTTCACGGCACTGTACTAATCTATATCTTTTCCGTCTTTGGTCGATGAATTGATTGAATTATTGATTCATCTGTGTTTAATGAACTCTCCCTCGTCTGTGAGCAGTGCCCACTCCTCGACCTACTGATGGTGTTGACGTGTATTTTGAGATGCCGGGCGATGACAGCGAACATGCCAATTTCCTGCGTGCTAAGATGGACCTGGAAGAACGGCGAATGAAACGCATCAATGAGGTGAGAGGGCGGGATTTAACACATGACGGACATTTTTAGAATATGTTAATGATTACTTAATGTAAATACTTGTGACCGTGATAAATGTAAGAAGTCATTTGACTTTTTGGGTGTGTGTTCTGTACAGATCATGAAGGAGTGGGCAGAGGCTGATAACCAGTCAAAGAACCTGCCCAAGTCAGACCGCCAGGCGCTGAATGAGGTAACCCAATCAATTTTAAAATTGTAACTTGCTCCGCCTTTAAAACAACATTCTTTTTTGTCTGATGTCATCTAGGGCAGTAAATATTGACCAATGGGAAGAAAGCTGTTTAGACTGTTTTGATCTACTGCTGTAGATTTTCCAAATCTTGCCAGTTTCTAACACAGTAATGTTAGTCAACGTTAATGTAATGAAGTTTACAGCAAGAATAGGAAATAACAATAGATTTGAAACAGAAAAATCACAAACGTCAAAATGCTTTTGGTGGTAAATGTCATGTTCATTTCAGCATGTTTAGGGTTTGGGCAATCAATACCCTGAGACGGTTCTCAAAACTCTCTCTCTTTCTCTCTCTCTCTTTCTCTCTCTCTCTCTCTCTCTCTCAGCATTTCCAGTCTGTTTTACAGACTCTTGAGGAGCAGGTAGCCGGTGAGAGGCAGAGGTTGGTGGAGACACACCTCGCCCGTGTGGTGGCCACCCTGAATAACAACCGCAGACTGGCGCTGGAGAGCTACCTGAGTGCTGTGCAGAGCGACCCCCCCCAGGTCTGTTAACTGCTAATGAAATATTACCTCAGTCTAATGTTTGCATTGGTAGATTTTTTATAGGAATAAATGTTATTTCAGTAATATTAGCAGAGGGAAAAAATATAGATATAATACTAAACAATATTGTCTCAGGAATATTATCAGATAAGATGGTGTATTTTATCAGAATATTAGCACAAAGCGTTCTCTGTGGTTATTTTTGTGTAATTGGATTATGAGAACCTGGATTTTAAAAGTCAGCTTTACTGTTACACACTTGCAATGCAAATTAAGCTAATCCTCTCATAGCTGATGTGAGTGTGGATGTGTTGACACAGTGTTTTATATTCCGCTTCTAATTCTGCTCCTCATTCACACTCTCAGCCAGACCGTGTGCTTCAGGCTCTGAAGCGTTACATGGCCACTGAGCAGAAGGACCGGAGACACACGCTGCGTCATTACCAGCACATTGAGTCTGCAGATCCCCAGAAAGCCGAGCAGATGAAATTTCAGGTTTGACACATTTGCACGTTTGTTTTCTGTATCCATTAATCTGTTCTCCCGTTTATCTTTGAACTCCATTTATCTAGTTTGTTCTTCAAGTTTAGAAACAGCATGACCTGGCATTACGTGTTTCAGGTTTTTGTAGTTCCGATCAATAAGATTTCAGTGTGGGTGGAGCTACCCAGCCACCAAAGGCTGCAGCAATATAAATGCTATAATAAGAATAAAAATCAATAAACAGCAATTGAATTTGTGTGTGTTTGTAGGTGTACACACACCTGCATGTGATCGAGGAGAGGATGAATCAGAGTCTGGCTCTGCTTTATAAGGTCCCAGGCCTGGCCGAGAAACTTCACGATGAAATCCGTAAGATTTTTGTGTTTTTAAATCTGTTGTGATTTAAAGACTTAAGGTGATTAATATGTCTGTCCATCCATTCAACTTTCTTTTTATCTGTCTGTCTGTCTGTCTGTAGAGGAGTTAGTGAGAACGGAGAGGGGTGACATCAGTGAACTTATGACCACGTCCTTCTCTGAGACACGAACCACAGAGGAGCTTCTTCCTGCAGAGAGTGAGGAAGAGAGAGATGATGAAGAGGAGGAGGACAGAGCCTTCCAGAACCGGCCCTATCCACCACGCATCGGTACAATACACACACACATTATAAAGAAGGACATGGACACAAATAGTGTCTGCATGTCAGTTCCTTTACTGTAGATATATGAAACCTTACGCACAATATTATAATACTATCACTTTTATTGTTAATCTGTTTATTATTTGTTATTTTAATGTTCGTCAATAAAGACCCCCAGCCAAATGAAAAGAAAGGTGAGTGCTGTGTTTTTTTTCTATTTAGTACAATATAATTATTCATGTTCATAAAATGTTCTTAGGTTTATTTAGTCACTCTTTGGCCCTTCCACAGTTTCATCGGTGGATGAATATGATTACACCACATCTGAGAGAGGACCAACTTACGAATATGAAGAAAAGGTAAGACAATTAATCTGCACTGACTGCTAAAACCTATTGCTCAGCAAATGCTTTCTAATCAAAGTGACCTACCAAATATTACCCATAATGCCTAGCAGAAATGCTGAGGTGGTATGCGATTCCTGCAGCCTTGCAGTTTTACCACTGGAGGGAGGCAACTTTGTTTGGCTGGGAACCAAATAATAACATTGCTATACAGACTACTTCTAAATTTATACTTTAAAGTGCCAAGCTGAGGATGTTCATTGAATTAAATGTTTCTGTGTTTCTCAGATCAACACCTCTGTAGAACTGAAACAGGTGGTCTACAAATCTCCAGGAATTCAGAGAGATGAGCTGGTTTGTGTCTAAAAGCTTTATTTGGTGAATTGTGTCATGAAAATTGTTTTATAAAGCTTAGCTTTGGTTTATTTTCATTTGCAAGTTGTAATTGTAGCTCTCACAAAAGTACAGTAGATAACTAAGTGGCATTTGTTTTTAATAAGGCCTTTACAATATCATTTTTTGGCCAAAAGAAATTACCCCAACAATATTATCACTGTACCTGTTAAAATTTTATTAGATTGCTATCAGTTAAATTCATCTTTAATTTTGTTTTCTCTTTTTTGGCCAATAAATGAAGATAGAGTTTAATGCAAAATGTTACACAGGTACAATAGCCTACTGTGTTGGAGTGTCAACCATATACTGGCGCTGAATTATTTACGTTATTATCATGTGTGTAACATTAACACAGTAATCAATAATCATAGTTATTAATTTCACTGTCATTGTCAGTACTGGTATATTGTGACACCCCTAGTTTTTAATCTTACAGAAATAATCCATCGGTCACATCACTGTGTACTGAGTGAAACTGTTTCTGGTCTAATTTCCGTGTACTGTAGCAGCCAGATGTTTTGGAGACGTTCAATCGGGGGGCGATGGTGGGATTGCTGGTGGTTGCCGTGGCCATCGCTATGGTAATGGTCATCAGCTTGTTGCTAGTCCGCCGTAAGCCGTATGGAACTATCAGCCACGGCATAGTAGAGGTGAGAGTTCATCTGAAATGTTGATGCTGAAATGGCTTGTTTTGTGCAGCTTCATGTATTTGTCGCAACCTTTTCGGCCATTGAAAATAATTTCATTTATTTATGCCTGTAAAAAGTGTAGCATTTTAAAATGATTAAAACAAAGACATTTTTAGGATCTAAATTGAAGGTTTTAAAATTGTTTAACAAGTTCAGAAATAATGTAACGTATATACTCCATTTTAAACTATTCTTTCCCTGTCTCCCTGTATCTCTTGTCCTCTCTCTCTCCCAGCAGGTTGACCCCATGCTCACCCCAGAGGAAAGACAACTCAATAAGATGCAGAATCACGGCTATGAAAACCCCACTTACAAATTCTTCGAGCAGATGAACTGAGGAGAGCTCCACAGTCTGAAGGCCATACCCTCCCCCTTGCCTCCTGTTTTTGATGGGGGTTTCCATGGCAACCCCCTCTCCCTTGTACTGTATGTATGTCTATATGACCGATGTTGATAAACATACCTGGCACATCAATAAGGAGTTTGTAGTAAAGCCGTCTGTGTACTGCTCTCTCATCAGAGAGAGAAAACTAACACGAAATTTGGCAGAATATGAAAGCTCTGTTCATCACCAGTTTTTGCTTTTGTTCGCGAGGGTGTGGCCATGCCAAGCATGTTTGGCTTCTTACGCCAATTTAATATCACATGCTTTCCGAATGAGTCGTGTTTCACAGAAGCTAAATCTGTTTTAATGCGGTTTGTTTTGTCGTTTTCGACATTTAAAGCAGAGTTTTATTTCATGGTGAAACTGTGATATGAATTAAATAATATATTTTTGAGTTCACTACAGAAACCTGAGTTTAGACCCTCTTAGACAACTTAATTATACATTTAAAGTCATTTAGAATAAACTTAGAATAGACTATTTCTGTTTTAATAAGACTTCGCAAGGCTGATAAAAGGAACGAGGTTTGTATCCATGGAAACTCAACCATCTGACATCACTGGTAGATAAATAGTATTGATCACACAATAAGAACTGTTTCTGTGCTCTGAATGTTCCACAAACGTTCATCAAACAATACTACCCAAAGTTTAGGCTATTTTTCTGGTATTGCTTCTTTAAAAGTAAATTCTAAGTAATCCGAACTCCATAAACGTTAAAAAAGCATGCAAAAATTTGGTGTATGATGCTATAATGTAAATGTGTTGGTCCTGTTTCTTGTTTTTTGATAAAAATTAAAATATTGCAGTGCAACAATGACGTGTACATATCTAAAGACGTGAGTAAAATAGACGTTTCTATCATTAATTTGTATCGATGCAATTTGTGGACAAAGATGTGCTGCTCGGAAAGAGAAACATTTCTTAACATGGCTGAATGAAAACGGACTGTTGTATAAACCAGCACAAGAAAAACGACACAGTAACTCTTGACTGAATGTATATTTGGTAGACATAGGCTCCATTCATGTTCTCCTAACACGGCATTTTCGAATGTGGTTAGCACGTAGGTTAGTTTGCTTAGCTAAGCACTTGGTTTTCACACATTAGTTCGTCAGAGTTGATTTAAATTGTAGAGATGGTTTGTGTTACGTTACTGAAACTAGTGTATCGTCACCTAACAGGTGGTGAGCTTGGTACAACGTCAATGACAAGGTCTGGTCGCAAAACTGGTTGAGATGCTGTCCTTCAAAGTCCCTAACTCTTGAAAATCATGTGTCAAGTTTGTTTTTAATATAGAGGGTTAGAAAGTTGTCTGTCTAATGCATTTCAATTCTAGTATGTGATATAAATTTCGAAACAATGTGTCTTTGGGTGTCTCGCTGTGAGACAGATGTGTCAGTAACATAAACACAACTAATTTGTGTTAGCCTGTTGTAGAGAGGAAGGTTATACAGTGAGTCAAGCTCTCAGTCTTTTTATTAGAAGAAGAAAATGTTTCTTGAAGATAATCCAGTATCGTCTCTGTTATGTAACATGACTTCAGCAAAACCAAAATGTGGGCCCTGTGTGTTCATAAAAAACACTTTTATATAAACAAAACCAAACACTAACAACATCGTTGTGAAATCTTAGAAAACCTTATGAAATGCTTTTTCTGTCTTCCTTTTTTGTCTTGGGACTGCCTGTACTCGGTACATTGTAAGACAATAACATACACTATAGTTAAAAGTGATGTCACACCACAGAATACACTTCATTTACACTCAATTATGTCACATTGTGTAACATTTTTAGATAGAAGCTCAATGCTACACATTTGTCATTTCAATCGGTCAATTTAATAGTTAGTGTTTATGAGTTTACATTTGGCCAAGATCTGATCCAAGCAATAGACACCCGGTCCGCCCCAATTTTATCTTTCAAATTGCTAGCATGGTAAAATCTGAAAGATCTAGCTTAATTATAATGTAAAATAATCAGTAACTTTCAAAATAAAGATGTAATTCGGTAAACTGGTGCTTTAAGGAATTTTCCAGAATTTGTCAGGGATTCAGATGATTTTAAGCTACTGCAGCCAATGCAGAGACAGACAGTAAGCTGAACTTAAATGTGATTATCACCAAAGATGTGTTCTGGATGTGATCGGAAGCTGATGTGTCCTGTTTATAATGACATAATTGACGTATTGTAAAAGCAAGTAATCTGTGAACTGATCTGACTTGTTGTACTTGCATTAAATGATAATAAAATGATAAATGACCCACAGAATGTGATTCTGGCGTTTACCTTTTAAAACAAATGACATTAAATCTCAAATTGGCACTTTGGCTGCTAAAGTTTTTTGTTTATATAAAACATATTTTATAAAACAGTAACACGAGTTACTGTGAACAGAACAGGGACAGAAAGCATCATCAGCATCTCTCCATTTCTACTTAATATATATATATATATAAGTATTATATATATAAAATCATATTTAATACTTGCAATACATACTTTAGCATCTATCATAAAAAGCCAAAATAAATTCTGTATAAAATGTTACTGTTACTGGTCCAGTCAGTGTAATATGATTTTAATCCAATAAGTGAAGTTATGAAAAGATCAAAAACAATCCAACAGGATGGAAAACAAATCAGGGGTTGTTGTGAAACACAAACAAGATTTAGCAATATGTCTGGTGTAAGGTATATCTGTACTAACAAATAAATAAATCAAGGCAAGTGCTATAGCATTACAAATTCAAGTGAGGGCACCAGCCGCCACTGTGATTACTAGCTTAGACATGAGAGTCAGTTACGTGTGTGTGACAGGATGAAAGAGTAAAGAAAACAAAGCGCAACAAACGTCTTCAGTGGGGTAGACTTTTACATGTATTTCTATTAAATATGAGTTTGAATATGTGGCTCAACATACTAATTTTCCTAAAGGCAAAACTAGTTCTTTGTGTTAATTCTAGTTAAAACTAGTTAATTCTTTGTGTTCCCCAAAAAACAATTAAAGGCATATAGGTTTGGAATGACATGAGGGTGAGTAATGATGGATAAAGTTTATTTTTGGTTGAACTGCCCCTTTAAGATGTATAGCTGGTGTGACCTTTGAGGGTACAGCCAAGCCAAAAGTACAAATTTTGCATTTTTTAGAAAGTGTGTTGCATCATGTGTGATCTGATCTAAATGCACTTTTTGTTATAGTAATTATTAGGGCTGTTTTGGAGCAAGCTTAGCAGAAGCAGAAGCCCTTTGTGCCCTGTGGTTGACACACCTTACCACAAGTAAGCTCGCAGGGGGTTTATGTTAGCGGAACGCAGAACACAGGAAACAGACAGGAAACTTAAGTTTGTTTAACTGCTTTAGTGAGAGTTCCCAGGGAAGCCTAAACAATAAATTACATGATTGAAGTAATTAAAGTATCAATCTCGGTCACTTAAATTACTGTGTTCGTTTTTCATTTCCCTGCCAAGAAAGTCAGAAACAAATGAGGTCAAACATGCATACAAATGAGGTACAACGTTTGTTTACAATAGTGAGAAACACTTTGACATTCTGTGTGAGTGGGAACTTGTACACTTCTCCTGCCAAAACCAGAGAAAGTGTACCAGAAACATTGCCTGATTTTACACTACATATACCCATTCATTTACACTTAATAACCTGGTTTTGAGCAAGATCATTTCAATTCAGATTCTGGGGCATAAAGTAAAGTAGCACCTTTATGGCTTTGGTTTGCAGAGTCGGTGGTTTGGTGCGGAATATATCAGTCTATTGAAATTACAGACACGGTTTAGATATTTAAGCACCTTTAAACAGACTGAGCTGATGCTGTTAATCAAGCTTTTGCCTTGGTTTGTGGAAGGGCTGATTAAGGGGAAAGGTTTACAATGTGTAACTCTGTGTCTGTTTGGCATAGTAGTTAAAGCTGCAATCCGTAACATTTGCCTCTCTACCGCCATTTCTGTTAAAAACATAAATTGCAGGGTAATTGTTGGGCTATTTTCTTAAAGACAAGTTTAAATTGTAAAGAACTGATGAAGAACAAGCTACAAAAGCTGCACCATCTACAGCATCTGGAATCCCCGGATATGCGACATAGTAGCCTGATCTACTTTATTATGAAGTTCTTATAAATGAACAAGGCGACTAACTATCATTTATTCCAACCAATGAAAAGTGTTAAATGTATAGTGTTACAGTTATCTAAATGAAATAGATTCGGTCTACAAGTGACGCCTGACCATGAGGGATGACCTTTAAATGCAGTCACTGAAAGACGAACAGGAACTGAAAAACAGAAGCAAACTTTCATTTAACCGTAATATATTACAGTAACATAACTTTAATATGCATGCCATTGGTACACTGTATAAAGATCCACACAAATAGAGGACAACATATTAACATGAAGGACTTTTCTGTGTATTGCAGCTGTTTTTGAGGCGAATGTTGCATGGGTTGCATTGTGTTTTCAGGGTTAATGTAAATGTCCATAAATTTAATAGATCATGTCCCGGCAGACAATTACCAGGAGCAGCGTACATTGTTTGTTTGTTTGTTTGTTTGTTTGTTTTGCCAAGGAGTAGACATACATTGCCTGTATATTCATGTATTTATGGACAACCAGCTGTCGAAACTGCGTATTCTGCATCTACAATCAAAACAACATTTACTTTCATTTTGAGATCTTCCTTGAAGATGCTGGTGAGTAGCTGCGAGTTCTTGGATTGAAAGTTTTATCCTCTGGCTTGATGAATATGAATTATCATTGTGAAGATATGTCTGCATATGTATTGCTCATATCCGAAGCTCTTACTCAGTTTTGTAAAGCGGTGGTTTAACTATTTCTCTCCTGAACTTCAGACTGAACAGACAGAACAAGCCCGCTAACCAGTTTATGGATGAATATTAGTATTTTAATAGCTTTTAATAACTTTTGATAACTTGTATTAAAAACATAAGGTCAAAAGCACCGTGTTTAATACGATCTGAAATGTTTTTTGCTGGCTTTTGTTCATCTGAAATGATTTCTTTTGGTTTCGATATCACAATGGGAAGTCGCGCCATTGTATAAGCATGTTTTAAGTATCGCTACGGAAAAAACAGACAGATATTTTTTTAATAGCAAAATGGATTTAGAAACACGTTTTTTAAAGCAAAATGCATATATATACATATATAGGATGGTCAATATATATACATATACATATATAGGATGGTCAATATATATATATACATATATAGGATGGTCAATATATATACATATATAGGATGGTCAATATATATATATACATATGTAGGATGGTCAATATATATATATATACATATGTAGGATGGTCAATATATATATATATACATATATAGGATGGTCAATATATATATATATACATATATAGGATGGGATTAGGTTACGTTCGTCTTTTTGTGAGTTTGTTTGCGTTTTCTTCGCAAGCTTCGCGTCTTTAAGATGAAGAGCACCAGTGAAACTGATAAAACGAGAAGATTGATGGAGAAAAAGAGATATTTCAGCCATGACATTTCAGCCTTTTGTTCTTTCTCTGAAAAAGAAGGGAACAGTGACGTAACATTATAATATCCACATCATATCTGCTTATCACATCACACTGCTTGTGTCTCCTTATCTAAACACGGACATTCCTTCAACTTCTCTTGTTTATATAAGTTGTTTATATGTTATATAAACAGCTAGTTATAGACACCATAACCCGACCTTAACCCTGCATAACCAACAGAAAACTTTCTGCATTAAAACATGTCTGCATTTTTACAATTAAAACACAATCCATAGTGGTTTTACACATCAAGGCGTCCCCAAAGGGAAGTTTTACTCAGATTGGTGGGGTTTTGCTGACTTTTGGGTACTTATGTGTCCCCTATTTATGGTTAAACCCACACACACACATACAGATACACACAGCCCATTGATTTATAACGCACCCGTTATTGTTAGTACCGTCCCGTTACCGGTCACGTATCGGAGCCTCTTATTAACAAAACAGGTGGCGGTGCAAACTATCGGTACCGTGTCGGTAACCGAAAGATTGCTTATGGTCAAGGAGCTAAAATAGTCTTGAAATATAATGTCGACCCTGTGGTTATATTTCTTTATATGTAGGATAGCTTCATCACGGATTTTCCAAATGATGGCGCATCTTCTCACGGTGGCTCGGTCGTGCGTAATGTTGCAGCGCAGGGTCGCCGAGGCGCCCACTTCATATTCCCTTTCCAAGGAATATTGTTGTATTTGTACTGTTGAAAATCCGAGACCTGACAGTCATAACAGAGAAAAAGCATCACTGTCAGGCCACTTAAGCATCATAGATAACTATTGATAAAATGATATTAATCATTGAAATGATACAGGTGTCAATATTCTTACCCAAAAGACACACCAGCAACGCCGAGCTGAAATGCATCGCTTTCCTGATCTTGTACCGCAGCTGCTTCGGTATCTTCTGCACTGGTGTAAAGTTTTAACTAACCAGCACTAACCAGGTTATCACAGAAACCACAAGCCTCTGTGTGAGGCAAAACCTCAAACAAAGAGAAGTGTAACATGGCAGTCACTTGATGGAGAAAGGTCAGTGGTGCCACATGGTGGCACTGGAGAACAATGCAGGGTGGGCACATACATTAAGCAGGTCCATATATATATATATATATATATAAATGGTTTTGGCATTGATTAGGTAAATATTGGCGTTTAATTTTTCTTTCTTGTCCTTTCTGTTTTTTGAAACTGTTTTCAGTACAGGGTGGAGTTGCTTTGTGTGTTTGTCTTTCTTTGTCAAATTCGTCTTGATCTGTCTGGTAAGTTTATAATATATATTTCTCTATCCAGTTCTTTGTTGCGATTCACATCTAAATCCGGTTGTCATTTTCATACTTTTTTACAACCACATTGCCTTACTGTGAAGAGGAGGCCATACATATTTGCATTCATATTATATGCAAACATATGATGAATCATTTTACATTCATTTTTAAAACAAATGTACAAATTATATCAAATTAATAAGTTATCATGTTAACCATCTTTGACATATTTTCTTTAAAGAACATTTATAACATTTATTCAAACTGAACCCACAAAGATCTACTTCAAAATAAAACCCTTTCCAAAAAATAAAAAGATTTCCAGTAAGAATAGGACAATAACTATAACTGTAACATTGTAACATCTATTATAATCTTCAATTTGTATGTGGCAACATAGCTTTTTTTTTATTTCAGATTTAAAACCTTCAAGAATAACTCTTGACTGCCTTTCTGAAAAACTAGGAAACTGCACAGGTAAAGACTCAGTGGACTAGCAGCCTAGAAACATCTAAGTCTTGTTTCTTTATTTTATCTGTATGGTTTAGTGGCGTTCTATAGCCATTAGTGGAATTGTGTAAAGGGCTAAGCTATTTGAAACTTATTTTCAACTTTATATTTACCAATGACAAATTATCAGCAAATGCCCCACTTTACCTGCGTTTGCATCACCATTATTTTTATAACCTTGATTAGATAAACGTCAGATTACAGTGTCCTCCATCATATTTGGGGCAATATTTGAGTAGCATATGGGTAAAGTGCACATTCTCAGATTTTTTCTCAGGAAACTTTACAAAAAGTTGCTTTACAAAAGTTTAATTGGTTTCTTAATGCAGTTAGAAAAGAGCTTCCAGCATTAAGTGAAATGCTGAAAACAAAACTGTCATACAGACATATTTAAATATCTTTACTGTGCATATTTATATTTCTTTTTTATGCACAATATAACATTTGCATAGAAACGTGTGAATCAGTGCAATGTACTTCTCAGGCATCAGAATTCAACCCCTTATCTCTGACTGGCTGATATTCTGGCACACTGTAACCCCGTGACTCTATTGACCAATATCATTTGCATTCTGAGCTCTGAGCACACACAAATCGCATGCTGTGACAAAAGAGAGCAATGAGATCTTACCCAGAATACAACAGAGCTGCAGAAATGTCAGAAATCTCTGCAAATGTGACACAAAAATCCATGTTGCTCAAAATACGTTTGTTTTACAAGATGCTAGAAGATTACAAGATACACTGCTTTACAAAACTGAGTTCATGCATGTGCAAAAGACCATTTGTGTGCTCAAAACAGCATTTTGTGTGAGCAGAATTGTGGCACAAGCAATAACTTCAATTATTAGATTATTCATGTTCTGTACATGGTAAAATTTTATTACAAACCCTGTAATAAAATTTGCGAATGTGCACTTACCAATCAATTAAATTAAAATCAAGAAAACTATACAGTACGTGTCTTTGTTTTAAACATTATAAAGAGAAAAGTGTATAATCTACATTGTCAGTGTTATGTTTCCCAGTGTTACAACTCCACTGTACAAGGGAACAGCCATCAAATGAAGAATGTGAACTCACTCTGGAATTTGAAAGTTATGTGCTTGATAAGATTGTATGTGAAATCAAAAACGGTATGTAAGTCTTTTAAAATTCACTATAAAGACATCAATTACTCAAAAAGGTCTCGTTTCCCAACAGCATAGTAAGCCTAAGTAGATCTGGCCTATCTTCATCCTAGTTTTGTGGCCTGTTTCTCAAAGCCATCATAACTTAAATTAAAAAAATGGTTTGCAGATTTACAAGCGCTCTACAGTAATAACAGACCAAGAACATCATAAGCTAAACAGAACTATGTAGTCACCTATAGGACAACTGTGAAATTGCAATTAATAGGCCCACATATATTAAATATATAGGTACTATAATGTTCTGATGTCTCCACTTATTGCAGTATATAATGAGACTGTAACAGAAGCAGCTTGTTTTATTTAAATCTACACTTAAACAATACAAGCTTTGATGTGTACTGCGTTTTTGTGGCGATTGTTCCATGCACAACAGGATGAAGAAAGTTAGTAAGTGGAGATTATTGCATATAATAAAAGCAATGTTTTTAATTATAAATGTTGTTGTCTAAATTAATTAAAAAGAAACACTTTTGTTTATTTGCATCCAACCACTAAGACGAGTCATTATTGGGAAACAAGTCCCACAATTATTTTGATAGATGCAAATACAGTTCGTACAATAAAAAAAAGATGCCTTATTTTCATAGTTGCAACTCCCATATTGTATCTTTCTTTTTAGCATTCATTTATCATTTCATTCCTTAACTTTATTCAAGACATTATATCATGTTCCACGTCATCACCACTCAAGTTACCTGTGAGCAACAGATGTAAAAAAGTGCAGATTACAATGGAAGAAAACATCCATGCCTATCACTGCAGGTTCTCCCAGTGGGGTGAGTGTTGGTTTTGTTTAAAACAATGGAAGTTTAAAAGAAGTTTGTTTGCCTTTTTTGTTCCATTTTATAGACTAAAATAGATTAAAACATAAAACAACTTCATTAAAACATAACTAATATTTATATATTGGTAACACTATAATGTACTATTGATTAATATTAGTTAATGTAAACTAACACAGACTAACAATTAACAATATTTTTTCACAGCATTTATTAATCTTGGTTCATTTTTGTTGTTTATTATTAATTCATGCTCATTGTGTACAAACAAATGTTAACAGTGTTTAGTAAAACTACAGTACTAAACATTGAAATTAAAATGAACAATACATACAGTAGAAGTATTGTTGATTGTTAGTTCCTGCTAACTAACATAGTTAATTAATGTAACAAATGGAACCTTATTGAAATTTTTTACCTACAGTATGTTTATGCTGAAAATACATATAATAGCATATTAACAGTTGTACTTTTTTATTAAGATGCCAAATGCATCATAGAAAAGGAGAATTTTACAGACAACGGAGACCTAAACTGCAAAGGGACACATGCAAGTACGTGTTACAGCCTGTACATTTCAGCAGATGAAACAGTAATGTTAGCTATAATTTAAGCCATTGTGACATTTTATTACTTTATTATATTACAGTTTTTATTGATGTATGTTTTGTTTTATGTGTGTGTGTGCATTTTTAATCAATGTAATACAACACAATGCAGGAGACACAACACAAGAATTTTCCATAAACAGAACTTACAATTATACAGACGTCACACCATCAGAAACTTGCGGTATGGTTGCAAAAACTTTTTTTTTGACAAAATCTTTTAATTGCCAATAATCCATTTTTTCTTAATCATAAAAATATTTCTGAGTGTGTGATTGCACCTTTTCTTTTTCAGACTCAACATGGCAAATACTGGCAATAGTCTTTATAGTTTTATTTATTTTGGCTGCTTCTTCCTCAGTCTTTGTTGTGGCCAGGGTAAGATCTAATAACAGATTTTATGAATACAGCACAATTAAAAACTCAAAACTCGCCATTCATATAGCTGGAACAGCTATTTGACAGCCCTAAATTTATTAATAACTTCACAATCAAACATTTGCTAACAATCGAATCTAACAGTAGGAAACCATGGTTACACCACTGTCACTACACAGCCAATATAATGTATGTTTGTATGTATGTATGTTTTGTTTTTTGCTGAGCCACTGTTTCTAATCTTCCCCTTTGTTCCCTTAAAATCTAGTGTTTAAGACACGGACAAGATCAAGGTAAAATTATTTCTAAGATCTGAAGATTTATGGCTGAATAACAAGAACATAAAAACCTTATTAAATAAAAAACTGTCTATCTATCTACTTCATTTGAGTAGTTCACTTAACATAGATCTGTAGCCAAAACATGTGATTTGTGATTGTTAAATTTATTATTCTGAGTAATGTGTGTGTGTGTGTGTGTGTTTCCAAGATGTTAATTAAGATACACTTACTCAGAAGATTTACTGCTGGATTTGGCTTATGTGATGTTTTTCCAACATAAATCTAGATCGCCTCAAGTTAGGCAATGTTTACCATTTTAAAAAGGCTTGAAATTCAAAGGTTATATGTTTACACATGCATTTTGGACTTAACAAAGGAGGTCAACAAAACAGAATGCATTTCTAAATAGAAAAAACTTGAGAAGAGGGAAGGTTTGGTTTGCTACATAATAGGTCTAGAGGACTGTGAATGTTAAAAACAATAATAATACTGATGAAATATAAACATTGTTTATTTTCAGACATACAGCCTCAACGTAGACAAGAAGAGGTCCCACTTAATGACATTGAAAGTTAGTATACAATTTATTTTCTGCTGGGGGAAGGTTTGGTTAATACAGTAATGTGAATATTAAAATCGATAATAATACTGATGAAAAATAAACATTGTTTATTTTCAGACATACAGCCTCAATGTAGACAAGAAGAGGTCCCACTTAATGACATTGAAAGTTAGTATACAATTTATTTTCTGCTGGGGGAAGGTTTGGTTAATACAGTAATGTGAATATTAAAATCGATAATAATACTGATGAAATATAAACATTATTTTCAGACATACAGCCTGAATGTAGACCAGAAGAGATTCTTGATGAATCTTGATTAATGACAATGAAAGTTAGTACACAATCTATAAACACAGATATATTTTTAGATCTGTGAACAATAAATAAAATAATCTTTACTAATAAATACTAACAAAACTGCTGCTTATTTTCAGGAGGCAAAGAAAATGTTCAGCGTGACCACAAAAAAATCCTTATTTTCCTGCATCTGGGCCATCACCATCTCTCTCTGTTCTGTTTAAACCTAGTTTGCTTTGGTCATAACAGTAGTGCACATGATCAAACATGGTTTTCATCTCTTAAAAGACAAATGAGTTACTAAAAATGTTCCTTTTAGAACCCAAAACTGAACTTGAGCATTGTGAAGAGAAAGTGTCACAGCAAAACATACACCCCATGTACGCAGTCCAAACTGCACAAACCATAAGCAGATATTGACAGCCAAACCAAAACGGTTAACAAATAGTGAAGAAATTAAACTACCGTATCCATAGCAACTGATGAGCAAAAATGTGAATATTGTAAATGTTTTCCTAGAATCTTTCTTTAAAGGAACTTGTGTTTATGCATTACCTGAGAGGTGTAAAACTTCATTTGCGATATGTTTGTGTTGTGTTCGTGTTACGCCAGCTCTTATGTCTTATTTACTCATTTTTTAAACTTATTTGAATTGTCTGTTACTTATATTGTTGTTTTTTTAAACTGATGCTTTGTGCTGTATTGGCTACACAAATGGAGATTTTTCGATTTTCTACTTTTTTCCACTTTGCTGCTTGGCATAATAACACTAAATAAACTTGTGCCAGTCAGGTGGGCATCGAGAACGCAACAAAGATTATTCAAGAAACTCTGTTCATTTATTCCAACATCACTTTGTCTCTTGACAAGCTGCAAGTAGCCTGCAATTGGTTTCAAACAGAGTTACGTATTGGGGCTTTCAATTAAACCAAGCAACACTTTTTCTCCAGAGCGACACACGGTGGCTGGAGTGTGAGTTGCAGGCATGCCAATGAAGAACTTGGTGAGGTAAAGGAATAATATTGTTAATCTTTATACCTTTGTATTTATGTCCTTTCCAAACGGAAAGTCAGTATTTTATAATGGCACGTGACCCCACGTCCTCATAATATAAAAATGGTGTATCTCCTTTAATTAAAAAAATAATATATTAATATATAAAATAAATATAATCCCCAAACAACTGCATAATGGTCACACTACATCACTGGGTATGCACTGAAATTAATGGAAACTAAAGCAAGTAAAAATCTTCACTCTGTGCTTCAGATTTCAGCCAATAGAGGTCAGTAATATTCCTTAAAACACTGAGCCGAATACCAGGGTGGACACCACAACAAATACAAATAAATATTAATAATCATTAAAAGTAAAACATAAAAAGCTTAATACATCAAGTTAAACTTCCTGCAGCTTGATGGGTTCGATTCCAGGGAACATGCGAACTGATAAAACGTATAGCTTGAATGCACTGCATTCGCTTTTTGCAAGTCGCTTTGGATAAAAGCATAAATATAAACCTTTGAGAACAGCTTCAATAGATCTCCTATAATACATTTACCCCTATTAGGTATTATTTAATGAATGAGGGAAATCCAGCCCATACCACAATGTACAAAGTAGCAATTTACCCAAAGGTTCATTTTACATGTATACTTCTTCGCACACCCACTTTAAATGGCTTTACTTTAAAAGAACCAAATGAGAGCTACAATTCTTTAGAAAAATGTATGGTGTTACTACCCACATGTTATAGGGAACTGAAAGATACCATACTGTATGGTGTTATGCTCTGTATTGTCTGAAAGGGGGTTCACCTTTGACACCTCACCCTAACAAAGCTTCATATTCTCACTTTCAGCCCTTTTCTTCCCATTGTATTATTAAGGTATTACCAATAAGCTGATAAATTAGAGCATGCTACCAGCTGTTACACAAGAGACATTACGAAAAGGACACAACCTAACCTACACACAAAATGCAATGTGTGTAGGCCTATAGACAAATGTAACGTGCACAAAAGCGACTTACAAACCATGAACATCACAAAAAGTTATCATACAAAAGCAAGCAACCAAAAAGGTTTTTTAAAACAATTTTATTATTTTGGCTTTATTTTGTGAAATGCGCTCACATGACGTAAAATGTTATGGGGTAAATAAGTAAGGGGGTAAATTGTAAGCCTGAAGTCGATGCCTTCAGGCTTACAAAACTCGATGAGTAAGACAGAATATTAGGCTACAAGTCAGGTTAATATTTTACGTACACAAATTATTTACATGTTTGTAATAGATTTTAGGTTGGTCTGTTTTACCAATCCGGTTTCTGACACCGTTTTGCTTGCAAAGCTGTTCATAGACTTTTTACCATATTTCAATGGAAAAATGAGCCATTGAGCAGAAGAATAAAGAGCTTATTTATTTTACGTTAGTATGAATTTCATTCACAAAAAACAGTAAAATGTTGCAAATCTTGTTTTCTTACACTCTAAACTTTACACCTTTATAAAACATGTTAAAGCTCTCCCTTTGTCTGTCAAACTGTCTCTCTGTTTGTCTGTCTGTCTGTCTGTCTAATTGTGTCTTTTTCTGTTGTCTATCTGTACATCTATTTTCCTGCCCGTCTGTTCTTCATTCTATTAAATACATCAATCCATTTATATAGCTGAGCTAATAATATGTAAATGTAATTCGTTTTTAATCAATTAAGTGATCAATTAATCAATGTAATTATTATTGTTATATAACGAGTGAAAATAAGTGATTATTCTTTATAGATAAGCTCATTTGAACAAGCAGACTTTGTTTTAACGTGGCCATCAGTGTTCATGTACCTAACAGAACTGTGTGGTAACTGTGGCATTTGTTTGTGTGTGAATATGCATGATGTAAATTTTGGGTGAACGTGCAGGGAAATACCTTCAGTCAAACCACACCTCTGGGAGACCCTACTGTATCTTAATCAGTAAACTTCCCTTCTGAAGCAGCTCGGGCGTTTCTGAGGAACAAGAAACTTAAGATGCTGGAGGTGTTTCATGCAAAAAGGAGAGTTGCTTAAAAAAGAAATTTCCTCCAGAAAATCCACAACTGCAATCCCCCTACCGTACCTTGATGGAATTACAGCCAGACGTTGTAGGCTGATACATTGTAGGCGGCTATAAAGACAATATCTTCACACAAACACAAACTAAGACAACACAAATAAGTGTCAGACAGTTAACATTAAACAAAGGCCGTAAATGACACAATGGAAAATGTTTTGGCGAGTTCATCTTTTCAGATGTGATGTCTGTGGTCAGTGAACAATGTGTGTGACTGGACAGCATTACTCACCCCTGGGGCTACTTACATACACTGGGGCAGCCCCCTAAAACAATACCGACACTGAGCCCACTGTGGAGATGATGGTAGATTAGGTATTAAAGATCACAGGCATGACCAGCAAATTTATCATTATACTAGTTATTAAAGAATGTTATCACTGGGTAAACTTTTTAAATCTGAGCTGCTGCTCATACCCCATTTTTTGAGAAATCCTTGTTTTTTTCATTATGAGCCATGTGGTGCGCTGGCCTTCTCAATTTGTTCTTAACAAAAAAATGATCTACAGTAATAATTTTCTTTCCAGCTGTTTAAACAAAATTCTGGCCTATATCTAGTTAACAATTTTAGGTTGTGAGAACGTTTGTTTCATTAAGCAACAAAAATGTAAAAATGTTCCATCTTTTTTTTAGACATTGTATTAACATTATATAGAATTATATATGAAATGATACATTACATTAAAAACATAAAATAACATTAAAAAATTACTACTGTTACTGCAAGAACGTTTTTTGATAACGTTAAGAGAACTTTTAGTGAATGTTAGCCAACATTCGGATAACGTTCTCTGTTGGGTCGTACCTCGCAGGGGTTAGTGTTAAGGTACTATAGGCCAGAATTTTCACTAGTCACTAGTCATTAACACTTTACATGTTATAGTAGGACATCACACAAGCCTCAAGGACAGGAAGGCAATTAAGATTTTAAGGGGCAAAATTTGATTTACAATTTGATTATGTTTAATACAAAGGTCCTACAGATATCTGTCAATAGTCACTGCTCATTTAATAGTGCGGTCCAGATTTCAGCAGTGTGGCATTTAGCTTGCAAGCTCAACAGGAAGTACCTGCACTGCTCATGACATCCTTTAACCTGAAGATGAGGCCACGGCACACGCAGACAACCTCAAAATACAGTACGTGTAGAGAATTATGTTCATTGCTGAATGGAATGGAAAATTGGATTTTCGTCGTCACACTTCCCGTACATTGCTGACAAGTAACCAAGCTGGTCTCCATTAGTCTCTTCATCTTACAGCTTCAAACCCACAAATTACAGCGAATTTCATGATAAACCAGGGCTGGAGACTTCCCCGTACAGCATTCATTCATGACACATTCTGTGCTTGCTGTCTGTTTCTTGTTTTCTCCTTCTTTAGTCTCTCTCTTTCTCACTCTACGTTTCTCTCAACCACAACTTTCGACATTCGTTGCTCTTTTGACTGGCTTGTGTTTATACTGATCTGTCTTGTGACAGGCTGTGGCAGCCAGGAACTGCTTGTCATTCATGCATTTTTGTGTAAACCATAGTCATCCTGAAAGGTGTTTCTTTTTGAAAAGTAACTATTGTAGACTTTCATCCCAGACGCTCAGTTACCTAACGAGGGTTTAAAGACATATTTCTGCTGTCATGCAAAGAATACATTTCATTTAAAAGTATTAAACTAGCGAGGAGCCAGTCTTGCTCATACTTGAGCTCAGTTAGGATAGTTTTCACATGTCTTCTCAGGAAGCTTGTCAGCCCCTTTAAAAGGGGCTGTACATAAATACTTCTGAGAACTGATGAGGCACTGCAGATATGGAGACCTTCTAAGCAACCCTTAAGACCCTTTGAGGGGCCTTCTGACATTTATTGATTCCTGTCTGCTCATATACACTTTATGCGCACAGCAACCTGTATGCACCAGCAAAGATGTTTTGATTGTGTTGACTCAGACTCGATTCCTCTCACACGTTACACCTTCCTAGCATTTTAATCATTGGCCCACTTAGTTTGACCTTTGAGGTATATTAGCAATTCAGAGCTGACCTGCTTATGTGGCCCCTCTTAGGGTGGTATAGATTACTGCAAATGAAAAACTGACTTAATCTACAGTGACTTAAATATCGGTTTTGTGGTGTGACATTGTACATCGGACTGTATAAGATATTTTCCTTTGCATTTGTGTCCAAAGACGTTCTCATTTATTACATTATATGCCTATATTTCTCTTTAACAATGAATATTAAAGAAACTGGATACACATTTTACTAAAGAAAATACGAATTTGCTTACCTGTTGAAAAGCTCATGATACTAGCATGTTGTGGGTAGCTGCCAGGATGTCAGTCGGTAAAGGTGTGCGTTTTGCTGTGTGGTTGCTAGCGTTTTCTGTGTTTGCTGGGTACATGCTACGGTGTTCTGAACTTTAAAGTCAACCTCTATAATATAAATTGTTTTAGAGATTAAACATCTTTCTTCTGTAGAAATGCTAACTAGTCAAGTTGCAAGTCAAGAACAAGAGGGAACGTTCTCAGAATGTCGTTCTCAGAACGTTCTAAGTTATCAAAAACATTTTGCAGTATGTTAGTACAACAATTTTTAACATTATAAATCATATACATCAAAAATTGTTACGTTGTTAGTTGAATGTTGTAAAAATGTTACAGAAGCAAAAAATGTTTAAATAATGTTCTTATAACCAATCAATAATGTTAATACAACATATAAAATCTGGATTTGGACTTTCTAAGAACATTCAAAATAACATTTTTAACGTTTTTGTCACTTAATGTAAATATTAGGGAAACGTTCTTACAACCTAAATTGTTAGCTGGGGTGTTAGTTGCTCAGCTAGTAGAGTTATGGGTTCGGATGTATACATCAAATGAACTGTAAGTTGCTTTAAATTAAAGCATCAACCAAATGCCTATATAGAAATATTGTAATGAAAGCGTTCGTTTAAATGTTTACCTGCGAGTCTCTTAGCAACTGGTACACAAACCTGTCTGGTGTCAGGGGTTTATAATGTTCTTCCTGTCAGTTTTTTTTATACCTATACCATCTACAATATATTGTATTCTACAATCCTTACCCAGCTAACAGAGAACATTCTCAGAACATTGGTTAATGTTCTCTAAAGGTTCTCAAAGTAGAACCTTTTTAACATCATATATCATAAATCCAAAATGTTATTCTTAAGTTGTTGATGGAATGTTTCAAAAATGTTACAAAATGTAAAAAGTTTGAAAAATGTTCTTATAAACCAAGCAATAATGTTAAAACGTCTAAAAAAACTGGACACTTTGAATGTTTCTAGAAAGTTCAAAATAACATTTTGAATGCTTTTGTTACTTAATGGAAACTGTGGAGAAACATTCGTAAAACATACAAGCCAGTGGACTAGCAACAGTACTAAAACAATAAAAAAAAACAACAAAAACACATCAATAAAATACAATCTGTTGTATTGTAACAAGCAGTTAACAGAGCACCAGAGAACCGTGCACAATACTTTGCTCAGAAGTTCTTGTCTCAATTTTATATGCACACACTCCAAACCACACAAATTCACACATATGCGTTTACAGATGATGCAGGTTATTTCAAAGTGACTCAGCTCTGTGTGGGGTAGTGGTCAAAAACACAAGTGTGGAAGGGTTGATGTCCCTGAGTGATCTGTAAACTCTGGCTTTTGATATTAATGTCAGCCGGTGGTCTCTGCTCTTTGGTTGTACATACAGTGACATTTAAATGCATTGTGCACACAACACCTTTTATTGGAACTATAAATGTGTGCCTATCAAGGTATGTGCTGGCTGCGGTTTTCGTAAGGCTGGTCTCAGAACAGTCAGCTCTTCCTGGATCTGTGTTGCTATTTTTATAATTATCTCAGGCTTAAAGCTACATGCGCAGTGTTGGCACACGTCGTTTTTCTGTTTGCCTTGAGGTCTATATATGACTTTGTGGGAAAAAGAATAATGGTATATAATAATAATACAAGCATCACTATTCGTGGTAACCTGCAGTTGTTACTAAGCAGAATTATTTCAATCTCAGCTACCATTAAAATCAGTTTTGTTGGTGTATCTTAAAGCTTTTAGATTGATTCATTGACATTACATTTTTTAACTTAATATTCAAGGAAAACAGAGATAATCTGAAAATACACTTTTAACAACCAAAACCAGGAGAACGACAAAAAAAGGACTGAACATATACACAGAGAAACAAAACTAGACACAGGTGAAAACATTAAGTACTAAATCAACAGGGCAGGGGCTACAGAAAACTAGTTAATCACTAAATTAAGAGGAACACAAGGAAACCAAACAACAAACAGAACCTAAATGTGACTGTTATCACCTAAAACGCTTGAACTTTGTTTTTCTGTTGTGATATGAACAAACATCTACCCTCAGTGCCTTCACCTCCTTCTGCTCCATTTGTACTACGAGCATGAATGATGTTTTGTGCCGGTGTTGTTCGATGTTAAAAGAGGTGAACATTTGCTGTATGTTATCCTCTCCTGAATTATGAACAGTTGAGGAGGAGGGCACAGGCCATATCTAGAGACCAGAATCAGAATTTGTGGGAGGAGTCATTTGACTTGGACTAGGAAGCAACCGCCCTGAACAGCAGAATGAATCATGAAAACTGTAGGTCGAAACGTTCCACTGCTTTATACAAACCAGCTTCATGTCAGTCAGCTTTTTGATTAAGCTCATTGGGTCATACCAACACAATCTCATGGCAGGTCGTAACTGTTTTCCTTTTAGCAAACTGGTAGCTAAATCAAATGAATTCGTATGATCTCATTCGTTCACGCTTTCGCCCCAATGACGATGAGGTTTATGGGTGGACCTTCACACTTGCTTTTTCTTCTAAAAATCATACCTTTTTGTTCAATTTACATTGCGGGAATTCATATGAAATCGTTTTCTGGTGAGATCAGGTTGGTCATTCCAGAACGCACCAGAATCTGTGCTCAGCATTATACATCCGTTTGATAATTTGTGGATTTTTTTCTTTTTAAAAGCGTTTGCCTTTCATGATTCTTCCTCATTGCTCTCTCTGTAATGTATGGTTTTATGCCATGTGCACGATGAATATGTCTGAGCACTCATAACATATATGCAACTGTATTGCTTAGAGTTTCAATAGCATCATCTTTGTGGGTGTTGCACATTTGGTGAATGGTTTGCTTTGGCCTCATTTCACGTAAAGTGTATCTATTTTCTATATAAATAGCCTGACACATTTGAAGAAACCATGAAATGAAAATTGTTTTTGTGGTTTTTAGTTTGTATGTTAGCACTGAATCGCATTGCTGGGCTAATGTTCTCCTATATAACTGGACAAAATTCCCTATTTGGCAGATAAACAACTTGCAGGTTGCAATCTTAGTACTCACGCACACTCAGGTCCAAAATTCCCTACTTAATTTCAGTTTTATTTATATAGCACTTGTATTGCATGTGCCATTACACACAGCTATTTACCAGCTAACAGGGAATGTTCTCAAAACAATGGCTAGTTCTGTCAACGTTCTCCAAAACCGTTCTTGCAGTAACGTTAGTAGAACCTTTTTTACTGTTACATATCATATATGATGTATATGATATTTACATATCATATACATCGAAAATGTTATTCTTAAGTTATTTTAAAAATTACATTTTAAAAATGTTACAGCATTAAAACATTCTCATAACCAAGCAGTAGCATTAATACAACGTCTAAAGAACTTTTTAAATACTCCTAGAGAGAACTTTTAAAAAAAATTTTTAACATTTTTGTTACTTAATGTAGCAAATTGACATGTTTCAAAATGTCTTCAAAATGCCAAAAGAATGAAAGATCTTGAAAAGTTTGGCCCTGAACAGTTCAGTAAGAGACATGCAGAGACACTGACAGACCCCCACTGCAGAGTAAACACTGTGTCTGTCTGGTGTGTTTAGTGGTGGGGATACCCTCATATAAAAACACATCAGAAGAGGTGAGGGTTGGTGTGTGTCTTCAAGGTGATTTAGGTTCTTTGAGGGGTTTCAGTCGCTGTAGTACAGTTTCACTGTGCATCACTCTGTTCATGCGGCTGTGAGAACCGTTGCGTACAGTATGCAAAACTTGACATTTCTTTCAAAGGGTGGGGGGAGCGAGTCTGGAAATTACTGGACCATTAAAGCAGTAACTGCTAAACAAGCGGCCAGCAAAGCCCTCCAAACACACAAACGTGCACAAAACCGCCAAAAAATGCAACCGTTTACTCGACAGCACTCCATACAACGGGTTTCCATCACTTTTAGGAACAAGTAGTAATTTGATTGGTTAGTTTCACAATAGAAAACATGTTCCACTGAAGTTTCTAATGCTTGTGGAGACAGTTAGACGGTGGTATGCATGTTTCTGGCTTTTCATAGTTGTGGTTTCTAAAGTTTCTAGAACATGCAGAGGAATCCAGTTATAGATTAAATGTGGATCACTCATCCAATTCATTATTATTAATTATTTATATTGTAATATAATATAATATAAATCTTATAAATCGTATAAATTTTAAAATCATTCCAAAAGTGTGTGCTTTGTCACAAAATCTATTAAACCAAGCAGCATCTCTGAGGACATCGCCAAACATTTTCTCAGAACTAATTTAGTGCTGCTTGCTTAGTACTAACCCTAACTATGTGTTTTCAGTCATTTTGCTATTGTCGTTACCAAACACGTTTTACAGACGTTTTTGATGGATCTGTTTATGATTAACATGCCATTTGAATGGCTATTAGTTTGATCAGTGCGGTTTAGCAGTTCTGAGTGTGGTCTCTAAATACCATTGGTGTTGTTGTTATAATTTAGCACTTACATGTCTCTGGTTCTGTTGTAGGTCTGTGGGAACAGGGTGTTGAAGATGTTGCTGATGTGCTAATAGGACACACAGAGTTGAGGGCCACAGGCTTCACAGCTGTCCTCTTCTGCAGCCATTGAAGTTCAACCTCGCTTGAACCATCATCACACACAGGTCTGATTTAATCCGATAATCCGATTTAAATCATGTGGTTACTTTATGTTGTGTCCTAAAACTTTAATAGAGCAGTTTGAGCAGAATTATGGTACAACTGATGTCAGGTTTATTAGTGGATTGGAAATATATTGTTTTGTTGTGACCTCAGCCATTGATTTTAGAGATACATCTTCCCCCATTCAAGCAGATAAGACTGTTTTGTATGACTATACAAATAGCGTTGCAAAGATGGCCACTGAGTGCTTCTTTAAAGGGACTTTGACAGACAGCGCAACAACCAAATAAAAAAAACACTATTTAAACCAGGAAACATGAACAAGGCTGGGAAAAAGGACATAGTCCTCAGCCAATAACAGGGCTGAAAGGGCCTAGTCCTCAGCCAATAATACAGCTAAAAATAAATAACCCAGAGGAGGGCAAAAATAAAACAAATCACAAAGACAGAATTAATGCAAGCCTTGACATTTCTGATCTTGATTAGACTGGAGGCTCACAGCACAGCATTAGACAATAAACCAACACAAACACAAGTATATATATTAAACAGACAAAGCACTAAAGAGGGTAAGACAGGTGAAGAAAGTAAATTAATAATTGGAAAATTAATGCGAAAGAGGGCGGAGTCAAGACTTAAGACAGGAGAGCACATGGCACATAGTAAACAAACAATGGCCGTGTGCTTCCACACACAGAACGCAGGACAGAGGAGGGCATTGCAAATAAAAATCATAAACCATGTGAAATAACAGAAAACACAAGGACACGCAGTCCAATCACAAAAGACACAGAGCACGAGTTCAGATCCTGAAACCAAAGAGCAAGAACCAAGACTGGAGCGTGATGTGGTCTGCATCAGGAAACTAAAGTCCAAACATAAGTAAAACATTTCTTTACTATGAGATAAGTGTTACATTTCACAGTATATGTTTCCATAATTAAACAGTATAAAACGATAAGCTGATTTCCAGCCTGCATTGAGATGACTGATTAGATAAAGGTTTGCGCACCTTTACTTTAAATTTCACAGAAATATTCTTATCTGGAGTGGAGTTGTGCGTCTTTGATGCAGTTACTTTTGAAAACTGTGATTATATCATGGCTGTGGTGGCACACAGCTCGGTACCAAGACATGGATGTGTGAACACGTATGTGTTTAGAAGACGGATGTTTCTGAGAGGTGAGGAGATGAGAGGAGTGGTGATTCTAACAGTTTCAGTTGTGGCCAAAGTAACAGCTATATCTCTTCATCACACCCTTTATTTCATCTTTAACTGGCTGTTTTCCATAAACTGGTATTTCATGATTGTGGAACATGGGCGAGAGTGGGCAGCTAATAAAATAATGAAAAAAGGTGCATTGATGCTGGAAAATTTTAGTCTTCACCAGTTTGGGCCTTCTGTAACAAAAAGTATTAGTTAGAGTTATTAATAGAAATATTAACTATGCAGTACATTTTCATATTGCTATCATATATCTTAATATATTTGAAAAAACATTAAACGTAAACTAATAAAAGCTCATATTAGCGAAATTCAATGTAAAACATTACTTGCTGCCTTAAATTAAGTTGAATTATATTTTAAAGTTGAATCAAAAAGTCATTTCAATGTACAACTTTAACTTTTAACTTTGACTGGCGTTAAGTTGTTGTAACATATCCAAAATATTTGAAATGTATGCTTATCTTATTCTGATGAGTTAATGTAAAATGATGTTGTCGTGACTTATTGATCATAATTTTTACAGTGTATTAGGTAGCTTTATCACATAAATAAATGCATAAATCTAGGTGTTTTCATCCCCTTTCTCTTATTAAAATGGTTTAAGCAAAACATGTTATGTTGTAAGGAATATTGTTTGCTTCATCAGTGTTTATGTTTCTTGTGTCCTCTGTGTAGTTAATAATATATAAAATATATAATATTAATATTATAACATAATATAATAATGTATATAATTTCTCATCTTTCAGTTTTTTTGTAATATCTCTTTAAAGCCACTTGAATCACATCATTCTTCAGGAAGTGACATAATGTTTGGTGGGAAAATGCAAAAAATATTAACAAGCATTGGAGTTTATTCATTGTGATTGTATTTTGGTAGTTTATCTGACTAACTCATTCAATCCTACAGAAATGAATATGATAATCTGTCAGACTGTTAGATAATCTGTTGCTTCTTTAAACTACACAAATATATTTGTAACATAGTTAGTAACAGGAATGATGTTATTTCCAACACTTCCTAATCCAATATGGCCCATTGGCAATAATCTGTTTAATTGAACAAATCTCAAAGTCTTCTGCAGCTACGGGTTAAGGTTAAAATGGACAGATCAATCAAAAGTACAGAGACACTTTTTCTAGAGAAAAAAATGGTGACAGAAAGAGAAAAAGGAAGAGAAGACCAATCACAGAGCACTGAGGTGCAAGAGGAGGGGCTGGCTAGAGTTTAGAGGTGGACTTCCTATGTCACCCACATGTAGGCTTCTGCTGGTCGATGGCATCACTAGTTGAGGTCGTGGTGTGCGTAACTGCGTCTCTGTGCACTTGCTCACTCTAGGGCGCAGCCTTCACCTTGAGCGATCGGGTACGTCTTTGAAAGTTTCTGTGAGTCATAATCTTTTCCTTGTATTTCTCTCTCTTTCCCTCCCCCATTATTAGATGCCTTGGTTTCTAAATCTGGAAAAACATCTTTTGATTACAAAAGCATTCGTGCAGTTGTCACGGTATGATAGTGTGTTGAGGTCTTCACTTCGCAGGCCTGGAGAGGATGTGTCACAGCAGGCAGGTTTTCCCCTCTTACTCTTCCTCTTGCTGTGACTTTGTCTCTCTCCGTGGGCCTGACAGATGCACTTTTGCAGATTTTGAAGTTATCACCTGTATTTGGACCCTTGGACCCTGTAGGTTCCTTCTTTAAAGGCTGGCAATAGAATGATGTTGATTGTTGTGACTAGGGTCAATGCCTGTTGTAGGACAGTAACTTTGGCATTTTATTACAGTAGCTCTGTAAAATGAGATGGAATAGAGACCAGTTTCTGATTTGATGCATAACTTATGTCAATAAATACTGTCAGCTTTAAATGTTCGAAGGCCTGCGGGACAGGTAAGTCACTCGCTTTTTGTGATGCACAATTTGCAGTCTTTTTGCGTAGTCAAAATTGTCAGTCATGTTAGTCAGAATTGTCATTGAATTGGTTTCATTTTACTGATTCTCATGCTAAGCTGAGAATTCAGCTGCACTTTGTCTTTAGAAGCAGTGGGCGCAGAAGGGATGACGCGTCTTCCGATGCGATGGCTAGCTGACATCAACATCACATAAAGAATTCTTCTCAGAAATAGTTTAGCGAAACTTTTGTAAACACAAGTCATTACTGTGTGTTTGGATAAATTGCCACGTCAATCAGGATTCCAAGTAAAATATTACAGTGGTCGTACAGTAATCGTAAAGTGCTGTAAAGTTTAATCTTGTCTTTTCTAGTTGCTTGTTTTCTACAGTGACTGCGGTCAAGATTTACATCATTTTTGTTCCCATTCCTGTATGCAGTATGTATATGAATATTTTAGATTTTTGATGAATACACTGGATGTTTCTTATATTGTATATTTAATAGTTTTGATTATAAATCCCCACATACATACCATGACTTCTATAAAAGTACAGCCTTAAAACAAGTGAGTGTTTTGTAAATGGAGAAGCCAAATATTTAAAGACCCTTAACTGTACGTTAACGGAGATGCAAATCAATGCAAATCAAGTCCAGTATTTTTTTTATCAGTGTCCAGTATTTTTCTGCTTGATTTTTCAGATGAAATGAAATGATTGACGAGATTATCGTATTTTGTATGAGACAATTCATTTATTTATTTGAAATTTCTATCTGTTATTTCTTCCTCTCTCTCTCTCTCTCTCTCTCTCTCTCGCTCTCTCTCTCTCTCTCTATATATATATATATATATATATAATGATAATTAGTGCTTAATATTATGTTAATGTTTAAATTTAAGAAGAAAGTAAATGGAAAAAAGCAAACTTTAATTTAAACTGATGGCTTTATCTGTAATGATATGTAAATGACAGCCGACAGCCACCTGGGAGCAACCAGAGATAAACGCAGACACAATTTTCTCAGTTATCATTAACATTTATTTTCATTGACAGATCAGGTAGTGTTATAAGAATATGCATGTAGTTGTATACTACTTTCTCACTCATGTATGCATTCAAGGGAAAAGTTATCTATGCATACTATGGTTCATATATTTTTGTTGTTTTCTCTTGGTCCTGTTCAAAGCATATTATGATCCACTGATTATTGTTAATACAGTAATATAACTTATTAGACTATTAATATTGTAACATGACTCATCAGACTGTAAACATACGTGATGACAAAGTACCGACAGAAGTTTTTCTGTTTGGAGCAATTATTGGTTACATTATTGATTCCTGAACACCTGAACAACCCTTGCAACAGTTGCAACATTTTGTTGCATTAAAATAATATGACAATAGTCATTTATCATGCTTTGCAAAGCGTGTGGGGTGCATGTGTGTGTAAGCATGTCTCGCTTTAAACAAGTTTAGCATCAATTCTAGTAATTTGAACAGTGAACATCGTCATCTCAGTACAGTTTTTTTCCACACAATCCGTCACCATTGCGTCTTGAGTTGAGGGGGAGTGATCGTATCAGCAATTTGCTTTTGTATGTTTTCAATACTGTACTGTTTTTCGACACTTTCATTAGATCGATAGCGAAAACAAACAACAGGTTGAGGTTAAATATTTTCAGATTTCAATCGCCTGCAGTCGTTCGAGAGATTTGCGCCTGAAATGTTGCATGTCACATTTTACTGTTTTGTCAAAGAAGGGCCGTTTAATATTCCTGCATGCTTTCTTCTGTCTGGACCGTCAATGTGTGTTCATACAGCGTAGATTGTGTAATTATGTTTGCATTTTAAGGTGGAGTATCAACATTGATACTAATTCCACGCGTTTGTGAGCGCTGCCAAGAGCTCTTCTCAAAGTGTCATCAACATTGTAATGAAGCACTGCAGTACACACCACATCACAATGCTACTACAGTAGATACATATCTAAACCAACCTACTGTATGGCTTTGATACTGTTGTTGTTGATCAAACAAACTTGAACTCTTACGAGCCTCAGCGTACTGGCATTAGTCACAGTTTCACATTCTAAGGAGGTCTGTGGCTTCATCTCAAGCTTCCACAGCAGAATTTCAAAGCTGATGCAAAATACGAAAGGCCCTAAACGCTTGACATGCCCAGATGCGGCCACCTCCGCTCTCTGCTGTACCCAGACAATGCGATTCTAGTTCATGGGTGAGTCTATTCGGGGATAGAAATGATTAAACATGGCTAGACTTTCATTTTGTGAATTAGATCGTCTGATGGCTGAAAGTGGGTTAGAGGTGTCGTGACATTGATGTGCTCAGAAAATCCCTTGTCAATTTATGTGAATATGTCTTTCACAAACTCTGAAATTCAGTGGAAAGGCCTATATTGCGCTTTTTGTGTGCATGTGGCCTTCTCTCTGTTTTAGTCAGAAAGCCATTTGCTCTTTTTTTATAAAACACATGAGCCGTTTAAGATATTCATGCCACATTTGAAAAGTTTGTTTAAAGTTTGGGTGCCAAACTTGGGTTATGATACAGGATAAGATTAAATACTGATGAGGATTGGAGAGTAATGTCCAGAGGTCAATGTTAATCTGTTTGCTGTACCTCTCGTGAACTGACGAGACTGACTGTTAGAAAGCAGTTTATCTGAATTTGCCGATTCTGATTTGATAAATTAATGGTGTAATTCTGTTATAAATCTGAGCAACACTTCAGAATTTTCATTAAGCTGATCCTATTTTACAATAATCAGACGGTTCTAGTGTTGTTTAAAATTTAATATAACAGATGTCTATGTATTTAATCCACAGTAATCCATTAGTTAAGTTCATATGTCAAGTGATTTTAAATTAAAATACATTTGTGATTTTTTGTTTATATGGTGGTTATGTCTTTATAACATTTTGTAGTACTGCTTTTATAAACCTTCGTCATTTGCTTTGTAGTTTTGTAGTTTTCTCTTGTAGATTTTGTCTTGTATGCAGCGCTCATTTGTCTTTCTAAATGTGAATGTTCTATGTGATTTAGGTAAAACATTATTTGCCCTCAACAAGAGATTCTTAAGACAGTGCTGCCCAAGATTTTTTGTCTTTATGCCCCATCATTACAGTTTAAGAACCAAAAACATGTTCCTCATTTTAATCTGCATATCATTTAACATAATTCATATTATTTAAGTGATTATAATGTTTTCTTTGCAAAAACATCTTCCAGCTGGACATCACTCTTTTTAAAAGAGATTTTTGTTCTCACTGTTCCCATGACAAACTTAACCTCTGTTTATTTTTCCTCCAGAGGCTGAAATGAGATTTCTCGGCTCGACGTCATTCGACTTTTCCCATCTGCCCCACTGAGCAAAGATGATTCGAATCCATAACCCCCAGCACGTACCTTTCCTCCACCAGACAGAGCAGCTCCGCAAGGCTGGGACCCTCTGTGACACACTTCTCACTGTGGAGGGCCGTTCCTTCAAAGCTCACGCGCTAATACTAGCTTTGGCTAGCAAAAGGCTGCAGCGTCAATTAACAAACCAGCACAATTCAGCGCCAGGGTACAGCTGTGCTATAGAAAGCATCTCTCCACACACCTTCCAGCAGATCCTGGACTATGTTTACAGTGAATCGGTGGAGGTGCCAAGAGGTGACCTTGAGGAGCTTCTAAGGGGCGCTGAGTACCTGGAGGTGGAGTCTTTGATAGAGCAGTGTCAAGCACAGCTCAGAGCACCAGAGATCTCCACCAATGAGAAATTAGTTTCACTTCAGGATGGCAATGTGTGCGAGGACACTCATTTGATCAAAAAAAGCCACCTGCTGGATGAAGATCACCTTGATTGTTCTATAGAAGAAGAAAGTTCAAGTGAAGATCCAAGGAGCCAGAAGAAAAGTTCCTCTCCTGTGTCTCCTCAGCCTCTGATGTCCTCCAGAGAGACCTCCATTTCCTCCATAACTCGATCTCCCTCTCCACGCCTCTGTTGGCCTCCAGTTAGCCCTTCTCGAAGCATGGTGATCAACTGCAGAGAATTCATGGCCTTTCAGTCCCTTCGCACTTCCCAGCACCTGCTGACGTGTCCCTACCCCACACCCATGTACCCCATTCTCCATCGCTCACTCCATTCCCAGGTCCCCACTTCAGTCATGAGTTACACAGGGCTGCTTCACCCCTATCACAATCTCATACACTCTCCTCCACTGACTCAAGAAAGCCCCTTTATCCAGGGTTTAAGAGGAAAGAACGCCTCCATCAGTGCAGCTTTAACAGGATTCGTGGCCAGGGATCAAGAGAGGTACGTAGATCAGCATTGATAATTTATTAGTTCCATATAAAGAGGAAGAAGATGTGTTGGTTTGGTGTGTTGATGTATGGTTTAAAATTAACCATTAGCCCGGTAAACTACTTTATCACCAATCACATACAGTTATAAAGCCAGAAGCGCACAACCTCGCTAGTGCTTTACCGTTTTTAACCCGACCAGGCTTTTGAGTTAGTTCACTTGCTTTCAGTTATTAAATTTTCTGATATTTCAAGAAAAGCTGTGTGCCCACTATGATAAGAGAGGTTTACTATTATGCAAATTATTTTTGTTTTGTTTATGTTTTGTTTTAGAGTAGAATACGCTCACAAACGGTTGGCCATGACGGTGTACAGAGAACGAAGCAGTGTGGCTTGACTCTGAAATTAAAAGATTCATTCCAGAACTTAATTAAACTGAATTAACTTAATTAATGAACTATTTCATGAATTAACTTCATTAAACCAAACAAAACAAAATTCTGTTGCAAAACATGTGAATCAAGTATTTTATCATAAAATTAAGATTAACAGATGCCTAGAGGTGTCCTCTACTTAAAGCATATAAGGTTATGTTTTAATGCCTTTTTGTGCAAAATATAAGTGTGTATTTGTGTGTCTGAGTATGTGTGCATGTAAGCCTGTGTGTGTGTGTTTCTGTGAATGTGTGTGAGGTGATACTCTTCCCTCTGTACTTTCCATCATACACATTTTCTCCAGGCAGCCCCCACCTGCTCCACCTACATCAATTACCTTTCAAAAGGCTCCATTAAAATTTATTAAGAATACCAATCAGAAAGATTGTGATTTGATGTGGAAGAGACATATCAATTAGAACAGTCACTAAACTATTCAAAACCACTCAAAGAATGTCTTTTAAAGCCATTTGAGTTAGTACAAGACATCATGTGAACCTACAGTACGTGTGTGATACTGAAGTGTTTGGAACACAACACTTTACTATCGGGGCCGAAACTAAAGGGAAGCCCCCGAATTGTCCCCAACTTTACAAACAGCAAACCTGAAAGTCGATCATCCACCCTCACAGCAGGATATTCTATTTCTGACTTATTTTCAGGCAAAGCTGTTCCACTCCACACTTTGCGTACACACACGTTTACTTATCAAAATGGGGACATTCAACTGACTTGTATTGTTTTAATTCACAGCTAGTTATAAACAATATAACCTAACCCACACTCTAACAGAGAACTTTCTGCATTTTTACAATTTTTAAACATTTACTTTCACTCAATATGTGCTAAACGGAAGCAAGCAAATGTACCTTTATTGGCAGACACATAAACTTTAAAAAAAAACTTTGCTGCCTTAAATTTTTAAGTTTAAAATTTGGGTTCACAAGTCATTTCAGCTCTTTGTAATCTTGACTGGTCTTGAGTTGCTGTATCTTTTAGGAAATGGTTGAAAAAGTGCTTAACCTGTTTTTTTAAGTTATACCAGTCAGGATTTAACATTTTATGTTGAAATGACTTGTAAAGTCAAGTTGATTAAGCTTAATTTAAGGCAGCAAAGTTTTTTTTTACAGTGTACAGACAAATAGTATGAAACATCCACACATGATTTCACAATAGAAAACATCATGTTTCATGGTTAACACAATACTGTGCATGTAATATTCAACATGATGAGAAATGTATAAATGGTCTTTGGGTAAATGAATTAGGACACTGCTAGACTCTGGTAAGCATGTTGCTGCTCGTGTGCCTTTTTGGAGAATGTTTGGATAGCACACACAATAAGATCTTCTGTCCTTCATGCTGTAGATGCATTGCAGGTTGCTGTCTTCTGGCAGAGGAAACCATCATCTGCTTGCTTTGTTTCCTGCTGCTTGAGCACAGAATGTCTGTCCCTGCAGTTTTTGATACTGTTTCACATAGGAGGTGATGTAAGTGTAATTGAGTCCAGATGCATTGAGAATGCAGTGTGTGTTTATGCATGTATGTAAACGTGTCTCTCTCTCTCTCTCTCTCTCTCTCTCTCTCTCTCTCTTTGCTCTGTCTACATTGTTGGGCTATAAATTGACCTATGCTGGGTTAACTAGGTTATAGGCAAATTTACAACCCAACAATGTGTTATGTCCACATTTTACACACACACACACACACACACACACACACACATATATATATATATATATATATAAATACTACACTATACAAGATAACTAAATATTGTGTGCAATGTCTGTTTTTAATACGTTTTTTAATAAATTATTATAAAGTGTATCTTACCAAAGCAGAGCAGGAAACTTTATGTATGTGGAACTTTGTGTATGTGAGATTGTGTGTGTTCTGACCTCACCTGCTGGTCAGAGTGATCCGTGGTTTGTCAAAACTCAGTAGAACATTAGAATAAGTGTAAATGCAGCTGCAAAGGTGCAACCAAGCTAAAGGTGTGAGCTGACCAGATCAAACAACTGGTTAAAACACACAGTGACTCATTTCACACTAATAGCCTCTGTCGGTTACACATGGAAAATATGGACATCTTTGAAAACAATCAAAATGACGATATTTTCCACAGGAAGCCAAAGGTACGAGAGGAGCAGGAGATGTGTTGCAGATACTGCGGTAAGCTGGGCCTGGAAAACCCCTGGAGGTCGGTGACTGCTTCATCCCCCTCAGGTAACATGTTGTCTGCGTGCACATACATGCGCATACATGCACATACATGCGCATACATGCACGCATGTGTGCAAACATTTAAACACAAACATGCATGCTTGGGTAAGTTACAGATATGACTTGGATGCATCGCATGTTTGAAGTAGTAATGCATTTCCTCATGATCAGAGGAATGGATGCCCGCAACAGGATGTTGCATTTGGTATTTCCAAGACCTACAACGAGCTACTGTAGATTTGTTGCTTGTTGCCTCCCTTCCGCCGACAGTTAAAAAGAAAGGATTATAGAGATTAAAAACAAAGACAGCAATTTTAAAAATGCATGTTTCTAATAAAGACTCTACAGAGGTGGCCAGGCATGGAATATTCTATCACAAAGTCTTAGCAATAAATAGCCATAGCAATACAGATATCTACAGTGGCCTAAAGCATATTTATACACTCAAGTTAGATTTAAAAACGCTTGACTTTTATTCCATTAGAAATATTAAACCAACTGGCATCAGCAAACAAATGATGCTTAAAAAATGTGCTACCAGCTAACAGGGAACATTCTCAAAACGCTGGCTAACGTTCTCTCACTTATCAAAAATGTTCTTTTGCAGTAACGTTAGTAGACTGTTTGGTAAAGTTATATTGTATATTAAAAACCTTATTCTTAAGTAGTTAGTGAAATGTTTTAAAAACCTTACAAAATTTAAAATATGTTTGAATAGCAGTCTTATAACAAACAATGACGTTATCACTATGTCTGTTTTTTATGTTTTTGTTACTTAATTGAAATGTTATGGAAACGTTCTTATAACCTACAATTGTTGCTGGGCTTGTGCTGTCTTTTTTAAAGAAAGGCAGTTTGTGTGATGTCTCGTCAGTGGACAACAAAATACTATAATGTACTGATATTGCATAATTCATAAGCTTACAGATGACTTGAGTAATAAACACTTACAGAGGTTATGAAAGTGCTAGTTCACATTGAGTTCTCTGAAAAGTAGCAGAAATCATTTACCCCTAACCTGTTAAACTGGGGTGCACAGCTATGTGCGAGAGAAAACTGTGGCTTCTGAGCACAGTCCTGCGGTTGGCTGGCTCTCTGCTTCATGGTGGTTTGTATACAGTACCAGAAGAGAAGCGTTGACTTGATCTTTTTCATCCAAATTGGGGTTAGAGCACTTTTCATGTGTGTGTACGTGCATGTCAGTGTGCCTGTCTATGTGCTCATCTCCACATTTTGGGTTGAGAATGATAGTAACACATCGTTATGAGATGTTATCTCTGTGAGACTATGCAACGTATTTGACCTATCATATACATATATTTTGGTACTTGACAAAAGCATAAATGTGTAAGAGAAAATAATTGTTGCTGTAACTGTTCACCATTTTAAACAACTCTTTGCCTTTTTGCAAGAAAGTTTAGCAAACGTTTACATTTAAAACTAAATTAAATGTCATGCAGTGTCTCACACGAATTGTTTTACGAGAATTAAAAAACAATGTTTAACAATTTCAGATGGCAAAAAGAAACTGCTCAGCTTTTTATGTCTAATAAAAATGTTTCTGTCTTAAAATCTTCCAAGTGACTTATTATGAGAGTTTCCTTGTTATCCATAATGGATGCATCCGACACCTTGCATCCTCAGGTTTCTGGACTGTCTGGAGATTTCTGGCATGTTCTGTAATGTTTTTAAAGAAAACTTGTGCAGAAAAGCACAAGATTCTGCAGCAAAATGTTTCTGTGTTGCATCGTGAGTTAGTGTGTGTGTGGCATGTGGGAAAGTGTGGGTGTACATTTATATGTATGTGTGCACACAATGTCTGCCGTGCTTGTATGTGGTCATATGTGTTTGCTTTTGTTTTAGCAGGCTCACAAGTGTAAAGTTACACAAGCTTGTGTGTGTCCATGTGATTGTCACAAATGAGTCTTTTGTGAATATAAAGACAGACCGTGTTAACCAAGCATTTGTTTCACATTTTGAGCTTTACACAGGAGGATGTGGTGTCTATATATAAATATATGTATGGACCGGGAGAGTTACAAACTAGGCCACACATCAAGATAGAGTTGCCACAGGATGTGTTGATCTGAAATTGGGCCCCTCAGCTCCACGCTGCCAAAAGCTTAGGTGTCATTTTATATTTTGACCGTAAATCACTTTTGATCTATTGTTTCATATCTTGTCAGCCTTATACATAAAATAAACACAAGACTCCTTTATTTACATTTTTACATATTTATATTTACATATTTATTAACAATGGCTGTCTTAAAATGTTGGATAAGAATCTCCCAACCTCCAGTCCAAAATGCTGTCTGACTAGATGTGCGTTTTTACCATCTTGACATTTTATACACACAATTCCCAGTTCAAAATGGGAATTCTGAATTTCCAACAATCTGCTGTTTTATTTTGATATACAACAGATAGTTCCAGGTCTGGATGCTGATTGGTCAATAGCAAAATTAAAACACAGTTATGACCTCTTTACCAAGCTACTATCTGTTTCACCCAAATCTGATCAGTTTTGTTACATGTACATTACTTTTACATTACACTTATGCATTTGGCTATCGATTTTATCCAAAGCAATTTACAGTGCATTCAGCAATCTGTGTGTTCCCTGGGAATCGAACCCACAACCTTTGTGCTCCTAATGTAATACTCTACCAATCAAACTTTAGGAACTTTGAGAAGTTGCATAGAAATGTTCTGTTACTCTTTATATATATTTATTTTTATCTTCTATAAATTACGTTGGCAATTTGTTATGTAATATTTTGCAGCAAAGCAGAAGCATTTTCACTTATGGACTTCGATCATTCATTTTTTTATTTCTGCAAATAAATCAATACAGTCATGAGCTAAGATAAGTCCAGTTATGTGACCTGTGTAAATAAAGAAAAACAATGTGGTTAAGTGGCGTTGAAACAGGATGGAACAATCATCATCAACACATTAAACAACACCTGGATAAATTTAAACACATTCAAGCATATGAGGCACCAAAGATGTGACCACCAGCAGATTAAAAATACACTGCCTGCACATTCAGAACCTTTCACCTGAGTCTCAGTGATCATCTGAATTTTAGCCTATAGATGATTATTTCTGTCACAGGTTTATTCAAAGTATTGCTGCTTACCTTTTTGAGCGTGTATTGTTCCGTCCGAAATAAAAGTCATATTTCATATTTTGTTCAATTTTGCAGCCCAGCTTAGTTCATTCTCCCCTTGTGTGTTCGTCATTGTTTTGGCAGGTTCGGACAAGATGACCTTCAGATGTAAGTTCTGTGGACGAGGAGGGCAGGATAGGAGATCTATGCGATCGCTCAGGAAGGGTCTTGGAGGAGAGAAGCCATACCAGTGTAAACAGTGTAGCAAAAGATTCAGCCTTAAGCACCAGCTGGACACACACCACCGGGTTCACACAGGTACAGCTCACACGATTATATTAGATGATGATAAACTCATTATGGTACAGAAAAAGACTTTTGTCTGCCATGTTGTGTTTCATCCGAATGCTGAGAGGCGACGTCAAGATGACAAGCATTAAAATATAAAAGATATTTTTAATCTTATTTTATAACAAATATACATCTTTTATGTTGGAGAATGGGGGGACCTTGAAGTTGAAAAGTTTGAGATTCACTGATTTAAAGGGTTCTGCAGTCAAACATTTTTGCATAATGACCTAATGACCTTTTAAGCTATACAGCCGACTGAACACAGTCATATAGATAATATACACAAAAATACATTCAGCTGGTCATTCTTTATCTGTTCTTGCCATGTATGTAACCCTTGACATCAATGTTTTATCTCTCTCTTACTTGAGCAGGTGAGAAACCATTTGAGTGTCGGCTATGTGGCCAGCGTTCACGCGACTATTCGGCCATGATTAAGCACCTGCGAACGCACGGCGGTGCAACGCCCTACCAGTGCACCCTGTGTCTGGAGTTTTGTAGCAGCCTGGCAGCCATGCAGAAGCACCTTAAGAGTCACCCCACCCAAGATTTCCCTCCAGACTGGAGCCTGAACAGCACATATCTGTATAACTGTCACACCTGACCCCTGACCTCAGCTACCCGTGGATCATCTGGATGTTAGAGTTTAATGTGTAGACGTGGAAATGTATTTCAACGGTTAATGCAACAAACTTCGATATTTTGCATACTTGTCATAATTGTTGAAATGTACCAAGCCATTACACATATGGGTGTAATGCGGCCACAACTGTTTGTAAGGCCAAAATTGCACCCTCCAATTACCATATAGTAGCTGGTAGCCTGATTACCCATGCTTATAACTATGTTGCTTATAATGTTTATTTATTGAGCTGATTAGATTTGTACCATTAATATGATTACTCACTATGTTGTTTATTGTCATAGTGTATACATTCTTTAATAAAAGCATTATATTGTAATTAAAATACACAAGCTTCTTCCATTGAAGTCCTTGTCATGATCAGCTCAGCAGGCTTTGACCCTTTGAAACCCATTTTAAATGAGATGCATCTTCAGTCGGAGCATCATAGCATGATGAATGAATGAATCCTTTTAGATTTTCTCATTTAAGACAAATACTGTAGCAAAACAGACAAACATGCATAGATATTTGTTGCTCTTCAGACTTTTACAACACTGAAAATTCTCATACAGTCATTGAATAAAAACAAACATACTTTTATTAATTTAGGACGTAAATTTAAAGTTCATGGTGGTGAGTTGTTCCTTCTAATACAAGGTCTTATTCCTGATAGACAGACTGGCCTAATGCTTTTAAATGTGAAGATTTCAACAGTATGTTCCAGTATGATCCTCATTACTTTACGTTATATTCATTTAAATGCTATTTATAAATGTACCTTAATAAATGCCACAGCTAGAGGGTTAATGAATAAATGATCCATCGTCTTTCAACAGTGAACAAACAAAAATTGTGCAAATTAGAAATTCTCTCTGAGAGATTACTGAAGCCTAAATCCAAACTGCAAA
The DNA here is from genome assembly GCA_036877525.1 of Chromobotia macracanthus. NCBI lineage: Eukaryota > Metazoa > Chordata > Actinopteri > Cypriniformes > Botiidae > Chromobotia > Chromobotia macracanthus. Next base: position 2,269,493 of record JAZGTH010000080.1, on the reverse strand, counting down.
GTTTAAAGGCCAACTTAAAGTGTTTTTAAGAGATATTTATTTATTTGTTTGTTTGTTTGTTATATATATATATATAAAGTCCAAAATGTGTTATATTGAAAGTTACCACTATAGTAATATATAATATGTTTATCTGACTTCATATCTTCAAATGTGATGCTTATGAATAAATGATCGTCAATGATCACGTAAAATAAAACTTAAATTTGATATTTGATATTTTTAATTAATTATAAAATAGATCATTGTAACTTTTTTCAAACATAATTCATTAACTTCTGTCTGAAAAAAACAAATCTTACGTCCCCAAAATTGTTTTAGCTCATCTCTCTTGGAAAACGTATCGAAATGTGGCTCTCCGTGAAATTACGACTCCCCGTTTCTTCCTATGGTTAGGTGTGTTCGCGGGGGGTTAGTGACCAATCAGGTAACAGCTTTCCCGGTGTGTGAACCAATCAGAAGCAGGGAAGTCAAATCTCACGAGAAGTCCGTTCAGTGTTTGTATGATCGTAAGAGGTCTTAGTCCTCACCAAAAAGCAGTTTTGTCATCTGATGGAAAAGTATTACATATAAATAAATAAATACATAATTAGAATGATCTTATTATATATTACTAGAGCGATAACAGTCAATATGACCACAAGCTGGCGCCACACTCCACTAAAACAAAATCGCCTGTACCGGAGCGGCGTTTCTTTTATTTGCGATGAATTTACATTACATGCATTTATCTAAAGCGACTTACATAAGACGACAGCATTAAATATTTATTAAATATTATACATATATATAAAATAAAACACTTTCTCTGTTCATTATATATATATATATATGTATATATATATATATATATATATATATGTGTGTGTGTGTGTTGTGTGTGTGTGTGTGTGTGTGTGTGTGTGTGTGTGTGTACAGAGAAAGAACAGAGAAAGTTCTTTTTGATGAAAGTTCATCAAAAAAAAATATATATACATACATATATATATATATATAAAATAAATACTTTCTCTGTTCATCTTATATATATATATATATATGTAGTATATGAAATTGGTGTTTTCTGGGCTGTTTTTTAACTTTGTTCTTTCTTTGCGTGTGTTTATATGAAAGCAACTGGGTTTTTTTTAAGCTGTTTTTTATTATTTGCGTTTGCTTTACGCAACGGGAGCAGACGCGCTCGGCTCCACCCCGTCAAGAAAACCGTCCCCAGGTCAGTTCAGCTCGCTTCATTCCAGCGCAAGATGCCTTCAAGCGTTTGTCCAGAGGATACATTTCTGGCTGAAGATTATACCTGTCAGCCATGCGAGACTAGATATCCGACCAAGAAGGGTGCGTGTGTTTGCTCTTAATTCGCCTCCTGCGCCGGTTCGGCTGATTCAGATGTTGCTTCGCTTTTGTTTCACATTCTGCTGCAGGTTACGAATTCAATCCGAATTGCGGACTGGATGACCGCGGAAACCCGCGTCTCAGTGTATATAAATCATGCAAACAGGGGACATTTAACAGCGGATCGTCCACTACATGCCAGAAATGCAAAGTTTGTTCATCCCCGCAGTGGAGCGCATCTCCTTGCAGTCCCGAATCAGACAGCGTCTGCTGCAGGCAAGGGTGCGTTTTATTTGACTTTTAATAATACTTATATATAGATTCATAAATGCTGTAAAATGCATAGGCAATAAGTCATAGACATCAAGCTCTGTGCCTTAACTTGACTCAATGCCTATGCATTGCACAGCATTTATGAATCTCTCTATATTATTATCTATATATATTATTATAATAATGTTAGTTAATGGAAATGCATGGATGTGAATAGCTTCTGGTTTGTTCTTGTTAGTTCATCGAGCATGCATGTTGGCAGATACAACTTTTGGTTTTAGAAATGCATTTGTGAGTGTTGAAATGAACTTTAAGATTAAATGCAGAGGAACTGGGAGCCAAATTGGACTGCACGCCACATGTTCATTTGTGATCATTTGTGATCACATGTGAGCTGTAATATGTGATGTAATGTATTATGTATTCTTAGTGGTCTGCTTTATTCATTTTTCTTTTGGAAGGGAACGCCTTTTAAATGGAAGTTGTGTTGATCAACCAGTGATGACCACAGTAACAGTAAGAAACATAACAGTTTACTGTACACATTATTTATTAACCTTGAAATACCATCCATAACCTGTGTTCTCTCATATCAAGACTCTTATCATATCTCTCTCCAGATCAAGACAGAAATAAAACTTTTTTACAGTGTGAACTGTTTACAGTGTGAAATGTTTTCTAGACTGGGAGTATGGGTGCCACGTCGCTCTCCATTACCACTGCCAGTGTCATTCATACAAATACCATAAGTTGGACAGGTATTGACAGCTGTTTACTGATAATAAACACATTGAACCGCAGCATATCCGTTTTCCAGAAGTATTCAGTGAATTCAGTCTCTGTAACCTATTTACACAAACACACACACAAACACAGAAAGAATATTTTTGGATTTAATAAAAGCAGAAGGAATTTGATCGTTTTAATGGCTCATTCTCTGTTTGATTTTTGTGTTATGTTTTTGCAGGGATCTGGTTATGTGTAGGGATTTTATCCATCCTCATTTTGGTTTGTCTGGTTTGTCTTGTTTGGTTTATCCTGAGGAAGTGGACTGAACATGGCAATCGAGGTTGGCAGCCAACAGAAAACAAATTCTCGAAAACCAAGCCTGAAATTTGAGGGGCTGATGTTGTTGTCTAAATATTCATTCACGATTTAATGAATCGTGATACCATTTATTTTCATCCCACTCTTGTTTTTGAGAATGAGGCAAACAAACCGTAGTTTAACAATCAAGAAATAAACTTTTTCAACTTAAATGTAAAGGTTAAGGGTATAATTTCATTGAAGCTGTAATCTATAACCTCCTAGGATAAAAATGAACAAAAATCAGTTATTGAGCAAGTACATGATAGATCAGTGTTCAACACGATCTTCTCACCCTACAACGATTCTCAGCTGTAAGTTTATATACTGTAAGTTTTATATATAATAATGTATATTTTTTATTCCCAGGAATGTTAGTTTTGCTTCCTTTGACCAACATACGTGACGTTAAAGCACGCAAAGTAACCTGCAATTTGATGTTTCAAACAGAGATGCAAAAAACAGATTTGCAGAGGGGACTGTTAGATTCCTACTGGAAAGCAGCATCTCTTCTACGTTACAATAACAGGTGTTTCATATCATCAACAGAACTTGACAAATGCTGCAGTGGAGAAAGTGAAGAAACTCTGGCCAAAAAGAACATTTGTCAATCTGTCTCATACAGCAAAATCAAAGAGAACAGTAAAACGAACCATGTGACTGGCTCATCATGCAATCTGTTAGGTAAGTAACATAAGCAAAGAAAAAATCGGAGAATAAATACTAACACAGCTCTGTAGACTTTGGCTTCCTTACACTGGCCTGTAATTTTCCAGTAATCCTTACAGCCAGCTTTCTTTGGTTAAGAGCTCAACTCTGCATGACATTGGACCTCCAGGGCAGTGTAATTTTACTAGGATGTTCACATTTACGACATGTCTATTACTTTTCCATTCGTGTAGCTCCTGAGATCCAGGCTGCTCCTCTGAGTACAGTGCTAAACAACCTGGATGTTCTGCAGGACCTTGTCTTGTTGTTGGATCCAGACACCACTGCCGTGAAGAACACGCGTCACCTCGCCGCTCAGTGCTCTTTTTCCTTCGCCTGGATTAATTACGCTTACTCTATGAAGGACTACAAAAGCCCCCTCGTTGCCGTTCTGGAGGGGGTCGTCACCAAGAACCTGGACTGGACTGTAGGCCACCTCGCTGAACTGTTGACTGGTATCGGACGCAATGATGCAGTGGAAATTTTAGCAAAGCTTAATTAATTAAGGCTGAACTTTGTACAGTCTTTGTACAGTTAACTACCCTGTAAACTGATCTGATTCAGTGCTTTAAATCCAAAACTGGATGCTTTTCAACCACTGCTTGTTTTAATGGGAAACAGTTGTGGACAGGATCTGGAGCCAGATCTAGATCTGGGAACTGGAATTAAAGCCCTGTTGATTTTGTCCATGTAATTATTTTAAACTCACTTGACTTCTGCATTTAAATTGTTTCTAGACTGTAACCTATAAACATTATATAACACTACATATTCCAAATACTTATCTTAAAGGTAGGATAGGCAATTTTGGAGAGGCTAGCAATAGTAACCTAGCTTTGAAAGCATAACATCCCGTCCTCCGTTCACAGCAATTTCCAAAGCCACGCCTACTCCAATAGTGCTCCAATAGGTATGCACTATACAGTTTGACAGGCAAGTAGGACATCCTATCGTTGCGCTCTGACCAATGTAATGATTGGACGAATATTTAATGATCCTGCCACAATGATCTTCCATTTTTATATATTTAGACAATTGCTATCAGGATGTGAGACTTTCAACCAGCATAACAAATGTTTCTAACAAACAAATGCCTACCCTGCCTTTAAGGATTTTTGAAAAATTCATACTGCATGTCATGAATTCACTATTCTGTCTAATTATTTTCATTTGCTATGCAACAAAAATCTGATTTCATTTTATTGCAGGAAAATATATTTTGAGATACTGCTGGGTTCCAAGTTTTGAAAAATATACTAATTTTGTGCTAAATGACTAAATGTAAATGTAATTTAACTCATTCAAGAATTGGCTGACAAATGCTTTCTAATCTGAATCTATAGCCTTAGTTATCATTAGCACTATTAAGAATTTATCCAAACAAGTTTGTGTTTTTGTATGTTCTGGACAAAGATCACAATAAATCCTTACCTTTGTCAAACATTGTACATCTTTATTAAGCAAAAACATTATAAATAAAAAAGTGCATAGAAAAATTAAACGGGTTTAGAAATATGTATACAACTATTTACAAACTTAGGGTTCATTTGTACAAGGTAGCAAAGACACACACATATTCATTTTTAGATCTTTCGACATAATGTTTTTAAAATAACCTACATGGAAAGAGACAGATTTTTCCTGTGAATCTCTTGGAGACACATCAGAGGAGGCCCTGACCAGTGCTTTGATTTCCTCATTTTACATTACCATCTCTGCATAAGTACAGACCGAGCAATGTTTTATTCTCATCTAGTTTGCATTAGTATTACCATTGTTTGAACAGCTTGAGGTAGGAATCCTTGCACGTCTGGGAGGTTTGATTAAAATCTGAGATACATTTTCTACATTTTCAGTTTGTTCCTGAAAATTTTAATAAAAGTAAATAAAAGCAGGAGATGACAATATGGGGGGGTTGGGGGGCAAATCACAGGAAATGAGCTTTTATAACCGCTCTTCTCATTTATTCAAATAAAACCTATGAGTAAAGTACGTATACGCTTTAAAAACACAGCTGGCTCAAAACATCACCTCTTAAAAAGGCCACGTTGCAAGAACTCATCCTCATTGTTCCAAGTTAAAGAAACAATGCTGGAAAATGTTAAGAACAAAAAAAAAACCCTGAAGAAACTTTCCATAAGGTCACATACAGAGAGTACAGACAGAAATGAATAGAAGACGCCTACAGTATGAACGATTTTTTTTATACTCTAGGATAAACGACGGCATCAGCCTCTTGATTTTTCTGCATGAACTCTAAGGTGCTGAGTGCCAGGTCACCATCTGTTTGAAAACTGTTCAATACCTCTTCTATAAATATATATAGATATATAGATATTTCTCCTGCACAGTATAGGGCAGTAAAGACATTTTGTAAGTCACCAGTATACATTGCCTTTGCAGTCCTATAGCTATAGGACACTGAGCAGTTTCTGAATCACCAGATAAATGCACAGCTCCAATTGTACGTGCAATTGTGGCAAAAAAAGGATTTTATTGCAGAAACAATCCACAATGTCATCACGCCTTTTAAAGCTGTGACACAATGAGGATGTGGTTAGTCACAATTAGCTTAAGTAGTGTCCTCTACTACACGAAAAATATATATGTATTTATATACTCTCCAGACATAGTTTTGTAGACACATGGTTTGTTGCTTTTAAAAAAAATGAATCACAATCCTGCTAAAATGTCACGAACGCAATATTAGAAAGCACGTTAGTTCTGCTTGCTATTATTCCGCGCAGCACTCGACAATGAAATAACTGACCTAGTTTTCCCCCATTCAAGACTTACGTTAAGCATAGCACTGTTAAAGCCCTTCAAGTGGAGTAGAACCTTAAAACCATCTACACAGTATTACACCACAGCACAAGCCCTAGAAACGCAGAGTGAGCAATAAGAAGAATACGTCAATGGACGTAATACCAGCAACATGTAAAAATTTAAAGGTAAACAAAAAAAAAAAATGATAAAGTTCAACTAAGAGGTTTTCCGAGCAAAAGCATTAGCTAGGAAACTGTCACAGACTAGAAGACACTAGATGCTTCAAAGACATTTGTGTGAAATGCAACAAAACGTGACTGCCATGCAACATCCAAAAGTGACTGACAGGTTTGTACTGAGGGGTTTACAGTGTTGTCCTGAGCAGTATTTTCTCAGCGGAACACAGAAACTATCTAAAACAAAAACTTCTCCATTATATGTTTACATCTTTCATTAGTAATGTTTATACAGAGTGGTGCCGCTGTCTCTAGGCATCTGCACACTATGCGGTCATCACTATAAAATTTTCGCAGAGGGGTCTTTTGAGAATCCAGCACTTTGAAGTGAGCTAGCGTAATGTGGGGAGGGCTGTTTTGGATTTAAAGGCCTGTTTTGGAGATCAGTTAGAGGAAGAGCGCTGTAAACACTCTGCAACAGGCCGTATCCATTTAGTCCTGTAAAAACTTAGATGTAGCGCCTTCAAGCAAACCTTTATGCTAGTGTTGCCCATCATAATTTAGCTGCAATCTGTACCACGACTCTGCCTAACATTCTGTGTTTTTTTCTTTCATCTGGTACTTTATCTAGTTCCGCTTAAACTGCAAAAAGGAAAAAAGCATCACCGTGTTTGAGGTTTTAACAGCTGCTCTACATATGTGACATACCTAACCACAAAGTATGTAGCTTTCTGCAAAATAAAAAGGCTTGGCGTCTCTTTGTCCGTGGTAACGCTCGGTAACTCCTGGAGTACTCGTTCTTGTCAACCGAATGCCAAATAATTGTTAACATATGAAAACGGGGAACACACAAATCATTCACATTTCCAGACAACAACATTCTGCTCAGAAAAGTTCCCTCCATTCCTCCCTGACAAAACTCACATTTATGACTGAAATTTTTGTGTATCTTGAGTTCCTCTTGTTCTGTTGACCTTCAAATTAGAGCAATTACTCTTGTTTTTTCTTGGACTTCCTTTACCCGACTCAGTCCAAAGTTTTAACCCGTCTGCTCCATTGTCTTTTCAGTTGTGCTGTGACATTTTCGAGGCTCCTCAGTTTAGGAAGCGCCGACAGCGCTTGGCACCGCAGTTGCAGCTAAGTTTGTTGCTGGCGTCTTCTATAGGGAACTTGTAGTCGTACGTTAGCTCCTCCCCACGGTAGATCTTCCTCAAGGCAAAAATGACAATGTGCTTTTGACCCTCCACGTTGATGACTCGAGAGTAGCAGTTCGGCTCACAGGAGTGGTTGATAAAGCGCGCCGCATTCCCGTGCATCGTGGCGTCCACCACGTCAAAGTCATCAATGCGGAACATATAACATCCAATGCCCTGTTACGAACGTCATAGGAAAAATGTGTTAGCGCAAACCACAGTGAATTCTGAATCTTAAAATGATTTCTGGAAATCACTACGATAAAATATTGTTTGAAAAGTCACCTTGCTATCATAATATTTCTCACGCTTATCCGTAAGGACGGCACGGATGACAATGCCCGAATACTCAATGACCATCTCTCCAGCCTCGATGTTTCGCTTGCAGAACAGCCCCCGTCCGTGAATCGCAGACCTGAGATATCAATGACAGTTACAGTAATGAATATGACACATTTTAAACACACAAGCTATTATTTTCTATACAAGTTTAACTTTAAGAAAGCCACTCATACGCTGATTCTTCCAAAAAGTATGTAAAAAATGACCTAAAAAAACCCACTGAAATGTGGTAAGAAAATGGTCACTGAAAATGGTTTAAGAGTGGATACCAAAGACTATAAAAAAAAAAAAAGATGCTTTCCAGCAAGACAAGTTTAATAGTTATAAATCTGACACAGGAGACAGTGTAAATTATCTTGCTGGAATAAAGGCAAGTATGTGCTTATGACAGAGAAAAAAACTGAGTAGCGGGTATGTATTTGGATCGCAATGTGGGAGGAATCATAGTCAATAACAGTAGAAATGATCTATTGCTTGGTCATCGCTGGTGGCATGCAAGATGGTGCTTTACAACAAACTATATATTAAACAATAAAAAACTATTCAAGACCAGTTAGCAGATTCTCAAACAAATAAATACTAGCTTCTTTGTAAATTAAACACGACTCACTAACTGACAATATTTCGTTTAGAAGACTAGGGGAAATGAACCCACCTGTAAACACCAACGGCTTCCTTGGAAGTTCTCTCAAGATGTCTGAAGCGCATGGCCATCGGTAGCTCCAGACTTGTTGCACGTCTGTAAAGCATGTCACCACATCAACCACAGTTTATTTATCAAACAAACAATACTGAGTCATGCCAATGAAGAGAAATGATGGTGACAAAAAGAAATGTAAGAGGAACAGGAAGGATTTAAAAATTAACACTGTTCATGGTAAACAAAATCACAAAACACATAAGGCCTTCTTCAGGTGAAAATCAACCACGTCACTTGTATAAAATTTAGCCATAACACTTTATTGCTCAAGTCATGATCATTCATTTATTTTGTAATAATCACCAATTGTCACAAATTGCTTCTAATGGCTTATGCATATAGTAATTTTTGTGCAGTTCTTATGCATACATTTTTGTTTAACTCTACATTCATGTATTTTACAAAGGCTTTCATCCAAAACGACTTAAGTTACCAGTTTGTTCGCTGCCTGGCGCAGAACAGTGTTGCAAGCACAATGCTCTACCAGCCAAACCCCAGGAACACTAGTGGCTGCTATTAGTGGAGTTTCATTCAGTAAAATCCAAACTCTTATCTGACCTGGTAGATTTGAGAAGAACTTCATCCTCTTCTTCATCATACAGGCCAGTGTCAGGAAGCTGTCTGTGCTGAGACGCCAGGAAGTTAAACATATCAAAAGTGGATTTCCTGTCAAACACAGAGTGGGTGAGGTATGCGTGACTCAGAAATGTGTGACTAAAATCCATTAGACACCAAACAGTCAGAATTTCTGCTCCTAGATAACATCTTCGGTGGCCTCCCGCACTGCTATGTAACACGTCACACCCCCCGTGTAACTGTTACCCAAAAGATAAGTGCAAAACATTTTCCAGCGTTCAGGAGAAACTTTACTTTGCAACACCAACTCTTTGGTTGCGATTAATTAGTTGTTAGTCATTTAGCAGACAACTTCCTCAACATTGTTATATAGGAGTCGTCCCTAAAAAGCAACAAATAGTTAAGTTCTGTGCATAATGATGGTCCTTCTAATTGTTTAATGCATAATTCACCTTTTTAACAGTTTAAACTGTTAAACAGGTGACAACCCAGCCAACAATTTTAGGTTGCAAGAACATTTCCCTAGCCATTTTGTAGACTTTGTATTAATGTTATTGCTTGGTTATAAGAACATTTTTAACTTTAATTCTATGACTGGACCACAGACCACAGAAATTCTGGTGGTCAATATCCCAGAGGTAGGAGGCCAGGCCAGCTGAAGGCCAGTGAAACTTTATTGCAACTGCTGATTATGTAAACACTGAGACTGCATTTCCGTGCAACATCCTGCTGTCTGTGCTGTGCTAAGCCTGTTGGGACCAGTCACATTATTTAAGCAGACCAGACTATTTTACCAGCCTGGGCTAAATGTGTACTCACAAAAACAAGCTACACCTTGGTTCTTCCTTGCCAGTGCTGTTTTAATTATAGGAATGGGACTTACAGTGCAGTACAGAGGCAATATTAAATGTTATGTATTTTGTTATTTCTAAATAATTCTGAATTCATTCATTTAACAGACCCAGTCTGATACCATAAGGTCTCTAATCACCAGAAGCCCAGAAAATTATGTAGTCTCTTCTGACTGTCATACAATGAAACATGTGAACTGACCTCAGGTAGACTTCAGAGCGGGCACAGCCACTTGGGTTGACCGACAAATCATCCTCCTGACTGGCTTGCTTATGGAAGCGGAAAGTGTGGCGCTGGCAGCATTTGGCCCCCTCGAGCTGTTCCACCAGGTAGACTACAGCATCATGCAGCATTCCCATCATACGAGCCCCGCTTATCCCCGAGAAAGACAGCTGCCTCAAACCGGCAACAGCGCGGCTCTCCTGCACCCTATCTAGAACAGCAGTCCAAGCCACTGTAACGAGAAAGACACGGTTGTATTTTTTTGGATTAAAAAATGAATTGCTTTACTGCTTATTTAAAGCTAAGATGCATAACTTTTGCCTCTTTACCGCCATCTCTGTTTGAAACATAAAAATGTTGGTCACTTTTTATACATTTCATTATGCATTATGCATAATTATGCATTATGATTTTCCAGAAAATCAGACCTGACAGATCAAATTACAAATAATTATTATAAACTTATCATTGGGAATCGGGGTAAGGTAAGGAGACTGTTTTGAATACAGATCTGTTATGTACTTGCTCAATAATTGAAATTTAAGTTTAAATTTTTTTAAAAAAGTTACGGATCACAGCTTTAAGGACTTTAACAAAATGATGGTCATCATTTGTTTTCATTTCTTGAAGCATTTCTGGTTGGTCTGTACTTGGATAAAGTTTGACCATTTGACTGCCAAATGTTATAATCAAGCAAAATATTTGCATGTTTTAGTAACAGTAAATCATATAGCAACAAAGTTATTCCAACCACAAAACAGTCATGACCTCATACCTTCAATGCTTTCTGCCTCCACACTAAAGCCATCATCACTTGTGATCTCAAAGCGTAGGTGGGGCTGGTCTCGGTTGGCGGGGCTCTCTTCATCACTGTCTGAGAAAGGCATCTCATCATCCGAGCAAGACAGCATCCCTAATAAAACGGAGAAACATCTGTCAATGAACACATAATAATTGACCCATTGAAGACTTTCAACTGATCAAAAACTTTCAAAACTGTAGGATTAAATAGTATACCTGAGTATTTGTTCCAGTCGGTTAGTGCACTGCGGTTAGCAGAATCCCAAGTTGCTGGTTTGTTGCTGTCTCCACCTCGAGACAATGAAAGACGATCCCAAGGCCCAGGCCTAAAAATATGTAAGGTTGTGGTATTCATTATTAAGAGCAGTTTTTTTACTGTTGAATTTAATAGGGTTCTTTTTATATTCACTATATTCTAGAGGAATCTGAAGTACTTTCTGTATGCATTTCTAAGTTTCCAAACAGTTTGAGGGCTTAAATACTAATACAGTTTTTAACAATAAATAGACATGCTGACTCAACATAAAAGGTTTCCCAAAATTTCCCCTTTGGATTTTCCAGTTTAAAGCCTACCTTGCACTTTCAGAGTCACTATTTGGCTCTTCATTTAGCTTATCTAGATCCAGAATTCCCTTGACAGTTGGCGTTTTGATGCGTACTCCATACCTGGAGTGGGGAAAGGGTGAACTAATTTAATTCTTCATGGAGAACAAACAAAACATCCTTAAATAACAGCAAAAGTCTATTGGTTCTGTTTTTACCTGGCTGACACAGAGCTTGACTTGCGTGGTTCTTCCAAACCACTAGGGCGATCAGATTCTATAAAGTCTGATTTTGATTTTTTGGTGGCAATACGGTCACAAAGAGAGGACACTCTTTTCATTCGAACCTGCTTTGGTCGAGGTGCTGCTTCTGGTGGAGCTGGTGGAGGAGCCACTGTCTCTGGTTCAACAAGAAGACCTTGGGGTAAAACTACTGAACTAATTGTTGGAGTCCGGCTAGCAGGGGTAGTGTTATGAGGCGATGAGGGGCTAAGAACATGGGAAACAGTCTTGTCGGGGTCATAGTAGCCAGCCATAGCTTGGTTGATAATAGCTTGGGCACTGTCTGCTTTACTAAATGCATCTGAGGAGGTTGTTACTTGACCTGCCGATTGTTTGCTTGAGGGGCCAGACTTGATCCTCCTAGGTGTGGAAGACTCCTTCTTATTCCGTGGTTTCTTCATTCCTGTTGTGGAACTATCTACACAGGCTTTGGCATTTTTGCGTGGCTTCTTAGCATCTACTGGTAATGATGTTGTTTCATTGTTACTGGTAGTGAGTAGCTGGGTAATGGTGTTAGAGTGCTGTACCAATGGGGTCACAATTTGGGGGACTTGGGTTGGAATTGTGGTCCCCGCAACTGAATGCAAGTTACCAGCAGCGGCAAGCGTTGCAGACAAGGCATTGCTTTGCAAGAGGCTGGCAATTTGGGTGACACAATTGAAAGAAGGCGAATTTGGAGTTGGCAACTGGAAGGTGTTGCTTTCAGGATTCCTGACAAAAATCTGACCAAATCGATTAACAAGTAAAACATGTGGGGTGGGATCCACATTGGGTCCACCCAATTCCTTTACAGTCAATATAGCATGACCTGGTAATGCTTGGGTAACAATCTGTGGTTGGGGTTCTATTGCTGATCTGTGGGTTGAAAAATTAATGGAAATTGTCCGTCCTGGGGCAGTTTCTCTTTGCATAGGTATAGTGTTGTACCCATTAATGACTCCTGGTGCAGAGGTTGGCTCAACAGCAGAGGGCATTGGTTGGCACTGAGCTAATGGTTGGGAAATGACAGAGGGAGATGAGGAAACTACTCCAACTGTTGTAGAGCCAACTGGCTGTGAGTAAGTGGGATACAATGGAATGGACACTGTACCAGAAACTGGCCCAGAAGTCCCAAGGGGCACACCAGTGGCTGATGGCACAGAGAGCATTGACTCTGGTTTTTGTGGCAAATTTGTGGGAGTACATGGCATTGCCCCTCCAAAACCTGAAGGAGCTGGATGCATTAAGTCTGTAGATGGATGTACACCTTTGGTTCTGAAACTCTCCATGGGAGGCAAGACCGCCTGACCCTCAGGAGTTTGGACAGGGTACAAGGAAATGTTTGAAGAAGGTGCAGGGTCTGAGAATATTGCTAAGGGAACTTGCCCAGAGGGAGAGGATAAAGGTTCAACAGACATCACAGAATTGGGTAACTCTGTGGAATGAGCAGGTGTTTGTTGCAGGGGAGTCTGAATTCCATTAACTGGGCCCAATGTAAGTACACCAGCAGTACCATCTGACATATGATTTGGGTATACTGTAGAGCCATCCATAGAAGATACAAAGTGCCCACTACTAGGATCCAAGTATATTTCCTTAGACTCAGTAGATTCTTGAGAAACACCAGTAGAATCTTCCTGAACTGGTACCAGCTCTGTAAAACTTGCATTTGGTGAAGGTGGATCACATCTTTCAAGGATCAGGGGTGTTTCTGGCTCAAAAACTAAACTGGATGCTTGGCAATCTTTATTGTATGCAGAAAACGCTCTGTTTGAAAACTTTGTGTCAACAAAATTAGTCAAAGTGTCTTGTAATGGTAAAAGCACAGAAGGGTTTGATTGCAATGCTGGAGTTACACCAACAGCTTCTGAGGACGACAAAGAGTTAGACACAGGCTCTAAACAACAACTAATTGATGAAATATTAGAGACAGGACTTGAAAAAGCTAAACAAAGCCCATTGCTAGCTGTCTGTTCATGAGGTTCTGAGTTTGATGATTTGTTTGGCTTTTGGGCCTGATTTGATTTCTGCATGCTCTGATTGTCATTATTAGTTAAACTTGTATCACTCTCTGTCCCATCATCTACACCATCAAGTTGGGAAATCTGCCTCAAAGATGGAGATGTGGGTGTCTGAGAGGCATCTTTTGGAGCCTTGCAAGTAACAACAGTGCGAGTGAAATCAAAGTAGTTCTCCATGTCTTCATCAGAAGAACTATTACCCCAGTCTTCTCTACAAGGGTCAACAGTACAAGACAATCTCTGAGCAGATATTTTAGATTTCTCCTCACCTGGGTCCCAAAAGTCCTCCTGGCTTTCTTCACCTTCAACTACAATTTGTGCACTGCAGTTCATAGCTACTCCCTCATTTAGCACTGTTTCTTCAATTTCAAGCTCAGTTTTTAGCTCAGGTGCCACAGTCAGGTCTGCCTCTAAGTGGAAAGAACTGTAAGGGAAATCTTTATCACTCACTAGATGATTACCTTTTACAGTACCCAAAGAGTCTCCTAAAGGCAAGGCACCATTTTCTGCTGGACGCTCTTGTGGTGATGCCATGAAATTATGTGGAAGTTCTACAGAGTCTAACTGATCAAATTCAAAAGGTCTCGGTCTTGTGGAGAGCTGTGTGGGAGAAGTGAGGGCTCGGTTGGTGCAAGGGGTACTGCCAATGCCACCTTGCCATACAGACTGTGGAAACAGTCCTGAGGTAGAATGGGGAGTCAATATTCCGGAAGGCCGGACTGAGGAAGCACTTCGACCAACAGGACGAGCTGATGAAGAGGTCAGCAGGTTTTCAGTAGCACCAAGAGGGAAAGCTGGGGAGGTAGGTTGGGAGGTTTTGGGGTGGTGAGATCCACCTGATCTGGGCGTCATTGGGCCTGCTGGGGATCCAAGAGTAGGGGAGGTCATGTGACCACGAGTACCACTATTCTGGGAGTGTGGACTATGTCGTCGTGGCCGTCGGGTGTCATCTAAATCACTAATAGTCAAGATGTGATGAGGCTTGGATGGGGCAGCTCCTGGTAAAAATAAACATAACATAGGTCACAAGATTACTTGCTTCAAATTATTACTATTCGTTTGGAATAGATGCTTATCATAGACAGTACTGAATTTATCTTGATTACCTGGAGAAGGTAGTGGTCTTGACAGCCCTCCAGCAGGTCTTCTGTTCTGAGGGTATAAAGGGATTTTGGGACGGGCACCAAGGTCCGGTTTGGCAAAGACAGATACAGAAGAGGAATTTGTTTCAGTGGAAGGATTTGTAGGGGTTAAATCCTTTTCCTGGGTTTCAGATTCTAAATGGAAGTATAAAAATTAAAAAAATTAAAAATTAAAACATTTCTTAAGTCATATCCAAATATCTCAAATCCACAGACAGTAACATTATATAGTATGCACCTGATTGGGGGCATGGACTGTGGGCAATTGTACAATTTTCTCCCTGGTCGGGTAGCTCTTCCACTGTTTTTTCTTGAACAGGTGGTCGGACATCCCTAACACGGAATTTATATTTGCAGCGACGGAGGGGGTTTACGGTACTCCAATACCAACGAGAACATCTAAAAACAAGAAAAAACATTTGTTAAATGTTTTTTCAAACACAGGGCAAAATTTAAAGTGTGCTACATCTATTATTACCATCATTCTTATTGGGCAGAATGCCACAAGATATCAAAAGTTACTTACTCGTAACCCACAGGGAAAAGTTTTCCATGACAAGCCGATAATTCACTAAGCTTTCCCAGCTTTTCTACCAGTAAAGAACCTAAACAGTAGAACAACGCTTAAAACACCTATCTTTCATGTTTATATATTACATAATATTCTCACTAACCAACCTATCATTAAGTTGATCGATTCTGGCTCCAATCCAGTCAAAAACTTCCTGCGAAGACTTAATCCTTCAAAATCCACAAAAACTCTCCGAAGCACTTCGAACCCTTGACCAGTGATGATCTGATAAGTGAAACACAAAAAAGTGCTCTCTAAAAACAGTCATATAACATACACAAACAGAGCATATATTTAACTAACCAACTGTTAACTAACTAACCAACTAACCAATTCCTATAGACACCTACATGCGAACTAAAAGCAATTAAAGCAGAAGCATACTTTTCCACTTATAAGGTCCCGGTGCTTGTGGCAGAAGACTCTCTTATCATCCTGGAAGACACAGCTACGGAAGCGTGCACACATGAAGTGGTAGTTGCTCTGGCATGAAGTAAGGCAGCAACCGACCGTTGCCCCGGTTCGGTTACATCGTTCACAACGCTATCAATAAAAAGACAGAACACTAGCAAAAATCAGCAAAGTATTAACTTAAATTACATCCAAGTAATTAAACATATATTATGCTTACCAGATCAGCAGTTTATATTCAATCTAATACTAACATATTATTATTAGTTATACTGACATGTTATTAAATGTAGGATAAGCCATTTCTGAGAGGCTAGCAATAGCAAGTTTGTTATCAGGATATGAAGAGACTTTCAAACAGCATAAAAATGTTTCTGTGGAAACCAAATTCCTACCGTGCCTTTAATGGATCAGTAGCTTATAAATATCAAATCAAAAACTAACATTAATTATATATACTGAAATTTTTTAAATAAAAGCTGTAATTGAATGTGTTATTAACATCTGTTAAACAAGATTAACAACATACCATTAGACGACCTCGCGCTACAGCACTATGGACGTGCAGAAGTGAGCCGTTATCCTCTTCAAACACCTCTGCAGACCACATACAGCAGTTCACATGAGCCCACTCATTCCGCCCTAGATAGAGCAGTCGCCCTGCATCCTGAAATACAGATATGGATAATGTCTGGGGACGCCATTACAATTTAACTACATTTTACACTTTATTAATAAAATGTTCCCAAAAAGAAGTCCATTGCCATGACTGTTTAAAGTACTTACACTGGCCTTAGCATCACCATATTTCTGGCACAGTGCGCACTGTCTCTCATCTTCTTTTGGCCAACCAGTGTCCAGATCTGCTTTTGCTGGTCGATTCTTCTTCCCTGAGACGAACCACCATGCCAAGTTAAGGTGATTCTTGCACAGCTCATTTATGTTCACCTGTAACCATTACTACCATTATTTTATACCAGCTAATGATCAGTTACCTTTCAGCTGCATTTGTAACGCTCTCACATCCATAAAGTGTCCCCCGATGGTGTAATGGTCCAAAGGTTTGGTAAGGTCTGGTTCTTCTCCCATGTTAAGATCACTCTGGCCTCCAGTCAGTTGCAGGGTGCCATCCAAAGCCTTACTACAGACGTCTCTTTCACGCCATTGAGCATAAACGTGTTCATAGTTTGGAGGCATCACGGCATGTGGAAGCATTCCACTAAAATAAATGGGACAAAAAGTGAGCGTATAGTTACTGACTGAAGCGATTCATCCATTTTGACCCCACAAGGCGCGCAAACACAAACCACAAAAAACAAAGCACACTTACGCTGGCAGATGTTTTGAACACGGATCCCACACTTTACGGTCTTTACTGTTGAACCAACCATAAACTTCCTCCAAGATCTAAAAAGGATTATTCTTATTAATTTTGACACCATATCAGCAACTAGGCTACTTACATGGCAAAATACAAAGCAGTAAAGAATTCATACATTTAGTTAAAAAATAAAAAAAACTTAAGACATTTAAGACAAGACATTTATGATTAATGCAAGAAAATAAACATTCTGGAGACACATTTTTAAAAATGTCCAATAAACGGATCTCTGAATAAAAAGATTTGTGTATTTAAAAGAATAAAAAGAATGTGTATTTGTTTTAAAAACAGTGCTGTTCATGTGTATATGATAAAGAACCACCCTTGCTGAGAAAATCAAATCATGTTTCTACTTTTGGAGAAACGATTCCTCTTTTGGTACTATTTACAGCATATACAATATATAGAAACATGATCTGAGAGTTATATACAGATAACTCTCTAAACAGGAACAACAGAGCACACTCCACGGTATCTTGACCTGAACTGAATGGGCACGTCTCCTTTTCCACTCATTACGTGGACATCACATGCAGTGTTACAAGGTCATATGACAATAGATATCGTTAATAAAAACACTAATCTAATCTAATAATTATAATAATAAAAAACTAATAATCTAAAGCTAACAATCTCCTAACAGCTGCAGGGCCAAGTCAGATAGCAACTAAAGTCTTGTCTTAGCCATAAGCAAAACATCCAACAGAAAGAATGTTTCTTGAAGCTGGCATGCACACATCTGCTGTACTCATTTACAGAGATTTGTAAGACATAATTATTTAATAAGACATTAATAATTAGGAAATTATTTAATTTAACTTTGATTCTGTTCAACTGAAAGATGATATACATCTAGGATGCCTTACGGACTAATAATTTATTGGCTAATTTTCGTTTTTTTGAATAGGGTTTTAATATTCCGGATATTTAATAGGGTTTACACTGGAGTTTCAGAACTCAGACTAATATAACTAATATTATTATTATTATTATTTTCGCAGCTTAATAACAGCATTAATAAATACACATCAATCTGACCGTCAGGTAGTAGGAGCGGGCTGCAGCTGTGGGTCTTTGGTCCTCTGGTAGGCCTTCCTCTTCCTCGAGATGGCTGCAAATCACCTTCACCACATCCTCATGGAAAGATGTCTGCTCAGAAAAAAAACAGAAAGATAAAATATCTACTTCTGTTTCTTGTACTTGAAACACTCATAAATACCAAAAGGTCATTTAAATTATTAAATTATTATTAAAAAGACATTTAAACTGAAACCACAGTATGCAGAACTAATTTCCTTCAGAACTAATTTCCTCCAAGATCCATCTCACTGGCCCAGAAGACACAGATCAGATTACTAGAACTAGTTTCAGTCGCACTACATTTTATACTATTTAATACTGACTCAGTAACATGAAATTATGTGGAGCTAAATTCTAACTTTCTTTGCATTTAAGGCAGCTCTCAGCTTGACAGTTTTAAGGGTACTGACTACTTGAGATACTGACCAGGGATGTATACAAGCCTTCTTTGAACTTCATTCCGACAGCGCGAAGGTCACAAACAGACAAGGCCTCAGCCCCAGTGTCTGGAGAGGCTAACACAGAACACTGCAAAAAAGACAAAAGCACCAAATATTGGAAAGTGTACACCTTCCTGAACGTTTACCAATAATTGTCAACAGCAGACAACCGTTTATTCACATTTCCTTGTGACATGAAATGCATTTCCATATGAGTGATGACTCATCAAGCACTACACAGATTTTTGCCCAATCAGGTGCTCTTTAGAATGAGAACTGCCCAATCAATGTGTCTGGTCTGGTAACATGTAAAAATAGCTGTACTCTAGCATATGAACATCATTAAAGGTCATAGAAACAAACTAAAGGCCAAGATGACACCAACCCTCTTGCAGGTGACCAGGTGTTTGGTGAGGGTGGAGCTCAGTAGGGATGCCAGTATGTTCTCTAACCCTGCCCTGAGCTCCTGGTGAAGAACCTCCTTCCATCCAGCTCCACTGACTTCTCCATCAGGCTGGGCTTGTAAGCATGGCTGACAGCAGTATACCACACTCTCAGGTAGACTGGACAAGATTTCATACAAATCATCTGTGTGGAAATACGTCACAAAATGAAAAATGCAGAGTGGATGAAATGACAGCGACAGACCTTTGTGGCACATTTCCAACTGATGATTCAGATTGCCAAATAACATTATTTCTCAACTGCTTCATATGACAAAATCTTCTCTGACAACATATTTTCTCAGCAACTCCCTAAAAAAATCCTACACGTACAAAACCACATGTTCGTATAAGATATACACGACATATACGAGAGAACTAAGTATAGAGAGAACTGACACTGCGAAGAAATTGTGGACATTTTAAGCCTTAGTTTACATTCTAAAACAAAATCTCTTATGAAAATTAAACATGGTTTTACTACAGTAAAAGTGTTCACGTACCCAAAAGTACCCATGGTTGTTGATGCATTAATTACCATTTCTATAACCAGTTTTCCTACAGATACCATGGTTAAACCACGGTTAATTTGCGGTTACTATGGATTAGCTATAGTATCCATGTTTTCTGGATTAAACTGTCTTCACTCACCTGTCAGTCCTTCACATTTAGCATGGACCCAGTGGTTACAAATGGAACACTGCATCATCTGACTTTCATAGTCATTATCTTCATAACATTTGAAGCACATGGTGCAGTAGTTCCCTATGAAAGTGATAAACAATGAGTTTAGGGTTAATTTGGTAAAGGTCAATGCTATCACCAGACTACTGACATAAGGCAGCAACATCATCAGTCTGTGTTAGGGGATATATTTAAAACCCACTACCGTTATATTTTAAAAGCTAAACCCATAAAGTATTTATTTTAGCCTTTAAATGCAACTTATTAAAAGGAATAGGGAACACACATCATTAACTTCTTTTTATAATACAAGCATCTATACGAGATACCTCGCCATCAGATCGTGAGAACTCTCACCTTGATCAAATAATCGAGTGCAGTCAGGACACAGATTCTTGTCGTGATTCCACTCTGTGTCCCAGCTCTTCCCTGGAGTCACTCCACAACTCTTACACCTGATGCAGGTCATACACACCTAAAATAGACCAAACATTCACACTTCAATTACATTTATGCATATGGCAGACGCTCGTATTCAATGTGACTTAGAGTGCATTTAAGCTACACAATTTCTCAGTGCATGTGTTCCCTGGGAATTGAACCCACGGCTTTTGCTGAGCTATTGCAAGATGTACTTTAGATGTACTTTATTCTGTTTGTGCAGCTGTGTCAGAATAAACTATTGGATGGAAATTGGTGTCTAAAGGTTCTCCATAAAGGCCTAGATTTGAGTTCCAAAAACATTTTAAAGCATACAGATGTGGACATGAGGGAGAGTCAGAATTATGTCTGGGTCAGTTTGCCAAATTGCTGGCCCTAACAAATTGATTCCACTTGACACAAACAGAAGCAGCTTTTTCTGCATAAAGTTTCTTTGTCACTGAAACACAATGTCATGGAAGCATATTTAACAGAGCAAAATGAGGTCTTCTTTATGGTCTCGCAAGATGAGGAAAGTACACATGCTTGTTGACTTACCCACAGCTTCTTACGTTTGTTGGGTTTTGGATAGTTGGGACCGAGACAGGCAGGGTGGTAACAATTTTGACACTTTTCACACTCCAGAAGAGGCTGTAAAAGAATTTAAAAAAAACCTGATGACTAACGACACCACAGCTGCAGCAGAACTGCCTACAAATGGCATAAAAATTCCCCTTAACCATTAACCAAGTTAAGAATTGCACGCAATCAAAACTTTAAACCACAATGCAGAACTTTGACAAACACTTAAGGATCTTTAAGCATTTTAAGTATTTCAGTTTTTTTATTTTTAGAGTATGAAATCAAATGAGGGTGACATGCAGAGTCATGCTTATCTGATACTTTGCAAACTACCTTGGATTCTTTGTTCTTGCGGCCACAAACTTTGCAGAACTTGCAGCGGCGACAGCACCAGTTTTCCTTGTTCTCCTCCGGGGGTTGCTCAGAGGGTTCCAAGCAGAACCGATGGAAAGGCTCACAGCAAACTTGACAGTACAGCATCTGCCCAACGGCAGCACAAATTCACTCGATAACAATTTGAACCAGTGGAACATTTACAACAACATTCTCAAGGTCACACATTAAATTGTCAATGCCGCACATATGCCCGTAAGAAGGGTTGCTATGGTAACAAAGAACAGGGTGGGCGTACCTCATGTTGGCCTTTACTGGCGCACAGCAGGCAGACGTAATGGGGTTCAAGAGAAACCGAGGTCAGGATGCTCAGACCGCCCGCTGCCCACACACTCTGGAGACTACAGTCCTCCTGCAGAAATGAGAGAGACCATCAGGTTTAATCAGTGAAAGTGATGTATTTATCAAGGTATGGTAATCCACAACCTCTGCATTTAACCCATACCGGGTAAGCAGTACGTACACACACACACACACACACACACACACACACACACACACA
This sequence comes from Chromobotia macracanthus, assembly GCA_036877525.1. Lineage (NCBI taxonomy): Eukaryota > Metazoa > Chordata > Actinopteri > Cypriniformes > Botiidae > Chromobotia > Chromobotia macracanthus. The sequence goes on along the minus strand of JAZGTH010000080.1, from coordinate 2,247,596 downwards.
CACACACACACACACACACACACACACACACACACACACACACACACACACACACACACACACACACACACACACACAAACTCGTAAACACACACACACACAAACTCGTAAACACACACCCGGAGCAGTGGGCAGCTATTACTGCAGCGCATGGGGAGCAACAGGAAGTAAGGTTCCTTGCTCAAGGGCATCTCATGAATGGAAATGCTTTCCCACTAGATTGCAGCACATAACTCTTGGCAGAATCAGCATTAAGGGTGAAACCATGCAAAAATAAAATGATGAAAAATCTGGTGAAGTTTAACTTTTAAAGCACTCAAGTTTTTCACATGCTTCTGCGCAAAATACAACCCATGTGACTGTCATTGCACCGTAATTTAAAACAAAAGCCAACTGATAATATTTATTTATTTCAATTTAATTAAGTTATGAGCGGGGGAGTCTGTTTTTCTCATTTGTTAACAATTAGTTTGTTATTTTCCCCTCCATGTTTAGCTTCCTTTGGTGATCAGACACAATGCATTTCTAATATGAATGTGTCCAGACATCTTGGCTGTTATAGCTGCATAGTTGGGTTTGAAATGAGGGCGAATTGCACATGATTACATTTATCTAATGCTTTGCAAATTACCTTGGATGCCATACACGTCCAACTCTCTAACCATTAGGCCACGACTGCCCCAAGCATATGTTCACAAACCAAGAGGAAATGATGTCACAACTTACCTTTTGACACTCCCTTTATATCCAAGTCTTCAGACAGTTTAATGAACTCATAATCAATGTAATGGTCATACCACCATATTGCAACGTCCTATTCGACCCAGATCTACTTCACTGCATCATCGGAACTACACAGCTGAGTAACAAAAGCAACCAAGACATCTGGACACTTTCATATTAGATACGCATTGTGCCTGACATCATGGGAAAATAAGATGAACAAAACTTATGGGGGGAAAAAATGTACTGAAACCAATAATATCAGACGCCTTTTGTTTTGAATACAAGTGAAATTATGGTTACATTTTGTCTGGCGAGTCACAGACTATTTTGCTATAAAAAGTAAATCTGTTTCGGTCACAAAAGTTGTATTTTGCAATAAAGTATGTGAAAAGCTCCAGTGCGTTTGGAGTTCACTACAGGGTACGCTGACCTTTTATCTTTTCCATTCAGCATCCTGTTCTGCCATCTTGTGGCAAAGCACTGCAGTGCTAAAATTTGGATGTTTATGCAAAGACAATGAAAAAACAGCATTCCACAGACCTCCTGAGCCAGCCAAACAGTGGCCTGAAAACAGCTGCAAATAAAATCTTTGAAGGAGCTCCTGATATGTTTTCCTCATCCACACGTCCCTTTTCTAAACTTTTAAAGCTTCTATGAGTGTGTTTGCCTAATGAAATATGAAACATACTTTAAAATCGACACAGATTTTGTGCGTGGGCTCCGCAGGCTCCATCTCTCTTTCTGCAAAGCCATTGGCGAGGGCGGCGAGGACGCTGGGAGGAGTGTGTTCCTGAAGACAGGAACAAAGGAACTTGTTTTCATTATTTCAATAAAACGTTGTCTGAATGAGGACACAGAGTCCAGAGATAACACCTGAGGCTTGTACAGTCTGAATACCTTCTCAACTTTCCGTCTGATGGGCGGGACCCTGTGGAAGCCGGGCCTACGCTGTCGAGCTCCCTCGTCAAATGCGTCACCAACAAAGTCATCCAATGACACAAAATCTTTGGGGCATTAAGTACAAACAGAATCAGAGATTAGATCGAAATGATGTAAGTAAATAAAGGCTATAAACCGTAATGTAAAGAACACAATAAAGACCTTATATTAATAGATATTTTTTAAAATTATTACAAAACTCTGCTCCAAATGTGCATCTACATCCTAAACTACAGTGAGGGCTCACCTGCATTGCGAAGTCCAGGAGTTCTCCTGCGGGCCGGGGAGGTGGAGTCTGAACCACCAATCCAGTCGAAGTCTGAGTCATAATCCAGCAGATCACAGTAGGATCGCGGTGTAACGTGTCGCCGTGGCTGCTTCCTCACAGACGGACTGTCACCCAGAGAGGTGGGAAACGCTCGGCCGATTCCCTCAGCGCCCTCGCCGTCTTCATTGCTGGAGTGACCCGCGCTGAACGATGAACGCCGCTTCTTCACATGCCCTGAGAATAGCAATGCGCAATGACAAACATGCTTCTACAAATTGCTGAACTGGTAATGTTTTTGCCCTTAAACACATACCTTTTTGGAGCTTCCCACTCAGTCTCAGGGCTTTCCGTTCCTCAACCTGATCACATCGTTTATATCTTTAAAACAAAGTAAAAGTAATTTAATTTTTGAAGTACTCTTAAAGAGCCTAAAAACAGTCTTCGGAAAGGAGTAAAAAGTGACACAAAATAACACAAAACATAAGCACAAATTTGTTTTATTTCAGTTGTTTGAACTTTCATCATTTTATTGCCTTGAATTCTGGGTAAATTACTAATATTCTAGGTAAAATAACAGATACATACACACAACACTGCCGCTTTGTGTTGGGGCCGCCAAATTTGGGTTTGTCCAGACAGTTTATGCATTTGCCGCAGTCCTCCTCGTGAAGACAGCCTTTACACTCGCCACACCTCCGGCCACGATTCCCGAATAGATGAGCTCGACCTTTGCGTAACTTTGGTGTTCTGTGTTCTTGTAACACAGGGCTTTCTGGATCAGAGTGAGACTCAACACCTGCCATGGTGACAGAAAGCATCACAGCACAACCTTGATGCATGAATGAACAAAAGCAGGTCTGGATAACATCAACACATCAGCCAAGTTCCAAAACCTAATGGGCTGCATTTCTACATAAACAGCAACTCCTTAAGACATAAATAGTGATGCCCTTTATGTGAAGCACACAGTAGTCCAATAAAATCTGATGTTAAAATGTTGTTAACTAACAGAAGCTGTTAGCTAACAGTATAACATTCTAACAAGCATTAAAATACACAGAACCCACAGATACTGGACTAAATAGTCCATATAAATTTTATTAATACTTTTTGGCATTAACTGAAATAAATACTTATGACCTGCATTAGTCTCATATTGTCTCCCTCATGGATGATTTATGTAAATGCGTGACCAAAAGATTACCATAATAAGCATCAGTCATTTCCTGTGCCACTGGTTATACAGCAGGAAGTACAAGTAAAAGTAATTACAAAAGAATGTAAACAGGATATTACCTGTATCATTAAGCAACATTTGTGCTAACTCTGTGTGCGTAAGTGTAACTATTATTTGTTCCTCTCTAGTTTGTTAGCATTGACTGCGGTTTGAGGAGTACATGGCAGTACCTTTTTCTGCAGGTGAAGGAGATATGTCTGATCTCTCGTGCAGGGGAAGCGCGCTCAGTCGCGGGATGTCATCAGGGACCGTGGCGCGAGGCTGCCCCAGAACCACAGCTGCAGCCCTGCAGACATGTTTGATACGAGGCCCTCCTCTGACAGGCTCCTTAAAGAAAGAATCAAGTGTAAAATAAAAGCACTGAATGAATTCACAAGTGCTGTGATGCCCATTAACGGAGGCTTTCCAGTAATACTGATTTCATTAATGAAGCCACCTTTAAAGTTATATGCATTACAATGTAAAAAAGACCTACTACATAGCCAAAAAACTAATGGGTAAGGAATTTGGTAATGGAATTTTTGTCATTTAGAAACAGTCCTAAAGGATATTGGGAATCAAACAAGAATCCACTTGGATCACTCGAATGGCATGTTCTGTTCTTCAAACACGTGAACCGCACCTGCTCTGGAGAGACGTCGGCCTTGTTGGGACAGAAATTCTCATGATGCTCCTTCGATTTTCGTATTCGCCTCTTTGTTTCTGTCATTCTACCTTCTGACAAGAGCTACCCAAAAAAAGGTGTGACAACAGATTCAAATTAACTGTATTAATAGCACTTTAATTAAACTCACATAAAGCCGACTAAAGCTTACATGCAGCATGGATTTGGTTTTACTAAATTTAGCATTGGGCATTTGGCACATAGTGCCCATACAAAGCCATGCTTTATAATTATGAAATCGGCTAAACATGTATTTGTTGGAATAGAAAGGCACATGACTAGTAATGCATTTGCAGGTTAATGGACTTACCCCAAATGATTTCAGCTGTTTCTGCTGGTCTATTTTGATGAGTTGGACCTTGGCTTTTTTCAGGAGGTTGAACATGCGCTTGTTAGCTCCCGTAAGGCGAGGGCGATGAGAGATGTTTTTCTCCTCAACGTCAGAAGCAAGCTTCTCAGCATGTCCCACAGGAATCGGATCTTCTGGTTCAGCGAGGTCCATTTTCTCAAAGTCTAAAATACAAGAAAGCAAATAATAAAGGATGAGGGCATTAGACCAAAACACTGTGAACATTTGCATTTAAAGAGTTCTCAGGTAACTTTCAAAACAACCCTCAGAGTCAAGCAGAAACTGCATTTGCAACCCATTTTAATGAAATAAATCATTTACAATACGCCAGGAATGTAGGTAAATAGGGTCAATGTTAACGTTAAGGAGGACAAAATAGCACAGAACTTACATTTATACATAAACATTTAGATAAATAATGTATAGCATGTCACAGGCCTATGGTTTATTGGAGGGTTTGTAATGTACTGTTCTTTGTGAAACAGCTTTAAAATAATACACATTTAAAAAAATTCATTGAATTGCCTGAAAAAGCACTAGCTAAAAATGGAGGGACAGTTTTTAGTGTTTTAATTTTTAAAACAATGACTTGTACAAGCCCCCCAAAATTTACAAATCCCCCCACATGAGCATTCTGGTGGGTGAATCCCTTGTTAAATATGATCTTAACCTACCTTTGCATTTATTGGGAAGTGAGATGTCTGTATGAATGGAGAATTCATCCGGTAGTTCATCTTCTTGGATGTCTTTTACCTGGTGTTGCGCAAGCAACTTGGAACTAAGAGCTCGGACACAGATGGAGACTTTGCGAACAACCCCAGGGGTGTTAAGATCTTCAATCTTAAGTTTAGCTTTTTCCTTCTTCATGTCTCTGAGAGACTGGATTAGACTGGCCCCTTCCTTCAACTCTGTTTTTTGTGCCTGGGCGGGAGATGAATCAGCTTTCTTCGTTTCGTCTGTTGGGGTCTTTTTACGCTTTGCAAGACCCTGTTTGAGTTTAAACTTTTTGTATAACTTAACTTTCGAGGCCTGCACTTTGAACTTTGTAGATTTTTTCTTCTTTAATAGAGGATCAAGAAAGGTGTCCACTGTAAAATCTTTGGCAGATAACAAGGTATCCAACTCTTTGTCAAGGTCTTCATCAAAGGCATACACATCCTTACCGGCAGGCTCTATGACTTGCCATTTGAAACCAGGATCTCTGAGTAGCGAGCGTCTTTTCCCAGATGGTGTTTCCACACTGAAATTCTCACCATCGTCGGTTGATTTAGGTTCCGATCCCCAAGCGGAAGACAAATCTAGATCAGTCTGAGTTTCACTCAGATCATCATCTTCATCCTGAGATTGAAGGGATCCAGGTTCACCTCCTTCACTAGAATCTTGTTTCTTTGATCTTACTTGTAGACCCAGCTTCTTTTGGGAGTTCCTACGAGGCAGGTCTGACATACCAGCATCATCCATAAATCTCTTTGGCGTTTTGATAACCCGAGAGGATCGGGCACTCACAACTGGCATTATGAAATGTCTTATGTTTTTCACAAACTTTGTTTTGTGGCATTGAATGTCTTGGTCTTGGTCTGGTATCTCATTGACAGAATCCTTTTCTGCCTGCTCGGAGTTCTGATCTTCCCTGGTGTTCTCCAATTTCTTCGATAAGAGCTTGAATCTTTTTCTTTTACTCGCAATAGACTGAAGTCTTGAAATGCGCTTCCTCTTGAACTTGGTTGACAATATGCCAAGTAGTTTAGGCTCTTCTCCTTCAGAGACAGTAGCTGGAGGGCAATCTTCACTGACCTCATCCAACTCCTTCCGTCTCAGTCTGGGATTTTTTAACCTCCGTCCAATCAAAGCCCTACGTCTACGTCTGACCTGTTTAATTCGCCTACGTACAGGACAAGGAACCTGAGGCTGATCTCTCTCTGAAGGGTCTGAAACTAAAACCTCTGACAGTGTCTCCTCCACTTTGATCTTTTGCTGGGTCTCCATCACAATTAAAGGGTTGGTTGGTGTTGATTCAAGAGTTTGTTCAAACAGCTGAGACTCAAAAGCTTCAGATAATGCTTCTGTACTTGGTGGAATGGACCTCTTCCTTCTTTCATGTACAACATCATCTACAGGCATGTCTGGTTTTGGTTCTAAAAGGGCTGGCACTATTGTTGGTGATACTGGCATTTCGTCCACCTGAGTCTCGGTTTCAGTTGCATTTTCAGAGGCAGGGTTTTCTTGAGATGGATTCGCTTTACACTTTCGTCTGTAAATTGTCCAGTGTCTGTGTTTTGCACGTTTCTTCCGGGCAGTGTTCTGATGTAACCTGTTCCTCCTCCTGCGGGCTGGAATAGCCTTAATTTCCAACATGTTCTTGGTCTTCTCTGGATTCTGATGGTCTTCCACTGTTGCAGAGAGTTCCTTCATTTCAGGAGACATTGTGACTTGCTGAATTAAGAACGACTGCTTTAAACTGTTGTTCTTGTCTGGTGAAGAGACAACCTTAATTTGAAGTGGAGGAACAATATCTTTACTGGTCAGCTCTTCGGGGTCTGTCTGAGTGGCCTCCTCTGGATGTGCTTCTGTAGCAATTTCAGATCTTTCAATGACCTCCTCATTTACTTCTTCTGAGGTCTCTTCAACCTCTTCCAAGGTCACCGCGCTCTCTGGGCTTTCAGAAATTACAGGGTTGGCAGTGTTCTCTAAGGTTTGATTCTCCTGCGAAGGGTCAGTCTCCAACGTACTGGAAGGCATGGATGTGGATTCTACTTTTGTAGAAACATTTTTTCCCTCAACACTTTTAGAAGGAGGTTCTGCCTCTTTGATGGGGCTTTCTTGTGTTTTACTTGCAGCCTCTTGGTCGTGATCTTTGCTTTTGCTTTTAACCAGTGTAAGAGTCCAAACAAACTTGCAGCGTTTCTTGCGAGATCTAGCTTTAGGGTTTCGTATCCTGGTCAACTTCAAGCCTGGAATTCCAACAAATTCAGTGTCAAATGAGAACTTTTCACGAGAATCATCTGCAAGAGATGTTGTTGAAAGAGATTCTTGATTCCTTTCAGATTCTTTGCGGTTCTTTTTCTTTTTCTTCTTTTTCTTTTTTGAAGATGACCTGGATTCCTCGATAGTTGAAACTTCCAACAACGACTCTGCCAAACTGGGGTTTCCAGACTCCTGTGCAAAATTTGAGGACCTTCTGCGTCGTCTTCTAATCACCAGCTTATTTACCTCAGCACCATCTTGCCCAGGCTCTTCCTCAGTTTTTGGCTCTGCACTTTCACTGGGCAGTGAATTTTGAGACTTCCGTGTTGATTTCCTCAACTTTAGTTTTTGGTCATTGGCCTCCTTTTCAAGATCTGTTTGTGGAGCAACTTCCAATTTCTTGTCTGCAGATCTTCCTCGCCTTCTGGTACAAATCTCCTCTTTCGCCTCACCCACACTGCATTCACTGGCTGGTACGTTAGTCTTTAATTTCACATGAGCACTTGAGATTTGGTCACATTGATTCTCCATAATTTCAGACTTGAATTTGATTTCCTTCTGTTTTTTACCAGATCTCCGTTGCGATGAGGGGACTGTCTTTTTAGTCACCAACTTGATGGTGATTCTCGGAGTTGATTGAGGCTCTCGTTTTGATGACCTCCTTTTTCTCCTGCATTTAGAGGACTTCTCTGATCCTCCTCCTTCAGTTCCAGCATCATCATCATCATCATCATCATCTACTAAAGGGTCCTTTAGAGGCTCTTCACTGTGTAGTTGCTGACCAGAACCTGAATCATTTCGAGGGTCTTGAGAACCTGTGTTTTCCAATAAAGCAGCCACTGCAGGAGCTGGCCTTTGACGTATCCTCTTTGATGATTTTGCTGAAGCACGATCACCTACGTTTCATGCAAAACAATAAGTAAGTAACATTAGATTTACATTATCTTTCATCTTACAGTGGTTTAACATATTTAAAGACACACAATGCACTGATTACCAAATAATGATGATAAATTTTTAAAATAACTATTTTTGGAGTAACATAATTGGTGCTTATATTCAATTATTATGAGGTTTTTTGAATCACGTGCAATGAAACAACAATAAAACAAAACTTTTGAGGAATCTCTTAGTAATTTATATGTGAAGACACACTTACGTTTACGAGGAGTCCGTCCAGAGGAAACTTTCGCACTGACGTTTTCATCTTCAACTTTAAAGCCTTTAAATTCAGCTCCCTGAAAATCAAAGAGAAGTGCGTTTAAACGTACTTGAATATAACATATTTACCGTTTCCATTTTTTTGTTTTTTATTCTCTAAACATGTTAAAACACAATTTTGCAGTCTGACTTACTAACACTTGGCTGCGTTATATATTCTACGAAGTTTTCTGATAAACTTTTTCAATAAAACAGAACTTTTCTTTAATTCAATGTTTTAAAATGCCAGGGTTATGACACAAATAAGACATAAAAATACGCTTTCTGTGCTTACGCATTTTCGAAAGTGCTGAAGCTTAAAATATGGGCAATACACAATTGTGAAGACAATTATATATAATATAATAATTAATAATGCATATACATTTAATGCAATGATAATGCATTTACAAGAGTTCACTTCTAACCGTTTTGTGACACGTTTTTCAGTCTGACAGGACAAAGTCAGGTAAACGTCTTATTGAGATCGCTCCATAACAACACAAAGAATGCAAACAGAACAACATGGTAACGGTAATGACAAAGATTTAAAGGGAGATCTAGGGATTACAAGCATTAAAAAAATGAATTCAAGTAGACGCACCACCTTATTCTTGTGGAACAGCTCAAAAAATAGTCAATATAACATCAAACCGACTGTATGAAACAACCAGATTGGACTGAAACAAACTCTGCTATTCTGTTGTGTGAAACCTCTGTTAAACAAAAATAATTAATTATTTAGCAAATAATACGTAACAAATTACGTTTTAACACTCTTTTGTATTATTAAAATCGTTTATTCTCCATCACGTTTACATATTCAAACACTCTGTACTAGCCGATATCTCCCACTACACAAAACTCCCATAAAAGTGACCGTAGCATATAGGCAGAGATGAAAGCCGCAACCATTGAAAAACTTGTAAAATCTAAAGCAATCACTTTAACAAGTTTATAGAAGTTGTGAGCTGACATGTAAACCGTACACATAAGCCAATACACAAGGCTGATGACCCCATTTTATTTCATAAGACAAGAAAAATGTCAGAACTTGTCCTCAAGCTTTCAAAGTCCACAAAGCTTTGACCTTGATCTAAGTATTATTCATTTTTTTCATTACAGTTGCACACTTCAATACAAAGAAAGCAACACAAAGTAACCATAGCACATTTCCACACCAGTGACGCATCACCTAGGAGAAGTTCATAAATGCAAAAATACAATGTTTCCACACCTTCTGACCAACAAATTTACATATCTTATTCAGACAACACACTGATCTAGAACAACCTAGTCACCATTTCTATGACATGACTTTTAACAATTTCTGTCTTTTCAGCCCAAAGTGTGTTTTTCATCATTTTGGAGACCCTCTACACAACACAACTGACCGGCCAACAACAGATTAACAGGGACAAATACTACAAATAAAGACAAAACAATGCATGCAACCTCAAAACCAGCAATCTGCACACAAAAAGCACACAAACACATGTTGAACTCTACCTTACCCCAGTTTCCTCGACATGCACCAGACTAACACAGCTCTTCTTCACTGCAGGTGATCAAACCACACAGAACCAAGTGCAGAAAACTGCGTGCATGCTTAGAAATGAACTAAACATCGTTTTCATAACAAAACCCGACACCATGAACTCAGATCGTGACGTTTAGGTTGCATCGGTGGTCGTACGATATAAAACGCGAGGTGCAGACTGCATGACCCTGTTTGTGGTGTGAGCTACAAAGCTACAGTAATTACCCCCCCTCCCCCTCCGTGTTATAATGCAACACTATCGTGCATTGGCGGAAATATTGTGAATAAACAAGCATAAAGAAACGAAACAATCATTTACAACATGGGCGCACGATGCTTCCTTTTAACGCCCCCCGAGTTACCCCGTAACGGGCCGGTGCGGTGTTGCATGCATGTCCATTTTGTTCAAGCCCGACCGACCGATTGCAATGGCACTTAACTTCTGCGCTTTCCCACGAAACACGGCCAGGCACGAAAAGGCCACGATCGTGCCCCGGAGAAGCACGGAGGGGACGATGCACCCACCTCTTCGCTTCCGCTGGAGCTGTATCCAGCCTCTCCGAGGCTCTTGTAGCTCGCCTCTATCCCGAGCAGGCGCAAGTGAGACTGGTCCTCGTTCAGCGCAAACACCAGGCAGGTGGGCCTCGGGCCTCCGTTGGTGGAGATCTCGTCCGGGTCTGTCCCCGAGCGGCCCAGCTGCCATCGCTTCTCCGAGCGCAAACGGCTCCGCGACGACCAAGGGCGACCGGGGAAGCGACCCCGCGCCGCGCCCACGCCTCCTGCGCCCACACCGGCAGCCGCGGTTGCTGATCCGCATCCCGCCGCCGCCATCGTAGCTTCAACAACAACACCAGATAGATAGAAACTCGGGCTGAGAGACGAGGAAAAGCGCCAGATAGGGAGGGGGAGGGTGTCTGGTGCATTATGGGAGATGTAGGCGACCAAGGACACTTACTAGTAGTTTTATAGGAACATTTAAACGGACAGCGGTGCCAAGACAAATAATCGAGCCATCGCGTTGTAATAAAAATATGTTTATGTATTGCATTGTTTTATATAAAGTCTGATTACAAGTACGAAGTTATATAATGAACTTATATGCCCTATCCGTAAATGTGAACAAAATATTTATTTTGATTTGCATAAACTATTTATGTATTCATATTTTCATGTAAGATCTTTATTTAGTTTGAGATAAGATGAGATGAGATATTGGAATGAATCTCACGGAACCAGGTCATATTTGACATCAAAATAATAAGAATAATAAAAATGCAGAAGCCTTTTGTATCAAGTATCACCAATAGGGTTTGCATTGTGACCCTTTTTTGTTTATCACAATTATGCCAATTTTCCTTCCTCCCCTTCATAACTGTAATGCAAAAAAAGCATAATGTGAAAAGTGTAACTAATTTAGTTTAATTATTTTCATAAATTAAGTATGTACACATCAAGGCTTTGATAAGTGCCCTCTATCATACGTCACGGCTACCAATCCTTGACAACTACATTACCCATCATGCAAAGCTGCGGCGTGACGTCATACCACAGTTTTCATCAGGAAGCGGAACCATAAAAGTTGTTTCACCCTCGCCTTTGTTGTGTTAAATCATCCGTTTGGTCCGGTCTCAGCTCGCCATTTAAGGTAGCCGCCTATTTTCACTTAAACAAATGGTTAGTTTAAGGTTTTAGAGAAACCTCTGACATGTTTGTGATCCATTACGGCTCGCTCGCAGTTCTGTAGCGTTGTTTAATAATGCGGTGCAGATTAGATGGATCATCGATTTTATTGCTCTGACCCATTTGGCCAATTCCCAGGCAGTGTATTTGATTTATTCACGATCAATTGATTTGATTTAATAACAAGGCCGGCAAAGGGACTTTAATCCATGACAATTTTGAAAACAATCCCTATTTTCCTATATAACGTTCTTGTAAATTCATATATTTTGGCAGTACTGTCCTGTGTAGCCAGATGGCAGCAATGGATTGGGTTAGTTTGATTATCAGTGACTATACAGAATAATAAACTTAACTTTCTTTCACAGGAAAACCACCAAAAACAACACAGAACAAATCCACTATGAATCTCGAACGTATTCCCAATGAGGAGAAACTTAGCCTTTGCAGAAGATACTATCTAGGTATGTTGTGATAAAGTCTCCCTTTTAAAGGTACAGCATAAATTATTGTATACAGTACTGTGTTGCCACAGTTCTCATGGATTTAGGCTGTGTCCGTCTTTTCTCTCATTTCGTATTCCCAAACTAACTCGTAACGGTGAGATCAGATCTCTGTCTCGTGATGTTTACGGCTAATGTTTGGAAATCTGCATTGACGTTTCCTACTGTCACACTGAAGTGGAAACCCAAAATAAACATCTTAATTTTTTTTGGTTGGGTATCAAATGTGAACTCATCAAGACTTTTGCCCAGTACTGTATTGAAATGTTTTCATGCATACGTTGTAACAACGCTGTGACACTTTTCCTCAGGTGGTTTTGCATTCCTTCCTTTTCTCTGGCTGGTTAATGTGGTGTGGTTTTTCAAAGAGGCCTTTTTAAAACCTGCTTACACAGAACAACCACAGATCAAATCCTGTGAGTATGCGAGAGCGCCTGCATCATGAGTCACACGCTTTTGAGGAACCCTGTAAGTGATGTGTCATGTTGCATCTTTAAAGGTGTGAAGTGACACTTCATACAGCTTCCCTTATTTATTTTGTATACAGTATGCATTTGTAGTACTTATTATTCATTAATCTGTTCCTAATATAATAATGTATATGTAATGATGATAAATCAGGCACGTGCCATGCAAAGTCATATGCATCATTACTGTTAAGTATGATGTATATGACATCGTGGTAGAATAACGTCTGCCGTTTATACTTGCTGTTTTTTTTAAAAATAGTGCAATAGAGTTGCACATAATGTCCAAAAAGCTTTGCAGGATATGCACAGAGACAAACTGGGTGACGCGTGCTGTTCTCTGATGCTTTAACTGCATCCTTTGTGTCCAGGTTACTTGAGTTGTGCTTCTGGTTATCATCAGCCACCTTAAATGCAATGTTTTGTACTATATTGTGATTATAGTCACAGCACGATGACATTTTAAGACAATTTTAAGTAATATTACCATACAGCATGGTGTCTTATTGCATTTAGAAAATGGCTGCAACAAAATAAAAACAACACATTGTTTAATGGTTCTGCACAGTGATTGCTAAGTAAACAGGTGTACTTTATTTATATTTTATAATATTGTGTGTTTTAGCACAGCCAGGCCGTTGTATTGACCAATCAGCATTCAGAACCAGCACTGTCCATTTTATGAGACATACAGTTAGTTATGAGGTTACAGTTGGTTTGTACTGGAGCTGCGGGTTCATGGTTTTAGTAAAGAGACAAATGTGGTACTACTGTGACAAGACTGATGTTTATTTGTTGTAGTGTATGATGTTTATTATCTGCTGCCCTCCACAGATGTAAAGAAGTCAGCTTTGGGGCTTTTACTGTGGGTGGCAGTGCTGACCACATGGATCACCATATTCCAACATTTCCGAGCACAGTGGGGGGAGATCGGAGATTACCTCTCCTTCACCATTCCTCTCGGGACAGCCTAAGGAAACAGCATTGCTCTACAATACCTCTTTTATATTCTTTCAGTTTTGCTCCTCCCACTGACAAGATGCCATTTGGCTAATTTTACCACTGTCGTCACGTACAAGACAAACTGCATCTGTCTGGGAGTTGTGGTATTTTGTGAACTGATGAAATCATTGGTTGGTTGGATGAGATGATATGGACACATGCACCATGCAAAAGCGCAACATTTCCTGCACTACTGCTTTATATCTTTTCTCAAGTTTTAGCTGGTATGTTTATTACATTTTGATTGACACAACACATTAACTTTATGTCCATGTATTGAAGATAATGTATGATAAAACTTGCAGACCAGGCAGGTTCGAGCAAAATAAAGTCTTGTCTTTATTTAAGTCTAAACTGTATTTAGGCAGTTGACATGACGTGCAGTTTTTCTTCTGTGTTGTGTTTTGAGAATTTAGCTGAGTAGAGATTACAAATGTTTTACACAATTTAAAGTAAAATGTGGAAATTATCTTACACAAAACATACAATTTAACATAAAGTGGCAATCTGTAACTTTTGCCTCTCTACCATGTTTCATGACAAGTATAAATTCTAAACTGCTGTAAGAACAAGATACAAACGCTGCACCATCTACAGTACCAGGACATGTGATATAGTAGTCAGATGATGTTCTTTCTGTTTACAGATGGACATTTCAGAAATCAGACCCAATCTCCCAAATTATAAATCATTATAAATTTACTGTAGTGAGTAAGGAGATTGTGTTGAACACTGATCTGTCATGTACTGTCAGTAGCTGATTTTTGTTTATTTTTAATCAAAATAAGTTACAGGTTGCAGAATTAAATCTTGATTTTTAAAAAAATCCCTTTGTCATGTCACTTGGAAAACAAAACAAGCATCAACAAGCCAAGAGACTTCCTGGAGATTTACAGCAAATCCCGTGTGAGGGACGAGCTCTTTGTTCTCTTGCTTATTAATCAACACAGCTTACAATCATTCTTAACTGCCTGGCATACCAGACTCTGTAATATGAATGCACAAAGCCTCTGTCTTATGTGTTACCTCTTATGGGTGCCTATTTTGAAACTCGATCCCACATTTGAACAAACGCTAAGCCCTTCGTGGATCTTCCTGCGAGCTGTTTATAGTCACCTATAGCAAATGACATGGACAGAAAGTTCTGTTACCAGCGTATGACAACAGCAGAAGGACATGTTATCCCCAGCTTTAGTAACTTGTGTGCTTGCCAGTGCATAGGTCATTGGTTTGTTTTACGTCCAAAGGGCAGAACTTCCAGAAGGCTGTATTTCCTGAGTCATTTGCCACATTAGACGGTTGACGAAGCTCCATGTAGTAGATGCCCTCAGAACAGAGGAGTAAATTATTCTATTGGTTTTGTCCTGTTGTTGTAGGTCATAAGAAGCTATGATAGAATGATATGTTTATCTGCGAGATAACATAATTAATTCTTTTCATTTTATTGTCAGAGCATTAAAGTTATTTAAAACCTGAGCAGAAGTATCAACATGTATTCTTGCTTGAATTTACTTCTATGCTGTATCATGGTCAAATCCATTTCCATCATGTTTACAGTTTAGGTGTCGCATCTGGTACAGATTATGCAATGCAATTAAGTTAGCTGGGGCATTATAGGAATAGCCAACCACAATTCTCATTAACAGCTGTTCAACACATATGTTCAACATTAAGTTATGATAAGCATTATTGGAACAGGTGGTCTTTATTTTAAAATCCCCTCATCTAGAAACTGCAAGTGCTATATGGGGAACATGATGTTAACAGTCAAAAAGCATCAGACAGATAAACCGATGGTGGAGTGGCCAAAATATGTCTCATTGCCTCTGGAAAAATTAACTGCATACCACAAGCTTGACAAGGCAGATTTTTTATTCCATTCCTTCCTTGCAAAATTTCACATTTACATTGTAATTACCATGGGTATTACAATAAAACTGTGGTTGGTGTTATCCACCACTCTCATCAAATAAAACAATATAAATAGAAAAATCAATGACATCTTGACTGATGATCATGGTTACCATAGTGAAGTGTTTTCAGTGTCAGCACGTGCTGTGCCATGTGGACAGGCTGTTTGCAGTCTTCCCAACTTATTTATATCTGGACAACCTCACGATTGTCACACACACGACCCTTTGACATTGGATAGACCCACACTGAATTAGTTTCTCTTTGCCTCATATAAAACAACTGCAGTAATGAAAAGTGACACCTTCTCTGGTAGCACTTTATAATAAGGTTACGTTTGTTAACATTAGTTAACTACATCATTTTAACTATTAACTGAGAGGCTAGCAATAGCAACCTAACGTAAGCTCCCGCCCTCCGTTCAGTGCGATCTCCAAAGCCACGCCTCCTCCAATAGTGTGCAAATACGTACTTTGATCCGCAAATAGAAAATCCTATCATTGTATTCTGACCGAATGCAATAATTGGACAAATTTATGGCCCTGCGCCTTCCATGGAAGATATATATATTATAAAATATACATTTACTTAGCGATCAGTGATTGCTATCAGGATGCGAAGAGACTTTCAACAAGCATAACAAAAATGTTTTTTAAAGGTTTTTTAAACCTGGCCAACTCTTAGCGTCAGCTTCAACATTTACTAATACGCATTTAAAATCAAAAGCTTGCACAATGACCTAACATGACAAATATATGCATTAACTAACATGAACAAAGACTAATAAATGCTGTAGAAATACACTGTAGTTCATGTTACCCATTCATTATGAGACCTGATACAGAATGAAACTTAATTGTTACTGTTTCCCATATATCATAAATAAATCATAAATGAAAATATATCATAAATAAAAAGCCTTTTCATCAGGGGGATATAAAGAGGTACAAATGCACTTGTCATTGCATAACAAAGCATGCAACTTTAATGGCCCTTTTGGCACCAAGATTGTTTTAGTATGGAGACGTGAGACAGATCCCGGATCTCACCATCTGAAGGGCTCATGTGAAGGGGTGGTGTTATCCTGGACTATTTAAACCTTACAGACGACAGACCAAGAAGTTGAACTGAGTTACTGATACGAGAGGTGCGCAACAGGACAGGTTGCCATCCCCAAGGTAGCTCTTTCTACCTGCTGGTTATAATAACCAATAACTGGTTGGTTGATTTTCAACACAATATCAGAAGAATGGACTTCGACTTGCCTCCTTCTCTCCCGGTTAGCGGTATACCGTGGGACAGGGTCCTGCCTCCGTTATTTCCCCGGGTGAACGGGACGCTTCGCCCGTACTCGTGGAGCCCGACCGAACTTCTGATTCCGGTGACCGGGCACACTGGAGCGGCGCAGGTGAACTCCATTGATAAAACCTTAGTGGTTTACAACGATTAAAGTTAGTTAACCCATACTGCATTGATTTATCTTGTATCTTAAATATCAACAATTTAGTTTATTGGACTACTTGTAACATTTTAAAACCAGAAGTTGTACCAGTTAATGCATAATGAAGAAACGCAACTGCAGATGCATTAACTAACATGAACAAAGATGATGTTCATCTTCATTTAGATGATGAAGATTGTGGAAATATATTGTTAGTAATGTTTAACAAGTGGAAGTTTTTTGGGTAAATGGTTACCAAAAACGAGACAGCCATGGGAGGTGTTTGAAAGCTGCATGTTTATATGAAATGATCAATTGATCAATTGATCAGAGATCATGACTTAAAGTTAAATTCGCTTCTTCACCAGGTTACCTGTGATCACAACGGGTTTACAGTCCAGGTTGACGTGAAACATTTCAGTCCCGAAGAGCTGCTGGTGAAAGTGGTTGGAGATTATGTTGTGGTTGAAGGGAAACATGAACAAAAAAAGGTATCATTGCTTCCTCTTTATTACTTTATTTGTCATTAGGTGTGTGTGTGTTCACTCCTCACCAGTGAGGGGTTCAATTTCGGGTATGGTTTACCATATCTGACAAATATGTCACTTTTTTATCCTACTTTAAAAAAAGACATCGTGTCATCTTCCCAAGTTTATTGGGTGTAAATTAAAATGTAACGTTGTAATAATCATATGCAATAAAACACTTTGTACTGGACATCTGAGAAATGTTTAGAGCATTAACATTTATTTGTATGCAACCCTAGGATGGACCAGGACTGGTGACGCGCCAGTTTAATCGGCGATATCGGATCCCAAATGGCGTGGACATCATGGCCCTGGAATCGGCCATGTCTCCAGAAGGAATGCTTATCATCTCAGCACCTCTGCAACAGGGAGACAACCCCAGACTGTTGAATCCCAGCGAGCCATAGTGCGCACACACACGTTTGGGTTTGTGTTAACGCAAGACGCCCTAAAGCTCTCTATTATTTACCCAAAATGCATAAAGACCAAAACAAACCAATTTCCACTCCATACCTTTCGCTCCCCCTGCTTGTGGTAATGCACCTCTCCACAGTTTAATTCACAGCATACTTGACACCAAGCCAACGAGAAGATCGTTTTTCTTCGCACTTTGTGTTGTACAAATTTGTTCTCATGTTAACAAGGTCTTCTCATCCCACTGTATTCAGTATATGACAGGGTGAGTATATCACATCTGAAATACAGAGCCCGATTCATTAATTTTTCTGTCAAAATGTCACAATTACACAACTTATCAGTTCTTCAAAGGCTATGTTGAGATTGTACATATTTTTAAGTTATGAAATGATTGACAAGTGTTAATTTAATTAAAATCTTTATTTGTGTGATGTACAGTTTGAATCTAAATAAATATGTGATACCCTTGGTTTTTGCCAAGATCTTTATTGATAAATACAGTCATGACTGTTGAATCCATAAAATAGGAGCAAAACTTGACTTGATAACATGACAGAAATATTGTTTTCAAATATTAATCACGTGTCTCTTGGTGGAGTCAATGAGAGAAACTGTTCAAGCACCATTTCAACCTCACTGGAAATAATAAATAATAATAATAAATGGAGAAAAAGTTTGTGTAATAAAATTACAGATGCAGATAAAAAATGCAGAAATGGAAGACAAGATATTCTCACCAAATTTGTTCCTTCACCCATTTTCTTTGCCTTCTGAGAATTTGCAGTAAGGGGTCGTCTTCGAATTCCTTTCCGTCAGAGTCTGTACAAGATTGTGCTTTCGGTTTACTTACAAAAATATTTTTTTTTCTTAAATGTAGCTGAAAAGATGAACAACAATCCTTGTTAAACCTGACTGCCACGCAGATACAATTGCCATGAGTTGATTTAAGTCAGTTTTAATAGTTATGTACTAAAATGAATTACAATCTATGGCTGATATGTGTTGTACGAGGTGAGCTTTCAAAAGGGCCAATCCTGCTATATTTATACCGGGCTCAGGTTCGACACTATCGTGACCTGCTAAATCAGTGTCATAACAGCTAGTCGTTTTACAGCTAGTTAAAAAACGTGCAGGCCAATCCTGAGACCTTTCCTACCTTCTGCGTCCTGCATAAGTTGACCTATGACCTCAAACGGTTGCTGCACGTCAAGAGGCGGGGCTAAAGGGAACGGTGGGGGAGGAGGGGCATTAAATGCTGGGGAAATTGAGGAACTTGAAGTCTTGTATTGGGTTGGGGAGTCAACACTGTGAAACAGCACCTCAGAGACAACCTGCCAATGACAAGGAAAGTATTTTATTATTCACTGATGTGTTTTACACGTTTGATTCATGGCTATGTCGGCAATTGTATTCATTAATATAGAAACTTTAAGGAAACGTAGTAAAACTAGCACACAAACCTGCCCCATAGCATTGTGTATAGGTGAGGGTGGTGGTGCTCCATCACCAGACCGTCCTCTTTGTGTCGACCTTTGACCCTCTTCCTGCCACCTGCTTTTTCCACTCACCTACCCAGCTTTGACTGACCCCTTCATGACCCCTAGCCTGTCTGGCCCTCACTGGACTGCTGCTTCACTTGACACTACAGACGAGTTCAGATGAGTTTGAATATACAGATACAGAACCACTACAGGAAAATATTACATGTACAAATTAACAATGTTAAATAATCTTATTTCCAAACAAAGAATGAAACACAATGAAACTAGGTGTGATACAATACAGTGACATGCGATTAAAGCTCTCTGATTTAATTTGAGTATTGTCTGATTTGTCTGGCTGTAAATGTGTTGCATCACCCAGCGGTTTCACCTTTAATGTGAACGGGGTTCTAGTTAGGAGACAACATAAATACCGCTTTTTTTTTTCTTGATTTGAACGTGCAGTCTTTTTCTCACACCTCTCATCTGGCCAACACTCCTCTGTGTTATCAGATGTCCGTGGACTTGAGGATGAAGATTTCTGCTTGGCATTGTGATCTGTGGTGTCTTCTGATGTTGACTTGTGTTCTCACTTGACTCTGTCGATGTGGGGCAGTTGCTTCTGTATTCTTTCTGATTCTCTCAGTCATGTAATGAGGAAGTTGACTGGGTTTGCTACAGAGGTCAGTTTGCTACTGGGACTGGATGGTGGCATCTGGCTGGAGTCTGGAGATGCTGGGGCTTAAAATAGGGAGAGCTGGCTCAAGGGTTGGAGGATCGAGGCTGGCGAGGTGACCGGTGTGAATGTGAGATGTGATCTCTGGCTGTAATGTGTCTTCTCAACAGAAACACAGAAGAATGTGTTTATA
Source organism: Chromobotia macracanthus (assembly GCA_036877525.1). NCBI lineage: Eukaryota > Metazoa > Chordata > Actinopteri > Cypriniformes > Botiidae > Chromobotia > Chromobotia macracanthus. The sequence goes on along the minus strand of JAZGTH010000080.1, from coordinate 2,227,411 downwards.
ATTTAGAGACGTTCACCTACAACAATCTTATTTGTATAAAGTACACTTTTGACAGGAAAGAGAAAATGTTTTCTATATTATTTTTGTTGATGCGAAAGGCAATTTGTCCCATAAAACTACAAGCTATTTTGAAGTATATTCATCAGCAATTCAGTTGAAGCTAGGCAGGTTGCTCATACTAATTAAACTAAATCAACACTTTATTCACCTGGTTTGGTCCTATGCTGTGTGCTAGAGGGACATGAAGAACAGAATTGTGGGTAGGGGCCTCTTGACACCACCGCCTGGCCTGTTCCATCTTCCTCCTTCGGTTTCGCAACTGAAACAGGATGTCACCTTCACATTGGACCACAGAGTTCATGAAGCCAACAGCAGACGTGCGCAATGACGTCCCTTTACACAAACTGTGTTCTAATCCCACTTAAAAACAGAAACAAAGTGCTCTAAACTCTAACGCACTTACATTGCATTAACGTAAATACAAAGCAAAACAAAACAAAACTTAATGCACAGCAATTAAACTGAAAATAAATCCAATTTATTTGTAGTTTTTCACAGTTTTTTTTAAGTGATATGAGGTCAAATGAGAGTGTCTATTCAAAACCACTAATTCTACACTTCTGCACTTTATAAACCTGTGGTTAGAGAATTTGGGGTATCTAACTCTAACAAGGAAGTGTTTTTGCAATAAGCAACACAAAGATGCACTGATAACGGTTTTGTAGTAGGTAGGAAAACTCTGCACTACATGCATTAAGTTGCTGTGGTGTGTTACCCCCGTTACTTATAGTTGGTTGAGCCCATTAAAATGGGCACGAATGGGTTTCGAACTGGCTCATCAGCACTGCCGAAAGCAGAACAACCCAACCTGTCAGGCGCTGAACCTCTGCTGAGGGAGTGTTTGCAGAAAACACATCAATTAACAACCAATTTAATAATAACTAGTTGAATGTTACTAGAAAAGTGTTAAGCCTAGCAAATAGTAAACTAAGTTTCAAAAAACTTAGTTTAAAGTTTAAAACAGTTAAGAGCACAAGAACTTTGATCTGTTTTTAAAAAGCAACAAGTAAGACCATCCTGTTACCAAAAACAATCTGTACTGTGGTTTCGTTCTGGAACTCCTGCACACACTTGGCTTCCACCCTGAACATTCAGTACTAACATTCAGGTGGAAATTTATCACTGTGAAATGACATTTCCTCCCCACGGGTCCGGAATGAAGCGTGTGGTCTCACCTCTTCTGCAGCAAACGGTTGGCTTGCTCCTGTAGCTGCAGTATCTCAGGTTCTTCTGGGTCACATTGGGACAACTCCGACAATGTCTGAAGAAAAATGTGTAATGAAGATCCACAAGATTATCATTAACAACAACAACACGGTCACTGGTAATAACAGTCACTATAAATGTCGAATACCACAGTACTTCATGACCTAGTACTGATATTTAAAGCCTTAGGATAGTTTTCACCAGGCATTCTGTCAGGTGTGTTCGACCGTGATGTCCTGCAATTCAAGACTGAGAGACTGGGCCAAGGGTTGCGTAACTTCACAATTTATAAATACATGAAGTTTGACGTTCAACAGACTCCGCTGTGTATCAGTGTGGTCTTGTGAGTTCTTCTTCCTTTAATGCTAAGGCATTCAAGAGCAGCACCATTCAAAAACAATGCCCAACATGGAAAACAGGAAGTATGTGAGTGTGATCTGCATAACATGGTAACACTAAATAAAGAATACTGTGAAAGATTTTACAGCTACCGCCACTAGAAGGCAACAGTCGTCCACATTATTATCATCCGTTTTCTAGAAATATCTTGTGTTTTGGAGCTAGTTTCTTTTTGCTTAATGAAAGGACAGCTGAAAACAGATACGACTTTCAGGAACATGAGCTATTTGCAACACTTATAGGAGGTTTAACCTAAAGAACCTCTCAAACAGAAGTTGTTGTCATTACACAAAACTCACCAGCATACTGAGGTCAAGCGTCTCTGACAGGAGACTTTAAGATGGGGCTGTGGAGGCCAGGATGGCCAATGTTCAAGCCAGGTGTCTCTGCAGAACACACATTAGAAAACAGTGCTCAAATTTTATGTTATATGTATATTGTTTATTTATTTATTTATTTAATCTTAAACACCATGTCAGCATCAATAGCTATTTTCAGGGCAAACACCATAATGATAATAAACCCTCAAACATTATATACAGTATTTTAACAAACTTGTAACAATATAAAAGCAGTTTGTACACTGCTAATTAGTAAATATCAGTTTGTATACAGTTAACGTGACTGGTAATGTGATGTGACTACGCATACTGAGAGCACCGATTACAGTCCACACTTAAAATCTAGGATTAATCTCTCTGTAAACTCATCATAGTCGTACGGGATTGTATAAACTAGGTTTGAACAGCTCTGGTATGTCTCTCTGATGCTTGGGTTGGTGTTGAACTGGATGGAGAAGACGTGGACATCCACCAAAATGGCTGATCATCTCCATCAGCAGCCCCACACTGATGTTCCTCTCGACTCTGTGGCTTTCTGAAACGGAAGCGCTCGATGTACCTAAAAAAAAAACATGAAGACTGTATCAAATGCACAAAAACACGCTGACTCACATTCCTAAGAATTTTTATCTGTAACCATATGTGGCAATATTAGACTGTGTGTAGATAACAGCTTCCCTTTTTATTGGGGTACATATTGCTGACAATTCAAATGTGTGGTTTCTTGCCCAACAAATGCTTTGTGAAACTCCAACTGACATCAAAACGTTAACAGAGCAACAGTAAATTTTTGTCCCAGAACTAAAATTCTCATACTTGATCATCACACAGGTCTCCACAGATCATTCATTTTAACCGACTGCATATGAATCTTTCACAACAGACCTACCATGAGCACTGAGTTTGAGTGGTGATACGTGCCTCTGATGTCATACGGCCGAAGAATTTGCAACTATTTTTGTACTATAATAACCTTGTCATTTTGTAACTTTTTCCTGATTCAATTTGTATTTAATTATCCCTTTGGGTTTCTTAGCACATTGAAAACACACAAGACTAAATAGATTGCATGGTGAAACAGAGCGGGTATTTGATTTATAAAGTGAAAATCTAGATTATTTTAGGAGGATTCATGCAGCTCAATCCATGTGGATCTACATGGTAATGGTAGCACTGAAATCACACTTTTTGAGAAAAGAGGCAGTTTTATCTGATAGATCTGAATCCTATTGATAAACCAGACTAAAGAATTGGCTGGGAAACCCATATTGATTTCATGCTGATCGTGCAAAGTTGTAGTAGTTGCAGTTTCATCATAATGCATGATCCAGGAATCCCTCAGAAAGACACAACATGCAATTGAAACTACATGATCTTAAGGTAAGTTTATAAAAGGCAAAAACTGATGCTGCTATCACAGCAGTCATAGTCATTTTAAGTGCGTTTCAGATGCGTCAAAGTTATTAAACATTTACAAAACGTGATTGTCATTTTGTGCTACAATTGCGCAGGTAAAGTCTTTGAAGGGAATAGAAATACAAGGGATGAACGCTTATTATATTATAAGTGTAAACCTTAAGATGTCTCTTAATGTTAATTGGGAATAAACAGTTGTTTAGCTCACATTAGGATAATATTCAACGTGTCGTGTACAACCCATAACCGATTATATGTACAACATATTTGCCATATAGCTTTGATATTGATAAGAAAAGTGTGTCTTTTCGTATTAGGTGCCTGTAGCGAAATGTAGTCCAAAGTTTCTGGGAAATGTAGTCCAAAAACCATTTTGTTTACGCCGCCGTCAAGGGCCGTTCAGTAGCCAATAGACTGTTGTATTCCGTGATCGACAGCTCGTAGAACCAATAAGAGAGATGTTCGTCCATCGCCGTGTCCAATCACGAGCCAGAGATGTTCTTGCGCGCGGAAGAGGAAAGTCAAATTGCGAGACGCGTAAGGTTCGTCAGTCTCACATCTAAAGGTGAATAAAGTGTCATAATAAGTGTATAAAATATCATTAACTATTATTATTTTATTATTATTCGATCATTATGTGTATTTAATTAGGTGGAGAAGCGTTTAATTTCGTTAATCTGGGATGTCAGCGGTTTTCCAGCTAGCTGTCGTCAGCTGTGTGTGTCATGTTAGCTGATAAGCAAACCAATAGTCAAAATGATCAACATTTGTTACTCTTATTTTTTGTTAAATTATGTTATTATAACTAAAACACTTACAGTTACACAGTAAATCTTGCCTGTTGTATTTTACATATAAAATAAAGTTATACTATTATAGTAGTTGAACAACTAGTAGTTTTAATAATAGGTTTATAATAATACTTAAAATAATAATTGTGTGTGTATATATATATATATATATATATATATATATATATATATATATATATATATATATATATATATATATATATATATATATTATTGTATGCCTAATACTTCCTTTTGTTCTGAAAGAAAGTCATACACTTTTGAAACTACGTGGTTGTATAATGACTATTAATAAATTCTGTAGGAACCTTTTCACTAACTCCTCAGCTGGCTGACAGTAAAAGAGGAGAAGCCTTGCAGTGTGAGGATCATCTGAGTTACAATGCTTCAGTGTAAGATCAAGACAGAGACAACAGGTGAGGGTCCACACCAAGAACTTCACTCTGCGTTTATATATTGTATGTGCAAGAGATATGCTTCTGTCAATCATGGTATTAATGCAAAGATGTCTCTCCTAAATGAGAGCATACGGTAAATGGAGATTACTTTTGCAGATCCGGGAGCTCGAAACCGTCTTGATGCAGTGTTACAAGGTCTGGTTGACAGAAGTGACAGTGAGAGGTTAGTGGATTCATGTTAAAAGTGATTTGTGTGAACTCCACTCACATGTTTTCACATTGTTGTCTGATCAGCATAAAACACATTGAAGTTTTATTCAGTCTGTCACAGGATGTCTATTAGAACTGCATGTAATAGAAGAGTCCCACAAAAATGATTCATTTTATCGCTTTGTTGTTTTCCTCACCTTGTAAGTCGCTTTGGATAAAAGCATCTGCTAAATGTCTAAATGTAAATGTAAATTTTGTGTTTTTGTTGTCAGTCATTAGTTATTTGAGCAATAATTGCATGATTGCGTGATTTGGTCTGAATGTGATGAAACCACATTTCCTTTAACACCCTAACATTGTGTGGTAATGATCCACAGAGCCGTATCTTTATAGAGTCAAGTGTTTATCCGTACACGCTGAAAGTAAAAATGCAGCATAGCTTTGCACAATTAAACAAATTTCAGAAGAGGAAGAAGAAACTTGGACACGTTTCCTTAAATTCCCGCGTTGACCTTTATGTGTCTGTGGGACTGAGACACTGTGATGACATGGTTTCAACATAATGTTTGCCATAATTAAATGAGCCCATCGTTCCTTGTTTTTTCCTTTTAAATCGGTTTGACCTCTACAAATGTATTTTTGCTTATCCATAAATACACATTTTTGGTTAGAAATCAGTTTTTATACCACTGTAATACAGTAACCTAAAATAAGAAGGATTTTGAACCTCCTCTGCTGCTTTCTCAGACTATTTGTTTTGTCCTTCATAATATCTGGGTTTCACAGAACTGGGGAATTATGAACGGTATCAGTGAAAATGAACGACCATTTAAGGCACCTACAAGTTCTCTTTTCACTCACACTCCTAATCTAGAAAGTTCTGATTGTTTGCTTTCTATCTTCCAGCGCAGCTTTTATTTGTAAGCTGCCTGGGTGATTGCCAATCTGATAGTCTTATTAACTGCTGTAATTGCATTTCTTCAGAGCACAAGGACTACAATCGAGCACGTTCTCCATTTTTAGGCAATCGCCAGCCATAATGCTTTCATCTAATTCCGGAGACTCTTTCAAAGTATTCGGAAGTATTGACTTTGTAATGTGTCTAAATGATTATTGGACATAAACCAATTAAGGCTTTCATGAATCAGGAAGCTAATTATTTTTACAGAAAAACAGCATGTGTGTAATCCTCACTGTCTCTGTTCTGTTTGTTCCACAGAGAGCAGAATGAAGAGGATTCTGGGAAAATGGTGACCGACATTTTAAGCAAGTATGCTTGTGTTTGGCTGACATAAACACAGCTATAAGTGTCTCGTATTTAAGATATTAAATTGTTAAAACTGATTTAACAATCTTATGCAATGCACATAAAAAGCTTTTTTTGTTTGCTTTTCTTTTTAAAAGGGATTTATCACCTTCCTCCGCTGGGAAAAGGTGAGCAAAATCTTCTCTGACCTTTGTTTTTTTTAATAGATTAGAAAACATTGGCTGTTTTGTATCAATGACCATATTTAAAATAATCAGGATAATGAATGAGTTTGACATGTCATGTGTAGTGTATTTGTTAGGTAGCTAGTATTTTTCAAGTAAACGAATGCGTACATTTAAATTGCTTACATTTCTAATGCGTGGAGAAGATTGTATTGCATGTCATAAGAGTGCTTCTGATTCTCACAGACCGTCGTCACGATTCACCCAACACAGGAGGAAGAAGCGTAAAGAGATGGATGATGGTCTGGCTGAAACCAGCCAGCATAAACAGAGTAAGATGATGAAACATCTGCCAAAGAGAAGAATCTCAGTCCTCGTGTTTGCTTTGATTGTTGCATGAACTTGTAATTGTAATGGAAAATGTAATTTTTATTAAGAAAAAAGCCAATAGCTAAATGTATGTTAACTTGTTTTATAAAAGTAGTTCCTCATGTCAACTGGCCGTAAAGATTTACGTTACATTTATACTTCTGCATTTGGAAGACGCTTTTATCCAAAGTGACTTACAAAATATTCAAAATATACATTTTAATCAGTATGTGTGTTCCATGGGAAGCGAACCCACAATCTTTGTGCTGTAAGCACAATGCTCTACCAGTTGAGCTACAGAAACACTGGAGATGAGTAACGCATTATTATTTCTGAAAATCTCTGTTGGGTTTGTTTAACAATTCATTTTCAAATAAAAAAAATTCCGCTTTTCTTTTCAAGGTAAATTCATGAGAATTAAATGGCTTTTTATTTTTATTCGCCATGTTATCTTATTCCCTTATTTTGACACCTTGTGTGTTTTATCTTCTCCATCAGATGCTTATATCATCAAGTTATTTGACCGCAGTGTGGACTTGGCTCAATTTAGCACCTCCACACCACTCTACCCCATCTGTCGGGCATGGATGAGAAACAACCCCTCTATAAGAGAGAGAACTGCCCCCAGCCCCCCTCACAGCTCCGGGGAGGATGAGGTCTCATCTAGCATTCATACTGCTGTGACTCTAAATGTTCATTCACATTAATTTTTTAGATCATTCAGCTAGTTGATCTAACACTGTAGAATAATACAGATAGACAGCGTGTTGATTTTGGTAATGGTAAAGGTTAGTAAGCAATTTTATCACACTAGAGTTAACGGGTTAACATAACTAGAGTTATGTTAAAGCATTCAATGGATTACCTTGTAGCATAACTTTTTAAACAGTGTGATATTGACTTATTATATAGATTATTACAGTGGTCAAACCTTGCCTATAAATCACCATTATAAGTTCATGTTAAGTTATAATAACTGAGTAAGTTATAACTTTCTAGAAATCTTTCTGTTAGGCTACCAACTGTTATTATTAGAGCTGTGTTGTTGTTAAGTTGCTACATCCTGTTTTATTTCGCTCTAAAATGTCCCTTTCCACTGAGGATTGCCCTCGCTATGACAAATGTCATGCTAGAGTGTGATCTGCTGAGAAACATGTTTAACATGTTTGTTTGTTTGTTTGGTTATTACTGTTTAAGATGAACGACATGTTAAACGGCAAAAGTCAGAACATCTACAGACTTCCTCCACCTGTCTGTGCAGTAAGTTCTGCTGGGGAAGCTGTTCATCTCAGAATTCCACCAGCAGAGAAACCTGCAGAGAGCCAGGTGAGCTGCTGCCTGTCGTGTTTCACGCAGGCCGGGTTATTTTTGATTTTTTTAAACTTAAAACTTTTCAAAGAAGACTTTGACTTGTATAGATCCACTGATAAAAATCAGATTTGAGTCAGCAGGATTTGCATACTAAATTTCACTTGGTCTTCCATCGAACACCTATTTGCCTAATATGTACTTTCTCTTGTTTTTTGCATATTTAACCATTTATCTGCCTTCACACTTTCCTCTTTTAAACATGAAAATATGATGCATACTAACTGTCATGGCAACAGCAAAGCTTCATTTTATTTTTGCAGAACCAAAATTTAAAGACTTACCCAAAACCTAACCAGTATTCTGTACTGTCGTGCAAACGCTGATATCTTCTTAGGGATATGCAAATCTAGTTGTTTCTAATACTGTAATGTGTCTGGGAATCTTTAATGTTGCCATATCCAGTTTCTAATGATCCTCTGTTTTATCAGGCCACAGATACAACCGCAGGGGCGTCACCTCTTATCTTCAGTCACATCAAACGCTGGAAGAAAATTCGACAGAAGTATGAAACCTCCATTGTGTCACATTAGCAGTGTCTGTCTGTCTCTCTGGCTATCTACATATAGACACACACACAAAAATATATATATACATACATACACACAAAATGTTAGTGATAAAATTGTATCTAGATAGATAGACAGAACATGCAATCATCACATATAGTGCATTTATAATTTGATTTTATTTTGTTTCAGGTGGAAGGAGGCCTCCAATAAGAACCAACTAAGATACAGTGAGAGCATAAAAATCCTTAAGGAAATGTATGAGCGTTAGCTCACACAGGTCATCTCAAGTAATTGTTCATGTGTTTTGGGATTAAAGCGATGAGGATAGTTACATAATTCATCTAGAACTCAGACATGAACTAAATAAATGTGCGCAAAACACTTTTTGTAATGCCTTTGTTGTTTTCCTTAAATAAATCTGCTTTAATGAACTCAAGAGGAACATGTTTCGCTTTTTAATTCAATTTTATTTATATAGCGCTTTTTACAATGCTACATTGCTTCAAAGCAGCTTTACATATAATAAAAAAGAATTATAATAAAGAACAGAACAAATGTCAGACATGTTCAACAGAGAATACACGGTATCATCACAAATCATTTGTGAGATGTATATTAAGACTAAGTAGGCATGCTATGTTTATAGTAGGTTTAAAAAAAGGGGTGACTAAACCGATAAAACTACAAAATCATTAAGCAAAATATGCAATTTTCAGATCACATTTTATAGAATAAATTGCATAAATGAATTCAAATGTTTATCACAGTTAAGAATTAATAAGAGTAACGCATTACATGGTTATACAGGTCACTGTGATTAGTAAGATTTGTTTATGGATTAACATCTTTTGTTAGTCTGAAACAACATTCCTGTCTAACAGTTCAAACCTTAACCCTGAGCTTATCCTACACCATTTGCGCATTGCAAACAGGAGCTGTATCATATGTAAGTCAACAGTAGCTAAAGGAGAATTCTGCAAAGTAATTTATAGCTTAGCAAATATGCATACACCTAGAAGATGTTTTTTGTATTATAAATGTTATTATAGCGTTACTTTAAAGCTCTGAGATTACTGCAATCTGCAACTTTTTGATTAAAATAAACAAAACTAGTTATTAACAAACACATGACAGATCAACGTTTAGCACAAAAGTTACAGAGTGCAGCTTTGAGAAAAAACAACATCCAGTAATGAAGTAAAACTGACAAACTTACTCTTGACTTTCCGTTTGGACCAAATACAACATTTTGAACTCAAATCTCCATAAAGGGCTGGATACCAAAACAAAGTGTTTGTTTCATTGGTGTAACATGAAAACACTTCCTGTGTTCTCTGTATCTCTGGTAGGGTCGGAGGTGGTGATGTTCATCTGCCTGATGGCTCTAAAGGCCAGTTGATCTTCGGCAAAAGCCGTCTCCAGAACCAGCAGCAGGGACTGTTTGAGTTTCTTTTTGTATTCCTCACACATGAATACATACAGAATGGGGTTCAAACTGCTGTTTAGGTAACACAGACAGGTAACAAAAGGTGCTATTAACCAGATTAGCTCTAGATCCTCCAAATCATTCTTGAATACATTAACCTCATAAAGAAAAAGAACATTAGGAGGAAACCAGCATAAGAAAAAGGCCAGACTGACAGACAACAAAACCCAGAAAGGCCTTGACTTCACTCTTTTCAAGCGTTTGAGTCGCACTCCAACGCAAATGTATGAAGATGCAATAATCAAGAAGGGGATCAGAAAAGTCACTATAAATTCATATATGGTTAGATGTATGTAATTGAGGTCTTTTATGAAGAAAGGGATGCTGCAGCCAATAGATAAAAGCCACACAAAAGCGCAGATGATTCTTGCTTTGCCTAGAGTTCGTTTGTTCTGAGCCCACGCAATCACCCATGTGCACAGACATCGGTCCAGACTGATAACCGTCAGAAAGAAAATGCTCGCAAACATGTTTAGAACTGCAATGAAAAAGACAAAAACATCTACAAAGTCACCAGGCCATATGTAGCAGATCCAGAGAATTCTCATGATCAGGGTCAAGATGAAGATCAAATCAGCCACTGCCAGGTTGAGAAACCAAATGGTGTTGACTGTCATCTTCATTTTGTAGCCGGTCACAAAGATGACAAGCCCGTTTCCAATGACACCCAGTGTAAAGATGACTAAATAAATGCATATTAAAGAGATGTCAGTGCTTGTCAGGCCCTCTTGCTGCACGGTGAAATTATGAAAGCTGCCGTTTTCTATAGGAGAGAGAAAATACATTGCTTCAAATGTTTTAGCTTAACACCTTGTGGTATGTTTTACAAGTAACATATTTTATATGCATTTCCGTAAACCGTCCAAGCCTAGAACTAGTATTTTCTGATGCTTCTGGTCCCAAGCACAATAAAACTTAAAATAATATTAATTATAATAATTAATATAATCTCAACATCGTCATTCAAATATTTGACATTCCCTGAAACACTGTATACCTATACACCCTATACATAGAGTAGAAATTGTACTGTATATTGTTTATTTTGCTTATATTGCCATCTAAACTTAAACAGATGCCGTGTTTAGAAGACTCTCATAGCTTTTGATTGCATGATTTTTGTCTTTTCATACATAATCTTGATACAAGCGGATTATACAGTGACAATGTATAATAAAACAGATCAAGAGGGGTTAAACAAAACAGCAGCAACAAAAACACTTTCTTTGTTGATAAATTAACATTTTAAAATAATTTAAGATAACCCGTTTCTAAAACAGTAATACATTTAACCTGCACATAATAAAACACATACGAATCCATACGAATATTTTAAAGACTATTACCCATCTCTCTGTCTTGTGCCACAACACTATTTCTGTTTTAGTGTTTTTTTCAAAAACTAAGGGTTGCCTTTATCTATGAGGGTAAGATTGGGGTGGGGTAATGGGTAGAGGCAAGTAGTCACGGTTTGACTGGTTAGTTCTATCAGTTAACCCCTGCTGCTAGATGTCATAACTGCAGGCACAATGGGAGAGTTCTTAGTGAAATAAACCTGCACTAAAATTTGAGCTGTATTACATACCTATAATTATAGCTCACACAGAAAGCATTGGTGGGATGGAACAAAATACGGACATCTGCATAAAATACAGAAATGAAAGCTGTTTTTATTTGACATGGCATCTGAAGAACAAGGCTCTTTTTGTGTGAGATGCTGCCAAATAAAACATAACAGCGGTCAAAGATGTCTATCCAGTACGGGTTTACATAAATGACAACGGCCCACACAATAGAAGTACTAGTTCATTTTCATACTGTGTATTTCCTACATCAGCGCTCTTTTTAACTTTAGTCCTAAAGGGTCAGTGCAGACTTTAGTACCAGTTCCAATTGAATCCACCTTTAACACAGCATGCCAGCATGACTTCAATGGTGACAGACCCAGATAACAGGGAACATTCTCAGAATGTTGGCTAACATTCCCTATAAGTTCCCTCAAACTTATCAAAAACGTTCTTGCAGTAACTTTTGTAGAACTAACTTTATATAACGTTATATATCAAATATATATCAAAAACGTTATTCTTAAGTAGTTAGTAGAACATTTTAAAAACATTACGGAATTACAAAATGTTTAAATAAGGTTTTTATATCCAAGCAATAAAGTTGAATTTTTAAAAGTTTTAATTTGCATTTTAATGTTTTTGCTATTTAATGGAAATGTTAGGGAAACATTATTACAACCTAGAATTATAAGTTGGAAAGGGTGCAAGTTCTGTTTTTTGCTGAGTGTAATGACACAGTGTAGTGACACCAGTAGCATCAGCAGAAATCAGGTTATGTGTGATTCTGCTCTGACCCCAGTACTGCATGTATTACATGTTATTGTTCTAAGAATTACATTGAAGACATCACTGTAAACTTTCTTTTAAACAGATTTTTGAGGTTTTTTTTACAGAACCATTTACGGTTTCTCAGTTGCCATGGTGGCAGACACCAAACACCTTCAAAAAGTCTTTCTTTGTTACGGATGGCCTGCTGGGTCGGACTGCTTTCCAGCGATCCGCTCCAGGGTTTGGTTATTTTGATGCGTTCATAAACGTCTACAGGTTACGAAACAAATGCTCCAAACAAGCCAGGTGTGAAAACGCCCTCAGACTTTAAAGAGGAAGTAGAACTAGAATTATTACAGGATGTTTCAAAATGCTGTACCAAAAATGCGATGCCATTTTCAAAAACAACAACTGTTTTACCTACTTTGTTTGTTCAAGGGGCAACTTGTTCTTGTAAGCAACTTAAATGAATTAATGAACACATCTTACATGCTTCAGGTTGAATGTGACAGGCAAGAGCTATAAAGGTGTACAAATGTCACCAGTTTTATTTTAAGTATATATACAAATATGCAGAGAAATTATGAGAGATTCAACTAGTTTCAAGGCAAACTGACTTTTATGTTACTTTTCTGTCACACACACATCACTGTAAGATCAGAGAGGACAAATTCACAGTCAGAAGAAAGAGAAATGAAATGTGTACATACTGCTATAGAAAGTCAGTGTGTGTGTAACAAAAATTCATAAAGCCAATCCAATCGCAGGACATTCATACGTTTAAATAACTATAACGCATGTTTACTTGAGCTCTTAATTCACACTGTCAGATCCCAGTCCGATCCTTATAAAGAGAGGAAGTTCCTGCAGGAAATTTCCTAACAGCCTAAATAGCTGTAATGTAACAATAAATTTAGTTCATTTCTTTGATCACTTCAATATTTTTCATTTCTGTGTTTCTTCTTGTTATTGTTTATGTTTCTTTTTTACACTAGAGGATTCTGGTGTAATTCTCATGAGAATTACTTCTCATGAGAAATTCAGTGAGATTTTCTTTTCCACTAAAAACCAAGCAATGATTCTGAAGAATATGAAGAATTGAAACACATTAACACAGCAAAAAGACACACCACTGTTACGGCGAAAACCTGGAAGTCACTGCAGAAAATGCTGAATATAAAAACAACTCATATATCATATCATACAATGTTAATGCATAGATCTATAACTTCCACAATTAAGTTAGGCCCACAAAGTCCACAATGAGAACACACAGCCTTATTCACCTTAAAAGAATACAAATCATATATTAATTTAAAAGGTTACAGCTTCTATTTTAATGTACGCTTGTTTAACCAAATGTAATTGTGAATAGATGATGCCAATTAACTAATCAGCACTAACAACAAGGTGAGACAATGGAACAAAAAGCAGGTAAGACATGGTCTATTTCAGTGTTTAATGTGAGCTGGACTTTGAGTCTGATCTTGTGGTTCCAGGCTATTCTTTACATATTTTATGTTTTTAAACCATAGATGCATGAATGTCCACTCTGTATTAATAGATAGATCCATAAATGTCACTATGTATTAATTTTGCATTGCGTTTGAAAGCTGATATATGCACGAAGGATGTAAATCCTCAACATTGTGAACTTTGAACTCGCTTGACGTTTGCATTGAAGTGTTTTAATGTGTAACATGTTTAAAACGCTTGGCTATTAAGCTTGCATTCAGAGATGTGAAATGCATGTCATCAGTTAGTCCAGCTAGTCTTGGAATAAACTCAATGTTGGACTAAAAGCAGCACGCTGCGTAGGCCGAACGGGGATGACATCACAATAGCGCGACAGCGATTCGAAAGCACGCGATGCCTCAAATCGCTGTCGTGGTACTTTGAGGTCATACACTGATCAGTCTATGCAGTGTCGCTTTATAGGATAATAAATTAAATAATTTGTGAGGCAACAAGGCAGTTACCTATAAGCTTTTATTGTTTTACTTGTTTTTCCCTTATATAAATGACTTATCCGCCATTTTGTTGGTGTTAAACAAGTGAAGTTTACCACAAGCCATACATTTCACTTACACAGAGCAGGTGTATTATTTTCACAATTTTTAGCTGTTTCATAAACATTGTATATACTTACTGTTACTTCATGTTGTAATTGTAGTTAGCCAACTGAATGAGCTTGATATGATTAAAAAATACCTTTTAACTGTTTTGTCTGTAACTCTAGAACCTGATCAATTATTTATTTTTGCCATAGTAAATGTAAAGGTATGATGTTTTTGCTCAAAAATGGACAGACGCGATTTAGTATAAAAATGGCCTTTGTATTCGGGAAAAGATAGACAATATGTTTCAAACAAAAAAAAAACAGCTTTTTTTTCAATTATCATGATTCAAAAGATCAAAACAAAAATAGCATAAGCATTAACAGTATTTCAAAATAAAGGCTGTGTATAACAAAACAGTAATAAAAACAGTCAGTAAGTACAGTAACTATTACAGAGTTACCTGTAATATAAGTAAAAGATTTGTAGATGATTCCAAATTGCTCTGTTTGTATGGAAACCCAGACCATCTCGACATTGACTCTGCCAATGGCAAGAGTTTGGGACGGTCTGCCCCAAAATGGTGCAGGGCTTGGGAAACCTTTATCTTCGAATTACAAATTTATATCTCCAGTCATCTAGAGACTGAAACTAAATGCTTGTTCTGTTCTCCTGGCCACTAGCAGAAGAGGAGATGGTTGTGTCATTTGTCTGCTTCATACTTTGTGACTCTGAGAGACATGAAGCAGTGGAATAGCGAGTTGATCGGAAACCCAGATGCTCCTCGGCAAAAGCCGTCTCAAGCACCAGCAGCAGAGACTTTTTAAGCTTCTTCTTAAACTCGTCACACATGAACACATAGAGAATGGGGTTCAGACAGCTGTTTAGATAAGCTAGACTGTTTACAAAAGGTCCTGCAGCATCAATAATGTCATTAACACTATCACTCCAATTAATTGCATTTATATGACACAGTTGTTGAACATGGAAAGGAAACCAGCAAAAGAAAAAGGCCAGAATCACAGCCATAATAACCCGGAACGGCCTGAGGTACTTTCCTCTTTTAAGGCGTTTGGCCCGCACACCAATAGCTATGTATGAAGATGCAATGATTAAGAAGGGAATTAGAAAGCCCACCATAAACCTGTAAATTACCAGAGACTTCATAACATCATCGGAGCTTGTGTAGACACAGTATTTAGATCCGTTATATTCCTGTTCAGAGCGATTCGTGACAAAAGGGATGCTGCAGCAGATGGATAACAACCAAACAGACATACAGATGATTCTGCCTTTGACTAGAGTTCGTTTGTTTTGAGCCCACACAATCACCCATGTGCACAGGCATCGGTCCAGACTGATGGCTGTAAGCAAAAAGATGCTTGCAAACATATTTAGTACCGTCACCAAGGACATAAACTTACACATGAAGTTACCAAAAGGCCAGACCATCTTGTCAAAGGCAACAGTGATGTGGAGAGCCAAAAACAAAATGAAAATGAAGTCAGCAATCGCCAAGTTGAGAAACCAAATGGAGTTGACCGTTGTCTTCATTTTGTAGCCAGTAACAAATATGACCAGCCCATTTCCAATGACACCCGTGATTAGGATGACAAAATATATGCATATACTGAAGATTTCCGTGTTTGATAATCCCTGCTGCTCGGCCAGATTTTGAGGTCCCGAAGTTGTGTTCACTACACAAAGAACAGAGAGAGAAATGTCTCATTATTACAAACTCATGAACAGTGTAAATCAAACCTATATCAGTCATTTATTAAGCAAACATGCTCACGATAAAAAAATATGTGGTTTAAATAATTCATTTAATTAATTACAAAATGCTAATTTTTTGTTTTAGCAACACCATCATGTGTTTAATTTTCATTAAGCGCACATGATGTAAACAAATCTATAGTGTATATGCACAGTATGTCGTTTTGGATAAAAGTGTAAAATGAAAGGTTCCCATACATACTTTTTATTATGTATGCTTAAGGCAAATGAAGCCTGACATTTCCTGGGAAATCAGACTCAAAATCATTATCACAGCTCAACAGCTGTTGATTACTTGTGTTGAAGTTACTCCATTGTACACTAGGGGGCATCTTGCCTCACAATCCTCTATATTAGGTTTAAAGCTGTGATGTATATAGTTTATAATTTAAAGGATTTTTTTGCTACTGAGTGCAGTACTTAAGCACTCATATATGTAATCCTGGATAAATTATATTGAATTATATATCAATTCTATTAAAAAAGAGCAAAACCTCTTTACATATTTATGTCTCTCCTTTACTGTTGAAATAAATTAAGCTGGTATGGATCAAAAAGAGAGTGTCAGTAAATATCATGCCACATTTTACACGTTGTCCACATAAACCAGAAACCATGCAGAGCTTCACATTACACCGTTACTGTGAGTCATGAAAATGCTTTTCCTGTTAATCTGATCTCAGTGTGAATCTTGATACTGTTTGTAGACGATATTGCGTTTTGGGAAATGCAACGCCACTGAAACATCCCAACAGTACAACATTATTAGACAGTACAGCTACACATCAGCAGTCCTGTATGAACATAGTTTCATTTTATTTGATATCAGTATTAACATGCACTGAACAAAATGCACGTGTGATTCAAGTCACTGAAACTGGCCAGAAATGCAATCGGTTTTCACCTTTATATTGCAGTCTACACTGAAAGACAGCAGTACAGACAGATGTGACTATGTACTGAAGATACTTCAGTACATAGTCATGCTGCAAAATCTTGATCAAAAGCAAAAATGATAAAGATACCGAGATAATAAAACAGAGGGATGAGAGAAAAAATAAGGCTTTTCTGTTTTAGAAAAGTAAAACACTGACAATTCAACCCAGTTACAGTGAATGTTAAATGTTCAGTGTGTTAAGATACTTTTTAGCAGGCAGAATATTTGTGGATATTCACCAAAGCACTAAAACAGAAATGAATTTACCACATCATAAGAGGCAAACCTAAGAATTTTGCGTAGATGTAAATGATCCATTTTCTTACCCATTTTCTTTATCTTTATTTCTTAATTTCCTGCCTTCTGTCTTCAGGTATGTGTTGTCGAAGCCCACAACAACCTCTTTGCATGAAGAATTAGTAGCAGTTTCCCCTTACGTGAGAGGGAGAGCAGGGGTGGGGTGATGTAACAACGAAAATGAGCATTTCTGTAGAAATGCTTTTGAATATTGACCTCCAAGAAGAACTTGGTCAATGGGAGATCAAAACAGAACCATAACCAGCATTGTTTATCAAAACATGTCACATTCTGTTTGCAATAGTTTATCTTTCTCTCTCAGGGTTTCATCATAATTGAGATGGGGCCATCTAGGGGTGATCTGTCATCATTACTGGAGTAACAGTTTTTGAATGCACCTTGGTGATCTGTTAGGCCTGTTGAGGCTTTTCTTGGCTGGGTGTCTAGGAGGGTGCCGTGAAACAGTTTGGCACATATTTGATGTATCTGGTGCACAATGAAGTTAATGTACAAATGTTATTATATATTAACATGCAAACTATTTTTTATTCATTTAATATAACTTTGTGTGTCACTAAACCTAAACAAGGGGCAGGGTTTGGCCGTTAGCAAAAATAAAAGACTACGTGCATTATAAACACAAACAGTTTGTTAGTTCTTATTAGTTAATTGGTCTTAACTGTCCTGTTTATGTTTATTCCTGTAATGTGTAAATCTATAACCTGTCTGACAGATCTGTCTGTGGAAAACAGATCATGCTAATAATGTAACAGAGGTGTGATTTCAGGTAAAACACAAATAAATGGAAAGGAAGCCATGTAGCTTTTTAAATGATTTTATATGTAAAATCTTTATTATTTTTTAGTTTAACTGTCAGGGTCCTGGCTTCATGTCTTAAGTGTCTCCTAGATTCTCTTTCCAGGATCCTGACATCCCTGTGCTGTGTCAGAGCATGTTGTCTGGATCCTGATTCAATCCTAGTCTTGGTTCTTGTTTCTTGGAGTCAGGATCTCTTGTTATATGTGGAAGCACATAGCCATTGGTTGTATACTTTGTGCCATGTGTCCTGTCGTGTTCTTGAACCCGCCCTCTAATTCTCCCATCATTAGTTAATTCCTCCCACCTGTCTGTCCTTGTTACCTGCCTTGGTTTTGTCTATTTAATGCCCCTGTGTTTGCTGTCTTGTGCTGGTGTGTTTTTGTTTGTTGACTTGTTTGTTGCCCGCTGTCAGTATTATTTGAGTTTTGTTCATGGTGCTGGGTTTCTGGTTTTCCCTCTCGAGAGAGTTCTTGTTTGCATTATGTTTCATGGTTTGTTTCTGTTTTCCCCCTTGAGAGAGCTTCTGTTAATAAAGCTGGTTGTTTGTATCAAGCTGGCTTGTTTTTGGGTTCTCCCTCCCCTGTCCCTGACATTAACATCTCTGGTTTCCTGAAGTCAGATTATTTTTAAATCATTCAAGTGCCGGGTATAGTACAAAATCATGTTTCTTTTACGTCACAAACTTTATTAACTTTATATGTCAAAACTGCATTTAGCCCATTAAATGATCTCAGTATTACTAAAACAACTACACATATCTGTTATGTAACCGTAACCTGATATCATTAATTTAATCATAAATAATTTGCCGCTGTGCAGTTTTAGTACAATAAAGGCACAATTTAATATAAAAATGGCCTTTGTATTCAGAAAAGCCACAGACAAAATGGTTTTAAGCAGAAAATAAAGAGTTTTCTCAATTGTGATGACCAAAAAAGACCAAAAAAAACAAGACAATGACAAAAACATTCAGTGAGTACAGTCACAATTACAGAGCTAAATATAATAAGGGATTTGTAGAGTAAGTTTGTATTTGGATACCCCGACCAACCTGACATCATCTCAACCAATAGTAAGTTTGTGGTTTCAGACAGGACTATCTATCTGACTGACCAAATGAGTGCTTAAGACATATTTACCTCCAAATTACAAATTTATATCCCCAATAATCTAGAGACTGAATTTAAAAGTTGTTCTTCTGGAAAACAGTTGAAGAGAAGGTGGTTGTGATGTCTGTCTGTTTGGTATCTGGTGACTCTGAGAGGAGTAAACAAGTGTTGAAGGGTTTATTGGAAACCCAGATGCCGTCTCAAGCACCAGCAGCAAAGACTTTTTAAGCTTCTTATTAAACTCATCACACAACAGTGATATTGCCTTTACACACTGTAAATTACATATCCATTATGTTATGTACAAATCTGTTTTTGACTTATATTGTAGAACATTTACATCAGCTGTTGTTTGCTGTACCATTAAGGCTTTGGTTGAACAATAAGGGAAAGACGCAATTCAGTACAAAATATTTTTTGTATTCAGAAAAATCACAGACAAAATGTTTCAAACAAAAAAGAAACTAATTCCTCAATTATGATGATTCAAAAGACCAAAACAAAAATAACATTAGCACTAACAGCATTACAATACCAAGGTTGTGTGTAACAATACAAAAATTAAACAAGTGAATATACCCAGCTAACAGGAAATGTTCCCAGAACGTTCTCTAAAAATTATATATCCTTTTTCTTACTATGGAAACATTACTGAAACATTCCCACAACCTAAAACTGTTAGCTGGGTAGTCAAAAGTACAGAGTTAGCTATAACCTAAGCAACGTGATTTATAGATTGATTCCTCACTTCCTCATCAATACATTACTCTGTTTGTTTAAATACCCTGACCAGTCTGTTATCAGCCCAACCAGTGGCAAGAGTTTGTGGCGGGATAATCTGATGTCTGACCGAATGGGAGAAAAGGTGAGTCTATAGGAAACATTTACCTCCAAATTACAAATTTATATCTCCAGTCATCTAGAGACTGAAACTAAATGCTTGTTCTGTTCTCCTGGCCAGTAGCAGAAGAGGAGATGGTTGTGTCATTTGCCTACTTCATACTTTGTGACTCTGAGGGACATGAAGCAGTGGAACAGCGAGTTGATCGGATACCCAGATGCTCCTCAGAAAAAGCCGTCTCAAGCACCAGCAGCAGAGACTTTTTAAGCTTCTTCTTAAACTCGTCACACATTAACATATAGAGAATGGGATTCAGAGAGCTGTTTAGATAAACCAGGCAGAATAAAAAGGGTTTTGCACTAATAATTATGTCTTTAACACTAACATGCCAGTTATTTTTTAAGGCAGTTGCATAACAAAATTGTTGGACATGAAACGGAAACCAGCAAATGAAAAAGGCCAGAATCACAGACAGGACCCGGAAAGACCGAAGCTGCTTTCCTCTTTTGAGGAGTTTCACCCGCACACCAATAGCTACATATGAAGATGCTATGATCAAAAAGGGAATTAGAAAGCCCACCATAAACCTGTAAATGACCAGAGACATTAAGACATTTTTGGATGGTCTAAAGCTGCAGTATGTCAATCCTTTATATGTCTTTACAAAGCTAAAGATGAAGTAAGGGATACTGCAGCTAATAGACAAAATCCACACGATCAGACAGATGATTCTTGCTTTAACTAGAGTTCGTTTGTTTTGAGCCCACACAATCACCCATGTGCACAGGCATCGGTCCAGACTGATGGCTGTAAGCAACAAAATGCTTGCAAACATATTTAACATCTTCACAAAAACCATACATTTACACATCATATCACCGAATTGCCAAGTTTTGTTGTGAAAAACAACAAAGATCTCACGAACCACAAACAAAATGAAAATGAAGTCAGCAATCGCCAAGTTGAGAAACCAAATGGAGTTGACCGTTGTCTTCATTTTGTAGCCAGTAACAAATATCACCAGCCCATTTCCAATGACACCCGTGATTAGGATGACAAAATATATGCATATTCTAAAGATTTCCGTGTTTGATGAACTCTCTTGTTTAGTGGAGTGATTTGTGGCGTTGGTCATATTTTGGGATGTAAAAACGGTGCCCACTAGACAAAGACAAGAGAGAGAAATGTCTCATTATGACAAACTCATTGAGCAAAACTCACGTCTAATGCAGTTTAAGATGGTTAAAAATTATTGTAAAAGGGAAAAAAACTGATTTATCATCCCCTATATTAGGTATAAAACGTTTTAATGTAGACCTGGTGAAGTTTATTGTACAATCATAGAGTACAAAACATCAGTGTCAGTGAATGTCTTGTGGCACGGTTCTGAACTAACACATTGTCCACATAAACCTTGTCACACAAAACGTTGCATTAAACATGTTGCTGTGAGTCATGAAAACTTTTGTGTTGATCTTATCAAAGTGTAAAATTAAAAATTGTTTGTAGACAATTTTGAATTTGGGCAAATGCAACACTGAAACATCTCAACAATACAACATCCTTTGATAGTCTAGTTGCACATTTTATTTTATTTGAACTACTTTTTAAAGTATTACAAATTGCAATTATTGTGAAGCCACTGAAACTGGCCAGAAATGCGACCAGCTTTCACCTTTATAAAGCAGTCCACACTGAGCCCCAGCAGTACAGACAGATGATCAATTTTAGATTAGATTACACTTCATACTTTCAACTCAAATGGTTATGCTGTAAATCTCGATGAAAAGCAAAGATGCAGAAGAGGTCAAGAAAACAGACAGGCATTTTAAAATAAAAGCAATAATCTGATCATTTTACCTAATTATAGTGTACGTAACATCCCCACAAACCCATTTAATGAGTCTTTTCACACCTACGGTCTTTAAAACCCAAATGAATTTGCTATATAAGAGAAAAACATTAGATTTTTGCATTGATGTAAATTCTTACCCATTTTATTTGTCTGTATTCCTTCACTTTTGTCTTCAGGGTGTTGTCGGGGCTCAGCAATGTCTTGCATGAACAATTAATGGCAGTTTCCTCTTTGTGACTTGTGATTAGGGGTGGGGTGATGATGTCAGAGGCAAAATACTTTTCTATACAAAACTATTCTGAATATCAACTACCATGGTCATAGTAAAGCATGACATTCTGGTAATAATAGTTTGCTTTTCTTATTGAAGGTTTAATCGTCTCTAAGAGGGGTCATCTTGGGGTAATTTACCATCATTCATGGAGTAAAGTCACAAAAAATACGAATAATCCTGTAGGAGACATCGCATTGTTTGTATATTGCAACACATTTACGTTTGTGCAAAATAACACCCTCATATCAAGCAGGTTATTTTACAGTATAGCAGAATTTTGAATAAAAGATTCACTTTTTATTTGAGAAGATTGTGTGATGTTATATTTGTTTGTATTGGAGAGTGTCTGAGTTCGTTTCAGTGTCTGAATCGCTCTGGAAAACTTGTTTTCATTGCGCAATCTGAGCTTATAAATTTGAGTTTGAGTTTATGATACGGTTCATGGAAGATTTAATAGTTGGTCTGAAATATAGTGTTTTATTGTGACGTGAATTAGCGATTTTGGTGAAGGTTCATTTCTATGGCAACCGAGCATCATGGCCGGAAGTTGTGAGCGGCATTGGTGGGTCGCACAGTAAGACTCTTGCTCCAGAAATCAAGAAGTGCAAATCAAGAAGTGCGGGGTGCTGTTGATCCCACCGCACCATTAATTTTGCATTAACACCAGCCTTGTGCGTTTGTTCACAGGAAATACATGCAATCGATTTTTTTTGTCTGTGTACCACCATATTCACCACGCGTATATTGAGTTCTTAAATGGTTGTTTTCTTGAGTTGGTGGCTGAGGCAGGAGGAGATGTGTCTTTTGTCTCATTTCTTTCTCTGAAAATCTAGATGGTCCTCCACAAACATTGTCAAACGTTGTTTGTGGTTTGAGACGGGACTATCTGTCTGGCTGATCACCAGCACCAGCAGCAAAGACTTTTTAAGCTTCTTCAACAGTGATATTGCCATTACACACTGTAAATTACACATCCATTATGTTATGTACAAATCTGTTATCTGTTTTTTGACTTATATTGTAGAACATTTACATCAGCTGTTGTTTGCTGTACCATTAAGGCTTTGGTTGAACAATAAGGGAAAGACGCAATTCAGTACAAAATATTTTTTGTATTCAGAAAAATCACAGACAAAATGTTTCAAACAAAAAAGAAACTAATTCCTCAATTATGATGATTCAAAAGACCAAAACAAAAATAACATTAGCACTAACAGCATTACAATACCAAGGTTGTGTGTAACAATACAAAAAATTAAACAAGTGAATATACCCAGCTAACAGGAAATGTTCCCAGAACGTTCTCTAAAAATTATATATCCTTTTTCTTACTATGGAAACATTACTGAAACATTCCCACAACCTAAAACTGTTAGCTGGGTAGTCAAAAGTACAGAGTTAGCTATAACCTAAGCAACGTGATTTATAGATTGATTCCTCACTTCCTCATCAATACATTACTCTGTTTGTTTAAATACCCTGACCAGTCTGTTATCAGCCCAACCAGTGGCAAGAGTTTGTGGCGGGATAATCTGATGTCTGACCGAATGGGAGAAAAGGTGAGTCTATGGGAAACATTTACCTCCAAATTACAAATTTATATCTCCAGTCATCTAGAGACTGAAACTAAATGCTTGTTCTGTTCTCCTGGCCAGTAGCAGAAGAGGAGATGGTTGTGTCATTTGCCTGCTTCATACTTTGTGACTCTGAGGGACATGAAGCAGTGGAACAGCGAGTTGATCGGATACCCAGATGCTCCTCAGAAAAAGCCGTCTCAAGCACCAGCAGCAGAGACTTTTTAAGCTTCTTCTTAAACTCGTCACACATGAACACATAGAGAATGGGGTTCAGAGAGCTGTTTAGATAAACCAGGCAGAATAAAAAGGGTTTTGCACTAATAATTATGTCTTTAACACTAACATGCCAGTTATTTGTTAAGGCAGTTGCATAACAAAATTGTTGGACATGAAATGGAAACCAGCAAATGAAAAAGGCCAGAATCACAGACAGGACCCGGAAAGCTCGAAGACGCTTTCCTCTTTTGAGGAGTTTCACCCGCACACCAATAGCTGCATATGAAGATGCTATGATCAAAAAGGGAATTAGAAAGCCCACCATAAACCTGTAAATGACCAGAGACATTAAGACATTTTTGGATGGTCTAAAGCTGCAGTATGTCAATCCTTTATATGTCTTTACAAAGCTAAAGATGAAGTAAGGGATACTGCAGCTAATAGACAAAATCCACACGATCAGACAGATGATTCTTGCTTTAACTAGAGTTCGTTTGTTTTGAGCCCACACAATCACCCATGTGCACAGGCATCGGTCCAGACTGATGGCTGTAAGCAACAAAATGCTTGCAAACATATTTAGCATCCTCACAAAAACCATACATTTACACATCATAGCACCGAATTGCCAAGTTTTGTTGTGAAAAACAACAAAGATCTCACGAACCACAAACAAAATGAAAATGAAGTCAGCAATCGCCAAGTTGAGAAACCAAATGGAGTTGACCGTTGTCTTCATTTTGTAGCCAGTAACAAATATGACCAGCCCATTTCCAATGACACCCGTGATTAGGATGACAAAATATATGCATATTCTAAAGATTTCCGTGTTTGATAAACTCTCTTGTTTAGTGGAGTGATTTGTGGCGTTGGTCATATTTTGGGATGTAAAAACGGTGCCCACTAGACAAAGACAAGAGAGAGAAATGTCTCATTATCACAAACTCATTGAGCAAAACTCATGTCTAATGCAGTTTAAGATGGTTAAAAATTATTGTAAAAGGGAAAAAAACTGATTTATCATTCCCTATATTAGGTATAAAACGTTTTAATGTAGACCTGGTGAAGTTTATTGTACAATCATAGAGTACAAAACATCAGTGTCAGTGAATGTCTTGTGGCACGGTTCTGAACTAACACATTGTCCACATAAACCTTGTCACACAAAACGTTGCATTAAACATGTTGCTGTGAGTCATGAAAACTTTTGTGTTGATCTTATCAAAGTGTAAAATTAAAAATTGTTTGTAGACAATTTTGAATTTGGGCAAATGCAACACTGAAACATCTCAACAATACAACATCCTTTGATAGTCTAGTTGCACATTTTATTTTATTTGAACTACTTATTAAAGTATTACAAATTGCAATTATTGTGAAGTCACTGAAACTGGCCAGAAATGCGACCAGCTTTCACCTTTATAAAGCAGTCCACACTGAGCCCCAGCAGTACAGACAGATGATCAATTTTAGATTAGATTACACTTCATACTTTCAACTCAAATGGTCATGCTGTAAATCTCAATGAAAAGCAAAGATGCAGAAGAGGTCAAGAAAACAGACAGGCATTTTAAAATAAAAGCAATAATCTGATCATTTTACCTAATTATAGTGTACGTAACATCCCCACAAACCCATTTAATGAGTCTTTTCACACCTACGGTCTTTAAAACCCAAATGAATTTGCTATATTATAAGAGAAAAACATTAGATTTTTGCATTGATGTAAATTCTTACCCATTTTATTTGTCTGTATTCCTTCACTTTTGTCTTCAGGGTGTTGTTGGGGCTCAGCAATGTCTTGCATGAACAATTAATGGCAGTTTCCTCTTTGTGACTTGTGTTTAGGGGTGGGGTGATGATGTCAGAGGCAAAATAGTTTTCTATACAAAGCTATTCTAAATATCAACTACCATGGTCATAGTAAAGCATGACATTCTGGTAATAATAGTTTGCTTTTCTTATTGAAGGTTTAATCGTCTCTAAGAGGGGTCATCTTGGGGTAATTTACCATCATTCATGGAGTAAAGTCACAAAAAATACGAATAATCGTGTAGGAGACATCGCATTGTTTGTATATTGCAACACATTTACGTTTGTGCAAAATAACACCCTCATATCAAGCAGGTTATTTTACAGTATAGCAGAATTTTGAATAAAAGATTCACTTTTTATTTGAGAAGATTGTGTGATGTTATATTTCTTTGTATTGGAGAGTGTCTGAGTTCGTTTCAGTGTCTGAATCGCTCTGGAAAACTTGTTTTCATCGCGCAATCTGAGCTTATAAATTTGAGTTTGAGTTTATGATACGGTTCATGGAAGATTTAATAGTTGGTCTGAAATATAGTGTTTTATTGTGACCTGAATTAGCGATTTTGGTGAAGGTTCATTTCTATGGCAACCGAGCATCATGGCCGGAAGTTGTGAGCGGCATTGGTGGGTCGCACAGTAAGACTCTTGCTCCAGAAATCAAGAAGTGCGAATCAAGAAGTGCGGGGTGCTGTTGATCCCACCGCACCATTAATTTTGCATTAACACCAGCCTTGTGCGTTTGTTCACAGGAAATACATGCAATCGATTTTTTTTGTCTGTGTACCACCATATTCACCACGCGTATATTGAGTTCTTAAATGGTTGTTTTCTTGAGTTGGTGGCTGAGGCAGGAGGAGATGTGTCTTTTGTCTCATTTCTTTCTCTGAAAATCTAGATGGTCCTCCACAAACATTGTCAAACGTTGTTTGTGGTTTGAGACGGGACTATCTGTCTGGCTGATCACCAGCACCAGCAGCAAAGACTTTTTAAGCTTCTTCAACAGTGATATTGCCATTACACACTGTAAATTACACATCCATTATGTTATGTACAAATCTGTTATCTGTTTTTTGACTTATATTGTAGAACATTTACATCAGCTGTTGTTTGCTGTACCATTAAGGCTTTGGTTGAACAATAAGGGAAAGACGCAATTCAGTACAAAATATTTTTTGTATTCAGAAAAATCACAGACAAAATGTTTCAAACAAAAAAGAAACTAATTCCTCAATTATGATGATTCAAAAGACCAAAACAAAAATAACATTAGCACTAACAGCATTACAATACCAAGGTTATGTGTAACAATACAAAAATTAAAAAAGTGAATATACCCAGCTAACAGGAAATGTTCCCAGAACGTTCTCTAAAAATTATATATCCTTTTTCTTACTATGGAAACATTACTGAAACATTCCTACAACCTAAAACTGTTGGGTAGTCAAAAGTACAGAGTTAGCTATAACCTAAGCAACGTGATTTATAGATTGATTCCTCACTTCCTCATCAATACATTACTCTGTTTGTTTAAATACCCTGACCAGTCTGTTATCAGCCCAACCAGTGGCAAGAGTTTGTGGCGGGATAATCTGATGTCTGACCGAATGGGAGAAAAGGTGAGTCTATGGGAAACATTTACCTCCAAATTACAAATTTATATCTCCAGTCATCTAGAGACTGAAACTAAATGCTTGTTCTGTTCTCCTGGCCAGTAGCAGAAGAGGAGATGGTTGTGTCATTTGCCTACTTCATACTTTGTGACTCTGAGGGACATGAAGCAGTGGAACAGCGAGTTGATCGGATACCCAGATGCTCCTCAGAAAAAGCCGTCTCAAGCACCAGCAGCAGAGACTTTTTAAGCTTCTTCTTAAACTCGTCACACATGAACACATAGAGAATGGGGTTCAGAGAGCTGTTTAGATAAACCAGGCAGGATAAAAAGGGTTTTGCATTAATTATCTTTCTAACATGCCAGTTATTTGTTAAGGCAGTTGCGTAACGTAATTGTTGGACATGAAATAGAAACCAGCAAATGAAAAAGGCCAGAATCACAGACAGGACCCGGAAAGACCGAAGCTGCTTTCCTCTTTTGAGGAGTTTCACCCGCACACCAATAGCTACGTATGAAGATGCTATGATCAAAAAGGGAATTAGAAAGCCCACCATAAACCTGTAAATGACCAGAGACATTAAGACATTGTTGGAGGTTCTAAAGCTGCAGTATGTCAATCCTTTATATGTCTTTACAAAGCTAAAGATGAAGTAAGGGATACTGCAGCTAATAGACAAAATCCACACGATCAGACAGATGATTCTTGCTTTAACTAAAGTTCGTTTGTTTTGAGCCCACACAATCACCCATGTGCACAGGCATCGGTCCAGACTGATGGCTGTAAGCAAAAAAATTCTTGCAAACATAATTTGCATCCTTACAAAAACCATACATTTACACATCATCTCACCAAAGGACCAAGTTTTGTTGTGAAAAACAACAAAGATCTCACGAACCACAAACAAAATGAAAATGAAGTCAGCAATCGCCAAGTTGAGAAACCAAATGGAGTTGACCGTTGTCTTCATTTTGTAGCCAGTAACAAATATGACCAGCCCATTTCCAATGACACCCGTGATTAGGATGGCAAAATATATGCATATTCTAAAGATTTCCGTGTTTGATAAACTCTCTTGTTTAGTGGAGTGATTTGTGGC
The DNA here is from genome assembly GCA_036877525.1 of Chromobotia macracanthus. NCBI lineage: Eukaryota > Metazoa > Chordata > Actinopteri > Cypriniformes > Botiidae > Chromobotia > Chromobotia macracanthus. The sequence continues at coordinate 2,198,788 of JAZGTH010000080.1, read as the reverse complement.
GTTGGTCATATTTTGGGATGTAAAAACGGTGCCCACTAGACAAAGACAAGAGAGAGAAATGTCTCATTATCACAAACTTATTGAGCAAAACTCACGTCTAATGCAGTTTAAGATGGTTAAAAATTATTGTAAAAGGGAAAAAAAACTGATTTATCATCCCCTATATTAGGTATAAAACGTTTTAATGTAGACCTGGTGAAGTTTATTGTACAATCATAGAGTACAAAACATCAGTGTCAGTGAATGTCTTGTGGCACGGTTCTGAACTAACACATTGTCCACATAAACCTTGTCACACAAAACGTTGCATTAAACATGTTGCTGTGAGTCATGAAAACTTTTGTGTTGATCTTATCAAAGTGTAAAATTAAAAATTGTTTGTAGACAATTTTGAATTTGGGCAAATGCAACACTGAAACATCTCAACAATACAACATCCTTTGATAGTCTAGTTGCACATTTTATTTTATTTGAACTACTTTTTAAAGTATTACAAATTGCAATTATTGTGAAGTCACTGAAACTGGCCAGAAATGCGACCAGCTTTCACCTTTATAAAGCAGTCCACACTGAGCCCCAGCAGTACAGACAGATGATCAATTTTAGATTAGATTACACTTCATACTTTCAACTCAAATGGTCATGCTGTAAATCTCGATGAAAAGCAAAGATGCAGAAGAGGTCAAGAAAACAGACAGGCATTTTAAAATAAAAGCAATAATCTGATCATTTTACCTAATTATAGTGTACGTAACATCCCCACAAACCCATTTAATGAGTCTTTTCACACGTACTGTCTTTAAAACCCAAATGAATTTGCTATATTATAAGAGAAAAACATTAGATTTTTGCATTGATGTAAATTCTTACCCATTTTATTTGTCTGTATTCCTTCACTTTTGTCTTCAGGGTGTTGTCGGGGCTCAGCAATGTCTTGCATGAACAATTAATGGCAGTTTCCTCTTTGTGACTTGTGATTAGGGGTAGGGTGATGATGTCAGAGGCAAAATACTTTTCTATACAAAACTATTCTGAATATCAACTACCATGGTCATAGTAAAGCATGACATTCTGGTAATAATAGTTTGCTTTTCTTATTGAAGGTTTAATCGTCTCTGAGAGGGGTCATCTTGGGGTAATTTACCATCATTCATGGAGTAAAGTCACAAAAAATACGAATAATCCTGTAGGAGACATCGCATTGTTTGTATATTGCAACACATTTACGTTTGTGCAAAATAACACCCTCATATCAAGCAGGTTATTTTACAGTATAGCAGAATTTTGAATAAAAGATTCACTTTTTATTTGAGAAGATTGTGTGATGTTATATTTGTTTGTATTGGAGAGTGTCTGAGTTCGTTTCAGTGTCTGAATCGCTCTGGAAAACTTGTTTTCATCGCGCAATCTGAGCTTATAAATTTGAGTTTGAGTTTATGATACGGTTCATGGAAGATTTAATAGTTGGTCTGAAATATAGTGTTTTATTGTGACGTGAATTAGCGATTTTGGTGAAGGTTCATTTCTATGGCAACCGAGCATCATGGCCGGAAGTTGTGAGCGGCATTGGTGGGTCGCACAGTAAGACTCTTGCTCCAGAAATCAAGAAGTGCGAATCAAGAAGTGCGGGGTGCTGTTGATCCCACCGCACCATTAATCTTACATTAACACCAGCCTTGTGCGTTTGTTCACAGGAAATACATGCAATCGATTTTTTTTGTCTGTGTACCACCATATTCACCACGCGTATATTGAGTTCTTAAATGGTTGTTTTCTTGAGTTGGTGGCTGAGGCAGGAGGAGATGTGTCTTTTGTCTCATTTCTTACTCTGAAAATCTAGATGGTCCTCCACAAACATTGTCAAACGTTGTTTGTGGTTTGAGACGGGACTATCTGTCTGGCTGATCACCAGCACCAGCAGCAAAGACTTTTTAAGCTTCTTCAACAGTGATATTGCCATTACACACTGTAAATTACACATCCATTATGTTATGTACAAATCTGTTATCTGTTTTTTGACTTATATTGTAGAACATTTACATCAGCTGTTGTTTGCTGTACCATTAAGGCTTTGGTTGAACAATAAGGGAAAGACGCAATTCAGTACAAAATATTTTTTGTATTCAGAAAAATCACAGACAAAATGTTTCAAACAAAAAAGAAACTAATTCCTCAATTATGATGATTCAAAAGACCAAAACAAAAATAACATTAGCACTAACAGCATTACAATACCAAGGTTGTGTGTAACAATACAAAAATTAAACAAGTGAATATACCCAGCTAACAGGAAATGTTCCCAGAACGTTCTCTAAAAATTATATATCCTTTTTCTTACTATGGAAACATTACTGAAACATTCCCACAACCTAAAACTGTTAGCTGGGTAGTCAAAAGTACAGAGTTAGCTATAACCTAAGCAACGTGATTTATAGATTGATTCCTCACTTCCTCATCAATACATTACTCTGTTTGTTTAAATACCCTGACCAGTCTGTTATCAGCCCAACCAGTGGCAAGAGTTTGTGGCGGGATAATCTGATGTCTGACCGAATGGGAGAAAAGGTGAGTCTATGGGAAACATTTACCTCCAAATTACAAATTTATATCTCCAGTCATCTAGAGACTGAAACTAAATGCTTGTTCTGTTCTCCTGGCCAGTAGCAGAAGAGGAGATGGTTGTGTCATTTGCCTACTTCATACTTTGTGACTCTGAGGGACATGAAGCAGTGGAACAGCGAGTTGATCGGATACCCAGATGCTCCTCAGAAAAAGCCGTCTCAAGCACCAGCAGCAGAGACTTTTTAAGCTTCTTCTTAAACTCGTCACACATGAACACATAGAGAATGGGGTTCAGAGAGCTGTTTAGATAAACCAGGCAGGATAAAAAGGGTTTTGCATTAATTATCTTTCTAACATGCCAGTTATTTGTTAAGGCAGTTGCGTAACGTAATTGTTGGACATGAAATAGAAACCAGCAAATGAAAAAGGCCAGAATCACAGACAGGACCCGGAAAGACCGAAGCTGCTTTCCTCTTTTGAGGAGTTTCACCCGCACACCAATAGCTACGTATGAAGATGCTATGATCAAAAAGGGAATTAGAAAGCCCACCATAAACCTGTAAATGACCAGAGACATTAAGACATTGTTGAAGGTTCTAAAGCTGCAGTATGTCAATCCTTTAGATGTCTTTACAAAACTAAAGATGAAGTAAGGGATACTGCAGCTAATAGACAAAATCCACACGATCAGACAGATGATTCTTGCTTTAACTAGAGTTCGTTTGTTTTGAGCCCACACAATCACCCATGTGCACAGGCATCGGTCCAGACTGATGGCTGTAAGCAAAAAAATTCTTGCAAACATAATTTGCATCCTTACAAAAACCATACATTTACACATCATCTCACCAAAGGACCAAGTTTTGTTGTGAAAAACAACAAAGATCTCACGAACCACAAACAAAATGAAAATGAAGTCAGCAATCGCCAAGTTGAGAAACCAAATGGAGTTGACCGTTGTCTTCATTTTGTAGCCAGTAACAAATATGACCAGCCCATTTCCAATGACACCCGTGATTAGGATGGCAAAATATATGCATATTCTAAAGATTTCCGTGTTTGATAAAGTCTCTTGTTTCGTGGAGTGATTTGTGGCGTTGGTCATATTTTGGGATGTAAAAACGGTGCCCACTAGACAAAGACAAGAGAGAGAAATGTCTCATTATCACAAACTCATTGAGCAAAACTCACGTCTAATGCAGTTTAAGATGGTTAAAAATTATTGTAAAAGGGAAAAAAACTGATTTATCATCCCCTATATTAGGTATAAAACGTTTTAATGTAGACCTGGTGAAGTTTATTGTACAATCATAGAGTACAAAACATCAGTGTCAGTGAATGTCTTGTGGCACGGTTCTGAACTAACACATTGTCCACATAAACCTTGTCACACAAAACGTTGCATTAAACATGTTGCTGTGAGTCATGAAAACTTTTGTGTTGATCTTATCAAAGTGTAAAATTAAAAATTGTTTGTAGACAATTTTGAATTTGGGCAAATGCAACACTGAAACATCTCAACAATACAACATCCTTTGATAGTCTAGTTGCACATTTTATTTTATTTGAACTACTTATTAAAGTATTACAAATTGCAATTATTGTGAAGTCACTGAAACTGGCCAGAAATGCGACCAGCTTTCACCTTTATAAAGCAGTCCACACTGAGCCCCAGCAGTACAGACAGATGATCAATTTTAGATTAGATTACACTTCATACTTTCAACTCAAATGGTCATGCTGTAAATCTCGATGAAAAGCAAAGATGCAGAAGAGGTCAAGAAAACAGACAGGCATTTTAAAATAAAAGCAATAATCTGATCATTTTACCTAATTATAGTGTACGTAACATCCCCACAAACCCATTTAATGAGTCTTTTCACACGTACTGTCTTTAAAACCCAAATGAATTTGCTATATTATAAGAGAAAAACATTAGATTTTTGCATTGATGTAAATTCTTACCCATTTTATTTGTCTGTATTCCTTCACTTTTGTCTTCAGGGTGTTGTCGGGGCTCAGCAATGTCTTGCATGAACAATTAATGGCAGTTTCCTCTTTGTGACTTGTGTTTAGGGGTAGGGTGATGATGTCAGAGGCAAAATAGTTTTCTATACAAAGCTATTCTAAATATCAACTACCATGGTCATAGTAAAGCATGACATTCTGGTAATAATAGTTTGCTTTTCTTATTGAAGGTTTAATCGTCTCTAAGAGGGGTCATCTTGGGGTAATTTACCATCATTCATGGAGTAAAGTCACAAAAAATACGAATAATCGTGTAGGAGACATCGCATTGTTTGTATATTGCAACACATTTACGTTTGTGCAAAATAACACCCTCATATCAAGCAGGTTATTTTACAGTATAGCAGAATTTTGAATAAAAGATTCACTTTTTATTTGAGAAGATTGTGTGATGTTATATTTCTTTGTATTGGAGAGTGTCTGAGTTCGTTTCAGTGTCTGAATCGCTCTGGAAAACTTGTTTTCATCGCGCAATCTGAGCTTATAAATTTGAGTTTGAGTTTATGATACGGTTCATGGAAGATTTAATAGTTGGTCTGAAATATAGTGTTTTATTGTGACCTGAATTAGCGATTTTGGTGAAGGTTCATTTCTATGGCAACCGAGCATCATGGCCGGAAGTTGTGAGCGGCATTGGTGGGTCGCACAGTAAGACTCTTGCTCCAGAAATCAAGAAGTGCGAATCAAGAAGTGCGGGGTGCTGTTGATCCCACCGAACCATTAATTTTGCATTAACACCAGCCTTGTGCGTTTGTTCACAGGAAATACATGCAATCGATTTTTTTTGTCTGTGTACCACCATATTCACCATGCGTATATTGAGTTCTTAAATGGTTGTTTTCTTGAGTTGGTGGCTGAGGCAGGAGGAGATGTGTCTTTTGTCTCATTTCTTACTCTGAAAATCTAGATGGTCCTCCACAAACATTGTCAAACGTTGTTTGTGGTTTGAGACGGGACTATCTGTCTGGCTGATCACCAGCACCAGCAGCAAAGACTTTTTAAGCTTCTTCAACAGTGATATTGCCATTACACACTGTAAATTACACATCCATTATGTTATGTACAAATCTGTTATCTGTTTTTTGACTTATATTGTAGAACATTTACATCAGCTGTTGTTTGCTGTAACATTAAGGCTTTGGTTGAACAATAAGGGAAAGACGCAATTCAGTACAAAATATTTTTTGTATTCAGAAAAATCACAGACAAAATGTTTCAAACAAAAAAGAAACTAATTCCTCAATTATGATGATTCAAAAGACCAAAACAAAAACAACATTAGCACTAACAGCATTACAATACCAAGGTTGTGTGTAACAATACAAAAATTAAACAAGTGAATATACCCAGCTAACAGGAAATGTTCCCAGAACGTTCTCTAAAAATTATATATCCTTTTTCTTACTATGGAAACATTACTGAAACATTCCCACAACCTAAAACTGTTAGCTGGGTAGTCAAAAGTACAGAGTTAGCTATAACCTAAGCAACGTGATTTATAGATTGATTCCTCACTTCCTCATCAATACATTACTCTGTTTGTTTAAATACCCTGACCAGTCTGTTATCAGCCCAACCAGTGGCAAGAGTTTGTGGCGGGATAATCTGATGTCTGACCGAATGGGAGAAAAGGTGAGTCTATGGGAAACATTTACCTCCAAATTACAAATTTATATCTCCAGTCATCTAGAGACTGAAACTAAATGCTTGTTCTGTTCTCCTGGCCAGTAGCAGAAGAGGAGATGGTTGTGTCATTTGCCTGCTTCATACTTTGTGACTCTGAGGGACATGAAGCAGTGGAACAGCGAGTTGATCGGATACCCAGATGCTCCTCAGAAAAAGCCGTCTCAAGCACCAGCAGCAGAGACTTTTTAAGCTTCTTCTTAAACTCGTCACACATGAACACATAGAGAATGGGGTTCAGAGAGCTGTTTAGATAAACCAGGCAGGAAAAAAGGCGTTTTGCCCTAATTATCTTTCTAACATGCCAGTTATTTGTTAAGGCAGTTGCGTAACAAAATTGTTGGACATGAAATGGAAACCAGCAAATGAAAAAGGCCAGAATCACAGACAGGACCCGGAAAGCTCGAAGTCGCTTTCCTCTTTTGAGGAGTTTCACCCGCACACCAATAGCTACGTATGAAGATGCTATGATCAAAAAGGGAATTAGAAAGCCCACCATAAACCTGTAAATGACCAGAGACATTAAGACATTTTTGGATGATCTAAAGCTGCAGTATGTCAATCCTTTATATGTCTTTACAAAGCTAAAGATGAAGTAAGGGATACTGCAGCTAATAGACAAAATCCACACGATCAGACAGATGATTCTTGCTTTAACTAAAGTTCGTTTGTTTTGAGCCCACACAATCACCCATGTGCACAGGCATCGGTCCAGACTGATGGCTGTAAGCAACAAAATGCTTGCAAACATATTTAGCATCCTCACAAAAACCATACATTTACACATCATAGCACCGAATTGCCAAGTTCTGTTGTGAAAAACAGCAAAGATCTCGCGAACCACAAACAAAATGAAAATGAAGTCAGCAATCGCCAAGTTGAGAAACCAAATGGAGTCGACCGTTGTCTTCATTTTGTAGCCAGTGAACAAATATGACCAGCCCATTTCCAATGACACCCGTGATTAGGATGACAAAATATATGCATATTCTAAAGATTTCCGTGTTTGATAAAGTCTCTTGTTTAGTGGAGTGATTTGTGGCGTTGGTCATATTTTGGGATGTAAAAACGGTGCCCACTAGACAAAGACAAGAGAGAGAAATGTCTCATTATGACAAACTCATTGGGCAAAACTCACGTCTAATGCAGTTTAAGATGGTTAAAAATTATTGTAAAAGGGAAAAAAACTGATTTATCATTCCCTATATTAGGTATAAAACGTTTTAATGTAGACCTGGTGAAGTTTATTGTACAATCATAGAGTACAAAACATCAGTGTCAGTGAATGTCTTGTGGCACGGTTCTGAACTAACACATTGTCCACATAAACCTTGTCACACAAAACGTTGCATTAAACATGTTGCTGTGAGTCATGAAAACTTTTGTGTTGATCTTATCAAAGTGTAAAATTAAAAATTGTTTGTAGACAATTTTGAATTTGGGCAAATGCAACACTGAAACATCTCAACAATACAACATCCTTTGATAGTCTAGTTGCACATTTTATTTTATTTGAACTACTTATTAAAGTATTACAAATTGCAATTATTGTGAAGTCACTGAAACTGGCCAGAAATGCGACCAGCTTTCACCTTTATAAAGCAGTCCACACTGAGCCCCAGCAGTACAGACAGATGATCAATTTTAGATTAGATTACACTTTCATACTTTCAACTCAAATGGTCATGCTGTAAATCTCAATGAAAAGCAAAGATGCAGAAGAGGTCAAGAAAACAGACAGGCATTTTAAAATAAAAGCAATAATCTGATCATTTTACCTAATTATAGTGTACGTAACATCCCCACAAACCCATTTAATGAGTCTTTTCACACGTACTGTCTTTAAAACCCAAATGAATTTGCTATATTATAAGAGAAAAACATTAGATTTTTGCATTGATGTAAATTCTTACCCATTTTATTTGTCTGTATTCCTTCACTTTTGTCTTCAGGGTGTTGTCGGGGCTCAGCAATGTCTTGCATGAACAATTAATGGCAGTTTCCTCTTTGTGACTTGTGATTAGGGGTGGGGTGATGATGTCAGAGGCAAAATACTTTTCTATACAAAACTATTCTGAATATCAACTACCATGGTCATAGTAAAGCATGACATTCTGGTAATAATAGTTTGCTTTTCTTATTGAAGGTTTAATCGTCTCTAAGAGGGGTCATCTTGGGGTAATTTACCATCATTCATGAAGTAAAGTCACAAAAATACGAATAATCGTGTAGGAGACATCGCATTGTTTGTATATTGCAACACATTTACGTTTGTGCAAAATAACACCCTCATATCAAGCAGGTTATTTTACAGTATAGCAGAATTTTGAATAAAAGATTCACTTTTTATTTGAGAAGATTGTGTGATGTTATATTTCTTTGTATTGGAGAGTGTCTGAGTTCGTTTCAGTGTCTGAATCGCTCTGGAAAACTTGTTTTCATCGCGCAATCTGAGCTTATAAATTTGAGTATGAGTTTATGATACGGTTCATGGAGGATTTAATAATTGGTCTGAAATATAGTGTTTTAATGTGACCTGAATTAGAGATTTTGGTGAAGGTTCATTTCTATGGCAACCGAGCATCATGGCCGGAAGTTGTGAGCGGCATTGGTGGGTCGCACAGTAAGACTCTTGCTCCAGAAATCAAGAAGTGCGAATCAAGAAGTGCGGGGTGCTGTTGATCCCACCGCACCATTAATCTTACATTAACACCAGCCTTGTGCGTTTGTTCACAGGAAATACATGCAATCGATTTTTTTTGTCTGTGTACCACCATATTCACCACGCGTATATTGAGTTCTTAAATGGTTGTTTTCTTGAGTTGGTGGCTGAGGCAGGAGGAGATGTGTCTTTTGTCTCATTTCTTACTCTGAAAATCTAGATGGTCCTCTACAAACATTGTCAAACGTTGTTTGTGGTTTGAGACGGGACTATCTGTCTGGCTGATCACCAGCACCAGCAGCAAAAACTTTTTAAGCTTCTTCAACAGTGATATTGCCATTACACACTGTAAATTACACATCCATTATGTTATGTACAAATCTGTTATCTGTTTTTTGACTTATATTGTAGAACATTTACATCAGCTGTTGTTTGCTGTAACATTAAGGCTTTGGTTGAACAATAAGGGAAAGACGCAATTCAGTACAAAATATTTTTTGTATTCAGAAAAATCACAGACAAAATGTTTCAAACAAAAAAGAAACTAATTCCTCAATTATGATGATTCAAAAGACCAAAACAAAAATAACATTAGCACTAACAGCATTACAATACCAAGGTTGTGTGTAACAATACAAAAATTAAACAAGTGAATATACCCAGCTAACAGGAAATGTTCCCAGAACGTTCTCTAAAAATGATATATCCTTTTTCTTACTATGGAAACATTACTGAAACATTCCCACAACCTAAAACTGTTAGCTGGGTAGTCAAAAGTACAGAGTTAGCTATAACCTAAGCAACGTGATTTATAGATTGATTCCTCACTTCCTCATCAATACATTACTCTGTTTGTTTAAATACCCTGACCAGTCTGTTATCAGCCCAACCAGTGGCAAGAGTTTGTGGCGGGATAATCTGATGTCTGACCGAATGGGAGAAAAGGTGAGTCTATAGGAAACATTTACCTCCAAATTACAAATTTATATCTCCAGTCATCTAGAGACTGAAACTAAATGCTTGTTCTGTTCTCCTGGCCAGTAGCAGAAGAGGAGATGGTTGTGTCATTTGCCTACTTCATACTATGTGACTCTGAGGGACATGAAGCAGTGGAACAGCGAGTTGATCGGATACCCAGATGCTCCTCAGAAAAAGCCGTCTCAAGCACCAGCAGCAGAGACTTTTTAAGCTTCTTCTTAAACTCGTCACACATGAACATATAGAGAATGGGGTTCAGACAGCTGTTTAGATAAACCAGGCAGGAAAAAAGGCGTTTTGCCCTAATAATTATGTCTTTAACCTAACATGCCAGTTATTTGTTAAGGCAGTTGCGTAACAAAATTGTTGGACATGAAATGGAAACCAGCAAATGAAAAAGGCCAGAATCACAGACAGGACCCGGAAAGCTCGAAGTCGCTTTCCTCTTTTGAGGAGTTTCAACCGCACACCAATAGCTACATATGAAGATGCTATGATCAAAAAGGGAATTAGAAAGCCCACCATAAACCTGTAAATGACCAGAGACATTAAGACATTTTTGGAGGTTCTAAAGCTGCAGTATGTCAATCCTTTATATGTCTTTACAAAGCTAAAGATGAAGTAAGGGATACTGCAGCTAATAGACAAAATCCACACGATCAGACAGATGATTCTTGCTTTGACTAGAGTTCGTTTGTTTTGAGCCCACACAATCACCCATGTGCACAGGCATCGGTCCAGACTGATGGCTGTAAGCAACAAAATGCTTGCAAACATATTTAGCATCCTCACAAAAACCATACATTTACACATCATAGCACCGAATTGCCAAGTTCTGTTGTGAAAAACAACAAAGATCTCACGAACCACAAACAAAATGAAAATGAAGTCAGCAATCGCCAAGTTGAGAAACCAAATGGAGTCGACCGTTGTCTTCATTTTGTAGCCAGTGACAAATATGACCAGCCCATTTCCAATGACACCCGTGATTAGGATGACAAAATATATGCATATTCTAAAGATTTCCGTGTTTGATAAAGTCTCTTGTTTAGTGGAGTGATTTGTGGCGTTGGTCATATTTTGGGATGTAAAAACAGCGTCCGCTAGACAAAGACAAGAGAGAGAAATGTCTCATTATGACAAACTCATTGAGCAAAACTCACGTCTAATGCAGTTTAAGATGGTTAAAAATTATTGTAAAAGGGAAAAAAACTGATTTATCATTCCCTATATTAGGTATAAAACGTTTTAATGTAGACCTGGTGAAGTTTATTGTACAATCATAGAGTACAAAACATCAGTGTCAGTGAATGTCTTGTGGCACGGTTCTGAACTAACACATTGTCCACATAAACCTTGTCACACAAAACGTTGCATTAAACATGTTGCTGTGAGTCATGAAAACTTTTGTGTTGATCTTATCAAAGTGTAAAATTAAAAATTGTTTGTAGACAATTTTGAATTTGGGCAAATGCAACACTGAAACATCTCAACAATACAACATCCTTTGATAGTCTAGTTGCAAATTTTATTTTATTTGAACTACTTTTAAAGTATTACAAATTGCAATTATTGTGAAGTCACTGAAACTGGCCAGAAATGCGACCAGCTTTCACCTTTATAAAGCAGTCCACACTGAGCCCCAGCAGTACAGACAGATGATCAATTTTAGATTAGATTACACTTCATACTTTCAACTCAAATGGTCATGCTGTAAATCTCGATGAAAAGCAAAGATGCAGAAGAGGTCAAGAAAACAGACAGGCATTTTAAAATAAAAGCAATAATCTGATCATTTTACCTAATTATAGTGTACGTAACATCCCCACAAACCCATTTAATGAGTCTTTTCACACGTACTGTCTTTAAAACCCAAATGAATTTGCTATATTATAAGAGAAAGACATTAGATTTTTGCATTGATGTAAATTCTTACCCATTTTATTTGTCTGTATTCCTTCACTTTTGTCTTCAGGGTGTTGTCGGGGCTCAGCAATGTCTTGCATGAACAATTAATGGCAGTTTCCTCTTTGTGACTTGTGATTAGGGGTAGGGTGATGATGTCAGAGGCAAAATACTTTTCTATACAAAACTATTCTGAATATCAATTACCATGGTCATAGTAAAGCATAATATTCTGGTTATAATAGTTTGCTTTTCTTATTGAAGGTTTAATCGTCTCTGAGAGGGGTCATCTTGGGGTAATTTACCATCATTCATGGAGTAAAGTCACAAAAAATACGAATAATCGTGTAGGAGACATCGCATTGTTTGTATATTGCAACACATTTACGTTTGTGCAAAATAACACCCTCATATCAAGCAGGTTATTTTACAGTATAGCAGAATTTTGAATAAAAGATTCACTTTTTATTTGAGAAGATTGTGTGATGTTATATTTGTTTGTATTGGAGAGTGTCTGAGTTCGTTTCAGTGTCTGAATCGCTCTGGAAAACTTGTTTTCATTGCGCAATCTGAGCTTATAAATTTGAGTTTGAGTTTATGATACGGTTCATGGAAGATTTAATAGTTGGTCTGAAATATAGTGTTTTATTGTGACCTGAATTAGCGATTTTGGTGAAGGTTCATTTCTATGGCAACCGAGCATCATGGCCGGAAGTTGTGAGCGGCATTGGTGGGTCGCACAGTAAGACTCTTGCTCCAGAAATCAAGAAGTGCGAATCAAGAAGTGCGGGGTGCTGTTGATCCCACCGAACCATTAATCTTACATTAACACCAGCCTTGTGCGTTTGTTCACAGGAAATACATGCAATCGATTTTTTTTGTCTGTGTACCACCATATTCACCATGCGTATATTGAATTATGTTGTATTGCATATTGAACGATTTGGATGTTGCCCCAGTTTTACTCTTCCCGTTTGTATAAATCAAACTATTAAAATCCACAACGGTACATTGTTATTATCCATACAATGCTGCATTTGAAATACTCAAGTCCTTCTTGGTTTTCTTTAGGTGACAGTCATGCAATGTCTGCATGGCCACGTGTTCCCGTTTAAGTCAGAGAAAAGGCGAGTGACTGGTTTGTGGGTGATGCAGGGAGGAAGATGTGTTTTGTAGAAGCAAGTTTTTTGTAGCTGCTTAACACTTTTTATGTTACAATTCTTCAGTCAGTTTTTCCTTCTTTAAAACTGTTTATTCTTTTTTTCAAAGGAAGATTGTCATTATTTGCTTAAAGTATTGTCATTCCAGAGCTTTAGTTGTTACGTGATTTCTCTGATTGTTTACTGCCAAAATCAGTTACCATTTATACATTTTGCTTTATTTATACCTTTTTTGTCACATTGAAAGGGAAGAGAAATTAATTACTGAAGGTCAAGAAACAAACTACCAATGGACCAACTTCTACAAATGTATTACAGTATTAGAAAAACTCTTTCAATTATTATTCAAGTTATTTAAATTCAAATGATTTAAATGATTTAAATTCTTAATGAATTCCCCTGCAACAATAATTGTGCATTTAAAACTTGCAGAACCAAATGCAGATTTTGCATAAATGTAACTAGAAGTTTGGCAAAAACAAACCTTATTGCAGAAAAAAACAGTATGTTGCAGGATTTAATAGCTGAATTGTAGTGTAAATTAGTACTTAAATTATATGGATGTGTGTGGTGGTCTTTGTATTCACTATGTTATGGGGACCAAATGTCCCCACAAGTATAGTAATACTAGTAAACTTTGACTTTGAGGACATTTTTTAGCTCCTCACGAGGAAACAAGCTTATAAATCATACAGAATGATCTTTTTGAAAATCTAAAATAGCAGAAAGCTTTCTGTGATGGTTAGGTTTAGGGGTAGAGTTAATGTAAGGGGATAAAATATACAGTTTGTACAGTATAAAAAACATTACGCCTATATAGAACATGAAAACTCTAACTGTACAATATATCCTACTAATATGTGAGTGAGAATCAGCCACTATGAACAATTAATTCATATTATATAATATAATATCATCATATATCATATAATAAAATATGACAGATTTATTTTGTTTCCACTGCAGGGACCTAATCAGACTGGAAATCTAGTAATATGAAACAACTGAGTCAATCCATTGGCTGAGGTAAGAGACACGGCTGTAGACTGCTGGGGAACCAACATTGCAGTCCTGAGCCCCCCACGACACAATGCCCACCTGATACCAAACACCTGAACTCTCACAGACCAGAGGACCACCAGAATCACCCTGCAGGTGACACACAGACGTCAGTGAGTACTGCTGTAACAATATTTTAAAGTCAAAACAGAAGGCCATCTGTGAGCTGCAACTTTATATATTTACATTTAAAACATTTTAAATAGTAATTAAATTTAAATGTAATAAAAATAGTCATTTATATACTGATGTATGAACTGTGTTCTGTCCTTTGTGGCTTGTTTTGCTTTTAATAAATTAAAGCTGACATCTTTGTGCACCCTTTTTTTTTACATACCATGCAAGACGATGACCCAGAAGCCCCGGCACAAATCATGGCAGATGTTATTCTGTTCTGTCCAAAGTGCTGCTTGCACTGAGCTGTGCTCACTATGGGCAAGACGGCCTGCTGCAGGATCGCAGGACTTGCTATCAATAAATCAAAAAAACAATAGCACCCTTGGGTGTGTTGTGTGTACATGGTTCATGATTGTCTGAGCACCATCTCCTTTTCACATTCTAAATCCAGGACTTGCATAATTTTACTTTTGAATTGTAGACTTACGGTTGTATTCAGTACTGCCCCAGCCGGTCGTGACACAATAGGTCCCAGGAGGAACACTGGCAGAGGAGGAAACCAGACATACAGGAGAGATGTGAGATGCCAGCTGTGCTGGAGAAGACAGCCTCAGCAATGTGACGTCATTGTTGAAGGTAGTTCTGTTGAAGCGAGGATGAGTGATCACCTGTTTGTGCAAGAGGGGAAAAAACAGAAGATCTGAATTCAAAAACAAGCTCTGTTGTTTACATGCTTATCCAGTTTTGTAGTAATCACAATGAATCAGATTACCTGGACAATTCTCTTGATCTGAACAGGTTCTTCATCAGAACGACGGTCATATTCTCCAAGGACAGCATAGTGATATCTGGCTCTAGAAAACGTGCATTTAGGGAAACAGGAAGGTAGCAGACACTTTTATCCAAAGCAATTTACAGTGCATTCAACATGTACATTATTCATCAGTATATGTGTTCTCAGGGATTCAAACCCATGACCCTTGTATTGCTAACGTAATGCTCTACCAGTTGAGCTACAGGATTTACGTATTAGAATGGGTATGCATGTATACTGCTTTGATATACAAGAAGCTTTGATGTATAGATATTCATGGATATAGGTACTCATGTATAGAGGTTCTTACAGAACATTGCAATGGGCAGCAGTCAGAACCCAGTTCTGGTTGATCAGGGATCCTCCACAGAAGTGAACGCCTTTGGACGTCTAGTTCCAAAATAGAGAATATTAAATTTTTACAGTCTTTAAGGCTCATTATTGAGAGAATAAGTCCACAACACTTCTTAACAAACATGATCAACATCAGAAGAAAGCAGCTCTCAAACACTACCTGCAGAGAGACCTGCCAGGGCCAGGAACCAGGGATTACGTTCTCCCCATTCAGGATTTTTCTTGGAACCCTGTACAGTGGCTGGAATTCAGGCACTCCACATCCTGTAGGTAATGTATGTAGGTTCATAAAGAAACATGTAAGAAAAATTTATATTATTCATAATTATTCAGATGCTTCATTGATTTTAGTAAGCTAGTTTAGAACCTTTTCATATTAATTGCGTGTTTTTAAAAACGCATACAAAGTGAACATATTTTGACACTGATACCTCTTTAGCCCTTATTGCAAATGATCTAAACAGATTCTCACCCGTTGCTGAGGCCACCAAAGCGAAACAGCTGATGATCCAGAACATGTCTTTCCGATGTTCCTATAGCTCTCTTCTGTTTATATTCTGTCTAGCACCACCCAAAATTCCCAATTGATCAAGGTGCTTCTGTGCATTAAGGAAGAGCTTTGGAATGTTAGTATCAGTCGCATAAGAGAAAAGCAAATAAAAACTGACTGGAAGAGCTATTTGAGCTAAACAAAAACGAAGAGTCCCCACCTATCTTTCTTGAAACAGATAAACCATTCATGTAGTTTCTGTTTTTCTGCAAGAATGCATTCACGTGAAAGTTGGCAGCTTGGACCAAAACATGAGACAAGATTGAAGGAATTTAATGTGTTTATAATTGCTTTTTATGTCATAAGGCAAACACTCATTTAAATGTTAAAGCAGGGCTGTAAAGGAAAATCCTTTCCTGTGAAATAATGATAAAAAAAAATGTAACGGCTAACTGAACTGGTTACAAGACTCCACCTCAGTAAGGTATGTTCTTAAGTGTGTGTTACATAACTAATCATGTAACCTTGTAACCATTAAATATTGGCAAACAGGTACCCAGCTAACATTCACTAAACTTTCTGCCTAAAAATTATAAATATGTTTTCTAACATTAGTAGTCGTATCATATATATATACATAAGTAGTTAGTGGAACATTTTAAAAATGTTACAGAATTCAAAAGGTTTGAAAAACAGTCTTATAACCAACAATGTTAATACAACGTCTTGGACGTTTTGAACGTTCCTATAACATTCAAAACAATGGAAACATTTGGGAAACATTTTTACAACCTAAAATTGTTAGCTGGGTAGCATTATGATGTCTTTGCAAACATGTTGTGACGTAATGCAATGTCTGTTCAGGCTAACTCAGTGTTTGCGCAGGAGCCTGGGTTCTCCCTTTCTGGTGTTTAGATGCTCACTCAGCCTTTGAGTCAGAAGACGTATTTCCCATTGAGCTTGCAGAAGATGGAAATTCTTGTTTTCAAACTCATCTGTTCTGCAGTCTGTTGCACAATAATTGTCATTGAGGAATTTGAGGAAGGACATGAAGAAATGACAATAAAACACCATTACAACATTGTTGACTCATGGGTTAATGATGCTTGGTTTATTGAGGAAAAAGTCTGGGTGTCTACACCAAAGTTTCACTTATTTCAAAGCGAGAACATCTCATTGTTTCATGCATCCTTCAACAACAAACTCATAACTGACGGTGTGAAGAATGTGCGAAGAACGTGTAAAGAAACAAGTGGAACCTGTAGATTAGCTTGTCATTTGTGCATGTTTTTTCTGGTTCCTGTCTAGCCAGGCAATGACCTCTTTGGGTTTGTCAACAATGATTTTATTTTTGTCATGTGCACTGAAACGTCACTGTGGTGACGTTTATCTGCATTGCAAAACTATTAAAACGTTCATTATTAACGTACAATCATGGACCTATTGTTATAGCAAAAACATACAAAATCACTGCTAGACAAAGCTCACATTTGTGTAACAGGTCTTTTGACTCCAGACCTTTATAGCTCTTGTGATTATCCCTCAACTGTCATTTCATGTGTTACTTAATAAAATGTTTACGTTCCTCTATCCTACTGGAGATTTTGTCTGTGTGTTATTACAAAAATGGGAGACATAGCATCATAAAAGTCCTGTATGTATTTTATTAAAGATTTCTTGAGACATGCGATAATCATTAAGAACTGAATCACATATTCTAAAAACAATTCACTGAGGTAGTACAATACAATATTACAATAAAACTCCACCGTGACTAACTGTAGCAAATTCAATAATAAATTAAATTTAATATGAAATATCCTTCCCAGGGAGAATTGCTTAAATTATTACATAAGTTGTAAAGTGCTTTAAGTAGCTTTAATGCAGGGTAAAAACTCAGGTTGGAAATCTAGTTGGAGGCGACAGTCTGGTCAATCCACTGGCGGAGGTAAGAGACACGAGAGTAAACTTCTGGAGTGTCCACACTGCAGTCAGGCGCTCCGCATGAAACAATGCCCACCTGATACCAAACACCTGAACTCTCACAGACCAGAGGACCACCAGAATCACCCTGCAGGTGACACACAGCGGTGAGTAATGTATTGCAACAGGATTTCAACACTGAAAACAAAGCACTGTGATTTTTAAGACTGGTTACAAAAAATGACAACTGCAATCTGTAACCTCTCTATCGCCATCTCTGTCCGAAACATACTTTTCTTTATATATATTGAAGGCAAATGATGCCCAACTGACATTTATTGAGAAGTCAGACCTGACAGTTCAAATTATAAGCTTGTTGTCACAAATCGGAGTAAGGAGACTGATTCGAACATGAATCTGATTTTTGTTAGTTTTTACTTTAGAAAAAGTTACAGACTACAGCTTTAACAATGAATTGGTTAATAAGTGAAAAGCTTGGCTGTATGTACAAATATCTTCACATACCGTACAAGATGCTGATCCAGAACCTCCAGCACAAATCATGGAATCTGTAATCGGTTGGTTGAAGCGTCCGGTCCAGTACAGTTTACACTGAGCAGTGCTCACTATGGGCAAGCTGGTCTCCTGCAGGACACGAGGACTTACTAACAACAAAGCAAAGACAGAATTTTAGACCTTAGAGGTGTTGCATGAACATGATGATCCACAGATGAGTGAGGACCAACTTCTTTCTTAATAAATCCAGGTGAAATATAATTGAAATGTTATTGCTATGTTTGACACGTCAAGAAACTTACAGCCTGTAGCAGTTCTTCCCCAGCCAGTGGTGACACACACTGTCCCAGCCGGGACACTGGTAGAGGAGGAAACCAGTTTTACAGGAGAGACACGGGACGTCATCTGTGCTGGAGAGGACAGTCTCACCAGTGCCACATCATTATTGAATGTGTCTTTGTTGAAGCGAGAATGAACGATGACCTGTAGGTTCCAGAGGAAATATTCCATAGTGTTAATATGAACTTTAAAGAACAAGTCACGTTTATCCCTCTAAAAGCATTGTGTAATAAATTAAAGCAAATACCATTGCAATTTTCTTGATCTGAATAGGTTCATTATTAGAGCCACGGTCATACTCTCCAAGAACAGCATAATGATATCCAGCTCTAGAAAAGGAGTTACAGTGAAAAGAAATAATTGAACAGATGTATCCAAATACAAAAATACAATTTTTTAAGGTACCTACTATATCTGTCTGTGTGTATGCATAATCTACTGTATATATACATTACGAACGTCGATAGATAGCTAGACAGACAGACAGACTCATTCTTACCGAATAGGGCAATGGGCAGCAGTAAGAATCCAGTTCTGACTGATCAGGGATCCTCCACAGATGTGAACACCTTTGGATGTCTGATTCAAATATAAAGAATATAAAAGTTATTTTGCATAGTTGCATTATTATTCCGTGAAATGAGACACTTTTAAACACTATAAAAGAAAAACTAAGTAATAATGAGAATACGAAGTGCCATAAAATATTACAAATATATTGTTATTACTAATAATTTAAACAAACTTTCCAACCATGACTGTGAGTTTTACACTCACCTGGAAAGAGACCTGCCAGGGCCAAGGATAAAATGAATTTTCTCCCCCAACAATGCGAGCAGCAACTGGAGGCTGTAATTTCGAATCCTTTAAGCCTAAGTATGCAGATTATTTGTCATTTTAATGTCAACAAAATACCTTTCAAAATGCATACAAAGTATTTTGGCACTGATACCTTTAACCCTAAATGATCTCAAAAGATTCTCACCCATAGCTGAGGCTGCCAAAGCGAAACTGATGATCCAGAACATGTTGTAGACCAGCACCCGATGTCCTTCTGATGTTCCCATTGGCTCTCTTCTGCTTATATTCTGTCTGGCTCATAAAGGAGCTTCTGTGCATTAAGGAGGAGCTCCACAATGTTTGTGTTTGTCATATGAGGAACACAGCAATTAAAAGTTGACTTGAAGATTGAAAGTTTTAACTGTAAGACCAAAGGATCCCCACCCACATTTATTGAAACTTATGAACTGCTCAGGTCCTGTTTGACTACTTGTTATTTATGCAAGGGAAAGCATTCAAATGAAAGCTGGCAACTTCATCAAAAAAATGAGACAAGATGTGAGGAATTCAGTATGTTTATTATAGCTTTTTGAGTCATAAGGCAAACACTCATTGAAATGAATCATAAAACAGGAAATAAACAACTAAAAATTATTCTTGTTAAATAATAATAAAAACAGGTTACAAGGCCGCACCTCAGCTAATTCTTTGACTTTGTGTAGCATGACTAATCTTGTAATCATTAAATAATAGCTTACAGGTAGAATTTCAGATGACTTTGCAAACGTGATTTTCTGACATATAGGGAGATGTGTGAATGAGGATGTTTTGTTATGTAAGTGCCACAAATTGCTTTGGTCACAAGCTGTAAGTTGGTCTCATCTGGCACACCAGGTCAATGTGAGTAAATGCTGTTACGTTCATCATAAGAAGCCTGTTTGAGATTTAAATCCCTCATTAGGTGCTTTGTGTCTATGTGTGAGCCTAAATATTCATCTTTTATATTCATCTTTTATCGGCAGCAGGGTTAGTCAACTTCCTCAATGGTAGGGCCGGAAGAGGTACCACTTCCTGCCCCACCAGGAAATCCACCAGGCATTCCTCCCGGCATGCCACCAGCGCCCTGATAAAGCTTCGAGATGATGGGGTTGCAAACCTTTTCCAGCTCCTTTTGTTGGTGTTCATACTCATCTTTCTCTGCAGTCTGTTGCACGAGAAATAGAAGAAATTAGAATAGAATGAAGAAATTCTTGTAAATAAACATGATCACAACACACTTTCTTTTTGACTCATAGGTTAATTATGTTTGTTTTATTGGGTGAAACATTCAGGGTGGCTACACAAGTTTCCTCAAGGCGAGAACATTTAATATTTACAAAAATCCCTCAATGACAAACTCACAACTGACAAAGGCAGTGTTAAGCATGTCAACAAGTGGAACCTGTAGATTAGCATATTACTTGTGTAGTTCACATTTTTTAGATGTTACCTACCTGGTTCCTGTCCAGCCAGGCAATGACCTCATTGCATTTGTCAATAATGATTTTTTTGTCATCCGCACTGATCTTGTCCTTCAGCTTGTCATCTTCGACGGTGCTCTTCATGTTAAAGGCCAGAGACTCCAATGTGTTCTTGGCTGTGACCTTCTCCCTCTTAGCTTCGTCCTCTACCCGATACTGGTCAGCTTCTTGTACCATACGCTCAATGTCTTCCTTGCTCAAACGACCTGAAAGAACATTAGGAGAACATAAGGAGGAACCTCAAGGTGGAAGATGGAGAGAGTTCAACTCTTGGGTCAATTCTTCATTAGTGGAGTTGATATTTGATCTGGTTTCCCCCATAAATTATATAACATTTTCTAAAAGTTCTCTCAAAGTTATCAAAAATGGGACTCCAAACTCTGACCAATGTTTAGCTTATCTTACCTTTGTCATTGGTGATTGTGATCTTGTTCTCCTTGCCAGTGCTCTTGTCCACTGCAGATACGTTGAGAATGCCATTGGCATCAATGTCAAAAGTAACTTCAATCTGTGGTACACCACGAGGGGCAGGAGGGATCCCTGTTAACTCAAATTTGCCAAGTAGGTTGTTGTCCTTTGTCATGGCTCTCTCTCCCTCATATACCTAATCACAAGTAAAGCACAATCACTAGTACATCCAAAATGGTCGCAAACACAGTTGTAACTACATATAGTAAATATCTCTTTAGAGTCCACACAGCTGCTTGGTTATAAGATTTATTTAAATGTTTTTATTATGTAATGTTTTAAAATATTCCATGACTGACTTAAAAATAACAGTTTTGATATGTGTTATATACTGCTAAAAAAACGTTAGTTCTACTAACGTTACTGAAAAAACTCTTAGAGTACTTTTTGAGAACATTAGCCAACGTTCTGACAATGTTCACTGTTAGCTGGGAAGCCAGTTAAGTTAACCAAACCACAGAAAGTCATATAAAATATAGACCTCTAATACTCCTTATGAATTTGTAGCTATTTTACAATTTGCTGAAATGGTGGTGAACTGATATGAATTCATACTATCTCAATTATTTTTATAATAATTGCTATAAATTATAAATTGCTATACCAACCCTTCGGTCTGGGGAAGGGGGTGGAAAGGGGGTGAGGAAGGGGGTGGAGCTTTATAGTTATGTTTTATGTGCAAATTGTATGTTTTTGTTCAAATGCACACAAATTCACCACTCGTCAAATATATATTCTTGTGAGAGAATATATTCTTTCATTCACCTGGATCAGTACACCAGGCTGGTTGTCGGAGTAGGTGGTGAACGTCTGGGTTTGTTTGGTAGGAATGGTGGTGTTCCTCTTGATTAAGACAGTCATGACACCACCAGCTGTCTCAATGCCCAGAGAGAGAGGTGTAACATCCAGCAGCAACAGGTCTTGAACATTGTCGGATTTATCGCCTGCTAAGATGGCTGCCTGGACAGCTGAGTGGGTTTTGGAGAAAGATTAGAACATCATGATGGATAATATGTGATACACCAGCAAGCAAGATTCCAAAACAAGGTTAATCAAGATCAGTGGTTCTTCATCCTGGCCCTGTAGAAACCACATGTTCTACATTTGGTAAGTCTCTCTTATTAGACACGCCCAGTTCAGTTCATGGATGCTAACCAGCAGATGATCTGAATCAGGTGTGTTTACACTAGAAAGACCTTCAAAAAGAGGACCAAGATTAAGAACCTAATCAGAATGATGGATCCAGAATGGACATGGAAGCTCCTACCAGCTCCATAGGCAACTGCTTCATCAGGGTTGATGCTCTTGTTAAGATCCCGGCCGTTGAAGAAGTCTTGTAGGAGCTTTTGGATTTTGGGAATGCGAGTGGAGCCACCAACCAGCACAATGTCGTGGATCTGCGCCTTGTCCATCTTGGCATCCCGCAGGGATTTTTCCACCGGCTCCAGGGTTCCTCGGAAGAGATCTGCATTGAGCTCCTCAAAACGGGCTCTGGTGATGGAAGTGTAGAAGTCGGAACCTTCATAAAGAGAGTCGATCTCAATGCTAGCCTGTGTGCTGGAGGAGAGGGTGCGCTTGGCACGCTCGCACGCCGTTCGCAGGCGACGGACTGCACGTTTGTTCCCGGTGATGTCCTTCTTAAACTTGCGCTTGAACTCGGCAATAAAGTGGTTGACCATTCGGTTGTCAAAGTCCTCACCGCCCAAGTGGGTGTCACCAGCTGTTGCCTTAACTTCAAAAATGCCATCCTCAATCGTCAGAATGGAAACATCGAAGGTGCCACCACCCAGATCGAAGATGAGAACATTTCGTTCACCACCAACCTGTAGCAAAATATGAATTTAGTTACAAGCGACGTGCTAATGTAAACCGAAGACATGATCCAGCAGTTTGGTCTGACTGTCGTCTGAGATGCTAATCAAACACCTAGTTTTCACACCTAGTTAAAACTAGATGTCTACAAACGTCCATAATCAGCAACACAAAGTTAAATATTAGCAACCTAATCTACTAAACCTAATTTATTCGGTTAAAGAAGTTAATCGTGTTAACCAAGCTCAGACTCTTAGTGTTACTAGTAATGCTAGTAATATAAAAAGGCCTGTACTATTGTAGATAAGTAAAGCTCAGAACATAGGTGTACCTTTTTGTCTAGTCCGTATGCGATGGCAGCCGCTGTTGGTTCGTTGATAATGCGGAGCACGTTCAGGCCAGAGATAGTTCCAGCATCTTTGGTGGCTTGGCGCTGAGAGTCGTTGAAGTAAGCCGGCACTGTAATGACTGCGTTTGACACGGCCTGAAACATCAAGATCAAATCAGAAGATCTCACATTTGCCAAACGTTTACTGAGAAACAAGCATCAAACATTTGCTTGTTTTGATCAAACATTTGATCAAGCATCAAACTATCTCTGGCCTGAACAGGTATATAGCTCTTTATAGTCTCATGCCTCACCCAAAGTTGTTTTGTTAGTTTAAATTGATGATTTCAAATGGATGAACCCAATGGATTTTAGATATCTTGTATGTGTGTTATTTTCAGTCATCGTTGTAATGAAAGAGCCCTTGCATTAGTTTTAATCACCAATTTATTTTTTACTTTGTTATTCAGGTTTGAATGTTTTTACTAACAGAATATATGCAAGTGTGCAGCACACATCTATAAAAAATAACAGTGATGTTGTAGGATAAGGATCTTCTACTAGATAAAAAAATGTTCACAAAAGCAGCCTCTTTATTATATTGGTGACTGCTCTCAGATTCACTCAAATCTTTCCTGTAAATTTATTTTTTTATTTCAAAGAAAACCATATTCTTGCAGGGTTATCAAACCGTTCATCTTCAAACGTCTCTTACACATATTAAAGGTATGTTTCCGCCTGTTATGTTTTCTGAAAATTTCTGAAAGCCATTGGCTGCTGCAGCATCAGATATTTATCTGTGGTAAATGTTTCAAACCACTCTAAAACATGTTGTTAGATCAAACCATTTTTGCAAACCTCTGCATTTCAACACCAAGCTCAACCGTTTCATTTTCTGTTTGAATTTGTCTGCATGTAAGCAGAAAAATAAAACAAACAAACAAACACAAACGTCTCAACATGAACCTGTCACGTATGGCTCATGGATCTGAGTCCAACTTTTAAATATTTTCTTTATTTCATTTCATATTATCTATGCTTCATCCACGCTTCAATGAAAGCAGGCTACTCAAATTTTCATACAAAGAGGCCCATAAATAAATACATTTGATAAATTTGCTTATTTGATTAGTGAATCTAAGACGTTTATTTTACATCATAACATCTTTATTTTAAAATGTCCACTTCAAAATCTTGCAAAACATTTCTGTTTAAATGAGATTTTGAATCCCACATCTTCAGTGTGTACTTCCACGTCGAAATCTTGATAATGTGAGACTATTCTGTCAGAATTCAGTGATTTAGAAAACAAAAGAAGTGACCTCAAACCCTGTGCATGAGTGTTTTAGAAACCACGCTTACGACAAACGTAATTTGTATCTAATTTTCAGAACTGACGACCACAACTCTCTGTCATGCTTCCTGAATGTTCTTTTGTGTGCAACAAAGGGTCTTATGCATATTAAAACCACAGTTCTGTTTTTTTACCATATTCTTCTCACCTTGCCCAAATAGGCCTCAGAGATTTCCTTCATCTTGGTGAGGACCATAGAGGACACCTCCTCAGGGTAGAAGGTCTTTATCTCGCCTTTGTACTCCACCTCCACCTTGGGTTTGCTACCCTCATTGATGACTTTAAAAGGCCAGTGCTTCATGTCAGACTGAACCACAGGGTCATCGAAGCGTCGACCAATCAGACGCTTGGCATCTGTTTACCAAATAAGATAAGAAAGTGATGGTTTTGTGCGCACATCTTTCTGTGAACAGCTTGAACTCATGTCACAAGTGTGAACACACATATTGTATAAGTGAAGAAAACACGTTCCCTATTTGCAATCTTTATTATGCCTATAGTGGAATTAGAAATATGCAAATATAGCAGTTTATGTGTCCATATATGGCCATACAGCATTTCTCTGTGGGTGTAGCTCCAAGCAAAAGTTACACCCCAACTGCGGTTGAATAATAGTACATGATACAACTGCAATGCCCTCTAATGGAGAAAAATAATATATGCATGTCAAAGGACATGTCAAAAGAGTTTAAAGTCCCCATATGTGATGTAATTTCCGTCTTACCAAACACAGTGTTGGTGGGGTTCATGGCCACTTGGTTCTTCGCTGCATCTCCGATGAGTCTTTCCGTGTCTGTGAAAGCCACATAACTGGGGGTCGTTCTGTTCCCTTGGTCGTTGGCGATGATTTCCACCTTTCCATGCTGGAAGATGCCCACGCAGGAGTAGGTGGTGCCCAGATCAATACCAACTGCTGGACCTTTTGACATTCTGTGTGGATAAGAAGAGTATGTATGAGTTACAGATGCATACAGATGCATGTTTATTTTCTTGTTTATTTCATGAGTCTACATTAAAACAATGAGTTTTGCTATCAGTTGTAAAACAGTACCTAAAGCAACCTGCAATTTTATGTTTCGAACAGAGATGGCGCTAGAGAGTTAACATTATTGGTTGCAGCTTTAACTAAAAATAAGACTTTAATACTTTAACATTATTTATGTACGTCTCAGACAAAACATAGCTGTAAACTTGTTGTGTACTCAAAGTTAACTACTGTTACACTTACTTAACAGTGCACATTTATAACTAAAAAGTAGGCCAATATACTCCCAAGCAGTATTGAAATAGTAGGCTACACTAACAAGTGTACTAGTACTAGTACTTACTACATAAAGTATACTTAAAATATAACTTTATAAACTTTATATTGGTGTTATTTAATAAAATGAATTTGAAGTATAATTATTGTTTGTAAGGGTAAACAGACGGGACTGTTTTAAGCTCCAACACATTTGTGTTGCTATTAAGTCATTGTATCATGAGCCATCAGCTGCTTTAGAAAGACCACAAGCCCATATGCTGCCAACTGCTGACTAAAAGTAATTTTTGTTTAGTTGGCAGAACGATTCTTTGTTTTTGTATGTATTCGTCTATATATCTTAAATTTTGACAGCTAGTTTATCCTCTTTATAATATGTATAATAAAAAATTAAGTACACGCAAAAGATCACACTCACGCTAATTTTGCAAAGCACAATAAATTAAATAAAGGCTTCGCACACATTGCCTGCAGAGAAAAGAATTTGCCAACACATCATGGGACAAGAGAACATTAGGAAAGCTGACACAAAGAACTTAGTGCTGTAGGGTGAATGCATGACAGCATATCCCAGCATGCCCCGAGACACAAGGGACAGACAGACAGACATTATATTATATTATATTATATTACATTACATTACATTATATATTAAAAATCACTATCTACTTTGATCAAAGACTTCTATTTAAATTAATTATATTATTTGGTAGTCAGATATGAATTGTGCCTACCAAAGATGGTTTTACATAACTAAAATGTTCATGAAAGAAAGAAATCCAACCAGTTCTCAATACTGTATATGTGGGAACTTGTGCAGAGATGTCATCTAGACCAAGGGTGGATTTAATGGGTGTTAATGTATATTATTATATACTTTTGGTCACTGCATAATTCCCATAACTCTACTTGTGCTCATAATTTGGATGACAATTACGCTAAAATTTAAAAAATAGTAATAAAAAAGAATAAGTAGGTGTGTCCAATCTTTAACCGGTGTAGTCCATAAACCCTATCGCATAGTCCAAATTTACTGTATTGGTGATTAGTTTCTAATAACTACCAAAAGTATAGTAATTTTGAATGAACTTTTTCATTCTAACACAACATTTATTGTGGAACATGAAGCATGGACGTACAGCCAGTGTTCGCCTTGAGAAAGCAGCCTTTCCTTGCTTGGCAAGCAGAATAGTCGACTGCCTACAAATGCCAAAAATTAATAAACACAGAATAAACTGCCAAAAGTGTTCAAATCTAACACAGACACAAGCAGACGAGACCGAGTGCCAAGCCAAATTATTGCAGGCTTCTTGCAATGCTTTAAGAAAACTTTTACCTTACTGGAAAAGTTGTACTTAGATATCAGACAGAAAATTCGAGTTGTGTCCCTCAGCACACGAACAGAACCAGTCTGCCCTCGGCCGGAGCTCTGCTAGAGCTTGTTCTGGTGAACTCTGCGCTCCTGCACGCTTCTGTGGGTATATAACCACACCAGCCAGAGAGATTCCAGAGTTCGGTCACCTGACCCAAGAGAAAGTTCTAGGCTGCAGTCCTCATGTGCTCTGGGTTCAGCAGCTCAATGTCTGTTATTCAGAGCCACTGGACTGAAGTCACAGCTCACTGCTACTGTAGCAGCAGGGCAGAAAAACAGACAACAATCGCTTCCATTTTAAGTTTTATTTCAATTCGTACAAACTGTTCCCACCCTTCAAGCAATTTTTGTGTGATTTTTTTTGCCTTGAAATGACTGGTAGGGCTAGATAAATGTGCTAATACAAGATAAGGGTGTCATATAATGCAAGCGTTAGTAATATAAAACGTGGTAAGCAGAACTGATATCAACGTAAAATAATGTTTTATGCTCAGCTTCCAAACACGACATATCTAGCATTCTGTGAATCTAGCCTTGTAAGGGCATCACTTTTGAGGGGGACCAGTGATGGCCCTGGCTTTTGTGCCGTAGGTAATATAGGACATAACCAAACAAAAGAATACTATAATTATATTAGTTTTAAACAAAATGACATATTCATTATTCAGCTATATATATAAACACAAAAAATGTGAACATCAGTTTGTAGTGAACTGCCCGTTACCCAGCTAAAATTTTAGGCCATAAGAACATTTCCCTAATGTTTTCATCAAGTGTTCTAGAAACATTCAGAACATCAATATTGTATTAATGTAATAAGAACATATATATATATATATATATATATAATATAAACATTAAAAAGATGGCAAGCAATAATCTTTGAAACGTCACTTTATTTCAGAATAACATTGTACTGAGTAGTACACTCTAAAAGTCTAGTGTCCATGACTCACTAGAAAGAGAGCACTTAAATGTCACAGTAATCCTTAAAATAAAACCACTCACTGCCCTACCTTTCAACATCTCCCGCTCTCTCTCTCTCTCTCTCTCTCTCTCTCTCTCTCTCTCACACACACACATACACACTCTCCACCTGTGACATCACACATCTCAGCTCAGAAATCAAGCCATCTAGATCTTCATTCAGTTCAATATTGCTGTGTGAATTATCTTTCCTCTCCTGCTACATTAGTTAAAACACCATGAAAACACTGTGCAAACATCATTGAATAATCCATAAATCTGTGGTCAGCATTAGAATTACAGCACCTGATCCCCATAAAGTGTCAGTGATTTCAGTCAGGTTACATCTTAAGAAAACAACCTATGCAAAACATAAACATTACAGCCTTCCCACACTGAATGTGTCACTGTGTCATTTCCTAATAAATAATTATCAAAAAAACAAAAGCAATTAATGAACCACAGTGTGCCATTTAAAACATATGAATGTGTAGTGTTCCATAATCATCATGCAAACTTATATTCTGTGCCTCTTACATAAAACAACTGTGGTCTCAGGGTAACTGGGGTCCTGGTGGGGTGTCTCCACCCGGTGAGCTATTTCTGACCAGCTGACACTTGAGAACTTTGAGATTTGTCTGAGAAGTCCACCGCGGATCTTCTAGAGCTTCTCAGAACAGCATGTGTGTCTATTATTATATTGTGCTCTAATGCAGTTTAGATGTGAGCCAGCACCAGATGTTTCTGAAATGGAATAATGCTCACAGGTCGAGTCTCACTCAAGTCAGCGCTGTGGATTTCTGCTTCCTGTGCACATAGTCATTACAAATACTCCAGTCACAGCGCAGCTAATTTTGACATCGGCCATCAAAGTATAAGGAATATCTGTAGTTAAAGGGCTTCATCACATCTTGAGAACAAAAATCAGACAAATCAACAAATGCTACATGTATTTTCAGCCACAGTCAAGGTAAAAGGTTCTTAAAACTATGGTGATGAAAGTAAATTACAGTAAATTACAGTAAATCTAGAGTCATTTTTAGATTTACTTGGAGCGGAGCTCCATTTATCTCCGAGCTTGTCAAATAAATCTTGACATTACAACAGTGGTAAAGATCAAGTCTTTGAAGGTCAAATGTCTGGTATGAACAACTCTTTCCAT
Organism: Chromobotia macracanthus; assembly: GCA_036877525.1. NCBI lineage: Eukaryota > Metazoa > Chordata > Actinopteri > Cypriniformes > Botiidae > Chromobotia > Chromobotia macracanthus. The sequence continues at coordinate 2,169,175 of JAZGTH010000080.1, read as the reverse complement.
CTTGTTCATATAACAAACAAACATTAGATAAAAGCAGCATCGTTCTTCAGAATAAAATCCCACAGGAGCGAGACCTCAGAGTATCCGTCAACAGAACATTTTCCAGAGGAAGTCCACGAAGGCCTTTTGGTCTCAGGAGAAAAGGTTGCGCAGCTGATATAAGAAATGATCCTCTTTTCTCTTGCCCATGCGACAGCGACCGCTCAAGTAGTCCCAGGCTGAACGTTTGCAATAGTTGTAAAAATGTTCCTCAGCTTTCTTCAGCGTGCCGTTCAGGTCCAGCTTGCCCTGCAGACTGTCCAGTGACATCGTGGGTATACGTTCATGAAGAAATCAACAGAACAGTTTTTATTATCAGCAGAGAGTATTATGTTATAGAGATATATGGAATCACATTTTTAAATGAAACATTACATTATTATGGCACGTGCACACACACACCTGCTTGTAAACTGGATGAGCTGGACCTCGTTCTCGCAGCTGAGGAGAGTGTCTCTGTTCTCCAGCAGGATGGTGGCGCACATAAAGAGCTCAAAGGTGAAGTCTGTGTTCACGGCCTGTTGGTCCTTCACAGAGTCATCCTCTTCAAAAAGCAAAATACTTTTAACAAATCATGTAAGCAACTTTTTAAATATTATAAACAGTTCCTACTAAGAGACGATATCACTCAAACTACTGTATGTGTCTTGAGATCATTATTAAAATCAATAATATAAATAATAAATATAATAAAATCAAAATGAATTATAAACCTCTCCTCAATAGGCCTCATGATTTGAGACATCATTCAGGGCCAAATCACAAATGCTGCGAGTTGTGTGCAGAAGTTTAAAACTCAAGGATAAGGGTTCTGTAAACGCAGAGTTAGAAGACTCACCCAGACTTTGTTTTCGTGCCAGTCTCTCTCGATATCTGGCATGATCCACCTGCTGTGAGATGAGCTCCAGGTGATCACAGCTAAAGATCTCAAAGAGACGCAGAGCATCGCTGTGTTCAAACTCCCGCTGGAAACCCAACAAAAGCCACCTAAAACAGGTTTCAATACATTTAGTGACAGTTCACCCAAAAATGAACATTGTGATGTTATTTACTCACACTTGTGTTGGCATATCTCACCCAAAAATGTTTTTTTTTGCATCATTTACTCAGCCTCATGTCATTTTAAACCTGTATGGCTTTTTTTCTTCTGTGTAACACAAAAGACGGTGGTTGTGTCTCCATACAATGGAAGTCAATGGATGCCACAGTTGCATGGTTACCAACGAACTTCAGAATATCTTCTTTTGTTTTCATCGGAAGCAATAAAGTCATACAGATTTGGAATGAGGGTGAGTAAATGAATTTTGGGTAAACTGTACTTTTGAGGCTGCATGAATTTCTTTCAGGGAACACAAAAGGAGAGTGTTTTCATTGTATGAAGAAAAGAGGATGACTGATGCAGTCTGTCCTTAACAATTTTTGTATTCCATAGATAAAAGAAAGTAATACAGGTTTGGAACAATATATAGGTGAATAAATAACACATAAATAACATAAATAACATTTTTAAGTCAGGGGACAGGGCATGTAGTGAAAGTAACAGAGATAAATAAAAGAATAAATGCTACAAAAAGATGGATAAACAAAAACAAAATGATGTGGTATGATAAGACCTCGAAGAGAGAAACAACACAAGCAACAGAAAGCGAGATAACACACCTGTGACAGAATGTGAGTCTGTCCAGGTTATCTGTGGCCAGATGGGCATGTAACTGAGGATCCAGTTCCTTCAGCAGAGCAGCTTCCAGCTCTGAGGAACATCACGTGTTAGTCAGAACAAGCACAAAAAAATCATACAACACTGTAAATAACAGGTCAACAACAGTTGGGAAAATGACAAAGAATCCTACCCATTTTGCGATACAGTCCATCGGCACGGAAGTCTCTGGAAAACTTCTCCATGTAACAGGAAAAGCTCCAGTAGGTGTCCACCTCTGAATCCAGAACCTCCAGAAACCGGCTGCACAGATCATTCATACCCTGAGCATAACTCACTTCTGCAGAGAGAGAGAGAGAGAGAGAGAGAGAGAGAGAGACATCAGAATTATGCTGATTAATTAGAATCAACCGTGACCAACTAATACTAATGACATAATATGAATAAATAAAAGTTCCACCCTTATCCACTAGATGTCACCCTTTACCTTCCCTTCTAGGAAAAGGACAAAAACTATATCTACAGCCACTTACCTGGGTGAAAAGCAGCGTATGTGATTAAAATATCCCTTAACACAAGCAGGTTACCCAAGCCTTCACCCCTGGAAAAAAACAACCCCGGTTAGAAGCTGAAAAAACAACAAAGAGCGCAAAATCCTGACAACTTTCATAATCCTGCAGCAGCACTTCCTTCATGAAGCATACGATGCTTTTGAAATAAGTGAGCAAGCAATATCCTGCCTTGTGAATTGTACTAGTATTTTAGTTTTAATTTTGCTAATACTTAAATTCTCTAAATATGTCGTCATTTTGTATTTACATATTTACATTTATTGTTCTGTACCTCCTTCGTACTGAATTTTGCAAGCAGAGTGAGCTGAGCTAACAGGACTCAAACTTTCAACTGGTTACTGTTTAACCACAATCAGACCGCGTGTACAACTTCTCCTCCAGTTTGGTATGACAGCTGAGATCTCATTACTATGAGTTTCAAGGTTTGTTTGCTGAGCATTGAAAGCTGACATCTGTGATATCACAACACCTTGTTTGTTTAACACGAGAACAGAAGCAGGGGGATGAAGAAGAACTGTGCTATTTGACAACAAAACCAATGCAACAGCCTGACAAAGCTGTACAAACACTGTATTGCTGAAATTGTACTGCACTATATTACATATACATTTATTGATCGACAGACACTTTTATCCAAAGCGACTTACAGTGCATTCAAGCTATACGTTTTATCAGTATGTGTGTTCCCTGGGAATCGAACCCACAACCTTATGCCAGGCACACTGTTCTATACAATACCACACACAACCTTTTCTTTATTTTGCATTTAACATGTACACATTAAACAGATCATACCGGTAGTATGGCAAGTCTCTGTCTGTTCGGGGGACATCCTTATCAATGATGCGTATGGCCTCCTGAAGCTCTTCCAGGTCAAAGTTTACCCGTTCAAACAGCACCTGCACATTAACATATAGTCATATCAGCTTAGATCAACATACAGACTAAGATTCTCCTTCAGTGTGCCACAGACAAATGAACATACAGGTTTGCAACAACATGAGGGTGAATACAATAAATATAACAGAATTTGCATTTTTTTTATCTATTTAAAGGTACATTACGCAGCATTGTTAGTTACTGTTTGTAAACACAACATTCAAACTTGGCCCCTCCTCTCTGGCCTCACCTTTGCATTGTTATTGGCCGGAGGCTACACACCCACTGGCCAAAAGTCACCTTCCAGCAATGTCCCGATCACCCCAAAATAACAAAAGAAATAAGAAAATACAGACAGAGGACAGTGTTTGTGAGAATACACTACAACACGCTTCTAATGGATTGAAAGGGATGTTGTCCGCACATTTTTGGGGGGGAAATCCTGCATAATGCACCTTTAAGACAGAAAGAAAGTTAAGAAACTGAAAGAGGTTTTACCTGAGCCTGCAGCTCTAAAAAAGACATCCTCTGTCTGACCTCCTCTGTCTGGTGCTGCTGTCGATTGTACTCTCTGTCCTGTCTCTGGTCAAAATACTTCACAGCGGCCAACAGTTCAGCTGAGAAAGACACACACAGACAGACAGAAACACTTTATTAACGTTTTTCAACATCTCCAGTATCTGTGAAAACTGGAGATGTTTTCTACATAAAATCATCCTACATTTACATGTTCATTCATTTAGCAGAGCATTTAACATTTTGCCCTAATTGTTCCATGTATTATGGTGTAAATTCCATCCAAGGTTATCATTTACCATCAGTGCCATTGAGGTGCAGTCGAACGGCTCCAGGAAGCAGCTGTTGCCACTTCCTCTTCATGAGCCGATAGCGCACTGCCATCTGCTCCAGCAGCAGAGGGCGCTCCAGAGCCGTGGAGCTGCAGGGATACATGCCAAAAAGAAAGCGCCACACCTGCCCGCGTTCCTCCGGAGACACGCCCCCTAAACCACCCAAACAGAACACGTCATACAGATGTTAACAGAACATGTCACGCAGTCGCAGACGATCTGCAGGTATATTATGAGGATAGCAGGACGCATCTAGGTCAAGGTTGCACGTTTACAGTCATTTTACAGTACAGGGTACAATGTACATAGTACAGTTTGTTTTCCTCGTTGTTTCTTTTTAAAAATCACATACAACAGAGAGACATAAAACAAACACCATAATTGCGATGAAAATACAATGAATGATATATATGAGACAATATATATCCACACATGAGAAAAATATTTAACAAAGCAACTAACACTACAGTAAGAGACATAACCGTGAAGAGGTTATTTCAAAATATTAAATCATTTCCAAATGCTAATGTTCAAATGCAAGACAAGGCGAAATCTTTCAACAGAAAGATTACAATTTAAGTTTATAAAATGAAAAGTGCGTGATGTAACCTGCGGGAAATCAAAAAAATTCACATATCACTTACATTAATGGGTCTTTCGAAGTTGTTAACTCATTTAATCAGCTGTTAACTAATTTAATCAGCTGTTAACTAATTTAATCAGCTGTTAACTCATTTTTAAAGGAGTATCAGAGGCATTGTCAGTGTCGACACATGCGCTACACTTGATTGGTATGGAAATCCTTTGCTAACAGTAACCAAACTGCTTTAGTCAACAGACAGACAGAGCATCGCCATTGTTAAGGTATCACATTTTTTTGCATCACTTGAAAGGAATGTATTGCATCAGACTGAACATGGCAAACCTGAGCGCCTGTAACACAACAGACCAGATACAGCGATCCGTCCAAATCAGCATTTCACAGTGTGACAATGCATGACCGCAGCAGGGGGGAGTATGAGGGTCCACACTGAACAAAAACAACTTCTAATCCCCTTTGTAAGAGCCTGAGAGGAACTGGTTGTGTAATTTGGGTATAATGTGGGCCTGTTTTGAAATGACATTGTGTTTTTACACTGTTGCTGATGCTTGTGCCACATACTTGTGAAGTAAGATTAGGGCGTTCTTGCGCATTAAGCTTGAAATGTGATTGGATCTCATGAGCGGTCATGGATACGAGGACCACAAAACAGACCAGAGGTACTTTAGAGGCCCAAACAGAACTACAGCATTATAACATGTCCAGTTTACAAAGCCTAAATAACTTTCTCAGGCAGAAAAATACCCTGACGACTATAATGCACAATTGATAAAATTGTTATCTGTTGCATTCATGACAAATATACAATTTAAAACAAATTGTAAAAAATACAAGCATGTTTACAATCCCATACCTTTAGGTCCCAACATGAAGATAAATAAAAACGTATAACACGCTTTACTGTAACCACTGAACCATCTGAAAGATAAAAGCATCGAACTGAATGATTCAAAGGCTTGTTTTGCACATCTAGGCCTACATCTTTATCTGTTGCTTGTAGTACTGTATGATTGTCTTCCCAAATACTAAAACTAACCAGACTAATGCAGCCAAAAAACATGAGGATGGATATCTTACCAAAGTTTCAAGCAAGGCATACACCTCTAATGTGTAACAAAGCTGTTATATAAGAGATGACCTGTTACTGTCTTGCGCTTAGATTTTTTTTTTTTGCATTTTTGCTGTCACATTTAATATTAAAGCTATTAATGCTATTAAAACGTCATGGATGTTATGATTGCACGGCTCTACATTAAAGCCATCCGTAACTTTCGCCTCTCTGGCGCCCCCTCTGTTTGAAACACAACATTGCAGGTTGCTTTATGCATTTTCTTTACATGCATTACATCCAAACGGCTTCAATTATAAGTCTAATAGTTATTATTATAAGCTTACCTTGTGTTGAACACTAATGTATTGTGTTTCATGCCCAACAACTGATTTGTTCATTTTTAACCATTGCATCTTTAATTCTCGTAACGCATTAGGGAGTTTGACAAGAGTTTCCGCTATTATGTTGTAATATAATACCTGTAATATAAGTACCGAAATGCATTACGATCAGATCAAGTCATTTACCGTTTTTAAATACATGCATCCGCAGTCTGGACTCGTCGACGCGACCCTCCGGGTCCATCACACCCGGCAGAGAGATCCGCCGCTGGCAGGCGGACGCGGGTGAGATCACCGGCGCCACCGGCCGACAGGCGCCCTTATTCCCAACAGGAAGCCCGTACTGGGTTCCCGTAACTTTCCCAACATGTCCATTCCTCTCCAGATGGACCTTCTCTGCTCCGTGTGATTCATCACGAGATGCGATCATTGCGCTCGCCCGGCTTCAATGCTTGCGGTGGGTGAAGCTATAATGGGGTTGTAGGCTGTGGATAAACAGGTAAAACTGCTCCACAGTCAGTTTTGTGTAGTACAACAGCGTGTTTTGAAGCGCACACACCCCTCCTCTTGTCATATGACCTGTGATCTCTCTCTTCATGTTAGTCGGGGTTTAATAGCCCTGGGGTGGAGACTTGTGTCGCCCCCTGGTGGTGAGACCCTATAATAACCTGGTGGTTATTTTTCTAACCTACCCGACATTGTTATAACACAGAGGAGGAATGTTTTCTTATTTCAGCATTTGCATGGCAGAATCACAATTAAAAATTAATTAAATTTTTTTTTTGCTGCTTTCCTCTCCCGCCTTCCTCTTTTGTACTTCATTTAGACCCTCATCATTTGTTTATTAAGACACTCCTCCAGGTTTTCCTTTATTCGTTGTATTTATTTTTTGGTCTTAATGTATGATGTCTGGTCACTGTTGTTGTCATTGTTACAATAAAACCTAATAATAAAAAACAGTCCGTCTGTGCGCTGATCTGACACGTGTAAAGATGTGCAACAAGCAGCCATATTCAAACAGGTCATACAGGTAACAGGTATATCCGCAAACACCAGCATTTAACAAATGTCACTCATAGATCTGGACGTTCTTTATTCCTTTGTGAAATCAATACTTACTATTATTATTGTTATAAAACAGTGACATTGTGGCAGATGCTGGTCCACGTGGACTGATTTCAGAATATTCTGTATTCATAAAACACCAGCTGGCTAATTTCAAAACAAGACACACATTATAATGTGAATCACTTAGCATGTTTCAGCTTAAAACAACTAGGAGTGGCATCCACATGATGTAAAAATATTCACTCAGGTCACACCCTGTAGCTTTAAATCACAAAAAGTGGATGACCCGTGTTACCAGTAAGTTAACAACGTCAAGAGTCAACATTTATTTGTCACATACAAGTTATACAGAATACAACAAGTAGTGAAATGTGTATCTGAATGCTCAGTTAGACTGTACAGATAAATACTAAAAAGTAAAAACACAAGAAATTTAAAAGTACTTAAAATACAGAAATATATAAAATACAAAAACATACAAAAATACGTTTATGGTACATCTGTGCATTTCGAAAAGCTTCAAACGTTTTTATTTTATGTTTCTCATTCTTTGTTGCTATCAACAACTGCGAAGGTTTCTAAAGACAATTTAAGAAATCTGTTTGTGATTAAACCAGAATAACTGATCTAAATGTTCATGATTTTGTAGGACTATATACGTATGACTATATAGGTTTCAGTATTAATAAGGAATCTTATATGGAGGTGGAACACAAGTGAACTTTATATCAGAAAAATAATCATTATTTCCGTTGTTATTAGTACACCTTGACACCTGGAAAAAAGGTCTTGTGAAATGAATGGAAGGATGTTTTAACGGCTGTGGACCTAATCACACCATGGGTGAGAAAATAACAATCCCACACAATGATTCACAGGAGAGAAGAACTGTGTAAGTGGGATGTGTGTGTATATATATTATTTTATATATATTATATTACAATCTAATCTTGATTTAGGGTAAAAGGGACAGTCTGGTTTATCAGGGAGAAAAAATGGTAACACAACTCAGAAATATAAATACCACAAATTTAGATACTAAGATGATTAAAATAGGAAATAAGTACAACATATAGACTCTGGATTCCTCTTTCTCTCCACCTGAAAAACATGAAAAGATGTAAGAGGCATTTTTACCAAAATGTAAAAACAACACTGTTCTGTTACGAAGACTTATATGACAGAATGTTACATATATAAACCAGGGCCCTATATAAGAATTCTGTAGGGACCTTTAGACTGTACACAGTATTGCTTTGGTCCCCTATGTGCTTTCACAAAATATAATTTAGAAATTGGTGTGGGGCTCCCTGGACCTGTGGCCCTAGATCTGTTCCCCCACTATCTATGGCCCTGTATTTGACACATAAGAAAAAAATATGCAGCATTCCAGGAAGTTAACCTGATTTCATGCATGTATTTTTGATAATTTACACAATGATTACCAGACACACCATAAAAGCAATAAATACATACTAGATCATCCAAAGGCATGTCTATAAAATGTGTCATTTTAATAGCGTTCTTGCACAGTGCAAGTTCCAATTACGTTTGGTACCATTAAACACACAGAAATAAGACATTTTTAACATTATCAGCATTTTATATTTATGCACAAAAATTTAGACACGCTGATCTTCATACCTGTAATAGAAGAGACCCAAAGTGGATGATGCAGAGTAACATTTTCCTTTTCAATTCCAAAATGTACAAAAAGTTTTGTTCCGTTTCCATAATTCTGCCAAATCGTGCCATTAATCCTGCAGAAATAATTACAGTAGTACATTCCTGTGTCATTCATTTCCAGGGAGTTCAAAGTGAGACTTGAGCTCCAGAGTGCTTCATTCCAGTCTTCAGAATGTTTTCCACTAAACTGGGAAAGTTTGGTGATCCTGGGAAATGTCCCATCTTTATCCATAGTGTGCCACCGTACAAGGCACCTGGAGATGATCCCCTGCACATCTGGGTAAATCTGACAATGCATGGTGACGTTTTCTCCAGGTGTGCTGTAAACTTTATCTGGCCACTGCTTCACCCAGTTTTGAGTGAGGCCATTACCTGTAGGAGAGAAGAAATCCATACTGTTTATGTAGATGTCTTCTAAAGTGGGCTGCTGTTCCATAAACAAAAGTTATTAAAGAGACAGTTCACCATAAAATACAAATACTCCCATTATTTACTGGCTCTGTTGTTTTAAACAAAATATGATGGCAAAGAATAAATAAATAAGTGTTACCTAAAGGACAGAGAGAGAAGACAACCGCAGCAAAGATGACGTCATGAAATAACATCTCTCTGTGTGTTTAGAAAACATATTTATTTTACTAAAGTTACATATAAATTTCACATTCAATCTCTGATTTAGTTTGACAAAAAAGATTTCATGAAGAACATAAGTGTAGAAAAAGAACATACAGTATATCCTGCCATGAGCACTGTTTGCATCATATAATGCAGCTTTAAACCCATCATGAGTACATTAAAACAGCAATCTCTGCCACTTTCAGAAATACATGATTGAACAAAAACTGATCACTGTTGCACTCACCTTTGTTCTTCTCACAAATAATGGGGGCTTCTCATCATCGTCTTCCTGCCAAACCCTGATCTCTGCCAAAATTAATTGATGTGAGTTAGTGGGGCGGCTTTCACACATTTGTTAGGGTCTCACTTCCTGTTGTGTGTGCAGTATTACTTTACCTTCAAGTTACAGACACATTTAAAGTGCTGTTGGTTAAACTCTAAGTTTAAGTAAATATTGCATGTCTCTACAAAACTGCAACTTTTTGAAAAGCAATGCTTTGAAACAATCGTTCATGCAATGCTTACAAATGCTAATCTAATGAAAATGAAAACGAGCTTCTTTTGTCTTCTTCACTACGGGTTGTGAGGTGATAACAGGAAACCCATTACTTTACAATAACTCATCCGTCTTTGAAACACCAAAACAGTTACACTAAGTATGACTTTCTGAATGCAAGAGGAAATGAGTACAGAACCCTGTTTTCTTTGCATTTTGTATAGTATTTTTAAACTAAATCCAAAACAGACAGAGAAATAGTATATGTTGTATGTGTTAAAAAATCTGAAAATAAATAAACTGATTACCACAATACAGCTATTCAAGGTTTACCCCGCCTATGGGGTGAGATGCTGGGATCCATGAAGAGGACAAGTGGGTTTAGAGAATGGATGGATAGTACTAGTTTTCCACTGTATATTCAGCTGGAAATAAAAGAAAATTTCCTAAATTAAAAAAACCTTGCCAAAATCTGACTGACCTTTAATTATTACACAACCTGTTATGTCAGTATTGTTAATGGTAGTATAGTTTTCCATAATTGCAAAATACAGTAAACACAAACTCTTTCCACCAGTGACCACGAGGGGTCATGGCTTCCCTTTCTTACAGCATTACACCCTTTCTTGAGCTGGCATGTCATTCACAAGCTGGCATGTCATTCATGTTTATTATTTATTTTAAATTGTAATTTTATTAAACAAAGATCATGATCTGCCCAGCATCGTAAAATGAAAAAGCAGAATAATTACAGTCAATAAAACAATAATAATCCTAAACAAAGTACAATACAGATGGGAACTACGTACTTAACTTCTTAACTTAACTTAACTATGAACTTAAACTCTCAAAAAAAGAGCCTCATTAAGGTTTAACCAAAATTTTATTGTCCTTCTGTTGGCGCTGCAAACCTTAGCTGTGATAATATCTATCAGATATGACAGCCAAGTAGACAGAGGTTGATGGTCCCATCCACAGTTTTAAGATAACTTTTTAAGCAACAGTAAAAGCAGCTGACAGTATCCCAGCTAACAATTTTAAGTTGTAAGAACATTTCCCTAATGTTTCCATTAAGTTAGAAAAATGTTACAAATGTTATTTTGAATGTTCTAAACAACATTTGTAAAGCATCGTTAAAACATCTTATAAGAACGTTGTTCAAACGTTTTAAAATTCTGTAACATTTTTAAAACATTTCACTAACAACTTAAGAATAACGTTTTAATATATATTTATATAATTTATTATTATTATTCTCTTATATTATCTTATCTTATTATTATATTATAGAAGTTCTACTGACATTACTGCTGAATTTTTGATAACGTTGAAAGAACTTTTAGAGAACGTTAGCCAGCATTCTGAGAACAGTCCCTGTGAGCTGGGCTCTACCTTTGATAAACAGTCTGTGATTGTGTGGTGTTATATAAAAAAGCTGTTAGAAAAAGGAAATGATTTTACCACAAAGGAAAGTTTCTGTACCTCAAAACAAAACTTTTTTCTGTTAACACTGTAGTTTGATAAAGCAGTTTGAAGTAAATTGCCTGTATAAAATTAAGTAATTTTTAAGTTTAATCAACTTGACTTTCAGGTAATTTCATCTTAATATTTTAAATCGTGACTGGTATAACTTACAGCAAATTTTCAACTGTTTTTATACATTACAGCAACTCAACACCAGTCAAGATTCAAAATAGTTAGTGGAAATGTCTTGTGCAGCCAAGTTGATCGAACTTTAAAATGTAAGGCAGCAAATTTTTTTACAGTGTGCATGCAATCTTCTATACTCATCTCCACAGACATACTAGTGCTTAGAGACTTGAATTGTGTTACTTATTTTTTAATTGAACTTTATTTGGACAGAGATTGCACAGTCAATGGAATTACATAGCATGAGGTATTGGCTTATCTGTTTTTATACATTCAAGTTAACCAATACCATAGAATATGCGTACTTTAAAGAAATATTCCATTTTAAATCAATTATTACTAAAATTATTTTTGCCAATATATATTGTCCATATATCTTTCAAAGAAAACTAATCATCAAAAAGAGCCTTCATGACACATATTGCAATATCACCATATAATGCTTGTACTTATTTATTTTCACACGTTAGCATAGACTGACTCATCTTCATCTTGCTCACTCGTCACCTTGTCCAGATCTCTCTGATAAACATTAAAGAACTGTCACATTTCACACATCATCATATGGTGTCAGTAAATAAGTATTCTCTTACTTATTAAAGTGTTAGGGCACAAAACAAACACATACTGCAACCTTAAGCAACAAATGCTGTTGCACAGCTCAGATGCAGAATGCATGCAGGACTTTTCTCATAGTTTTTTCTCAAAGCATTTGCCGGTGCATTTACTGAAAGAAAGTTGTACCTACCCCCCAGTTCTCAACACGTTGGCCGTCTTTGTAGTTTGTGTAAATGTCACTGTTTGACCTTTCATTACTGATTATCATAAAAACAGAAACAAAGCATTAGAGGCACAATATGTACATTTCTGCATGTTCAAAGGCGTAGTGTGATGACGCTGTGGATGGATGACAGGTGTTTATTTCTTTCTAATAAATTATCCGCAAGTAACGTCATGTATAATGTTACGTTACTACTCATGGTAGTATGAGTAGTACTCATTTTTCATGGCACTCAGTTGCCATGGTTTCTGCAGCGATAAATGCGAAGAGGAGGAAAACCCGGACATGACGTCATTGACAGGCAACCCCATGAACGGGGCTGTTACACTGCATGGTTAAAATATGTTTTAAGCATGCGTGTTTCTCAAACAATGTTGAAAACATTTGGGATCATGTAAGTACACATATGAACAAACGACACAACACTGTGCTCGTTGTTTTTGGATATTAGAAAGCAAAAGTCTTGCATATTGTGCCTTTAAAAACAGAGTTCAGACACACACACACTTAAACATGTATAAAGATAAAGTATAAAACCAGCAATGTGTGTTTATGTGTGCGTGTTACTTTTCAGTTACAACATAGATACCGTTCTTCGCATGATTTTGGGGTTGTCTTCATTTCTTTCTGCTCTGGCTGTTGCTTAACTCTGCACCTACTTCAAGACAAGCAGTTGAAAAGAAAAGAAACAAGAAATAACTGAGAAAGAATAAAAGACTGAACGTGTGACACAACTGTATCTTAGAGAGAAACAATTCTTACCAGTGTTTTTTAGCTACAAACACTGAAATCACCACTAAAGCAATTACAACAGCAGGTGTAGCATACACAAAATACATTGCTGAACCTTTAGAAAAAAGAGAAACCATGAATATATAACCATGAGAAACCATAATAATGATAATATTTTTTTAAATCAAAAGGGTGATAATGTTTCAAAAAGACAGTACCACATTTAGAATTGACGTCTCACCATGAGGAACTTGGAAAGTACTGACAGAATTTCCTTCGCTGTTACTGGCAGAGCAATGCACTACGTTTGGGAAACCCAGCCAACCATTTAGGGTGAATTTGGTTAAAGAACCATTTTGTTCAATGCTAGAGCTGGGGAAGACACTGTTTGGACCGAACCACTTGACCTCACTAGGGGGGTTGGAGGTCACAATACAAACACAGATTGGAAAAGTCTCGGATCTGCAAGCAGACTCGGTTTTAATCTCAGGTGGATCTGTAAAGGATTGACAAACAGACAAAAATAACTTTACTATTTCTATTTAACTGTTAAAATGAAAATACTCTGTACCCACACAAAACGTTAATCTTTTGAGGGCCAGAACTGTTATTTCCCTCTGTGTTAATGGCTATACAGGAAATGGCCTCAGCATGTCGAGACACATGATTCAGTCTGTAGGTGGGTTCATTTGCCAGCAGGGTTTTATTGGAGCTGAACCACTGGAAAATGTTAGCAGGCGGGTTACTGTCACTGGAGCAGGTCAGTTCTACTGGGCTATTCTCCTTCACTGGTGACTTACTCTCCACTTTGACATTATATGGAGGATCTGATTGAGATAAAATGGTGATAAACTTCAGTTAATACATTATCGTCTAAGTGGTTCAGTAGAAAAATAAGCCTTAGAGCTTATTTAAAGCCTTATTAAAGCCTTACAAAGCTATTTCATTGGGTCATTACCATAATTAATATTACTCTCCACGTTGACGTTATATGGAGGATCTGATTAAGTTATGTACATATATGCGTTAGTACATCACCAGTTTTCTAAATATCTCATGGACAGTCAAACACTGCCACACAATTTTAAAAAAAAATACTTTCATCAAGTGTCTTACAAATGAGGATTTCTTGGTCAACTAAAAATCATTGAAAGCAGATTAGCAACACATATGGAATAGCTTCTGGTTATTATTGTTTCTTAAACCAACGGGCTTTCTAGAAACGTAATCCAATTTTTTATTATGGACTATGGACAGCTACAATCCATAACTTTTTTTTCACATGCAAATGTACTTAAAAAAAGTGTTTTTGCATGTTGGGTTCATGTGTCTTTTCTGTAAGGGCAATGTTGCAGGAAACGTTTGTCAGTAAACAGAACAAAGAAAATGTTGCTTTAATGTGTGCTATATTGCTTGTCCGTGTTTTGTAGATGGTGCTGCAATTGTAGCTTGTTTTTACAGCAGTTGTTTAGAATTTGTCTTCTCAAAGACATGTCATCCATGTTAAGAAAATAATTTCACAAGTATCCTGCAATTTTATGTTTCAAACAGAGATGGTAAAAAGGCAAAAGTTACGGATTGCGGCTTAATCACGGCTACAATTGAATTGGATTAAAGTGGATAGGCTCCCCAGCAGTATATATTGCTGGTTCTACTGTAGCTCAGTGGTAGAGCATTGTGTTAGCAATGCAAGAAGTCGTGGGTTTCATTCCCAGGGAGTACATGTACTAAGAAAATGTATAACTTCAATGCACTGTAAGTCACTTTGGATAAAAGTGTCTGCCAAATGCATGAATGTAAATATTGTGTGTTGACTTTTCTCAAGCTTACATTTAACTTTGAGCATTTTGTTACTGGTCACTGTCTTCCCTCCTCTGAAATGTACCAAGCAGCTGAGAAGTTCATTATGGTCCTCTCTGGAGGGTGTAAAGGTCAGAGATGATATTAACGTCCATTGACCGTGTTGTTGTGCTTGCGACTGACTTGTTCTCGTGCTGTTGTGGCTCCAGGTGACACGAGGTGGGTCCGATGGACAGGAATGTGATATAGCACAGGTGGCGGTCACTTGTTTCTTTGTCGTCACTTCCTCCCCCACAGAGACTGTAGGCTGTTCTGGTGAATCTGGTAAATTGGTTTGGTTTTGTTTATAGGATATGTCGATTTGATGTAATGTGAAACTTTTTACGCAGATGTGGTAACACTGAATGACATTGTGATTATTATGGGCGAACAGGGATGCTTTGTAAATACATTGTAAAATTAACAGCTTTTTTATTTAAAAGGGTACACCAACCAAAAATCCAAATTAGCCCATAAATTACTCAATTTCAAGGTATGCTAGGTGTATATGACTTTCTTCTTTCAGCTGAACAGAACTGAAGTTATATTAAATAATATCCTGGCTCTTCCCAGCTTTTAAATGACAGTGAATAGTGCCAGAGATTTTGAAGCTTCAAAAGTGCATCCATCCATCATATAAGTAACCTATACAACTCCAGTTTGTTACTAATGTTGTCAGAAGTGAAACAATATGTTTATGAAAGAAAACAATTGATATTTCGAGAGTAGTTGCTGATCAATATAATATGTTTTAATGTAAACATATCTGTATGAATGAGTACAGCCATCAGCCAATAACCAATAACGTACTTCAGTAACGTGATATTCATAGTTATTGATGTGGAGCCGGCATGCAGCCATGTTGGCCGTACTCATTCATACAGATATGTTTACATTCAAATGCAGTTACTGATCAATAAATACACTTAAATTATTAATCATTTTCTTTCACAAATGTATCCTTTCATTTCAAAAGACATTTATTAACAAACTGGAGTCGTATGGATTATTTTTATGATGGACGGATGTGCATTTCGGGGCTTCATAATCTCTGGCACTATTTACTACCATTGTTTGGCTAAAAGAAGAAAGTCATATGCACCTAGGATGTCTTGAGGGTTTTAATTTTTGAATGGAGTACCCCTTTAACAAATATTCTCAGAAGTTTGTACCTTTCACTGTAATAGAAACTGTATTTTCCCCATACGTGTACTTGTCGAAATCTTTGATCTCGATTCGAAACTTGTAGGTTCCTGCATAGTTTTTATCTAGCGAGCTGATTTTCAGAGTGCAGTTTTTGTGATGCAAATCCCCAAGAAGGCTGGTGCGATCCTTGAATATATCCTTGGTTTCTGTGTCATAGATTTTAAGTTTCTCTCTGTACCAGATTCCTCTGAATTCTGTGTGTGTCTTTCCATCTTCTGGGTATTGGAATGTGCAAGGGATCACCACACATGAGCCAGACAAACCCACTACTGATTTCGGTACTTCTGCACGCCATTTGTTATCAGCAGATGACACTGGAAAGGAATTATTTTTGTTTATTTTTAGGACAATTCAGTTACCAATGAATGCCTTTTTTGAAAACCCCACATTGCCTTTTTCTTTGGTTATGTGGTGGTGAGAGGCTGCCCTCATAATTAAATCTTGTCCTCATAATTAAATCTTATGCTAATAATTTTCTTGATGATTTGTTTGGGTCTGGAATCCTGTTCTTCTTCTCCAGACATATGTCTTATTCATTATAATAATAGTAGAGGATAATAATGGAAAAATAATAGCTTCTGTTCCACATATTCCTGGAACTATGATTCTTGTGTCTCACGAATGATTCACCGTTCTTTTTTCTGCCTCTGAACTAAAAAATGAGATTATAAACTGAACAATAAATAAGCTAGTGGAATCATTAAAGCCAAATTCTGTAAAAAAAAAAAAAAAGAACGTACAGGTCTCAATGATAAATGAAAGGACAAGTGTTTTGTACAGTATAGGATACAGTATACAGTCGGTATTACTAACCTCTAAGAAAGATAATGAATGCAAATAAACAGCCCTGGAAAACCATCTTTCCATCAAAATGGACCACCTGGAATGAAAGTATTTTTCCTCACTTAAAAAACTTTCTTGCATAACTTAAAACTTATCTCTTATCACTTATCTTTTCTACAGTTGTTAAACTTTACAGTCATTTGAGACTCATAGCCACAAATAACCACTGAGTAATATTTATTTTTTTCACGTTGTTTTTAACAAATTTGCAAAAATAACAATTTGTATTTACTGAGCAAAATGTCTGCAGTGTATTAGTCTGGAATAAAGCAAAAAAAATAAAAAATACAACGCTTACCTGAAGGATTAAACGTTTACTAGCTGATAAATAATCTTGAGTGCCCTTAAGCAGTGTCACATTTGATATGCAGAAGACACGGTGAGCTATTTAAGAACTTCCTTCCTGGTTCAGCATGATGTTTGTCGGAATCACTTCCTCCATAGTCTTGCGAGCAATACTTTGCTATGTTGTTGTGCTGTATACTAGAGGTCTTCACTGGTCCACTTGGATCTGAAAACCTGAGGTCCAACCCGAGCGGGTGCGGGTCCAAAACTTAGAGTTCCTCGGACACGGGCGAGTTTGGTATTAGTTGTCTCTGGTAATTTAAAATAACTTTTCCAAATGGACCCCGAACAGAGTGTTTATTTACAATAAATCTTTTTGCACTAACCCCGCCAACCAATGTCTGGTTTTGATTAGAGGTCTTCAGCACCCTCAGGAGTTAAAATAAAGCAGAACACAAGGAAACGGTTTTCTGTGTCAGAAAGTCCTTATAAAAGAGCTTATCAGTGAAAATGTTCTTATAAGGCTATAGAGATGTGTTTGTTAAAAGAATACATACACAATGTAAGCATGCGTGTGAAGTTGTGGCCACTGTGTGGTTCTGTCTTTACCACTGACTAATTAAGAGAGTTAATTCACACTCTTATATTTAAGGTTAAAAAAATCTTGCTAAAACAAACCTTAAAGTTACTGTGATAACACCATAATAAATCTTTTCTCAATCTTTTCTCAGTTATTATTCGGAATATCAATATTAAACACATTTACAAATAAAAGAGTTATTGTATTGCAGAATAAATGTATATCAAATCAAGGGGCCAAAAATATTTATTTGAGGTTATTTCAGCAATTAAGGGAAAATGTAATTTATGTGGGTATACTATAAGGGGACATTGGATGAAATTATGAATGAAATGACATTTTTGCTTTAAGTTAGGTGTCCTGGAGTGTCTCAGAAAAGCTAAGAAAAAGCTTGTTATGGGCTGTCTGAGTCTGAAATTGTGTGATCCAGCAAGCTGTTTCAATTTGCAACCGGTTTCTGTGTAGCTAGCTGTTTGAATAAGACCAACTCTGAGCCACATACAGTCTCCTTATATTGCTATAGACCGCCTCCTTCTCAGCCATTTAGTATACAGGTAGCGAAGCTAGCTAACAAAAGTACATTTCGTTTTTAGCAAACGTTTATGCAACCTGGTCTGTGTTCGGCTCTAAAGGCTCGCAGGTGTCCTTGCACTGAATCCCAGCCAGGGTGAGAAGTAGCTCATTATCATTTAAAGAGACATGCACCGAAATGGGTCACTTGTGGGCTGTTTTTGACGGTAAAAAGGGTGCCATTTTACACGGCCATTGTGGAATTTCAGTCGAGTTACAGACATTTCATACCAACTTCATTCGATATCCCTTTTAAAGAATGTATAAATATTAATGTTGTGGTCATTTATTAAACCAATTCTTCAGATATAACAAATATTGCTTTGGGCAAATGACAAACATAGTCTACAGAAATTCCAATAGACAGGAGGGAAATGGTGAACTTTTTAGAGAGTTTTGTCATTCTCTGTGTTCTCCACTAGGGGAAAAGACTGTCTTGTGAACTGTGCCTGATCTGGCTCTAGTGTTGGTGGTAGATAATAATATGGAATCTGAGCGCTTCTTGCAAGCTTTAGTTTTGTCACACTATAGTCTTTCTTTGACAGTATCCGTTGCATGTTTTTTTGTGGGACGTTCTCTAAACAAACTTTATCCCCTGGGACATATTTTGTAAACCTTTCCTTTCTCAAATATTTCTTCCTGTGTCCTGGGTTATAAGGGAGCTTGATGTTCCATGTACCCATGATGCATTGTGGTACATTGTGATGCATACTGGTGACAATCTGTAAAACAACAACAAAATAAAGGATTTAACAGAAAATGTTTATATAATATTGTATATTGTTACATGGAACATCTGGAATAGGCCTACTTGATTCTTATTGGTTACTGCTATAGTTAACTAAGGAAACTATAGCACTATAGTTTTATCTAACTATTTTCATCTAACTATTTCTATTCATCTAACTGTTTGTGAGAAATATATAACTATTTCTCACAAATAAGACTTAGATAACAAAACCAAACCCCTGCAAATGATCCAGAGTACAGCAGCACATTTGGAAGAGAGCCCATGTTACACCCCTCCTGATCTCACTCCACTGGCTACCTGTAGCCACCCAAATCAAACATAAATCTTACCCTGGCCTTCAGGACAGTCACTGAAACTTCACCCTCCTGTCTTAACTCACTCCTTCAGATATACATCCCTCCTGCCAACTACATTCTCTAAACGAGTGACAGATTGCTTTCTGAGACAGTCACATATTCTGTTCCTCTCTGGTGAAATGAGCTGCCAGCTTCCACCCAATCTCTCAAGGCCATCACAACCTTTAAGAGAATTAAAACACCCCTGTTCAGCAGACACTTGACAAAACAAGGTGTTAACCTTGTTTAGTGTTGTTAAAAAAACTTTCTTCTTCTGCTGTTTATTCTGTCCCTAGCATCAGAACACCAGATTTTAGTCAGGTTAAAGCAAGTGCAGAATAGATGAGAACAGGAACACAATATCTTTCTCTATAGTGATCTATAATGAGAGACAGATTTTGGTTCACAATGCATTATCTGTATTATAGACTATATATTGCATGCTAACTGAATTTGTCGCTCAAGCATACACCGTACCTTTGAGATCTCATTTCCTCTTTGTAATTTACTTTTTCTGCACAGGAGATTATATTTATACATTTGAAATTCACAGAACTCTTCTCAACCAGTCATTTCTAAACATAGTACATGCAAACCACATCAGGAAGCAAACCAATGTGTATGTGCATTAAATTGTATCAGGGTTATTTTGGAAACATAATTGTGGCATTTGTTGCATTGTTCTAAACCTGTTTTGCGTATATGTCTTTGTCTTCTGCAAATTTAGAAAATAAAACCCTCACATTACCAATCGTATCTACATTCTGAATTCTGTTTGTCACAAATCCACATTTGCTTGACTTTTATAAACCACTTTCACCGGTTACACAAACCAAGACCAACTACACAACGTTCCAGCTGCTGGGCCAACCCAGAAGATACATTTTGTTGTTTGTTTTTGATCATGTAATAAACATGAACTTTTAGGTCAGATGTTTGCTGTCTTCTTTGTAGCATCTCACTGGATGCTGAAAAACAAGAACTGAAATTAAGGATCTGAACTCTAAAATGTGTGGAGGGTGAAATGTCCTTCCTGGTACGATGGTCACAGAACAGCAGGCTGATATAAAAGCATCAGTTTATATCGCAGCGTTATTCAGTAAAGGTACAGCACTCTCACTCCCACAATCCGGTAAGTTCCATCTTTCTGTTAGAATTACTGTCACTGTGAGAAAAATATATCGGATTATAAGCAACACAGCAATATTACACACATTATTATATATTATTTTATGTCTAACCAAATTTTACTTTAATCCTTCAATTGTCAGGTTAAATTAAATCCAGTGTCCTCATGACATAAAGATATAGACAGATAAAGATATAAGATATGTATAATTTTGATTTGACGCATAAAGTTTGGTTTGGTAAAGCTTTCGGAATCTGCAGTAATGCAGATAAACAAGACATCTTGTGTTAAGAGTTGTAACAGATGTTTTCTCCATCAGTACCTTTTGTTAGTCCAGTTTTGGTGACCTCATTCACCAAAATATCACATTTTTGTCTGATATTTGTCTGATAATGTCAATCCAAGCTGTTGCAAGTGAATCTAACTACTGTGAAAGCCAAAATACAAACAATGATATCTTATTAAAGTTCATTTACATTTAATCTGCTACAATCCACTTCTGAACATTTTGATGAGTTGCCATGGTTTCCCCCTCAGTTTTGTCAGTCCAGCATGGGTGTAAAGACTGCGGTTTTGATCTCCTGGCTTCAGGGTGCGACTTTACATTACATCAATACTTATAATAATAATAATCTATAATCTATAGTAATAATATATAAATAAATCTGATGCATCACTTTTTTAATCTTTAATAAAAAAATTTTCCTCCAGTTTTTTGTGTTGTCATACTTGCTGATGTTTGGAAGGTAAAAGTCGAGTCTGAAGTGACGGCTTGGGTCTCATCTTGTGTTGTGTTGCCCTGTTCATTCAAATACCCTGGAGCTAAACAGCCTTCAGCTCGGATGAGTGGTTCCTGGCACAAGACGGGCACCAAAAAGGATGAGTACATCTTTCATGAGGATCGTACACGAATCACAGACAATTTCAAGGGTCGCACAAGATTGGTTGGTCAACTGGGTGACCAAAACTGCTCCTTGGAGATTGATGAAATCAGAAACCATGACAACGGCCCATTTTGTTTCAGGGTTGAATTAGAGACATCTGATAAAGACAAATACTCCTTTACGGACAACTGTGTATTACTTGACCTGATTGGTGAGTGTTTTTGTTGCTAGGAAACTTTATGTATACATGTATTACATAAAGACAAGACAAGATGTTCAGAGACAGAGTAAAGACAAGACAAGACAAGGCAAGACAAAATGTTCAATGCTCTCGTCCTTTGTAAGTCGCTTTGGATAAAAGCGTCCGCTAAATGACTAAATGTAAATGTATTAAACTTAATACATAATAAACTTAATAATAATAAAAATAATAATTTATTCTTTATATGAAATTTGCATTTTGTCACTCACGATATATACAGAGAAAGCAGCACCACCCGAGCTGCATTCTGATTTGTCAGTTCAGGAGGGTCAACTTACAACCTTCAGATGCTCTGTCAGACACACCTGCCCCTCCCATCAGCCCATTCTCACCTGGAGCCACACAGGAAAGGAGATGGTGACCTATAAGGACATTGGTCATGGGAACTGGGATGTGGAGTCTATTCTGACCTTCACACCCTCAAAAGAGGACGATCACACTGATATCATATGCACGGTCCAATACCATGGTGTCCGGAATAATTTTGAAGCCAAAAAGTCTTTGTGAAAAAAAGTCTTTGTGAAAGGTAGAAAAACCAAATCTGGAAGTTATGGCCTTCTTCTTAAATGTGCCTATGCATTTATACGCTTTTTTACAGAATGAGATTTTTAAAAAAGTTAGGTCGCATTTTTTTAAATTTAGTAACATTCACACGTTGCATTATATATCCCACTACAAACAATCACACTACAAACAATCACTTTTTGTCGTGTTCCTGCAGCTCAGCTGGCAGAGTGTTGCATTAGCAGCGCAAAGGTTGTGGGTTTGATTCCCAGGGAACACAAATACTCATAAAATGCATATAATGAAAACACTGTAAATTGCTTCTGATAAAAGCGTCTGCCAAATGAATCAATATAATGTAAAATGATGGGGGAGTGAAGTATTAAAATAGTGACTGAGGATGAAGCCTTTCACATATCATTTGCTTTCAAATGAATGTTATCATTTACCCCTCTTACATCACTCTAAACTCATCACTTTTCTTTATCTGTGGAAGAACACAAGTACATGATTTTTCATTATGTTAAAGATTCAAGCAAACAACTAAATTACATGTAAAATAATCTTGTTATGATGTATGTGTGTATATATGTGTTTTTAACAGAACAAGCAACCCTCAACCACATCCTCATTCCAGCCCTCAGTTCACTTGGAGCTGCTCTTCTGGTTGGAGGACTCTGTTTTTTCATGGTCAGGAGATACAAGTGAGTGTTTCAATGTAATGAGTGAAAACTCTATCCAAGTTAAGTGAATTATATCAGTAAATATTTATGAATTGATATATGTCGGGTCCTGTTCAAATCATCACATTTTTCCCAGGAACCGCATTGAAGAGCTCCAGGCTGGAAACAGGTGAGTATTTACAAGCCAGTATTTAGTTTAGCACTTAGATTTGGTTCAGTGGAAACTTTTTAAAAAGCTGACATACATACATGCATCCTGCTGATAACTAAACCATAATTCAGTACTTCATTAGAATATGTTCAAATGTCATTTATTGATGATAATCTTCAATGTTATTTTTTTAGAATGTGGAGTCAACTATCAAGAATGTCTCAGAGGTAAATGGTACTTTTCTAGAAGTTGTTTTAACTTCTCTGTTGTATTCATTAAACTATTTATTTGCAATCTAAGATGCACAAACTAAGTTTTAACCGTTTACTTACTTAACTACACAAACTCTTTATTTCATAGATTTCGTTCACGTCAGAACAACAGAGGAGCAGATGGAAGAGAACAGAATCAGTTACAGAAATAGACCTGTAGTGCTTTTATCTGCGACAAACCAGGACATAACAGATCCTTTTGTGAAAATGCATCTATAACATTGTTTCAATAATAGTTAAATTTTAAAAATATTTCAGATTGTAGTCCTGACATGATTAAATCTATTGTCAAGGAGTCACAAGGATTGAAATTTGAAAAATATTTTTCATTTGATGTTTTTTTTTATTTCAATGATGCAGTCAGACAAGTTACAATATGACAATGTTTGTAACAGTTTGTGTGAAATTTGGAAACAAAATCGCTTGTAAAGCGGCAAAGATTGTTTGTGTCATTAAATTTTAATTCAGAAAGTCATAAACTGTTGTGTGTTGTTTATCTGTGGTCATACTTAAAGGGTGAAATTTAAAAACAAAAAATGTTTAATGTCTATATTTAGACTTACCACTAAAGCTACTTTGTTTAAATTCATGCTTATCAGTGCAGCTGGGGTTGGCAGTATTACATGTAATAAGGATCCTCTAATTATAAATCTATTTGTTCCTCTTTTTAATTAAGGTCTAAAGTAGATTTTCAAGGTTTGTGCAAAACATGCTTTCTCTTGTGTTTTAAAAGCCTTATTGTTTGCGTTGGCTTTCAGCAGCAACGCAATGCTGATTGGAAAATGTATACATGAAATAAAAGTTGTAAAACACACAGATATGGATAAAACTTTTATCCATAGTGCACAGGTGTGGATAAAACATCAGTTAAATGATCAACGGACTTTTATTTTACAATATAAATTAGGAATTACAATCCATGGATCAAACTCATCAGTCCTGGATTGGTGAATCAAACCGCATGTTAAACTTGGCATAACTTTCAGATATCTAACAAAATAGATGTAGCATCTTCCTTCCATTCTTGATAGTTGTTAAATGGAGCGCTGAAGCTTGTTCCAGGTTTCTCAGGCTGAGAATTAACATCTTAACATCTATAAAAGAGATCAAAAAGACAGGAATTTCAACAACAGGTGAGTTTCAGCAGGTATAAATGAGGTTCCATAAAAAATTGCTTTAGGATGACATCAATAATAGAAATCACCATGTGAAGAGTTAATGTTGTAGCTAATTAAACAATAAAGCAGGTGATGTGTCTTAATAGATGTATCTTTTATATAGTGTATATAGTTTTATTAGTGTTATGTCTGTAAAATATGAAGTTATGCCCTTTCACTTAAATGTGTTATGTTTAAACACGGCTTACCGAAACTGCAAGATATTTATACATATTTTAACAGAAGAAGTAACCCTCAACCACACCCTGATTCCAGCGATCAGATGTTTTTCGTTCATGATTTTGTTGCAAATCTTTTCCAGAAAGCGCACTGTTCTCAAGTTCTCCAAATGCCAGTGGGGAAGAAAAGCTCATAAACCAGCATTCTGTAAACCTCACACTGATACGTATGTGAATATGTCAAAATGTCATTAAGTAATGATAATCTTCAATGTTAATTGTTTTGTGTATTTAGTTATGTGGAGTTGACTATCAAAACTGACTCGGTTCTTTTAAAGCCAAGAACTCCACAATGGACTGTAGTGTTTCATCTGCGACAAACCAGGACAGAACAGATCCTTTGTGAAAATGTACTTTCTTAAAGTTGAAGTATTTATTTGAATGTAGCTCTAAAAATGATTACATTTACAGGTTGTAATATGAAGACATTAATATGAACATTAAATTTAACATTTTTCTGTTATTAAAGGTTTAAAAAAAATCTAAAAATCTGAAGATGTTGTGTGTTTATCTTTATCTTTGTTCTTTTATGAGGTCATATAAAGATTAACACTGTACTGTACAGCTGTACACTGTACACAACTATACACAGTTTGTTTCTAAATGAAGATGGAAACATTTTAATTTAAGCTTATCAATGCTTTTTGGAGCGGTGCCATGTTAAATGTAGAGATTAAGATATGACTACATTAAGTGTACAAATAAATTTCTGTTCCTCTTTTTAATTTAGGAGCTCTATCTTTAGTCGACTTTTGAAACTAGTCTTTTGAAAAATACTTTGGGCCAAAGTCCTTTATTATTTCTTATTCATTTTGTTCTTTCTCTTTGTCTGGAATCTGCTTTCGGCATGGTATTCAGCAGCACAATCTAAAAGTCAAATTGAGAATCACAAATTATGGATCAAATTAGTACAGCATTAAGGAATCAAAACTCATGGGCAACGTTAAACTTGGCATTTAGATTTAAAATGCTGAACAAAATCAATCACATAATAAATTCAAAATAAAATCACAGACAATCACATAATGATCACATGATCACAATAATAAAATGCATTTTGTCAAGGACCTAGAAAATGACTTAACATGTTAACATAACGTTAACATGTCTGTGTGTTTCTTTGTGTGTGTGTTTGAACCAGAATCTTCTTCCAGTATTCTTGGTTTCACTTTCCGTTGCATTGTCACATGTAGGACCAGCAGATGTCCTCAGCCTCGTTTTTTCCAAAACAGACACACATTTACTGAAAAATGTATGTAATCATCAGCCAAATTTGGCTCCCTGGCCCCCTCCTCTTATGACCAAATTCATAATGTAATACAACTGGAGGCCTTCAGAAAAAATCTTTTATTAATGTTTTCTGATTGGAAAATAAGCTTGTCTTGCATGATCTGCATGGCTTGAAGGATGTCTAAGAGAACCACACAAAATCTTTATTTAAAGACAGATACAGTTGATAATAATTTCAACAATATTTTCATCTGTAAATAATAAAGATATTTGGAAAGACGTTTGTTATGCTGTTACCTAAAAACTTTCTGGGCAACTCAATGAAACCTTTAAAAAACAGTTTGTCAGCTTTTGTTGATATTACCGATATAATCATAATAATAAGCCTGTGACTGATACAGCACAATCTGTCTGTTGAAAAGATATGAAGCTTAATCAATACAATTCATAAGAAAACTTATGAACATATTTGTGGCTATGCTGTATTTACTTTACTTTGGCTTGTTGTTAGTAGATGCGTTAGTTGGTAACCAGATTACATTTACATTTACATTTATTCATTTAGCAGACGCTTTTATCCAAAGCGACTTACAAGTGCGGAATACAACAAGCGAGTCAACCTGAACAGGCAACTAGACACAATAAGTGCTCACAATACAAGTTTCAGACAGTGCTCAGAGTATCATATGCTACAACAAGGGAGAGATTTAAAGGGAAGAGAGATAGGAAATGAAGGGAAAGGAAATGAAGGGAAAGGATTTTTTTTTATGATGAGGTTAAGTGCTCACGAAAGAGATGTGTTTTCAGCTGTCTTTTGAATATTGCCAGGGATTCTGCATTACGGATGAAGGCAGGAAGATCATTCCACCAGCATGGAGTAGTGAACGAAAATGATCTGGAGAGTGATTTTGTGCCTTTCTGTGATGGTGCCACAAGCCTTCGTTCCTTCTGTGATCGCAGGCTTCTGGTGGGAGCATAGACTCGTAAGAATGAGTGAAAGAAGGAGGGTGCTGACCCAGTGATAGATCTGTAAGCAAGCGTCAAGGCCTTGAACTTGATGCGAGCAGTGAGTGGTAGCCAATGCAGAGAGATGAGGAGAGGGGTGACATGGGCTCTTTTGGGCTCGTTGAAGACGAGACGCGCTGCAGCGTTCTGAATCATTTGTAGAGGCTTGATTGTGCATGATGGCAGTCCTGCCAGAAGAGCATTGCAGTAATCGAGCCTAGAAATGACCAGAGCCTGGACGAGAAGTTGTGTTGCATATTCTGTTAGAAAAGGCCTGATTTTCCTGATGTTATGTAATTATGGATATAATAATGGTTGTACGAAATGGATTATTATTAAATGTATTGATCATTTGTTGAGTGAGTTTAGTAGTTGTATCTTCTCACATTTAATGTTGTTTTAAATGCTTTTTGGGAAGTTTGTATGTTTGCATTAAAGCGTGCAGAGAATTACAGAGAATGATGGGAAATGTAGTTTCCCACTTTTAACACTTTTAACACTACATTTTAGCGCTTGTCCCTGACGTACATATCCGCTGACCAATAAGAACGTCTGAAAGGCGGGTCTAGTTGTTCAATCTGAATTTCTATTGGCTCTTTACGCTTGAGTTCACGCCGACGGGACTTTATTAAGCGGAATCGCTCATCTGTGTGCAGTCGTGTGTGTAACGTTACGTAATGTCTGCCGACATTTCTGTATTATCCCTGATTAAATCTATATTTCAATCTATATTTCAATCTATATTTCAATCTATATTTCAATCTATATTTTAAGTATATTTGTTTGATTCAACAGACGCGTCGGTGCGATGGATGAGGCGCTTGTAAACCTCAAAAGAGAAAGGAAATCTTTACGTCATGGTGACGTGTGCATATATAAGTCCTATACAAACTATTTCTCATCTGTCGAATAAAATAAAGCGTTTCTCAGTCCTCACATGTGCTGTTTAGTTTATTTCTGTACTGTTCAGTATTAATTCAATCCACTTGTTTGTGCAGAAGGCTGAGAAGGTAAGAATAAAACATGGAAAGTATGTTCAATTGTATTAAAGTCACTTTTATGGCCGCTTTCACTTCTTAGTTTTGGATGGTAAGGGGTCACAGCCCGATAAACGCAACATGTTATATGACATATTTCAGTATAATCTGAAACTTTATTATTATTTAATCTTGTTTGATGTTTATTAGTGTACTTCTGATATATAAGCGGAGATATTTTGATCCAGGAATGAAAGGACGGCTGTCAATTCTTCTGCTTTTCCAAGGTAAAAAAAAGCTTTTCTCTTTCTTTCTATAATGTATGTATTTATATTAACATACACGTATTGATATTAACACACACGAAAATGTCTTTTATTGTGATCTTTTTCAGTTTATGTAAATTTGTGGTTTTTTATGTAAATCTGTGATACATTTGTGGCTTTAGGTTCAGCTATGTTTTTTTTTTTTAAAGATCATTTTAAAAGTATTTCAAATTATTATCCTCCCACTATTCATTTCCTTTGGCATATATCATATTTATATACAATATAATATATATTGCATTTCGTACAATATTATTATAGTGTACATATTGTAGTGTGCTAATAGAAAGCAGACGAGTCATTACATTTTACATTTATGTGTTTGACATGTTTAATCGAAAGTGACCTACTGTGGTTTCACATGTTAACAGTTTGTACATTATCCGGGAACTGAACGCATGATCTTAGTGTTGCAACACGACTGAGCAGCTAATTATAAAAATATTGAACTGACACTTCAGTTCTCTAACTTTTGCTGTAAGTTCTCACAGGTGTTCTGCTGTACGAGACGTTGGCATGGCAAGTGACAATGCCAAAGGAAATTCGTGGCCTCAGAGGTTCCTGTCTGGTTATACCATGTTCTTTCTCCTACACATCGTACCCACCGACTGACCCAAACAGAGTTGTGTGGTATCAGTGGGTCTCTCATGGGTACCCTTTAGTTTATGATCCCCGGAATCCCGATGATGTCATCGACAAGTTCAGAGGAAAAACTGCATTATATGGTGACCCGTCACATTGGAGTTGCAGTCTGGTGATTAAAAGCCTCGATCAGTCCCACCATGGAGAAAAATTATACACATGGATTGACCCAGAAAATGTTGGAAAGAGCACCTATAGGTTTTTTGATGTCACTTCCACGATTAATGTGGACAGTATGTAAATATTAGAATGTTCTTTCAGTGTAATACAAGGTAAAACTTATCATTGGTTGCCTAATTCTAACATTTCTGCGTATTGTAGCAAATTCACAGCAGCCCACCATCATTATTTCTGAAGGAGAAAGGATTGGTTACAACATTAAAGTGGAATGTTACATCGTCCACACCTGCCCATACCATAAACCGGACATCCGCCTGAACGGTCTAGAAGGATCTGATCAAATACAAAATGTCAGGATTGAAAACAGTCAGTGGAAAAAGACTCTGACACGCAGTGGTGTTGTGAAGACTGAGCGTTTAGATATGGAGTGTATTGTAACACATTATGGAGGCATAACAGCAAGAGCTACAAAATCACACAGTGCAAAATGTACGTAAAACGTTTATATGTATTCATAGAGATTATCTGTGCTGACCTTTGTTTCATCTATTACAGATTAAAAATGAATTTCAGAGCAAATAATGTTTAACTAACTGTCTAAATTAACTAGTGGAAAAGCATAATCTATTCAAATTGAGCTTGAAAATCACACAGTTTATCAGGCAATGTTTGTGCCAAGTGCTTGTCATTTTAAAGTTGGGCCATTTCCAAGATATATTAATTGTAATTTCAGGTGTCCATTATAATATAACCATTGAGCCTAAACGGGCAGATGTCATAGAAGGTGTTGCAAAGAACTTTGTCTGCACCATCTACCATTCCTGCCAGAAGGACCTTCCAACCATCTCATGGAACTATAAGAACATGAAGGTCTCAACGGCCACTAAAAAACTTACAGGGTTCGATTCTGCCTCCTTTTCCAACATAACATTTTTGGGTGCAAAGGACGACGACGGCAAGAAGTTGACATGTACTGCAAAATTTTCTGGAAAGATCATGATGTCATCTATTGACTTGCATGTACAACGTGAGTGATTTGAAAACATCATGAGTGATAATTGTGATTTCTGTCTCATCATTCATATTTCTGTTTTCTACAGCGCATGGGACCAAGCCAGTTCATCCTAACATAAAGGAAAGTATGTGTTTATTTAGCTGTGTTTATATAATTTCCCTGGTTTTGTGGGACTTCTAGTTCATGAGCAGCAATACCTTTCTCAAAATAAAATGTTGAAATGTATTAATAAGTACATAAATTACAGGTCCAGCAATATGCAACAAATTATAGATTCTGTATGTCTCTGGAATGATGTGTGTGATTTCTCCGTCTCAGGTGCAGGTCCTCTAAAACCAGTGACTCAAGCCCCGAATAAAAGTATGTGCTTAACTTTTGTTCTGAAGCTATTCTTTTGATGTTTACATCAAAATGACCAGCATATGACTAGCTACATCCTACTTTTAGCTCTTTTCCATAGGGAGGCCAATGTGATGACCTTTGACCTGGTAACGGTTGGGCTTTACGTCTTACTGCCCTTGTTTTTGGTGCTTCTTGTTTGTGCACTCGCTGGAGTCTTCATGTACAAGAGATATCATAGGTGAGTGTGTTAAACGGGTTAATACTTTTTCTCATAGATCCAAATATGTCATGTAATTTCCCTCAGTTTTCATAGCTTCTCAAAATTAAATTGCTAATATTATTTGTAGATCATCCCCTGATGATAGACAAAAATCACAACCTAATCAAAGGTAAGTATGACCTATTTTTTAAAATCATTTTTAATATAGATTGTGGGTGCAAATTACTTCATATCATATGTGTTGCTTTGTTGAACGGTTCATAATTTTTCTTTTAAGTTGAATTGAAATATCTACTATATACTAGGGGTATCACAATATATCTGTATTGACCATAACCGTGTATTAATAACCATGATTATTGATCATGTATTACATGTGTTAATGTTACACATGTAAAATAATATCCTAAATAATTTGGCACCAGTAACTGGTTGACACTCCAACACAGTAAGTGTTAAATGGGTGTAAGTGTTACAAACTCTCTCTGCCTCATTACTCTCTGTGTTTTGAGTGTGATTTATTGGCCAAAAAAAAAAAATTAAAAATAAACGAGTGTTTTTGAGTGGTACCGAAATAATACCATTATAACCATGAATTCTTTTGTCCATGATAACCACATAGTGAAAATAGTCCTACTATATACCTCTATTGATACCAAAATTTGATTTTAGAATGAACAGGAAATGTTCATTGTTCATTGCTGACAGCTGCTCACATTTTGTGCAAGCCAGCAACATTTTGCTTTTGAGGACTGTATCTGACAACAGTAAAAAGTTAGCAGATGTTAAAACGTTTGCCAAAGTAATTAACTCCCCAGAGTCGATTTTAAGTAATTTTGAATTGATATATATATATATATTTATTAGGTATTTGGTGAATGAGACTGCAAAATCACATATGATTATAATAAAACTTATGTTATTATATCTATACTGAACATCTCTTATCTGCTACATGTAGACAGCATGAAATATGCTGTTGTTTAAAGGTGTGAATTAAGAGCTAAGATAAGCTAAGCTAAGACATGCGGAAAAAAGGCTTTACATTCGCGCTGCAGTCCTTAGCAACTTAAAACCAGTAGTGCCATAAATAGACCGGCATTTGTGTGTGTGTGAAGAAAACATGTGAAAATGTGTCTGGTCATACACAGATGTTAAATAGTTTAACTCCTAGGCTGACGACAGAGGACATTAGCCACCTTTGACTCTCTGCGTGTGACCCACATACGAGAAATCATCTTTAACCAAATATTTCACTAAAATTGGTATTCCTTAGAAACCATGTGGTGTTTGGTATTTGTTTATTCAATGTGTAACAAGTGTAACAAAAATTTAAAGCATCAAAAAAAAAAACATCAACACTCAGAGCATCACAAAGTAGGAAACACTCTTAATGTCATCATCTGTCCACAGGGTAAACGACGCATATGAAGGGTCAGATCAAAAGCGTTTCACTAGACCTCAGATGCCATTACCAAAGAGGTATTGTGACCTGGAACTCAGTGTGTAGTAAAAATATAAACATTACTCTTAACTTCATCATCTGCCCACAGGATGAACGACACATGTGAAGCATCACATAAAAAGCCTTTCTCAAAACCTCAAATGCCATCACCAAAGAGGTATTGCGCACTCCTTTATTGAACTTTATTGCATGGAATATTCCTCCTAAAAAATACTATGTAAATCAGTTTAGCGTGTTCTGAACAGTGTCATAATAAAAGTCACTTTCAATATGCTTTTTAAAATGTTTTATACAATAGTATGTAGTATCTGTCTAAGTGGCAGTTTTTTATGCTAAAATATCATATTAGTTTAATGAGTATGTCTAATATACGTGCTTCTTTGTCATCTGGCAGATCACGAGTAAAAATCTAAACAATAACAAATTTTAGATGTAATAGATTTCATATTTCTTAATTCTTATTTTTTCTGTCCTCCTCAGTAAGCGTAGATCCTGCCCTGTAAGTATATGATCGCACACTACTATTACTTTACATTGTGTGTCAGCACTCAGTTTATGAAGTGAAGCGCTGACTGAAATACGTTACTGACTGATGTGAGCTCTGTCTGTCTCTCTTCTCTCATGAAACATCCTTTTAAGAGGGTTGATTATGAGGATTATTACGGCAACATGGAAGAACTCAACATGTATGGAAACATCTTATAAAATGCTACACATCAAAATCTCTGAAACATGCTGAAATATATTTTAATACATAATAAGTACAAAAATAAATTGTCATGTATTAGCATTAGCAATTTATGACAAGCTTTTATACTAAATGAATTATACTTACTGTAACTATTAAACAAGCAATTTCTCATACAAATGTTGTATCATTGTAAATATAAAGAAATATGCTTTATATGTTTATAGTACTACTATAATGCTCTTTTCACGTGACAATTAAATATAAATAAATCATACAACAGAACATGAATGTCTTCTGTGTTTTGAGTGTTTCTATAGCTCAGTCAGTAGAGCATTGTGTTAGCAGTGTAAAAGGTTGTGGGTTCAGTTCCGGGAATACATGTACTGACAAAAACCTGAATATAATGTAAGTCACTTTGGATTAAAGCACCTGCCAAATGCATAAATGTAAATTGTTGATTTATGTCTGGTTTAAGTCACAGATCATCAGATAAGGTTACATATCATTAAATTTGATGAAACCTTGCCATTTTAAATACAGTATAATCGTAATCCCAGAGGTCATGTAACTATAAAATGATCCGGTAATCTCAGCACTAAAGTAGAAACTACCTCTCAACACTGTCACACGTCAGGTGTGTTTGTTCATGTTTAATGGAACCAGAACTGTTCAGACATTGTACAATACAATCGTAACTCAAACACATTTCCTTTAAAACAATTTGGGTGACTCTGTTTTGCATTTTGGTAGGTGTAGAAAAGCATTTCTGTTTAAGCATTTCAAAGGTATCTTTTTCACTTCCATATTTCAAAATATAAATGTACTTTCACTTCTTTAATTTTGCAGTGCTTGACAGCTGATTCTAAATGTATTTGTTTGAACAGGCAATTGACCTGAGAAGGAGAGGATAAAAGATAAAGGTATGTTACATTTTTATTTTTCATCTTGTTTTAAGATCACTTGTACTTCTGTCTGTTGTATAGAAGTCTTCTGGGCCCTAGCAGCTGTTTTGTTTCTTTGTAGAAGACATGCGTGCCGAAGTCCGGTGTTACAGTTTTTGCCTAGGTTTTACGGCAATACCAAATGTTTGACTATGCCATGGCCATTTTTCTGCTTATTTTTACTTTAAAATGAATAAAACAATATCTTTATAATATAGCATCATTATCTCTCTCTCTATATATATATTTTCCTAACATTTCCATTAAGTAACAAATGTTAAAAATGTTATATTGAAAGTTCTAGAAATGTTCAAAATGCCCAGTTTTGTATATGTTGTATTAACATTAATGCTTGGTTATAAAAACACTTGCAACTTAAGAATGACATTATTGATATATGTGATATATATATATATATACACACACACACACTACTTCCTGTATGTTTCAGTGTTAACTATTATTAACTGTGGTTTTTTTCTCAGAGGTTCCTGTCTGGTTATACCATGTTCTTTCTCCTACACATCGTACCCACCGACTGACCCAAACAGAGTTGTGTGGTATCAGTGGGTCTCTCATGGGTACCCTTTAGTTTATGATCTCCGGTATCCCAATGATGTCATCGACAAGTTCAGAGGAAAAACTTTATATGGTGCATTATATGCATTATATGGTGACCCGTCACGTTGGAGTTGCAGTCTGGTGATTAAAAGCCTCGATCAGTCCCACCATGGAGAAAAATTATACACATGGATTGACCCAGAAAATGTTGGAAAGAGCACCTATGTGATTTATGATGTCACTTCCATGATTTATGTGAACAGTATGTAAATTTATTTTGTCTCTTTAAAACTTTTATAAAGTCCCCAACTGTAGCCAGTATCTTATAATGGGTAATGAAGCTTTTTGTCACATTTTTTAAAGCTGCAATCTGTATTTTTTTGTGGTAAAAAATAAAAAAAATCAGTTATTGAGCAAGTACATAACAGTGTGTGAAACCGTCTCCTTACCTCAATGCATATCAATGAGTTTATAATTTCTCCTCAAATTTGATGTTTTGCCATGAAACAGGAAGTTCTAGCTCAAACTCGCAATGTCCAATCTGCCAAAAGGCCGTGAACCCTGGCCTCCATGCCAACAATCAGTTGTAGCTGTGGCGCCACCAGCTGGTACCAGGAAATGTGGCACCTGGAAATGACTTTGGCAAAGTTCTCCTATATACATGCTTAAATTCTTAATGTTTTCTAAAAGCCACCGAGTGGTGGTGGTGCCACAGCAAGGGCTTGATCAATGCTGTTTGCAGCTTTAATAACGATTTATAATTTGAGCTGTTGGGTCAGATTTCCTGGGAAATGTCAGTTGTGGTTACATCTGTAAAAGAAAGAAGATCCGGCTACTAAATCATGTGGGATGGTGCTGGAATGGTGGAGCGTTTGTAGCTTGTTCTTAAATTTGTTGTTATGATTTTAAGCTTGTCAAAATAACTCCATGAGTAACTTGCAATTTTATATTCTGAACAGAGATGGCGATAGAGAGGCAAAAGTTACAGATTGCAGCTTCCACTCAGTGCTGTGTTCTCATTTTACTGTTTCTGCCCATATAGCCAGTTGGAAGCAACCCACCATCAGTATTTATGGAGGTGAAAAGACCGGTGACGACATTACGGTAACATGGTACACATACCACACCTGCCCATACAGTAAGCCAAACATTGCTATAAACGGTATAGAAGGATCTGATCAAGAAGATGAAATCCATATTGAAGATGGTCTATGGAAACTCATGCTGACACGCAGAGGTGTTGTGAAGGCCGAGCACTCATTTATTGAGTGTATTGTAAAACATTATGGAGGCATAACAGCAAGAGCTACAATGAACAAAAATGCAGCATGTGAGTTTTTCTCTGAATTAATCTTTGTATCAGCCTTTGTTTAGACTCTAAAGTTTGGCAAAATGTAACATTGTTTTACATTATGTTTATATTGCTGAAGCCTCCAATACCCTTTTAATTTCAGGTGTCCATTATAATATAACCATTGAGCCATGTCATAGAAGGTGTTGCAAAGAACTTTGTTTGCACCATCTACCATTCCTGCCAGAAAGACCTTCCAACCATCTCATGGAACTATAAAAACATGAAGGTCTCAACGGGTAGTAAAAAACTTACAGGGTTCGATTCTGCCTCCTTTTCCAGCATAACATTTTTGGGTGCAAAGGAAGACCACGGGAAGAAGTTGACATGTACTGCAACATTTTCTGGAAAGACCGTCACATCATCTGTCGACTTACATGTACAATGTGAGTGATATGAAAACATCATACATGATGTCCAATGTCTCGATGTCTCAGCATTCATTATTTCTTTCTGTGTGCTTATTTCTGCAGAGTTTGTGACGGAAATACTGAATCCAAACATAAAGGAAAGTATGTGTTATGTACTTATTTAATGCTGAAATAAACAGCAGTGATACTTATTCTAAAATCAAATGTTGTCATTTATTAATGTTAGAATGAATTACTTTCTCTATGCAGCCAAAGACCCACCTCAAGCAAAGACAAACGTTTCTAGCAAGACCGTCACAGCGTCTCCTGACTTACTTGTACAATGTGAGTGATTTGAAAACATCATACATGACGTTGGTAATTTCTCCAACATTCATATTGTTTTCTGTTGCATCTTTGTAGCTCATCTCCTGTATAAGGCGGACATGGTACCCAGGCTGTTTGCTTTACCCCGGTCCTGTGTGGTGATTCCCTGCAGTTTTAAGATGGAAGAGGAACTTGCAATGCAACTTCGGGTTCTTTGGATGACGAAGAAAGGTTACATGTTCCACACTGGCCAGAGCAACATCTTGGACAACTTCAGAGATCGCACAAGGCTGCTCGGAAACCCAGATGAGCAGAAATGTACGGTAGAGATTGATGATGTTAAAACCCATGACAATGGACCATTCTGTTTCCAAGCAGAAAAAGACGACAAGAAATACATGTTCAACAACAGCTGCGTGTTCATTCTGATGCGAGGTGCTAAACTTTTCACAACAATTCACAATGATTATATAATAACAATGAGAAAGTACAGAAATGAGAAACGTAGTGTTTGGGGACTCACGGTACTGTATCACTGTCATTGCATTATATCAAAACAAAATATCACTTTTCATTTGTCCGACCTCTTATTTGCCTCTTTACACATATTCATAAAGATAATTTTCTATGAACTATATATTCTCTACAAGGACACCTATCTACAAAATTAAATACAGTACATTCCAATACTGCTTTATACTTTTTTAGATCCACTGTATAAGAAAGCACTTTCAAATGTAGAAAAATCAGACTTTGTGTCTCTTATAAAAGCTCTTCCTGACAAACCTGTGATGTCATCCCTTCCTGATAACATCGGAACCGGGACACGCATCACTATCTCACCCCCGAGGATCACCTGAACGTCCCAATCAGCCGAGAAACAGTCAGCCACCAGAGTGTGGGTAAAGGAATCTGGGAAATGAAGAGCAAGATGAAATTGTTTGCAGTGCAAAGTTTTGGGGTGACAGAACCCCCGAAATAACAAGTTCATATGAACTGAGTTAAGTTCAAACAGATATAAGTTGCATGTTTTGAAGCAGGTGTTTTGCTGTTGTATTACTCTGTGTGTGTGATGGTCTGTGATGAGTGAATATTATTAACAGGAATTCAGGGTGAGAATTCAAGATCAGAGACTCTCGTGCCATATGTCATAGCACCTGCACTTCTGATTCTCCTGGTTTGCGCTGGAGTCATCATATACATGAGGCGACGCAGGTGAATATTTGTGTCTTTATCTTGTCTTAGGCCTCTATTAAAGCAAAAATTCCCAGGAAGCTGTAGTTTAAGGTGAATTTCCGCTCTGTGTTGTTCCTAAAAGCACCACTTAGCTGTTCTAAATTCACTATGAATTGTGGTTTTGTGGGGCTTATTGCATTTACTAAACAGTTAGTCTATACACCTGGCAAAATCCAATCAAATAAACACACAGCAACAACCAAGCTAACAATAGGTTGTAAGAACGTTTCCATAATGTGTCCACAAAGTAACACAAAGTTGTTTAGATGTTGTAATAACTTAATTGCTTCATTGTAAGAACATTATTTAAACCTTTTTTAACTTTTAAAATTTTCCACTAACTAAGAATAACAGTTTTGATATATATGACATATATAAAGTAACTTACAATGCAGCTCAACCAATTATAATCACGGACCTGAACTATCCATTTTATAATAACGATTTTCTTCCAATAGATCTAGAATATCTGAAGGGAGAGCAAACTGGGCCTGCAGTGTGACTGACTCTAGGCAAGTACAGTACAACATATAAGGAGCAAATTAATTATTATTATTAATATTGATTTGTGGTTGACTTTCTTATTCTGCTCATTTTTGTGTCAAGGTTAAACAACAACATCCCATAACAGGTATATTTTATTCTACATTCACATAACCTGATATTCATTTTACAC
Source organism: Chromobotia macracanthus (assembly GCA_036877525.1). NCBI lineage: Eukaryota > Metazoa > Chordata > Actinopteri > Cypriniformes > Botiidae > Chromobotia > Chromobotia macracanthus. Next base: position 2,130,991 of record JAZGTH010000080.1, on the reverse strand, counting down.
AGATATCAATTACGGTACATTTACTGATGTAAGCAAATCTCTGTCTTTTGAAGCAAAGACGAAAGCAGAGATCATGAATGAGCGACCAGCAACAACTAAAAATCCACAAACATATTTTTATTCCTGCATAATGTTTTAATTCCTGCATAATCCCTGCAAAAAGCACCATCAAACTTCAGTGACATATTGGTGAAATTAAAACGTTGCCTAAGAACCTCTTGTAGCAGTTTTTTCACACACTGAATACTGACTTCATCACACAAACACACGGCACAATTAACACGTACTGTATAAAGGAACAGTATCTTTACAGCATATTTTATAATCTTTACATAATTGTCAAAATTAAAAAGGCATATTGAGAAAGAAATATATGGACGGTTTGAACAAGCCATACGATGAAATCCCACCTTTGCCACATCTTTCAGATATATAAACACAGACACCTCACCCTGTCCTTCCTTATTTTTGTTTATGTTTTATAGCTGAATATACGGTTCTGTCCCCGTCATCAGAACTAGAACTGCCAGAAGAACTCTTCTGCTTGGGTTTGGGTTCTGTGAGACCAGGCTTAGCGGTGCAGGACACAGTGGTGTAATTTACTTCCTCTTCTTCACTGGTATCAGACTCCCAGCCCATATTGGTAAATATTGGAGGTTTTGGGGCACACGTAGAAGAAACATTCTCATAATCGGGTTGCTCTGGTCCAGAATGCTGGAAGAAATAAACAAACAGACTCAACATACAGTGTTTAGGTTACAGTGTGTGTAATGTCTGTTGAGTAAAAATGGTCAACAGTGCTAAAAACAAGGCCGCTGAGTGGCATCGGACACAGAGATGCCTTTGGTGAATGTAAAAGAATCACCTTAAGCTGTTTATTCTGTGATACCTTGGCGTAGATTGATGAATCAGAACCTTCAGGTGCTCTAAGTAAAAAAATCATATACTGTAAGTAAAATCAACAGTATGTCATTTGTTAAAATATTACTGTAGGCTTTTTCTGCGTAAAACAGAAGATAACGTTTTGAAGTACGATACAGTAAATGGCAGAGTTTGACCATCTAAATTGATTGCTATGAAAGACATGAAGTCATATAGCAAAATATGTTGGATACGTGATTCTGATAATCATAAAGAAAATGATAATAATGAATCAGAATCATAATGAAAGTGATGAAGGAACAGTTTACAAAAAACAAGAATTCTCAATACAGATATTATATAATCCCACCTATGATTAATGAATATTATTGTTATAATCAATAGTCATGGCCATTTAAAAAAAAATAACAAATGCAAACATGAAGAGTGTTTTGGGGAAAGGTCATTACTGGTCATTAATGTTAGCACTACCACTAACTATCATAACTAAATTTATTAAACTAATTAAAATTGCATTGCCTGGAACATATTGTACTTTATAAAAATACAAACTGCAAAGCTAATGAAGCGATATTTAACCTTTTAAATCTTAAGAAGAAGAACTGCAGCACCCAGGGAGCAATTTGGAGGGTAAGGTGTCTCGCTTAAGGGCACTTCAGTTGTTTCCTGCCAGCATTTGGGAATCAAACCAGCAACCTTGTAGTTGCAAGTCTGACTTTCTAACCAGTGTGCCACAACTTGCCCCAGATTATAAAGTAAAAAGAAAAGGCTATTTACATTTAACCCTGATGTTTATTGGTAAGGATTCTGCTTTTCCAATGTCATTACCAGCAACACAGATGTACTGCCCAGAGTCTGTGATTTGCAGAGATTTAAAGTGAAGTTTGGGTGAATTCTGTGAAGTCTAATTTTTTAAGTGAAGAGTTTCGCATGAAAGCATCAGCTCTATATCCTACCGTCTGTTCCCCTTCAGAACTGACACTCACAGTTTTAGGTGCATCTGCAGGTCAATGGGAGTATTGGGATTTAGGATTTATGTTTAAATGAAATAAAAGTTGTAAAATCACACAGATATTTTAGAATATAAATGAAGAAATACAATCCATGGATCAAACTCATCAGACCTGGATGGATGGATCAAACTGCATGTTAAACTTGGCATAACTTTCTGATATCTAACAAAATAGATGTAGCATCTTCCTTCCATTCTTGATAGTTGTTAAATGGAGCGCTGAAGCTTGTTCCAGGTTTCTCAGGCCGATAATTTACATCTTAACACCTGTAAGGGAGATCAAAAAGACAGCATAATGATAATGATAATCTTCATGTTCATTTTTTCTTTGTGTGTGTGTTTGAACCAGAATCTTCTTCCAGTATTCTTGGTTTCACTTTCTGTTGCATTGTCACATGTAGGACCAGCAGATGTCCTCAGCCTCGTTTTTTCCAAAACAGGCACACATTTACTGAAAAATGTATGTAATCATCAGCCAAATTTGGCTCCCTGGCCCCCTCCTCTTACGACCAAATTCATAATGTGATACAACTGGAGGCCTTCAGAAAAAATCTTTTATTAATGTTTTCTGATTGGAAAATAAGCTTGTCTTGCATGATCTGCATGGCTTGAAGGATGTCTAAGAGAACCACACAAAACCTTTATTTAAAGACAGATACAGTTGATAATAATATCAACAATATTTTCATCTGTAAATAATAAAGATATTTGGGCTGTATTTACTTTACGTTGGCTTGTTGTTTCTGGCAGAGCCCAAAAATGTGGGTCTCACACCAGAATTGTTAGTTGGCAACTGCTTAAGCTCATAAACCTAAAACATAATTTGTGTATGATTCTGCCAAACTTTATCTCTCTGTTTCTGTATCTCTATATTAACAATAATCAAATGCTTTACGAACTTCATTGTACTGTCAGTATTCACAGTTTCTCTTTGTCTGAAAACTGTTTGCTGTCGCCACTCGAGACATTAACAAAGTTCTTCCACTTTTAAATGCGCCACTGCAACGCAGTAGCGCTTGTCCCTGACGTACATATCCGCTGACCAATAAGAACGTCTGAAAGGCGGGTCTAGTTGTTCAATCTGAATTTCTATTGGCTCTTTACGCTTGAGTTCAGTTTGCAGGACTGATCTGATATCTGTAGGCATCTGTCGAATAAAATAAAGCGTTTCTCAGTCCTCACATGTGCTGTTTAGTTTATTTCTGTACTGTTCAGTATTAATTCAATCCACTTGTTTGTGCAGAAGGCTGAGAAGGTAAGAATAAAACATGGAAAGTATGTTCAATTGTATTAAAGTCACTTTTATGGCCGCTTTCACTTCTTAGTTTTGGATGGTAAGGGGCCACAGCCCGATAAACGCAACCTGTTATATGACATATTTCAGTATAATCTGAAACTTTATTATTATTTAATCTTGTTTTTGGTACATTAGTCTACTAATGCAAACCACAGTTTGTTATCAGATCTCATTCCCCAAAATATCACATTTTTGTCTGATATTTGTCTGATGATGTCAATCCAAGCTGCTGCAAGTGAATCTACTGTGAAGACCAAAATACAAACAATAATATTTGTAGTTCATTTACATTTAATCTAAAAATGTTGATGAGTTGCCATGGTTTGCCCCCTTGGTTTTGTCAGTCCAGCATGGGTGTAAAGACAGCGGTTTTGATCTCCTGGCTTCAGGGTACGACTTTACATTTCATCCATACTTATAATAATAATAATCTATAATCTATAGTAATAATATATAAATAAATCTGATGCATCAGTTTTTCACTTATCTTTAATAAAATTGTTTCCCCCAGTTTTTTGTGTTGTTGTACTTGCTGATGTTTGGAAGGTAAAAGTCGAGTCTGAAGTGAAGGCTTTGGTCTCATCTTGTGTTGTGTTGCCCTGTTCATTCAAATACCCTGGAGCTAAACAGCCTTCAGCTCGGATGAGTGGTTCCTGGCACAAGACGGGCACCAAAAAGGATGAGTACATCTTTCATGAGGATCCTACACGAATCACAGACAATTTCAAGGGTCGCACAAGATTGGTTGGTCAACTGGGTGACCAAAACTGCTCCTTGGAGATTGATGAAATCAGAAACCATGACAACGGCCCATTTTGTTTCAGGGTTGAATTAGAGACATCTGATAAAGACAAATACTCCTTCACAGACAACTGTGTATTACTTGACATGATCGGTGAGTGTTTTTGTTGCTAGGAAACTTTATGTATACATGTATTTAACTTAATACATAATACACTTAATAATAATAAAAATAATTTTTTCTTTATATGAAATGTGCATTTTGTCACTCACGATATATACAGAGAAAGCAGCACCACCCGAGCTGCATTCTGACACGTCAGTTCAGGAAGGTCAACTTACAACATTCAGATGCTCTGTCAGACACACCTGCCCATCCCATCAGCCCATTCTCACCTGGAGCCACACAGGAAAGGAGATGGTGACTTATAAGGACATTGGTCATGGGAACTGGGAAGTGGAGTCTATTCTGACCTTCGCACCCTCCAAAGAGGACGATCACACTGATATCATATGCACGGTCCAATACCATGGTGTCCGGAATAATTTTGAAGCCAGCCGCCGTATCTTTGTGAAAGGTAGAAAAAACAAATCTGGAAGTTATGGCCTTCTTCTTAAATGTGCCTATGCATTTATGCACTTTCTTACAGAATAAGATATACATTTTTTTAAAAAGTTAAAAAACTAAATTACATGTAAAATAATCTTGTTATGATGTAATTGTGTTTTTAACAGAACAAGCAACCCTCAACCACATCCTGATTCCAGCCCTCAGTTCACTTGGAGCTGCTCTTCTGGTTGGAGGACTCTGTTTTTTCATGGTCAGGAGATACAGGTGAGTGTTTAAATGTAATGAGTAAAAACTCTGTCCAAGTTAAATAAATTATATCAGTAAATATTTATGAATTGATATATGTCGGGTCCTGTTCAAATCATCACATTTTTCCCAGGAACCGCATTGAAGAGCTCCAGGCTGGAAACGTGAGTATTTACAGCAAGCCAGTATTTAGTTCAGTACTTAGATTTGGTTCAGTGGAAACTTTTTAAAAGCTGACATACATACATGTATCCTGCTGATAACTAAACCATAATTCAGTACTTCATTAGAATATGTTCAAATGTCATTTATTGATGATAATCTTCAATGTTATTTTTTTAGAATGTGGAGTCGACTATCAAGAATGTCTCAGAGGTAAATGGTACTTTTCTAGAAGTTGTTTTAACAGTTTAGTGAACTACACAAATTCTTGACTCTCTGTGACTGTGTTCAATCAAGATTTAGTTCACGCCGGAACAACAGAGGATCAGATGGAAGAGAACGAATAACGTACAGAACAACAAACTGTAATGCTTATATCTGCGACAAACCAGGACATAACAAATCCTTTTGTGAAAATGCGTCATTAACATTGTTTCAGTAATAGTTACATTTTAAAATATTTCTATAATTGTAGTCCTGACACAATTAAATTCACAAGGATTGAAATTTGAGGAATCAAACTTAATTTTTAATTTGATTGTTTTTTATATCAATTATGTTTAATTTAGTGTATCTTTTATATAGTGTATAAAGTTTTATTAGTGTTATGTCTGTAAAATATGAAGTTATGCCCTTTTACTTAAATGTGTTATGTTGAAACATGGCTTACAGAATTTGCAAGATATTTCTACATATTTTAACAGAAGAAGTAACCCTGATTCCAGTGATCAGTGGGTTGGAGCTGCTCTTCTGGGACTTTTTCTTCATCATCAAGAAACACGTGTGGTGTGGTTGGGCAATTGGTGCTCATTCCCTGAAAAGAGTTTTTGCGGTGTGGGATGTCTGAAACTTTATCTCTCTGTTTCTGTGTCTCTATATTAACAATAATCAAATGCTTTACGAACTTCATTGTACTGTCAGTATTCACAGTTTCTCTTTGTCTGAAAACTGTTTGCTGTCGCCACTCGAGACATTAACAAAGTTCTTCCACTTTTAAATGCGCCACTGCAACGCAGTAGCGCTTGTCCCTGACGTACATATCCGCTGACCAATAAGAACGTCTGAAAGGCGGGTCTAGTTGTTCAATCTGAATTTCTATTGGCTCTTTACGCTTGAGTTCAGTTTGCAGGACTGATCTGATATCTGTAGGCATCTGTCGAATAAAATAAAGCGTTTCTCAGTCCTCACATGTGCTGTTTAGTTTATTTCTGTACTGTTCAGTATTAATTCAATCCACTTGTTTGTGCAGAAGGCTGAGAAGGTAAGAATAAAACATAGAAAATGTTCAATTGTATTAAAGTCACTTTTATGGCCGCTTTCACTTCTTAGTTTTGGATGGTAAGGGGTCACAGCCCGATAAACGCAACCTGTTATATGACATATTTCAGTATAATCTGAAACTTTATTATTATTTAATCTTGTTTGATGTTTATTAGTGTACTTCTGATATATAAGCGGAGATCTTTTGATCCAGGAATGAAAGGACGGCTGTCAATTCTTCTGCTTTTCCAAGGTAAAAAAAAGCTTTTCTCTTTCTTTCTATAATGTATGTATTTATATTAACACATACATATTTATATAAACACACGTATTGATATTAACACACACGTATTTATAGCGTTAACCACAATAAACTGGTGCAAAAGGTCTTTTATTTTGATCTTTTTCAGTTTATGTAAATTTGTGTTTTTTATGTCAATTTGTGTCTTTAGGTTCAGCTATGTTTTTTTTATAAAGTGTTTCTATTTCATGCCCTTGTGTTTTTTGTCTTGTGCTGTTTCGTTTTCTGATGGTTTTGATGTCTTCCGATTTCCTGTCTGTGTGACGTTTGGATTATAGTCGTTTTTTGTTCCTTATTCTTTTTCTTTTCTGTTCTATTTAAAAGCCTGTTTTTGTTTCTCGTTTGCCCCTCGTTTGTACTTTAGGTGAATCTGCAGGTCGATGCCAAAAGAGCATTGAGCATACTCATTTAGTAATAACATTGGTTTGATCCACGGAAGCAACTACAAAATGTAAAATACGAATATAATGTATTCTTGGAATGCACTGAGATTGTTTGTGTCATTAAATTTTAATTCAGAAAGTCATAAGCTGTTGTGTGTTGTATATCTTTGGTCGTATTTAAAGGGTGAAATTTAAAAACAAAAAATGTTAAATGTCTATAATCAGACATGCCACTAAAGCTAAAATTAATGCTCTGTTTGGAGTAGATTTTCAAGGTTTGTGCAAAACATGCTTTCTCTCATGTTTTAAAAGCCTTATTGTTTGTGTTGGCTTTCAGCAGCAACGCAACGCTGATTGGAAAATATTTACATTTACATTTAGGTATTTATCAGACACTTTTATTCCGAAGCGACTTACAAGGTGAGGAAAACAACAAAGCGATAAATCATGGGAAGGCAATAACATCAACCGTACATAGTTACAATTTCTACAGAGAGTACAACATTTCAGTGCTTGAGAGGCAATACCTGTTGGGAGAGAGAAGCTGGGATTTTTCAAGTTGGGAGAGTTAGGATTTAGGATTTATGTTTAAATGAAATAAAAGTTGTAAAATACACAGATATGGATAAAACTTTTATGCATAGTACACAAGTGTGGATAAAACATCAGTTAAATGATCAATGGCCTTTTATTTTAGAATATAAATTAAGAATTACAATTCATGGATCAAACTCATCAGTCCTGGATGGATGGATCAAACTGCATGTTAAACTTGGCATAACTTTCTGATATCTAACAAAATAGATGTAGCATCTTCCTTCCATTCTTGATAGTTGTTAAATGGAGCGCTGAAGCTTGTTCCAGGTTTCTCAGGCCGATAATTTACATCTTAACACCTGTAAGGGAGATCAAAAAGACAGCATGATAATGATAATCTTCATGTTCATTTTTTCTTTGTGTGTGTGTTTGAACCAGAATCTTCTTCCAGTATTCTTGGTTTCACTTTCCGTTGCATTGTCACATGTAGGACCAGCAGATGTCCTCAGCCTCGTTTTTTCCAAAACAGACACACATTTCCTGAAAAATGTATGTAATCATCAGCCAAATTTGGCTCCCTGGCCCCCTCCTCTTATGACCAAATTCATAATGTAATACAACTGGAGGCCTTCAGAAAAAAAAAGTTTTATTAATGTTTTCTTGCTTGTCTTGCATGATCTGCATGGCTTGAAGGATGTCTAAGAGAACCACACAAAACCTTTATTTAAAGACAGATACAGTTGATAATAATTTCAACAATATTTTCATCTGTAAATAATAAAGATATTTGGAAAGCCTGTGACTGATACAGCACAATCTGTCTATTGAAAAGATATGAAGCTTAATCAATACAATTCATAAGAAAACTTATGAACATATTTGTGGCTATGCTGTATTTACTTTACTTTGGCTTGTTGTTAGTAGATGCGTTAGTTGGTAACCGGATTATTATTAAATGTATTGATCATTTGTTGAGTGAGTTTAGTAGTTGTATCTTTTCACATTTAATGTTGTTTTAAATGCTTTTTGGGAAGTTTGTATGTTTGCATTAAAGCGTGCAGAGAATTACAGAGAATGATGGGAAATGTAGTTTCCCACTTTTAACACAGTAGCGCTTGTCCCTGACGTACATATCCGCTGACCAATAAGAACATCTGAAAGGCGGGTCTAGTTGTTCAATCTGAATTTCTATTGGCTGTTTACGGTTGAGTTCATGTCGACAGGATTTTATTAAGCAGATTGGCTCATCTGTGTGCAGTAATCAGGGGTGTAGTTTATGGGGGGAATGACGGGGGTAAGTTAACCCCCCAATGCTCAAATCTAGCAATTATAACCCCCACAATATCTGCTATGTTCTTATGAAATACATGTGAAATCAATATATTTGGTAACATTGTTTTATCGGGGAGAACCGAGCACGAATTTGTCAATAAATAATGAAGGTCCCCCTCCAGTGCACAAATTGGTTAGCTAGCTAATTCACTGCAATTTATGCAAGTTATAAAAATAGCTCCGGCTATTTTATAAGTGCATTACCATGGCATGAACAAATCTCAAAATGAACTATTTGTAGAAGTTGAATTTGTAATCAGTTACAGTGTGCAATCATTTTTCACTACTTTTTTTAACAGTCATTTGATAGATATAATACATACATACATATACATATAACATATATACATATAACAAAGCTGATTAAAAAAACACACGCACAACCCCCACCACCAAAGGATCCTCTAATAATAAATCTATTTGTTCCTCTTTTTAATTAAAGTCTAAAGTAGATTGTCAAGGTTTGTGCCAAACATGCTTTTTGGCTTTCAGCAGCAATGCAACGCTGATTGGAAAATGTTGACATGAACTAAAAGTTTTACAATACACAGATATATAAAACTTTTGTAGTACACAAGTGTGGATAAAACATCAGTTAAATGATCAACGGCCTTTTATTTTAGAATATAAATTAGGAATTACAATCCATGGATCAAACTCATCAGTCCTGGATTGGTGAATCAAACCGCATGTTAAACTTGGCATAACTTTCAGATATCTAACAAAATAGATGTAGCATCTTCCTTCCATTCTTGATAGTTGTTAAATGGAGCGCTGAAGCTTGTTCCAGGTTTCTCAGGCCAAGAATTAACATCTTAACACCTATAAAAGAGATCAAAAGACAGGAATTTCAACAACAGGTGTTTCAGCAGGTATAAATGAGGTTCCATAAAAAATTGCTTTAGGATGACATCAATAATAGAAATCACCATGTGAAGAGTTAATGTTGTAGCTAATTAAACAATAAAACAGGTGATGTATCTTAATAGATGTATCTTTTATATAGTGTATATAGTTTATATTAGTGTTATGTCTGTAAAATATGAAGTTATGCCCTTTCACTTAAATGTGTTATGTTTAAACACGGCTTACAGAATCTGCAAGATATTTATACATATTTTAAGAGAAAAAGTAACCCTGATTCCAGTGATCAGTGGGCTTGGAGCTGCTCTTCTGGTTGGAGGACTGTGTCTCTTCATGATCAAGAGATCCATCCATTTAGTTAAGCAAGCCTAATTCATCATATGAATAAATGTCTCTAATTAAACTTTCTCTGTTCCTGTTTTTAATTTAGGGGCTCTATCTTTAGTTGACTTTCAGGGTATGTACAAAATTAGCTTTCTCTTAAATTCTTTTTATTGCTTTATTTTGTTCTTTCTCTTCTCTGGAATCTGTTTTCGGCATGGTATTCAGCAGCACAATCTGTACTCTTGTGCTACCTCAAGTAGAAAGTGGAGATAAAAAGAAATAATAGATAAAAAATGGTACGAAGTTATGCATAAAACATTAGCTAAATGATGAATAATTTATTTTAAAAGTCAGATTGAGGATCACAAATTATTGACCAAATTAGGAACTACATTAAGGAATCAAAACTCATGGGCAACGTTAAACTTGGCATTTAGATTTAAAATGCTGAACAAAATCAATCACATAATAAAATCAAAATAAAATCACAGACAATCACATAATGATCACATGATCACAATAATAAAATGCATTTTGTTAAGGATCTAGAAAATAACTAAAGATTTTGTAACATGTTAACATGTCTGTGTGTGTTTTTGTGTGTGTGTGTTTGAACCAGAATCTTCTTCCAGTATTCTTGGTTTCACTTTCCGTTGCATTGTCACATGTAGGACCAGCAGATGTCCTCAGCCTCGTTTTTTCACACAAACAGACACATTTACTGAAAAATGTATGTAATCATCAGCCGAGATTTTCAAGATCTGGATGGAGATTTTCTGTTCATTCCTATATGATGAGCACACTCTAATTTGACCACATTCACGGAGAGCTGTAATTGATACAGCACAATCTGTCTACTGAAAAGGTATGAAACTTAATCAATACAATTCATAAGAAAAACTTATGAACATATTTGTGGCTATGCTGTATTTACTTTACTTTGGCTTGTTGTTAGTAGATGCGTTAGTTGGTAACCGGATTATTATTAAATGTATTGATCATTTGTTGAGTGAGTTTAGTAGTTGTATCTTCTCACATTTAATGGTGTGTTAAAGGCTTCTTCGGAAGTTTGTATTTTTGCATTAGGCGTGCTGAGAATTACAGAATGATGGTAAGTGTAGTTTCCCACTCGTAAATACACCACTGCAACCCAGTACCTCCTGTCCCTAACGTACATATCCGCTATTGTGGAAATTTTGTGGAAATTGTCATTTGATACATATAATATATACATATACATATAACATATAACAAAGCTGAATTAAGAATAAAATATCAGCAAGCACACCCACACTCACAACCCTCCCAATGTTCAAACCAAGTCTTTGCCCTTGGGTACGCAGTCGCTGCTCACGAGGATGCAGAGCTTGTCTTTCACAGTCACACTTCAGTCATGCTCGCACAGACCATACACAGCTCAAATACACAGCACAAATACAATTTAAATACACAATATAATATTTATTGATACACTTCCTCAACACAATGAAAAGCAACCCTTGCAGGATTTGATGCCCACCTCTTGTAGGACTTTGGCCTATAGGACTTACCAGCACTTCTCTTTTAACACTATTATGATCTAACCTAAACTCTACACCTATAGAAACATTAAAATCTGTCTTCACTGTTCTCCTCAAGACCAACTCAACAGAAAACACAGATCAATGCATGCATTTAGTGCTTTTGGAATCAAAACCCCTTTTTTCCCACTTTTTACATTCTAAAATTTGGAGGTGCTTTTAAGAGTGTCCTTACCACCGAGGGCAACCATCTTGAGAACAACACAAACTAATAAAATAAGCAAAAACTGCTTACTTTAGGTGGCCACCTGTTTGTGTTGCCCATCCAGCCAGTCCACTCTGCCACTCTGGGGAGATCTCAAACGTGGAGTTCATGCAAGACAGCCCAAGAATTTACAGGACGGGAAGCTTTTTGCCAAGAAGAATGGGCAGCTTTACTATCTGAGAAGATAAAGAGCCTCATCCACAACTACCACAAAAGACTTCAAGCTGTCATTGATGTTAACGGGGGAAATACACGGTATTAAGAACTGGGGTATGTAAACTTTTGATCAGGGTCATTGAGTATTTATGTCAGTATTTATGTATTGAGTCATTATGATTTAAAAAAAATAAACACAGTTGATTGATAATTAATGGCTTCAGCCAAACACTAACCATGAGCGAAAGAAAAGTTTTTGTGTTATCATTCATATTCTCTAAAAAATGGCCAAGAAATCATAAATTCTGCCATGGTATGTAAACTTATGAGCACAACTGTACATCCCCTCCTGCCAACTACACTCTATAAACGAGTGACAGATTGCTTTCTGAGACAGTGACATATTCTGTTCCTCTCTGGTGAAATGAGCTGCCATCTTTCACCCAAACTCTCGAGACCATCACAACCTTTAAGAGAATTAAAACACCCCTGTTCAGCAGACACTTGACAAAACAAGGTGTTAACCTTGTTTAGTGTTGTTAAAAAAACTTTCTTCTTCTGCTGTTCATTCTGTCCCTAGCATCATACCAGATTTTAGTCAGGTTAAAGCAAGTGCAGAATAGATGAGAACAGGAACACAATATCTTTCTCTATAGTGATCTATAATGAGAGACAGATTTTGGTTCACAATGCATTATCTGTATTATAGACTATATATTGCATGCTAACTGAATTTGTCGCTCAAGCATACACCGTACCTTTGAGATCTCATTTCCTCTTTTTAATTTACATTTGCAGCACAGAAGATTATATTTATACATTTGATTTTCACAGAACCGGTCTCAACCAGGCATTTCTAAACATAGTACGTGCAAAGCACATCGGTAAGCAAACATTCATTTTGGAAACATTTGTGTTTGCGTTTTGTGCATGTCTTCTGCACATTTAGAAACCAAAACCCTCACATTACCAATAAGTATCTACATTCTGAATTCTGTTTGTCACAAATCCACATTTGCTTGACTTTTATAAACCACTTTCACCGGTTACACAAACCAAGACCAACTACACAACGTTCCAGTTGCTGGGCCAACCCAGAAGATACATTTTGTTGTTTGTTTTTGATCATGTAATAAACATGAACTTTTAGGCCATACATTTGCTGTCTTCTTTGTAGCATCTCACTGGATGCTGAAAAACAAGAACTGAAATTAAGGGTCTGAACTCTAAAATGTGTGGAGGGTGAAATGTCCTTCCTGGTACAATGGTCACAGAACAGCAGGCTGATATAAGAGCATCAGTTTATATCGCAGCGTTATTCAGTAAAGGTACAGCACTCTCACTCCCACAATCCGGTAAGTTTTTTTTAATCCAGTAAGACAGAACTACTGTCACTGTGATTTTTAGAGAAAAATATATCGGATTATGAGCAACACAACAATATCAATCTTAACATACATTAAAATAATCAATAATATTAAAAATATTTTTATATATATATATATATATATATATATATATATATATATATATATATATATATATATATATATATATATATATATATATATATGGCATAACATAACATATACATGGCATAAAGTTACAGACAGATAAAGATATGATAAATATAATTTTGATTTGAAGCATAAAGCTTTGGTAAAGCTTCGTCATCTGCAGTAATGCAGATAAACAAGACATCTTGTGTTAAGAGTTGTAACAGATGTTTTCTCCATCAGTACCTTTTGTTAGTCCAGTTATCAGATCTCATTCACCAAAATATCACATTTTTGTCTGATATTTGTCTGATAGTGTCAATCCAAGCTTTTGCAAGTGAATCTAACTACTGTGAAAGCCAAAATACAAACAATAGTATTTGTAGTTCATTTACATTTAATCTAAAAATTTTGATGAGTTGCCATGGTTTGCCCCCTTGGTTTTGTCAGTCCAGCATGGGTGTAAAGACTGCAGTTTGGATCTCCTGGCTTCAAGGTACGACTTTACATTTCATCCATACTTCCAAACAAATCTGATGCATAAATTTTTTAATCTTTAATAAAATTGTTTTCCCCCAGTTTTTTGTGTTGTCATACTTGCTGATGTTTGGAAGGTAAAAGTCGAGTCTGAAGTGAAGGCTTTGGTCTCATCTTGTGTTGTGTTGCCCTGTTCATTCAAATACCCTGGAGCTAAACAGCCTTCAGCTCGGATGAGTGGTTCCTGGCACAAGACGGGCACCAAAAAGGATGAGTACATCTTTCATGAGGATCGTACACGAATCACAGACAATTTCAAGGGTCGCACAAGATTGGTTGGTCAACTGGGTGACCAAAACTGCTCCTTGGAGATTGATGAAATCAGAAACCATGACAACGGCCCATTTTGTTTCAGGGTTGAATTAAAGACATCTGATAAAGACAAATACTCCTTTACGGACAACTGTGTAACAACTGACATGATCGGTGAGTGTTTTTGTTGCTAGGAAACTTTATGTATACATGTATTAAACTTAATACTTAATACACTTAATAATAATAAAAATAATAATTTTTTCTTTATATGAAATGTGCATTTTGTCACTCACGATATATACAGAGAAAGCAGCACCACCAGAGCTGCATTCTGACACGTCAGTTCAGGAGGGTCAACTTACAACCTTCAGATGCTCTGTCAGACACACCTGCCCATCCCATCAGCCCATTCTCACCTGGAGCCACACAGGAAAGGAGATGGTGACTTATAAGGACATTGGTCATGGGAACTGGGAAGTGGAGTCTATTCTGACCTTCACACCCTCAAAAGAGGACGATCACACTGATATCATATGCACGGTCCAATACCATGGTGTCCGGGATCATTTTGAAGCCAGACGCCCTGTCTTTGTGAAAGGTAGAAAAAACAAATCTGGAAGTTATGGCCTTCTTCTTAAATGTGCCTATGCATTTATATGCTTTTTTACAGAATGAGATTTTTAAAAAAGTTAAGTCGCATTTTTTTAAATTTAGTAACATTCACAAGTTGCATTATATATCCCACTACAAACAATCACACTACAAACAATGACTTTTTGTAGTGTGATTGTGTTCCTGCAGCTCAGCTGGCAGAGTGTTGCATTAGCAGCGCAAAGGTTGTGGGTTTGATTCCCAGGGAACACAAATACTCATAAAATGCATATAATGAAAACACTGTAAATTGCTTCTGATAAAAGCGTCTGCAAAATGAATCAATATAATGTTAAATGATGGGGGAGTGAAGATGTCTGTCCTCAGAGATGTGTTTATTTAAACATAAACACTCATGTAGTATTAAAATAGTGATATTTTATAATATCATTTGCTTTCAAATGAATGTTATCATTTACCCCTCTTACATCACTCTAAACTCATCACTTTTCTTTATCTGTGGAAGAACACTAGTACATGATTTTTCATTATGTTAAAGATTCAAGCAAACAACTAAATTACATGTAAAATAACCTTGTTATGATGTAATTGTGTTTTTAACAGAACAAGCAACCCTCAACCACATCCTGATTCCAGCCCTCAGTTCACTTGGAGCTGCTCTTCTGGTTGGAGGACTCTGTTTTTTCATGGTCAGGAGATACAAGTGAGTGTTTCAATGTAATGAGTGAAAACTCTATCCAAGTTAAATGAATTATATCAGTAAATATTTATGAATTGATATATGTCGGGTCCTGTTCAAATCATCACATTTTTCCCAGGAACCGCATTGAAGAGCTCCAGGCTGGAAACGGGTGAGTATTTACAGCAAGCCAGTATTTAGTTTAGCACTTAGATTTGGTTCAGTGGAAACTTTTTAAAAGCTGACATACATGTATCCTGCTGATAACTAAACCATAATTCAGTACTTCATTAGAATATGTTCAAATGTCATTTATTGATGATAATCTTCAATGTTATTTTTTTAGAATGTGGAGTCGACTATCAAGAATGTCTCAGAGGTAAATGGTACTTTTCTAGAAGTTGTTTTAACTTCTCTGTTGTATTCATTAAACTATTTATTTACAGTCTAAGATGCACAAGCTAAGTTTTAACCGTTTACTTACTTAACTACACAAACTCTTGACTCTCTGTGACTGTGTTCAATCAAGATTTCGTTCAGGTTGGGACAACAGAGGATCAGATAGAAGACAACAAAATCAGCAAAAGAAATGTAACCTGTAGCGCGTTTATCTGCGACAAACAGGACTAAACAGATCCTTTTGTGAAAATGCATCTATAACATTGTTTCAATAATAGTTAAATTTTAAAAATATTTCATTTTCACATCTATTGTCAAGGAGTCACAAGGATTGAAATTTGAAAAATATTTTTCATTTGATTGTTTTTTTATTTTAATGATGCATTCAGACAAGTTACAATTCAACAATGTTTATAAGAGTTTGTAGTTTGAAATTTGGAAACAAAATTGCTTGTAAAGCGGCAAAGATTGTTTGTGTCATTAAATTTTAATTCAGAAAGTCATAAGCTGTTGTGTGTTGTTTATCTGTGGTCATACTTAAAAACAAAAAATGTTTAATGTCTATAATCAGACATGCCACTAAAGCTAAAATTGCTTTATTGCATGCTTATTAGTGCGGTTGAGGGTGGCAGTAAAAGTAGCAGTACAGATGCATGACTGTATTACATGTAATAAGGATCCTCTAATTATAAATCTATTTGTTCCTCTTTTTAATTAAGGTCTGAAGTAAATTTTCAAGGTTTGTGCAAAACATGCTTTCTTGTATGTTTTAATGAGGAAAACAACAAAGCGATAAATCATGGGGAGGCAATAACATCAACCGTACATAATTACAATTTCTACAGAGAGTACAACATTTCAGTGTTTGAGAGAGAAGTTGGGAGAGAGAAGTTGGGATTTTTCAAGTTGGGAGAGTTAGGATTTAGGATTTATGTTTAAATGAAATAAAAGTTGTAAAATACACAGATATGGATAAAACTTTTATGCATAGTACACAAGTGTGGATAAAACATCAATTAAATGATCAATGGCCTTTTTTTTTAGAATATAAATTAAGAATTACAATCCATGGATCAAACTCATCAGTCCTGGATTGGTGAATCAAACCGCATGTTAAACTTGGCATAACTTTCTGATATCTAACAAAATAGATGTAGCATCTTCCTTCCATTCTTGATAGTTGTTAAAGGGAGCGCTGAAGTTTGTTCCAGGTTTCTGGCTGAGCCCAAAAGTGTGGGTCTCAGACCAGATTAGTTAGTACTTGGATTATTATTAAATGTATTGATCATTTGTTGAGTGAGTTTAGTAGTTGTATCTTCTCACATTTAATGGTGTTTTTAAGGGTTCTTGGGAAGTTTGTATGTTTGCATTAAAGCGTGCAGAGAATTACAGAGAATGATGGGAAATGTAGTTTCCTACTTTTAACACAGTAGCGCTTGTCCCTGACGTACATATCCGCTGACCAATAAGAACGTCTGAAAGGCGGGTCTAGTTGTTCAATCTGAACATCTAGGCAAGTACAGTACAACATATAAGGAGCAAATTAATTATTATTATTAATATTGATTTGTGGTTGACCTTCTTATTCTGCTCATTTTTGTGTCAAGGTTAAACAACAACATCTCATAACAGGTATATTTTATTCTATATTCACATAACCTGATATTCATTTTACACAGATATCAATAACGGTATATTTACTGATGTAAGCAAATCTCTGTCTTTTGAAGCAAAGACGAAAGCAGAGATCATGAATGAGCGACCAGCAACAACTAAAAATCCACAAGCATGTTTTTATTCCTGCATAAAAAGCTGATTGTTTGTACCACTTTTGTATTGTTTGTTTTATTGACAAAGTTCTATTCTTGCTATAGATGCATGATGTAATAACATATGACAATAATGTCAGAGCTTTTGATGGCTTTATTCATTTTAATAGGAATAACAGTATTGAAAATAACAATAGTGAGGCGTTTTATTCTTTATAATTATATATTTACTCAGTGCATATCACAACAGAAACTTTCTGTGACAGAAAAACTTTTTATAGAAATATATATGTATTTTTATATGTATATATATGTAAGTACTTAATATAGTTTTTATATTATTTCCTGGGAAACGAACCCCTTGACCTTGGTGTTGCAAGCACCATGAAACTTCAGTGACATATTGATGAAATAAAAACGTTGCCTAAGAACCTCTTGTAGCAGTTTTTTCACACACTGAATACTGACTTCATCACACAAACACATGGCACAATTAACACGTACTGTATAAAGGAACAGTATCTTTACAGCATATTTTATAATCTTTACATAATTGTCAAAATTAAAAAGGCATATTGAGAAAGAAATATATGGACGGTTTGAACAAGCCATACGATGAAATCCCACCTTTGCCACATCTTTCAGATATATAGACAAACACCTCACCCTGTCCTTCCTTATTTTTGTTTATGTTTTATAGCTGAATATACGGTTCTGTCCCCGTCATCAGAACTAGAACTGCCAGAAGAACTCTTCTGCTTGGGTTTGGGTTCTGTGAGACCAGGCTTAGCGGTGCAGGACACAGTGGTGTAATTTACTTCCTCTTCTTCACTGGTATCAGACTCCCAGCCCATATTGGTAAATATTGGAGGTTTTGGGGCACACGCAGAAGAAACATTCTCATAATCGGGTTGCTCTGGTCCTGAATGCTGGAAGAAATAAACAAACAGACTCAACATACAGTGTTTAGGTTACAGTGTGTGTAACGTCTGTTGAGTAAAAATGGTCAACAGTGCTAAAAACAAGGCCGCTGAGTGGCATCGGACACAGAGATGCCTTTGGTGAATGTAAAAGAATCACCTTAAGCTGTTTATTCTGTGATACCTTGGCGTAGATTGATGAATCAGAACCTTCAGGTGCTCTAAGTAAAAAAATCATATACTGTCAAGTAAAATCAACAGTATGTCATTTGTTAAAATATTACTGTAGGCTTTTTCTGCGTAAAACAGAAGATAACGTTTTGAAGTACGATACAGTAAATGGTAGAGTTTGACCATCTAAATTGATTGCTATGAAATACATGAAGTCATATAGCAAAATATGTTGGATACGTGATTCTGATAAAGAAAATGATCATAATGAGTCAGAATCATAATGAAAATGATTGAAGGAACAGTTTACAAAAAACACAAATTCTGTCCTTTGTTACTCACCCTCATGTTTCAAACCCATATGACGTACTTTCCTATTCTGTACAACTTACCCAATGGATATTTATTGTATTTTGTCTCCTTTGCGTTTCGAAGAAGAAAGGAAGACATATGTGTTTGCAATGACATGAAGATGAGCAAATGATGACAGAATTTTCATGAAACTGTTCCTTTAATAACTTAAATTGTGGGCATTATAAATATTCATGACAGTAGCCATATATAAAAAGGTTAAGAAGCTTTAACCTTTTTGCTGGCTCATGTTTTCCCTTGAACTCCAAAGTGGCATAGTTTAGTGAACTATTGACCACGTCATCCCGTTTTTGTTGTTTGGGGCCTCCCTGTAAAAAAAAGAGAATCTCAGGGGCCTCTCAGTTGTTTGTGATTATGATTTGTCATCTAGTGTTTTTCTATAAATTGAAAACATCCTCTCACCTCTTTCATTTTTGGCATTTTGATGAAAGAATACACTGTTTGAGGACTGGAAGCTGGTCTTAAAAGAAAAAGATGAATTTCATAGCATAAAATGGGAAGATTAACACAATGACCCTCCAAATATCTTTTCTGCTGATGTTACCTTGCACCCGAGGCCTGTGTTCTTGTAGGATCTTGAGACTGGAGTGTAATATCTGAGTAAATAACTCTTCCAGTACATGATTCAGGAATGTCTGCCATGGACAGGTTCTCCCGGGTATTATTTTGAGAGCCCTGGGTATATTCCAAACAAAACAGACATTTTTATTGGATATCACTTATAAGACAAAAAGACACTTGTTTACCCTCCCTGCTTATTTTGAATATCAGTCCATTCCACATAATGTTTATCTGTAAATAGTTGTTCAAGCAAACAGAAGTACAATAACCAATAAACGCAAATTTGTCACTCTAGAAGACTGTGCCAGGAACATTGGGAAGAGACACAACGGATTGTCTGCTCCACTTTGTTGATCTAATCTTGCTTTGATGATATTCCTGCAAAAAAAACGAGCAACCGTTGAAAGATGAACACAGAAATGAGTGAAAGGTATAACTCCGTCAGCCACATCAAAATAATTTGTTGTCTTATGTTAAAATAATACAATATAAACCTCATTTTATTAATACATTTATTTAAGCACAGTTTATTTATGGCATTGTGAAATATTTAACTTTAGCAACACGCAACAGTAGTGTTTTGAAAACAAAAGTGGAATGTACCTGCGAATTAAAAAGATGGCCAGAGCAATGAGAATCAACAGCAGAAAGATGGGTAAAAAAATGCGACAGAACACCTCAAAACTGCCTAAATGAAGAGAGGTAAGTAAAGAAATGAAAACACTGAAAAAATTGCAAGACCATTTATTTGACAATTTAATTTAATTTATTTAATACATATTTCACACTCACTGCGGATAAACAGTTGGATGTGCTCGGAATGTGCTGTTCCGATGTCATTAGTTGCAGTGCAGTAGTATATTCCAGGGTTCTGCGGTAGAACAGTGAAGTTCTGCTGATGCGACAGGGCTGTTTTGTTCTCCAGTCTGTACCAGCGGAACTCTTTTGGAGGAGGGTGAGCATCAACACTGCAGGTCAGATGGACCGCATGCTCCCAGCTCCCCTGAGCGGTCATGTTATGGACGAGGATTATGCGTGGAGGATCTGAAGATAACAGCCAGAATGATTTATGATTAATATCAATACAGATATTATATAATGATGTTTTGAGTGTTTTGGGGATTATTACAGGTCATTAATGTTAGCACTACCACTAACTATCATAACTAAATTTATTAAACTAGTTAAAATTGCATTGCCTGGAACATCTTGTACTTTATAAACACACAAACTGCAAAGCTAATGAAGCAATATTTGACCTCTAAAATCTTAAGAAGAAGAACTGCAGCACCCAGGGAGCAACTGGGGGGGTAAAGTGTCTCGCTTAAGGACACTTCCTTCCTTAAGTTTCCTGCCAGCATTTGGGAATCAAACCAGCAACCTTCTGGTTGCAAGTCTGACTTTCAAACCAGTAGGCCACAACTTGCCCCAGAGTGTAAAGTAAGTAAAAAGAAAAGGCTACTTACATTTAACCCTGATGTTTATTGGTAAGGATTCTGCTTTTCCAATGTCATTACCAGCAACGCAGGTATACTGCCCAGAGTCTGTGATTAGCAGAGATTTAAAGTGAAGTTTGGGTGAATTCTGTGAAGTCTTTAATTTTCCAGTGAAGAGTTTCTTCCACTCATAAGAGGACGGTGTTGGTACAGATCGAGCGTTGCATGCAAGCGTCAGCTCATGTCCTACCGTCTGTTCCCCTTCAGAACTGATACTCACAGTTTTAGGTGCATCTGCACGTCCATGCCAAAGAGAAATGTTGTAAGTTATAGCAATACTGAAATTCCTTTCACTTTGTGTCCTATAACTTTCAATTTCAATTCTGTATTCTTAAAAATAAAAGTTCCTAAAAGTTTATTTGTCAGGTTGTATGCTTCTTGACAACATTTCTATTGTTCCACAGAACATTTCTATTGTTCCACAGAACATTTCTATTGTTCCACAGAACATTTCTATTGTAGTGGACAAAGGTTCTAAGAGGAACCAAAATGGTCCTTCTATGGCATTACTATGAAAAACCCATTTCAGAACCTTTATTTTTAAGAGTGTATTTCTGTTTATATACATAATTAAATTACTGTTAATCAAATTAATCATCATTTAATCAAATTAATCATAATCAAAATATCTGTTAATAAAGTAACATTAAATCATGTCCCCTCCTTGAAACATCTTGTCCATCATGGCAAATATTTCATTCCCAGAAGATACTTACACAACACCTTCAGTGTTTTTGCAGTTTGATTGGTTCCCTCTGAATTTTGCGCTGTGCACCGGTAGTCCCCTGCATGTGATTGGATAACATTCAGGTAGATTGTTATCATGTTGTAAGATTTAGTGCTGTTCCCTCGATTCTTATAAATGCTTTTGAGATCAGAGGGGCCGGTCACTGTGAGCTCTGATTCAGGAAAGCTTTGAACTTTGCAGGTAATGGAGATAACATCATATTCTCTCACTTCACTCTTTATAGTCAACACAGGCATAAAAGGGGGATCTGCAGAGTCCGAGTTAAAGTGAATATTAAGGTAAGTTTTAGTTAAAAAGGCACATCTATCTATCATTTCTGAATAGTGCTAATAAATTGACTTACAAAGCACATCAACTTGTATAGATTCTTCTCTTGTACCAATCTCATTGGTAACAGCACATGTGTATTTCCCTGCATGTGGAATGCTCACTGTCTCGATGTTTAATGTTCTGGTTGAGAATGGGAGAGGAAGCATTTCAGACTTTATTTCAGGTGTGTGCGTCCAGGTGTACGAGACTGGTGAAGGGTTTGCATCAGCTGAACATGTTAGAATCAGTTTGGTGCCCACTTTTACGGAGGTTTTTCCCTGTATTTTAATTTGGTGTGGTGAATCTGTAGGAAATTAAATATATAAACAAAACAAGCAATTTGAAGCATTATTGTGTTTACATGCAGTATAGAAATATGAATGGGGTGTCATGAGTTGACTCATTGCCCATTGAAAATGAGTCAACTTTCGAAATGTACTTTAACTCAATGCTGTATATTCATTACATTCACAATGACATTTATCTGAAAAAATATATCAGCATCTCTCATGTTGTTTTGCAATAAGCAATTAACAATAAACAATTATTAATTTAGCAGATGATGTAGCAGATGTCCCTATAGCTCAATTAGTAACAACATCGTGTTAGCAGCACAAAGGTTGTGGGTTTGATCCAAGGGAGCAACTACAAAATGTAATATATGGATATAATGTATTCTTGGAATGCACTAAATAAAAGCGAATAAGAAACACAACAGCACAAGTGATTTGTTTCCTTATTCATCTACTTCTATACTAGAAGTATATAAGTAGATGAATGCTTCTGAGCATATACGGTTGATTTTGTATACTTGATTTTACAAGTACTTTGGCTGACATTTTATTACACACATTCATATTAACACATCATTTGTTTGTTGGCGATGCAGAAGGGAAAACAATAAAAATAACACCACACTTACACTTTATAGGTACCAGGAGTTTTTCAGATTGTGTTGCTTTTATTTCATTTTTGGCCTGGCATTGGTAATATCCCATGTCTTTTGGCGTAACTGCGCTGATGTATAATGTCTGTGTGGTCTGGCCGGTTAACTGGAAATCATTTAAGTACCACGTGAACTTATTGACTGCTGGGTTACTGTCACTCACTGAACAGGTCAGATTCAGCTCATCTCCCTCTCTGAGTTTATTCACATTGACTCCAGGGGTCAGACGGACACCTTTCGGACCATCTGAAAAATTCAGTGTAAGACAAAAGGAATGAAAGATGTTTTCGATTAAAAGAACTATATTAGCTGATATGATCAATAAGAGGAATAACTGTTACAGTATCTTAACAAACTTAAACCAGACTTACACTTGACATTGATATAAATACTATCAGACTTTATGATTCCATGACTGTTCCTAGCTTGGCAATAGTATTGACCACTATCTTCTGATTTAATATTATTTATTCTCCACTCAACCGACTGTGATTTTTGCTGCCCACTTTTGAACCATGAGACTGTGGCGTTAGGGCGACCTCTAGAGGAGCAGGCAAGAACGACGGCGTCTCCTTCTTTTATTTCTGAAGGCGCAGATGCTTTTACTTCCCTTGGTGGGTCTACAAAAGAAAACGGAGCAGACAGTTGTGAATTTTTATGCATTTTCTTTTTTACAAAATAAATAATTACCACTCAATAATGGGAAGTCTTTTAAGCACTGATTCTAGCACATATATGTAAGCTTACGATGGTTTTGAGAAATGCAGCCCTGTAGAAAATAATAATAATAATAATAATAATAATAATAATCAACACTCTCACATTCTACAAACAAAGTGACATTTCTCATGAGGCAGCTGTCCCGGGTTCCTTCTGGACGACAAGACAGGATCGTGTTGTCATCCTTCCATGTTGGTTTGAAGGACAGTTTGGTGATCTTTTTGCCTTCTTTTTCCTCCTTGTCCTGTTTGTTTGTTTCCTGTCCTGGTTTATGGAGAAGCCACACAGGATAAACTGAGCAGGAATTAGAGGTTGAACACTGAACAGTAAATTCATGCAATTCTTTGACCGAAATCTTCATTTCTGACTGTTCAATGTGCACCTTACAAGGATTTTCTGAAATGAGAAAAATACAGTGAGAATTAGTTAAAAGACGGATTTATTTTTTGTAAACAATAATGCTGTACTTAGGTAGCACTTTAGTATGAGCATTTGTGATCTGAGGTTTTAAAATGGTACATAAAATAATACATAAATACAGCAGAAAGCAGGTCCTGTTTGTAAAGGCATACACCAAAAATATCACATGCAAAATGCTGTATGAAAACCAAAAACATTAATTTAAATACTCCATTTCATTTGACAAATGCAGATGTTTATTATTCAGTAAACATTGAATGAATGTTTATAACATAACCCATTTCTCACCTGTAACTGTAAGGTTCAGAGGTTTGCTCATGTACTTTGAATTTGAACCAATGAATCTAAACTTGTATTCTCCGCTGTCTGTCTTTTGTAGATCATTGATTCTTAAATCACATTGTTGCGAAGAATATGTGTTTTGTTTTGTTTTATCTGTGATGTATTCGACTCTGTCTGAGTAACCTGGGGACTGAGGGCGCTCGACTGTGTTACTGTATACAATAGTCCCATTAAAGGTTTTCGTAACATTATCATATACTGCATTCTTAAACCACAGCAGTGTCAAGGTTTGGTCTTCATTTGCTGTGTAAGTACAAGAGATGGTGACACACGACCCTTCTTTATTTTCAGATTTCTTTTGAGAGAGAGTTATTAATTCTTTAGTGCCGAGGGCACTGGACACAAGAACTGCAACAAAACAACAAAAAAAAACATTATCTTGTATACTGTACCAGTAACTTAAGAGAAAGATGTATATATTCAGCATATAATCCACATACATTAATACTCACCAATCAAAAGGAGAACAATTGATTTACGAAGCATCATCGGCCTGTTGAATGTTTTCAGCAGCTAATGGAAAAAAACCATCAGCATGATTTGTCTGGCCTTAGAAACACACAGATATGGGCTAGTCGTTTCATGTGTGGGTGAACGACTGTAGGTGTGTTTTTACAGAAAACACTGTTTTATGTGTCTGTTTTATTTCTGCCTTTCATTTTCTCCCTTCAGATGTCATTTGTTATTTTTATAGCATCCTAATTTTCTAATCACCCTAGAATTACAGTTACATGCATAAATAAAGCAGGCCTCATGCATGGCCAGAGTAAACTACCTATTATTAATAATTCTCCTGTAAAATAACTACTTCATTTCCTCCTTGAAATGCTTATTGTTTATTGCAGCTTGATGACATGAACAAAATCAAGTTTCAAGGCAACACCGTCACTCGACGATGTCGTGATTGCATAAAATCAGTTCTTGAAATAAAAACCTTGGGGAAAAAAATACGCATTATGTGTTAGCACTACGACAACTGCTGAATGCATTTAACCACAATAAAATACATACAAATAAATTATTTTTTTTACCTTTAAACTGAATCCGTCGTCCTCAGATGGCAGCTCGGCGGGGTTCAAATCACTCGTAAAGAAAGGCAAGAAACAAAAGAGGAACTTTCATACCCTTGTGGATTTGTATTGTACTATCTTTGCATACTTGAACATGCAGACATAAAAGAAAAGACAGATTCCTGTTAGAGGTGAAGAGAAATGATAATTTCTCTTATTTGAGCGTGAAGTTCACTTCCTGTGTTAGTGGTTACTTCTGCGTCGAAACTATTAAAATAGAAACCCTTAATGTTTCTTTCGGTTTCTTTATGAAGGCACATATTCAATAGTGGACATTTAATACAAATGAAGAATATCTGTGAAACTTTATGCCATTCAAAACATCTCTCAGCATGTATTTATGACCGTGTGTTAGGCTAAAGGTGTTCAATCAATTGGGATGTTTTTTCTAACATATATCTAGTTAACATCATGGTAAACAGACAAAAGGCTTAGTGCATGCTGGAAAATAACATTTCCTAAACGTCCTGATACAGAAATGATGGACCTGAACAGATCTGGCTGATGTTTTTAATATAAAAAAATGAATGTGCAAAACAAAATGTGTGGCTCAATAAAAAGTCGACAGATGAAATAATACGTTTTATTATTGTTTTCCCACTGAATGAACATTGTGCTTTATGTAAAGGGTTGGTCCTGTGTCCACTTTCACAGTGTAACATGCATGCATGGCATGAAATGACATGGAGTTGAACGGAAATGGCCATCAAAGTCTGGGGTGAACTCTAATGGCAAAGTGCAATGATGTGAGAAAAGCTAAAGCAATAAAGGAGAGGAAATGAACTTTGTCATAAAGTGGTAAATTATTTCCAAGGCAATTTTAACCACACGAGGGCGCTCCTGTAACATCTATGGTGCCAATTAAATCAACCCATCCCTAAATAACGTGGGGTCCATTTAAATCAAATCAATAAAACCAGGTTAGCCTTTCTAAATGTCTGCTAAATGACTCGATGACTAAATGTAAATGAGAATTTAACCAGACCCTGGTTTTGAAATTGAGTTTTAATGCATTCAATCATGCTGCTCCCACTGTATTTTTCTCTTATTTTTTTAGACAGCAAGAAATACAGAACGAGATGGGCGCAAGCAAATAATGTTCAATTTGAAAGGATTTAAAACTTATTATTATTATACGAGTCAGAAATCAGACACTAGTTCAGGAAAGGCTTCCTGTTTCAAAAGCGCACCTGCGTCTGACGTCTGTCATTGCGTCACTGACCCGCGTGCTGACGTCAGGTAAGCGAAAATATTTACTTATTTAATATGCGCATTTTTTCTATAGTAACAATTTTATACCATATTATTATTTGGTTGTTAATAGCATTAATAGCACTGTGAGCCTGTATTTAGATTCAGTTGTTTTTATAGTAAATTCATTGTACGATTTTAAAGCACGTTGTATTTTAACATCTTACATTTTAACAACAAATTCACCGTGTTGCTCTAAACCATAAAAACTGAAAACTAAATCAGGCTGTTTTTAAGAGGTTAATGACACAACATGACTTGCCCAGTGAGAAAAAACTGCTGAAATAAATAAGGTACAAAATGAACTGTAGTAAACACAACAGGTTACTGCCCAGAACCGCTAGGGGTCGCCCTTTAACCTTTATTTGTCAATTGTCACCTTTAAAATAAATCATTTTGTGGGTGATTTATGGACAGTTATTACATACTAAAGGAAAAATTAACCATGAAAACGCATCATATGTCTCCTTTAATACTTAATACAGAAATAGATGACGTGTGGAGGGTCAGTGTATGTTAAACGGGACTCAGTAAGATGCAGAGCCTCTGCAGAGGTCAGGGCTGCATTGCTCATGGCTGTCCGTTTTTAGATTTCATTTATTTATTTATTTATTTTGCTGTTGTTTTGAATTTGACACATTTAACTGAACATATTTTGTTTCGCTTTTGCGGAGATGTCAAATCATTGAAACGGCTTGACAATTGCTTGACCCTTTTGTTGCATTTATTGTGCAAAATCTGTGGAGTTTGCATTTCAGTTTGTTTTTATTTTATTTGTGGATTTAGTGAATTTTAGAAATGTATGAAATATTTTAAAACGTTATTATACTTCAATGTGTTAACTGCAATAAAATGATACTTGGTGACAAAATTAGATGTTTTGAAATGTGTTAATTTTTGCCATTTGGGTGTCACTTCCTCTGTCAACAGTTTGCAGTTACCACATGCATCTTGGTTTGTGTCTTTGTGGCTTTTCATGCAAACAAAGACCTTGATAAAGTATTGCACATGGGTTAGAATGGTTTTTTTTTGTTCTGTGATTTAAGAGCTGAGACAGAAATGAGGCCAACGTTTGTGAACAACATCCCTTTTCAGTATGAACACATAATGAACATGTAAGAAAAGGGGCATTGTAGGGATAAACAGAACTGATTTTTATTTGCTTAATAGCAGAAGTTGCTGTTAATGTAAAGTTTATCTAATGTGTGTTACAAGACTGTGGCAGTAAATCAGCACTTGAGAAACTGAAAGCACCAATGACGTTTACTTTAGGTCACCATTAAAATGAATTACACTGAAATAAGTTACTTATTGCTTTCTAATATTTATTCTGTTATGCAAATATACATTGCTTATTGGTGTTTACATTAATAATATAGATCAGCCAGATACAATACAAATAAAATACAGATATACATCCAAATTGAATATAAAGAGCATGTTTGTGTAATGTTTGTGTTTGGGCAATTGTATTTGTTTGCCCCTACTTTCCTCCTGCTGTTACCATAGCAACCACTTTCTCAGCATCAGCACCCATGTCATCAATAGCAGTGTTGAGAACCTGCAGCATGACGGTAAAAGATCGGCTAACAGACCTCGCGTGTCTTGGCATGGCTAGCTCCACAAGTCTGGTTGTAGCACTACCAGCTTCTTTCTCAGCCTCCGCAAGGCGTTTTTTAACTTCACTCTTGCTAACCTCAATAGAAAGAGCACAGGCCCTTAGAGCCTTCAGCTTGAATGGGTCGAGGTCCCGCTGCCTAGCCAGTCGCTGCAGAGAACCATCATCCAGGCAAAGCGAGATCTGAGCTTTTGTCAAAATCTGTACGGCCACAGTGGCATCCACCATAGAGGCCACCAGGGGCACAGGGATGGCAGAAACCCCACCAGATAAAGAGGCAGCTGCCCACACAAGTGCCTTAAATGCGTCTTTTTTCTGGACGACCAATGAGGTGGAGAAAGTGGGCAGTGCCAGAAGCAGAGCGTGTGCCCTGATTTCTGGAAGGTCGCCTCGCAGCACCTCTAGAAACTTTGAAAAATCCAACTTATCCAAAGCAGATGGGTGAACCAGGAAAACCTTTGGCAGTGGAACCCCTTCAGCCTTAAGCACTTCTAGACTTGCTTGTTTCTTGGTTTCAAGAATGTTCTCCGTATCCTTCCTGGACGCTAATAAGAGGAAGTAAACAGTCTCTTTTTGTAACGACCGAACTTCCCTCCACACTGCCACGCTGTGCGCACTGGGATGGTCTGTGATAATGATGGCATTGTACCGCAGAACTCTGAAACGCTCTATATAATCCTCCGCCTCAAAACTGGGATCACTGGGAATAGATGGCAGGTCCCAGAGCCGAAAATCAGGATGCTTGGGATTGGGAAACACAGCTAGTTCCTCAGGAGCAATGGAGGATGGAAAACAGGCAGCTCCTTCATCATCTTGGCTGAGCCCTCGAAGTGAGTTGATCAAAGTGGCTTTTTCAACATTTCTGTCACCTGCGATTGCAATGTTAATTCTGCTGATCAGCATGTCCTCCACGGCTTCTCTTATATCGGAGATATTGTTCTTCTCTATGGATTCCTTAAGGGCTTCCAGCAGGTTTAGACTCCGCAACACATCAGCCATGTTTTCCAGATGACAAATGAGCTACAAAGAAAGAAAAGACATCATTTCTAAATAATTTATGATCGGCAATAGTGTTGGGGTAAAATACATAATCCGATTTTTTTGGATGAATTTACATTATTATTACCAAACTTATTTAAATGTCAAATCAAGTCAAGTTGAGCTTTATTGTCATTCCGCTATATGTGGGGACATACAGTGGAACGAAATGTCGTGCCTCACAGGACCACGGTGCTAAATACATACAGACATACAACAATGACGTGAAACAGTATAAATCTAAACACAAATACTAACAGAATTAGATTATAAATATACTATATATAAAGTTGCCTATACATAAACTATTAAACATAAACTATACAAATGTTCCACATAAATATTGCAAGAGGAAAAAGAAAGTCAAGCACTGTTCCTGGCTGGAGAACAGTACAAGATGATCTGAAATGTGCATGTTTCTGTTTATTTAGTTTCTATGTATTTTATATTTCTTTGTATTTTTATCACACATTACTTTCCATAAAGTGTTTCCATGTAAGTAGTTCTTTAATTTAATTTAGAATAACTACATTTTGTAAATAAAATAACAGCTAAACACACACACACACACACACACATGGGTAAACCACCCATAAGAACAGTATTCAAACACATACCTTCTTTTAGATTGTAAATGATAACAGCCAGAGTGGTAGACCACTGAAAATATTGAACCATACTAGCATAGTAGGTCCAGGTGTGAAAGCAGTAGATGCTGACACTCTCACAAACTATTTGAGGATTTCCTTTAGACTGTGGAACATTCTAATCCTGTAATCCAAAGTCTAATCCACAACACGTCACCCCACAGGAGATGTGAACAGGTGAACTTGATTTGTGTTCAGAGTTCCCCTGATATGTTTATTCCAACATACTGTGAAACATTCAGTGTAACCTACCAGTCATTCAGCTGTTTAGATAAACTGTTATTCTGTTTATGAGCTCTTTTTGCACTAAATACACAAAGTCTTTCACTGTTATCAAACTGAAATCTTTTGACTGTGTTTTTTTTAAATGACTTGTCAGCAATGTCAATTTGTAGCACAGCAACAGTGTGTGTTGTCTTCTGTATTTAAGGCAGCAGTATTTATATGTGTTAATCTGTGGTTTTATTATTTATTATATAATCTGTTGTTGTATTGATTTTAAGTCAGTAAAGTCAATGTTTTTCTCCCATCATCAGGGAGTTATTCGGATGGACATTTTATCCTGGGTGATGGAAGCAAAACACTTTTCAATGTGGACGGAAATAAAATCCTGTATGTGGATAGTACAGAGTGAGATTAACTCACACCCCCAAGTTTGAACAGGGTTTAAGATAAGAAAGAGTTGGTTTAGGTTGTATTAAAGCAACTTAATTTGATTAATTTAAAGCAACTTAATCTAAATCTGAATTTAGATTGTATTCTTCTGGGAACTCATAATTATATTCATAACTATACTTACATCACATGATAAAGACAGACACCTTTCAGAAACTTGTTCTCTAGCTTGTTGCTAATTAAATCAACATGTGTATCTGAGGCCTGTAGGACCATCAATATTTTTTAAATATTTTATTGACTGACATTAAATTTAACAATTTTATAAACTGAAAAATGAAGCAATTTGACATTTTTCGCAAGCACTCACAAAAACATTGAAAGACAAGATGCTTTATCAGATGTATGCAGGAAGTTTTCAGCAGCTAAAGCTTAACACTTCCTTAAATATACACGTGAGACACAAATAGACACAACTATGAAAAATAACAGCTTTAACATCTTTTCTGCTGTTGAAAATGCTTTTTCACAGTAAAAAAAACATTGCAAATTGAAGTTCTTCACGTTTAACCTTTCAGTGCCTGAGAATTACAATAAATCTCCTCGTCTCCCTTCTGCTTCTGTTCTTCTGTTCCTCCATTAGACATTTCATTCTGAGGGGCTTTCCGTCCCTTCGCATCTCTACTGATCTCTGCGTACTCTGTGTTCACTGGCCCCCTCTCCACCTCCTCAGCTTCTTTCTTTTTTAGAAGCGAGTAGTCGATCGCGGCATACTCGACCTCTTCTGCTTCTGCCCCGTCTGCTTTGCTCTCTTCCGCTTCACCTGTTGATTCCACCTGTGTGATCGAGATCGCTCCATCGACCTGGCCGTGAAGAGGCGTCTGTTCATTGGTTGCAGTGGGATCTACATTCGTCTGCAAAGTCTGAAAGACAGAGGACACATGATCTTTCTCCTACATATCTATAAAATAAGAATGTCCCCAGGTCCCCCTAATACAGCCTAACACCCACACACAGACGTATGTGTGTGTGTGTGTGGCCAAAGTTGTTTTAAGAAATACATTGAAACAGGAAATAAACTATGCTCATTATTGTTATTGCTATTGTTCCATTTTGATACCTGCCTCCAAATTAACTGCAGTGTCTTGGGGTGCAGCCAGCCCTTTTTGTTTTTTGGCTCTGTTGACAAGTATATAAAGAATGAGACAGAATCGCGTCAAACCAGGTAAAATGTTCAAAATGCCATACATTTTGCTTTCCTTTCAGTTACGGAAATGAATGTTACCTGTTGTAATACACCCAACAGCACAAGAGCACACAGAAGATGACGGCTGCAGTTGCCATTCCCGCCAAAAATGTGAGTATTGCTGAGAGTCCCAAATTATTCAGAAAGTCTTCCACAGCCTGGAACCTCCCTCCAACCTCTAAACCTCCCCATAAAATATGGTTAATAGCAATCCAACAACATGTCTGAAATACCTCAGATGAAACACCTCTGAAGTACCTAAATACCTCAGGTGATATTTTGTATCTCACACAGTTTGATAGTTGACTTTAAACCGGTGATTTAAGATTAAGTGACCATTACCTGTAGTATTTGTGGTGCTATTCGGTGTCTCTTTATCTTTCTCAGTCTTGTTCATGTTGATGTTTTCTTGGTCAATTTCAGCATTGTCTGATCCTTTTGGACCTAAGATGTGACCAATGTCTGATTTTAAAATTGATTCTAGATGGTACTGTGAGGTACAGGCACTGATTCACAAACATCTTAAGATTGTAATGAATTGTCTCAGATCTTTGGCAAATTTATATTTCTATGAACATTTCACAGTTACTGACATTACGGTGAGTTAAGTTAATAGAATGCCATACAGTTTAATTTAGGACATTTGTGGATTCTTGAATGATAATTTAGTTTCTACTTACGGATGACATTGATGTTGATAGATGTGTTCAAAATCTCATTCATGTATGTCACCACACAGACGTATTCTCCTGCATGCTGCCTGCTTACATTGGTGATAGTGAGAGTTTCTTCTGACATGTGGTTCCTCAGCTTATCAGTGGATCCATTAAAACTCCAAACAGGTTTAGAAGATGCTGGGTGACTGTCAACAGTGCAGTTAAGGCTGAGAGTATCGCCCTCGTTCACTCTGTCATTACCCACAATTCTGAGATTCTGAACATCTGAAAAAGAACGGCTGCTTATATGATTTGTCTGTGAGCAAGAACTTTTAGTCTTCAGTTGAGGAGAAACAGAAAACAGGTTAAGACAGAAGAAAGAGTAGATGTCAACAACAAACATGGGTAAAAGTCTTGCCCTTTTAAAGTGTTACAATTAACTACAATAAACTACAAGTCTGTGTTTTGTTATGTGATGGTAAATGCAGCATTAAACATTCTGTTTAAGTACACTTGTAAGTACACATTTATCGTGCCCTAGTAGTCTAGATGAAACAATAGACTGATAACTCACACATCACTTCTATAGTCCTGGAGTCACCGATGCGTTTGTGTCTATAGCGCACTTCACACCCAAGAGTAGCTTTGTGTAATTCAGCGTTTGGCATGAACGTCAAAGTTGAGAGGTAGAAGCTTGTGTTGGTGGTCAATGTGATGTTCTCCTTTAACTCACTGAAGTTTCCTCCTGTTTTCTTGATCCACCATGTTATTTCAGGAGGAGATTCGGGACATGGAAAAGGGGCTGCGCAGCTCAGATTGGCCCGCTGTCCGTCTCTGAGAGGAGAAACTGCTATTACAGGTTTGTCTGCAAACAGAGAGATAAACTGTCAGTCGGTCATACAGACAAGAGCTGGAGATCTAAATGTAAATAACTCTACATATTGGGTCACTTAATCTGATGTGAATCAGCTCATTTAAATGAAACTTGTACTGAGGAGTAAAGCAGGGCTCTCAGTGTGCCTCACATACAATAACCGCGTGGTAAACTTGCTTTGCGACGGGGTTCCTCTGCTGACATTATGAAATCTTCAACATCTTGTGCAGAATGATCTTTTCATCACTCTGACACAATAACAAACACTGAACAAGAACAACTAAGAAAGAGAAAGAGGCTTTTTAATATTTACAGACAGAAGGAGCATTACCTTGAATGGTGATTTTAACTCTGTCCTGATAAGTGTTTCTATTTGGTGAAGGCCCCTCCACTCTGAAAGAGTATTCTCCTTCATCTTCTGCTGTTATATTTTTCATAATGATGCTGCAGTTGTTTTTGCCTAGATCAGGTTCAAGCATCTTAATCCGTCCCAGACCATCATCTTTATTTTTGTTGTAAATTTCAGGTTTTTTATTCAAATAATACCACCGAACAGTTGCAATAGGTTTTGCTTCTTCTGGATAAGTGAAGGTACATGAGATGAGAGCACATAATCCTGAGACTGCAGTAACTTCAGCTGGAGTGAAGATGATGGTCCAGTCCTTGTTTTCTTGGCCTTGAATATTAATGCATGGTTATATAGAGTACACATTATTCAAGTGTTTTAAAAATAATGTAGAGGTGTGAAGTGCCATTTTAAACTTTCCAATTAAAAAACACTCATTCATCTTATGTACATTTATTAGAAAAACATAAAGTGAATCTAACAATGAACAAAATTACTATTTAAAAATACATACCTTTACACAAAATATTTACTATCAGCATAAACAGGATTGAAGAGCTGATGATATGCATTTTAAATGTGTGTTCCACAGATCTGCACACAAAAGTATATTTCCTGGACATTTATAAACCTACAAATATACAATCCAGAATGAAAGCATATGAATAACATTTAAAAAAGACAGTCTTACTCTTTGTGAAGCAAACTTCTTCACGCTGTTCTGAGAAGCTTTAATTATAAGAACGGATGCAATACACAGCACGGACAATTCAACTTCCTCTTTGTTGTCACTTCCTTTTAAAACGGACTTGTAAGTAGTTTTTTTTTATTTGAGGGGGGGTTGCTGTGAATGAAAAATATTGAAATAGAATAGAAAAACACTGCAATATTTTACACTAACAACGGTTTGAAACATATTAAATATTATGCATGCAATTACTTTATAAAAGGCGTGTACGGGTCAAGCGATTTGTGCTAGTCTGTTAGTGTGAGTGTGATAACACTTTAAATAAAGGAAGCTTTTATTTTAGTTTAAAAAACTGTCAGAGCTTGCAAAACTTAGTTATTAACTCCCCGTTTTGGGGGGAAATGAACAAATTCTGACACTTTCAGATTTCTTAAGCACTTTATAATCGTAAAATCAGTCCAGAAAGACCAACTTGTGAGCGATTTAGGAGAGTGACCAGAAACACAGAAATGTAGATTTTGGATACGGACATTGCAAAACATGTTGTTAGTGTGATTTGATTATTTTAGTTTAAAAAAGCGTCAGAGCTTGCAAAACTTTGATATTAACTCCCCTTTTTGATTAAAGGCCACCTTCAGACCTTTAAAAAATTCATTCAACAATCTATAATCAGTTTTACAGTATCTTGAGTAGATCATAAGTAAACGTAATCTGATAAAGCCCCCTTATTCAATAAATATGCAACAATAAACATTGCAATGCAAATAAATGTTAATGTATGTAACATTTCTAATTCGCAAAGAGGGTTCGTGGATTCTTCTGCTGAATTCTTAGAACAGGATCTTCTGTGCACACTGACATGAGAACTGCAGCATAGCTGCTTCTATAGTGGCTGAATTCAGTTGTGAGTGCTAAAGATGAAGAGAGAGTTAAGCTCTTTGCCTCACACCCGAGAAACAGAGAAAAAACACAACAGTCAACAAAGCACTGCAACATCTGTTCTCTGGTTTTTAATGCTTCTGCTGTAGGCAGGTCATGTTGATCAGAGGGGAGGATAGGATTTGTGGCTATATACAAAATCTGAAAATACTTGTACAACAAATGTACTAAGAATTATCTATGCATGTAAATGTCTACACAAAATTCTGGATATCATACCTCGTTCCATGCTAAAATAATGTTTATAATGTGCTATTTTATGGAAAGTTACTACACAGCTCTCTGGAATATTTTATTTTGATTGGTTAGTCGGGGCATGTCCTTGAACCTGGCTGAATTTAAGCCAACTCATTTTTTCTAACCATTCTGTGTCATATTACTTTCCCCATTATGAGTAAACTCATGAAGAAGACCATAATGAAGAACAGCCACATGAAGAACCGGTCCAGAACCTTGGCCACTTTCTTCCACTCTCCGGTTCTTCTCGCTGTAGCTCTCTGATCACGGTAACAATTTGCAATGTACTCGATATTCCTCAGGAGAAGCTGCTGTTCGCACATGCACGGATGTTTGGACCCTGCATCATGATCTCTGAACCCATCATCTCCTTTCCCTCCACTTCCTGTTACCTTGCCTGGTTCTGCCACCCCATCACTGCAGTCTATGCTCATAAAGACTCCCTCTCTCCACACACCATAGCGACAGGTGGGGTGTTTCCCAAGCGAGCTTGCTGGGCTTATGATCTGAGATCTCAGGTCTTCTTTGTCTTCAAGAAAGTTTGGAGATGTGGTTTCTTGATTTCTCTCAAATTTGAATACAACGTCATCTTTCACGGTTTTGCCGTTCATGTTGCAGGTGGAGTCAGGTGGCTTGTGTGGTAGAGGGTCGGAGGTCTCCAGCTGTGCTGTCATGCAGTTCTCGCCAACTTCGTAGACGAAGCAAACCCTGGCCAGATACTGCAGGATGAATTTCTTGGCCCAGTTTGGAACAGGTCTGGCCTCTGGGCCGCAGTGATGTATGTTCATTAT
Source organism: Chromobotia macracanthus (assembly GCA_036877525.1). NCBI lineage: Eukaryota > Metazoa > Chordata > Actinopteri > Cypriniformes > Botiidae > Chromobotia > Chromobotia macracanthus. The sequence continues at coordinate 2,094,370 of JAZGTH010000080.1, read as the reverse complement.
GAAGATGGTCAGGGCTGTGGAGGCCGTTATCATTGTCATCGTAGCGATGTAATATTTTCCTGTAGAATGTGAGAGAAGGTTCAGAATTTAAACTGTAAACAATTCTTTTGCAAATGATAGTTGCAGTCCATAACTTTAGCATGTCTATCGCCATCTCTGTTCGCAACATAAAATTGCAAGTTACTTGCAGAGCTGTTTTCATAAAGTGAATGACAAGTTTAAATTCTGAAGAACTGCTGTAAGAAAAAGATCCAAAGCACCATCTGCAGTACCCAGATTACCTTTCTGTTTGCAGACGGATATTTCCCAGGAAATTGGACCTGACAGCTCAAATTATAAATAGTTATTATAAACTTACCATTTGTGAATCGGGTAAGGTAAGGCGATTGTGATGAATACTGATTTGTCATGTATGCTCAACTGATGTTTGTTTATTTTTTAACCAAAAAAAGTTACAGACTGCAGCTTTAATGAATAAATCATTTATCATTACACTTGCTAAAGTCTGTAAAACATTGAAACTACGGTTTGACCAAAACTGCAACCATATGTTCATTTCATAAAGCAGTTGTGACTCACCAATCAGAGGAACATTCTCTGAAGGAGGCATGATCTCAGCCACCAACAGCTGAAACACAGTCAGGGCCAGCATCACAGTAACACCCAGAGACACCTTCTCTCCCGAATCTGCAGGTAGGTAGAAGCCCAGCGGAGCCAAGAACGAGATCATAACACATGGAATGAGCAGGTTGAACACATAAAACGATGCTCGTCTCTTCAGTTTCAAAGTGTACGTCACGTCTGGATACGGATCTGCACAGCATCCGTACAGGATGACGTTTCTCTTGGCCGGCATTCCAAGCACTTCCCATTCCACGTTGTCAACCAAGTCGGCCAGATCGGCACTCTCCATGGCATTTAGGATATCCAGCTGGTTGCCGTTGTAGGTCCAAGACCCATAGGTTAGTCGACACTGCTGAGCGTCAAAGGGGAAGAAAGAGACGTCCACCTTACAAGAGCTTTTGGTGATGGCTGGAGCGTCCCACATGATCTGACCGTCATGACGGATTACGACATTGGTGTCCATAGTGCTGGTAAAGTGATCATCTGCACTGAATGAAAGAGAAGATGCCACCAAAGCACAGATAGATTCATATCTTTATATAGTTGTGGTGTTAAAAATAAAAAAACAATATTGCTATTAATACTGTTTGCAGATAAAATATTCATGGTAAAATGGTCAAGAAATATGATGAAGGCACAAGATGAGTAGATTTGTTTCTGTGTTTTACGTTTCTCTTTATAACACATTCATTCAAGGCCGTGATGTTTATTTTAAGCTCTTAAAATATTAGTCTTTCCAGTGTACACAGATCATTGACAAGTGTGGTCAAGATTACAGCTTATTGTGGTTTGCTTATGCAGGAAGAGGCCGCCTGACATGTAAAGCGGCCAACCGCATATTTTGTTTTGTTTTACTGTGAAATAAAGTGGGTTTATCTGAAACCGATCCACAATGGTAAACCAATCTGAACAAAAAATATTTAAATAAAATTTTGTATGCAACATGCATTAGACAGTAGACTGACTGTTGGCCATCTGTAAACTTGCTGTCTGAGTTTAGACTAATAAAATATTATTAGTATTACTAGTACCTTCCAATTTTTGCACCTTTACCAAAAAAATCACTTGCTTGTAGCCATAAAAAACAGAAACATACAACACTCCCGAACCTCAATCACAATGGCCTTTATTAAGTGTTCAGTTTGTGCCTCCATGTGGGGAAAGAGGAAAGAGCAGGAGAGCCAGACAAACCCGATACCAACCGACCTACTTGTTATATAGGACTATATCAGGTCTCCATACATAACTACCAGGTATACGGATGGTATCAAGTCCATCATAATCATTCTTATTCCAGGCAAGATATGCGTCAACCCACACCTGACGTATCCATAGATACGCCGTCAGAATCTGGTTACGCTCATCCTGTAACACAGAGGAACATGGTCCCTAACAAGCAGTGTGAACGGACCTAGTTAAACCAGTTTAGGTGAAACATCATTGGCTGTTCAAATCGCACATCCATATAATGTAATGACCTGACTCGGGGTCAGTGAAACAAATCTCTAAAGCTTTTCTTTAGTCAGTTTACAAAAACATTTCATTTAAAGGGCAGGACATCTGATTTAACAAATTAGTTGCCTTAATGACCTCAATAAACTGGCTTCTTTATTCTAGAGAGAATAAGAGAGGTTTTGCACATTTTACTGAATTTAAAGAAAACTCTTTAGACAATCATTGTGTCTTTATAATAAATGCAAATCGGCTTTGAAAAGCTGAATGCTTACAGACAACCTTCATATGACCATTTGCAATAATTACTAATTATACTAAAATACTTTATGGAACAATGTGTTTGCCAGCATATTTTTGCATTTGTTCACCAACACATCTGTAACATTTTCCTTCTGTACTGTTTCATTTTCCTTCTGTACTATTTAATTGACTAATGCACTGTTTAATTGACTTCTATACTGTTTTAATTGACTTCTATACTGTTTAATTGACTTGCGCTTTCCTGGCACACCCATGTCCTGTGTGTTATGGGTTGGATTACCATGTCAATGATTTGAGAGAGAGTGATCTGTAACGTGACATTAAGAATGTCTGTGGTGTCCTCCACTGGCCTCAGTGCGCTGGTGTAGTTTCTGAATAAATCATTGAGCAGTTTCTGTGCATATTTCCCATGAGCCCCCCAGCAAGCTGGAAGACAAACAGAGAAAGAGAGAGTTGTTAAATTGTCAGTTCGTTAATTAGCTGTTTATGTAGTTATTGGTTTATAGGCTGGTTGGTTGGTTAGTTATGAGTGGTAGGTTAGCTAGTTATTTGATTAGTAAGTTAATTAGTTAGTTTATTATTTTGTGGGTTAGTTTTTGGTTGCTTACTTGCTTAGTTAGTTAGTTTATACCCCATACACTATGCTTCTATGTGGATCTCTAAATCAATAGAAAAGTCCAACCTTGATTGACTGTGATTTATAGCCCCTATGTTTAGACATGACAGATGGCTTAATAAAGAGTGAAGGGATTTCTGAACCTCCACAACATAACAGATAAATCTGCCCTTAATGAATTCAGCAGATATTTCACATCCTTAAAAGTAATGCATAACATTTATGAGACACCGGGTCTAGTTGTCACACATATTTTAACTGTCAGATTCAAGAACAGGCCGTGTTGGTACATTATATAGGGTAAGATAACACAACAAGAACCTAATTCTTAAATAGCCTTTGGTAGGCTTTATAGCACAGTTAAAACATTAAAATAAAGGACAGTAAACCATACAGGAAACAGATAAAATGAATGCACACTGCAGCCTCTTGGAATATGATGTTTTTTTCAGTCAAAATGCAAACACATTAACAGTTTTTATGTACAACATGAGTTTAATTAGATTGCAGGGGATTCACAACCTATTGCTGCCTGAAAAATGAGAAACAAACCCAGGCAAATATGAATTACAATATGTTGGCTACAAAATCACAATGAATTATTTATATGTATAGAAAGAAACATATATTACCTGGTACAAAAACCAAGCAGAACATAAGAAGGGTGAAATATTGCATGCTCTTGTCCATCATCTCGTAAATGACTTCACAGAAGAATAAACTTGACAATCAGGCACGGAAATGTAACATCAATTCAATAGGAATTCCCTTTAGCTAAGATTCAGACATCTCAGCTGCAATGACAGCTGCTGTAGGAGAGTCATGAGCACACACGCTAAACTGTTTAATCCTCAAAGCACTGCAGATGTGTAATCCAGGCCACTGCCTCATGCAGTCTGACATTAAATTACAGAAGAAAAGAAAAAACTGCCTACCAGTCAAGTTTATGTTGACAATGACTTCATAAATTCAGCAATGTTGAGCATGCAAAAGAGGCAGTTGTGGCCTACTGATTAGTGTGTCAGGCTTGTAATTAGATGGTTGCTGGTTCGATTCCAATGCTGGCAGGTAGCAACTGAAGTGCCCTTGAGCAAGGCACCTAACCCCCAGTTGCTCCCTGGGCGCAGCAGTGTGCTGCCCACTGCTCCGGGTGCGTGTGTTCACTCCTCACCAGTGATGAGTTAAATACAGAGGTCGCATTTTGGGTATGGGTTACCATATCTGACAAATATGTCACTTTTTAATTTTTCACTTTTGCTACTACGAAATGGCACCTTGCTGTTGAAATGGCACCTTGCCAATTCATTTTCTTAACACCATCATCTTTCCACCAACATAAATCATCCACTGAGCTCATTTTACAACTGCGCACTAGTTACACCAGATGTTTAATAAAGACACACAGTGTTAGGGTTAATGCACTGAAGCCATATTGTCAAGCAGACATACTTTTTGAGGTCCTATCAAACTATGGCCACAGTGTGGCAGCATTTGCTCGTGTAGATGGCAGTGCTGTCCTACCACAACAGACTGAAACTGATCTGAGATTGTCAGAATCAAACTGAAACATTCACAACATCTATCAACATTCAAACTATTTCATTACAGGAGTTTTGTTTTATCTGTATTATAGGACTTTTATTTATGTATCACCTCTCAATTATAATATACTATATTATCAACAGTGTATAAACAGTATATATATATATATATCAGACAAATCTGAGCAAAACTTCTATTTGGGGATGCCATCGATGCCATTCTGTTACAGTTAGGTTTACAAACAATACAAACGAGTCTACAGAATGTCCCCATTAAGTAGATGTGTGTGTGGGTCTTCAGACTGAATCAATGGCCATGACATAAGATGACAGGTGTGAAGTGTAGTTACCTGTTTGTTTGCCAGAGGGCAAAACACTGATTTTACTGTCAAATTTTGGCTTACGGTCAGGAGTAAATGAACAGCAGTAATTTTGCGTTGAATAAAACAGTATCAGTCTCTCGTGAGTCTGCTTCATTTCACTGTCAAATAAGTCTGAGGCAAATGTAACATCCCGTAACACTGTGAGATGTGAGACTAGACTACAGAAATAAAAAAACAGAACGCTGATGCCCTTACCAGAAAATACGTCAAATTATCTGAAGCTACAGCTGCTCAAAATCACACAAGGCTCTATGGATGATAGATAAATATAGATAGACAGACAGACAGATAGATAGATAGTCTGACTGTATGATTGTACGTCCAAACCAGTAACTGATTGACTTCTGTTCTCTCACTTCGCTCTTAGGTGCTTGGTTCTATTGTGTGTGTGTGTTCTTGTTTCACTAAAAGTCCCACAAGGATGGTAAAAGTCACATACACCTACATTGTGGGTCCCATGAGGGAAATTAATTATTAAACATACTAAATTTTTTTAACTTTTTTGAACGTGGAAATGCCAAAAGGTTTGCAAAAAGAATACATAGTTTGTCCCCAGAAAGCATAGAAACATAATGTATGTGTGTGTATTTAATGTGTGGATTTACTTAACCATATATTGGGGACAAATTTGAACCCAAAAGTCAGCAAAACCTGAACAAATCTGAACAAAACCTCCTTTTGGGGACGTCCTAATGTGTAAAAACTTGAGTTAGATAATGTGGTGTGTGTGTGTGTGTTGAAAGCTACAGCAAGACCAAGAGCGAACAGAAATAGCTTAGGATTTAAAGGAGGGAAGTAAACGTTCTTCTTTTGTCTGCTCTTACTGACAAAAGCACAAAAGATGCATGAAAAGAATTAGAATTGCTTTATAAGCAGCCACAACTCTCACACGTACAAAGAAAAAATGAACATGAAACTAATGACTTTCGGCTTTTGTAACAGTGAGGTAAGTGTGTGAAACCCAGATTTTCATAAACGGTTTCTCCTTTTTATTGTGTGCACAGAAAAGTACAAAGTCAGCATTTCATATACAGAACTATTAAAACTATGACAATGTATGTGTCTGTAGTCATACTGTATGCAACGGTTCAGAGAAGCTTGCAGGCATGCTTTTCTGACTTACAGCATTCTTGTTTTTTCCACATTATATGACATTATGTATTTGTACATTAGATGTACATTAGCCCGGGCACTTAGATTAATATGAGATTAAGGCTCTAAGAATCTATACATCTCTAGAATTATCTTCCCTCATATGGAATATTTGGACTGATCAATTATGTTCTGCTTAAGGCAATTAATATTAATGAAGACATATTAGTTTGATATAATGATAGCTTTGCTCACAAGAGTTTTACTGAGCTTAAGTAGCTGTTGGTTTTCAAAATAAAAAAGACAGAAAATACATTATTAACCAGAACAAGGAGAACGTCTAAAAAGCATGTGAGACAATCAGCATGGCCAGTTCCAGTTTCTGTAATTAAATCAAGTATCTACATCTATAGTAACAAGATTTTTTAATGTTTTCTGTAACATTTATATGTCCTTCACCACAATCTATAAAGTATTTTTGTATTCATTTATGTTTTTACAATGAACATACAAAGGCCTCGAAATGGCACTTCTGGATGCTGAGGTCACACATAAAATTTTTGCTAAAATGTGTTGTGTGTCTATGCTGTATATTTTAAACGCTATTGTTACATCTTGCAAAAGCATTTAAACATTTTAAGTGTGGTTTATACGTTAAAATACTTAAAATACAGTACATGCCTAATTAAAAATATATGTCATATTTATATGTCCCAGCATTTTTAAAGTAGCACACAAGTTTTCTTTTTTGCTTGAGGGGATGGGTTGAGGAAAATGCGAACTGCTTCTGTGAAGACGTCACTTATGCCATCCTGGTTGAGCGCTGAGCACTCGATGTACTTGCTGGCGTGGATTTGTTTGGCCAGTGCCGCGCCCTGCTGCTGGCTGATGGGGGACATGTTCTTCTCCTTCAGTTTCTTCAGAACCTCTGGATCATCTCTCAGATCCGTCTTAGTTCCCACCAGCAGGATGGGCACATTAGGGCAGTGTTCAGAGACCTCGGGAAACCACTTTAGCTTGACATTCTCGAAGGAAGAGGGGCTGGTGACGCAGAAGCAGATGATGAAGACGTTGGTCTGCGGATAAGAGAGAGTCCTCAGCCGGTCGTATTCCTCCTGACCCGCTGTGTCCCACAGGTTCAGACTGACGAGTTTGGTATCCACCGTCAGCTGTGCGCTGTAGTTGTCAAAAACAGTAGGGACGTATTCTTTAGGAAAGGCATTGGTGGTGAAGGAAATCAGGAGACAGGTTTTTCCCACAGCACCATCTCCGACCACAACACACTTGATGTTCTGCATTGTCGTTCTTCCTTGAGACTCAAATCACTGAAAAATACATAAGAGCTTGAGTAGGCTGGTCTGACACTGTTAACATTGATCACAGATCACATTGAACATTTGTGATTTTTTATTGTTATGGATATTAGAAATGGAAAAATTTTGAATAAAAACGTTACGAACAATAAAAAGTATCATTTCTAATCAAATGTATGCAAATTTGTGATATTGACCATGTTAACTTTACACATAATGTCTTTGCTTCCAAAGAAGCTTTCAAGATTTTGTTTAGAAGATTCTCACGCAGGAATCATCAGGTGTCGTGCAGCTGCTGCCATGTAAATGATATGTAAATTTTTCATTCTGACATTTTGTGTAAAGATACCGGCTAGTAGTTTCACTACTACACTTTTGGACTCTGCTGTATATACCAGTAATTTGATTAGGTTAGTGGTTTTAAGTAGTAATATCAATACTGGTAAAACTAAATAAACAGTGTTCAAAACATTTTTCAAAAACATTTTTACCTAACGTTTCCATTAAGTAATACAAACGTTATTCTGAAAGTATCCAGTTTTTTAGATGTTGTATTAATGTTACTGTCTGGTTATAAGAAGGTTTTTCAAACATTATTAATTCTTTATTAATTAAAACGGTTAAAATGTTCCACTAACAAATGAAGAATATTGTTTTTGATATATATAGAGATATATATATATATAGATATAGATATATATATAGATATGTAAGTATAGATATGTAACTTTTAAAAAGTACTAATGTTACTAAATGAACTTTTTTGAGAACTTTTAAAGAACATTAGCCAATGTTCTGATAATTTTCCCTGGTAGCTCGTGAGACCGTCACAGTTTTGCAAGTCCTGCTGATGTCATATCACGTGTGTGTTCAGCTAAAAATGACTGCACTTACGCCCACAAAACATTACAGTGTTGTCAATGATATTTATTTATGTCTTTCTGAGAAGAACGAGAGCTGAGCTGCTGGGGTTGGGGAGGAAGTTGCCTATCTCACGTGTGCATTTTTACCTCTATATGTATAATAGTGACAGGCAATTAGTGTCATTCTGTCCTGAGAAAATATCCATTGATCAGAAGTTACTCATTTATAGCTCACAGCATTTTATTGAGTTGTATGTGACGTACCAAGTTTGTCTCAGACGTTTGTCCTACAATGATGAAATGAGTTGATATATAGTAAGCTACAGAGGTAAAGTACAGAATAACACAGTTCTGTGGTGTCTACCCCACTAACAAATTTAGGTTGAGCAGATCACGTGGGCTTTTCTCAGCTTGAAAGAATCAGATGAAATACTTGAACTCCTTTTGCTCTTGTGAATTATATGTGGAGTATGATAAAAATACAGGTTCACTCTAAAACATGCATATAGACAGAACACACAGTTGGGTAATAAATTACTCTATGCTGGGATGTTTCAGCCCAAAATGCTGGGTTGTTTCAACCTATGTTAAGTCTGAAACTTAAAGCTGTTTATGGCTTAAAAATAGTTATAAATAAAATAGAAATAAAAACATATATGATATCACCACATCCTTACCAATTTGTACAATTCAGAGTCAGAGACGCACCAGCGTATTACAATCACTTTTCACAATCACAAATCACTTTCAATTTAGCTCTATAAAAATGAAACCTCACAGGTCAGCGAGTGTGGAGCACACCGTCGAGTCAAAACACAAACTTCTGATGTGTCTTCACTAAAATATAGAAATAGAAGAGAGAGAGAGATGCAACTTACCAATCATTGACCCAAAAGACAGTCCAGAAAATCAGGAGACACTAGTGAACTGAATACACTGTCACTGCATGCAGTCGCACAGGGCAGCGCAGGGGAAGTGAGTGCAGACTAATTCACTGAGAGGAAGTAAGTGACACAAAAAGGCAAAGATCTGCTGGGGAAGTTCAGAGACTATGTGGGCCATAAAGCAGAGCAGTGAAAACTCATCAGACATGAGAAGCAGTAACAGGACAACATCAGTCACAAGCTTTTGAAACATTGTTACTAGCATGTTTACTTTTCTTCTTTTTCTTTATTAAGTTTACATTTTTAGGAAATTCACACATTAATAAAGACTTCTGTGCATGTACCAGCTATTACAACTATTTATTTAACAAACATAGAACAAATGAGAAAAACCTGAGTGTACTTACAACAAGACAATAGTTGCAATTATAAAGCAATATTTGATATCGGTATAAATGCATTAAATCGGTATTAATGCATAAATATTGTGTCTATTTTGCCTTAATAAACACATTTATACCAGAGCCCATCCAAAGGTGGTTATTCCTGTGAAATATGTATTTCAGAGTACACCTCTAGAGGGCGCAATTGTTCATCCTTAAACACGCAATTCATTTGTTTTTTTTTTCCAGTTTTATTGAGACACTGCAAGAAGGGCTTACACTGTGTCCGTCACAAATGACTAAATAACTAAATGCACTAATTCGTGAAACATAAACTGGACAATGAAAAAGGTCCATTAAAGACAAAGGATGTAATAATCAGCAGGCCTCTAGGGGGCAGTGTGATCATTTCACAGACGCCAACCAGCGATCATGTTCTGCAGGCCCTTCACAGGATGGAGTAAAAAATGAAAGAAAGAGTAAAAAAAAAGAAAGAGTAAAAAAAGAATAGACAAAAAGAAAGAGTAAAAAAAGAAAGGACATAAAAAATTGTCTTTAAACAAAACCAGATTGAATCTGTTTTGTTCTGCCTCTCGACTTAACCAGCACGAAATGTTTGGTGAAATATCAGCAACATGAACTTTCATGCTTTCATTAACCTGAAAGAAAAGCCAATACACAAAATATGTTTTTCACAATGTTGTGGGGACATTTGGGGGACAGTGTAGTAATACCAGTAAATGTGGGGAAGGAAAAAGCTTATAAATCACACAGACTATAATAAATAGCTGAAATAGTTTAAATGAGGGTTAGGTTTAGTGGTGGGGTTAGTCTGTACAGTATAAACATCATTACGTCTATGGATTGTCCCCATATGAAAAATGTGTGTGTGTGTGTGTGTGTGTGTGTGTAAAAGCTGGCCATACGCGCATCTGCGCATGCGTCCCGCCGCAGCCTGCGAGCCCGGCTTTAATCGAGGAGGAAGCGGCGCTCGGTCGGCCTCACTGTCCGCTTCTGTCACCGGAGGAAACTACCGTCCACCCGCCGTCTTCCCTCACGGGTGAGAGGGACCGGATCCCGGGCTGTGATCGTGGCTTTAATCGGCGTGTTTTAGGAGCCAAACCTCCATGGAGTCTCGTGGGAGGAGAGCGCAGCCGAACCTCCGACTTTAATCTCGGTCCGGACGAAGATCGGAGGTGGGTTTTATTATTACCGGGCCGTGTTTTGCTTGATTATTTTCATCTGCATGGCGTTTCAGCCGTGCATTTTGGTGCATGTCCGGGGGAAAGGTGGGTGCCGGTGGCCTCGTTTGGCTATGAAGCCAGGTGCGCATTAAACTGCGTGCAACGTTAGATAATATAGTGCTGGGAATTGAAATAGCGATATATAACTGCTTTATATCTTACATGCATGCTTTTTGTGCATGCATTAGCTTATGTGCGTATTTTAATTGCACAAGAGGTCTTGCATTGTGAATTGTGAAGCATATTGTGAATACATATTATGTCAAGTGCACAAATCATAATGTGTGAGCTATGCAACCCTTTCAGATGGTCAATGGGCTGTATAACAGCACACCATTAACAAGTCCACTTTGTTAACAGTTACTGGTTAAATTGGGTTCAGTTTTAACACTTGTAACATTTCCTACAAGACTCGCAAACCGAAACAAATCTACAGGACATCTTTTGCTGTAGGAAACCTAAAAATGTGCCAGCAGTAATAAATGCTTGATCTTATTGTTGAAGGGTGTGTAATTGCCCTAATCCTGGTTAATTTTCCGATGCATTTTTTTTTCTTTAAATGGTTTCAATCATCCTAACTATCTGTGTGTCAAGAATTTTGTGTTTTAAAACAAATCGGTCATAATAAGTTCAGTTATTATTTTTATATAGCTGTATATAAGAAATATATACATATATATGCACACACACACACACACACACACACACACACACACACACACATGCATATATAATATATACACACATATATGCATGCATATGAATATAATTTTAATGGTTACTTTGTTTGAGGTGAATGAGCGTCATTGTGGATTCACTGAGTAGAGGAATGACAAGATCTCTTTTTATCAGATCAGCTCTTCCAGTATGGAGCTCAGGAGACTGGTGACGTGGATTGTGTGTGTACTCTGCTTGTGGAAATGCGGGGCGGACAAACTCGGTCAAGTAAGCACAGAAGCCCCGCCGGTGGACGACGGTGTGTCAGGTGAGTTAGACCCTTAAAATGTTATTTTAAATGAAAAAAGTGGCTGTGTCATCATAGAGCAAACATGACGGCGCCTTTCGACAAAGCAATGTCGCTCTGTGCTTGGAAGCGAGGGCAGTGGTCTTATTTAGAAGTTGTGCGGGGGGGTCTATATGTGGCCCAGCTTAGAATAGGAAGAGAATGTGTTTTGTGTTAAGCACTGGTCTCAGTTGTGCCGCATTTGGGCATCCTGTCAAATAAAGCTGCACAGAGCATCACAGTTACTTCAATACAATTCAGACACTTAAAGGGTGCTTAAAATGTATCCGAGTTGACTTTCAGGTGATGTTAGGGATATGTTGTGTCTTGCCTGGATTCCTCAAAATAAGAACTGGAATTGAGGTTGTTTAGTTTGTCCCGAAGACAAAAAGCAAAACAAAATCTTTTGGTGTGAAGCTGGCATTAAGCGTCAGGAGTCCCATAGTCACGAAACATCAGGAAATGATGTCTGTATTCCCAGATTCCGGGTCTGTACTGTTGTTTGCAGATCCTTCAGTGTATTTGCATGTAATCTGTGGAATTCACTTCCTCAAAGTCTCAGTAACACCTCAATAGTCTCTGTGTTCAGATCTCAGTAAAACCGTTTTACAGCATGATCTCTCCTGATCGCTCATTGTTTTGTATGACTTTGTAGTCTGTTTTATACTTTTTGTGGTATACATTTTGTTCTGTATTTTGATTGTAAAGCGACTTTACATTTTGGAAGGCACCATAAAAATAAATAATTGTTAAAATAAATATGAATGTTTTCTACACATTTCATTTATGTTTTCATATTTCATTGGCTAGAAATGGCCATTTGTATAAAATGATTTTTAAAAACCTTTACCCAGCGCTCACAAATTCATTAGGCAGAAGGCGTGGGAATTGTGAAAGTGGTTTGAAACCAGTTTGATGAGCTTTTGTTTTGGAGTCCAGACATAGTAAGGTTCTCTGTTAGTTCTCTGTTCTTTATGTTCATAGTTAGAACTGTTTGTCGTAACTTATTCAGGGATCACAGCACAAATGTTAAGTGGCTGGTTTTATTGATGCGAGTGGTGTTTATATAAAAGTAGTATTGTTATTGCATGTGAATGCGGGTGACGTTAATGTCGGACTGGTTTGTCATCAATCAATGTTCTGCCTGAATGAACTGAACGTAATTTAAGTTGGAGAGGCAAAAGTTGTCCTTTTAAAACAAATAGCTATTGCCATCTTGTGCTCTTGCGTTTTCACGTTATATTAGTGAATCAAACTGTCTAATTTTGATCGTAACTTAATGACTTAATGGCCTTTTGGGAAAATTGCCTCAAAGTCCACAGCAAGCTTTAAAGCTTTTCTTCATTTGGACCGGAGCCCAGCCATAAAGAGATACTCTATCGTCTGGTTGCTTGTTGAACATCCACCATTTCTCAGACTAGATTCTGCACTGAATTAACCTTTAGAGAGCTGCCTGCTGTGAGTCCAGGTCTCATTACAACTCTGTTGGCCTTGAAGTCCACTGGTTTATTCACTGATAAATGTCTTGAATAAAGCATCCACACTCTGCAGCAGATCAGGGCTGTGACACCACGGGGTGTCTGATGCTCGCAGAGGCCCTGACCTGTGTGCTCTCTGAAGATGTTGCTGCATCTGAAATTGGTTCCTCCTATACACGTTTTCTAAGGCTGCGAAGTGTGCAAAGCGAATTGTCGTAAAGTACGCCGTTCGTGAAAACGTTTTGGCATGTGGTACAAAACAGATACACTCTGAGCTCTGATTGGATGAGCCATTCTGCTGTAAACCAAGTTCCAGTGTTGCCTAGCAACAGCAAACAGCCTACAGATAAGAAATAAAGTAAATATATTATCTATCGGACAATTCGTTTCAATTTCGATTATTAATAGTAGTCAATTACAGATACAATGATTAAGCAATGAGCCATCATGAGTAATTACACTGGGGGTAAGTGGGCTTTAGTTCTGTATGTGTGCATGCTTTTTTATTGCCTGTATTTGTAGCACAGGAGAGTAGGGGAGATCAGGACACAACGCCCCTTAACAAACACATCAGATAAACCTGAGAGTGCTTTCCTCACACCATGTAGTCAACTAGTTAGATAACCCACCAACAGCATTAGTTATATTGTTGTGACCTTAACTACAGTTAATTATTTTCTTCTTTGTAGAGCGTTCCAGGATGCATTAGTCAGCAGTGTGGTTGTGCCTGGTTATTACACTGTGTAAGTGTGTTGGCGCTGTGTGGTTAGATTAAACCCGCATTACTAACACGCACACACATACACGTATGGGTGCTGGTTAACCAGCAGGTCAGCTAAACTTTGATTGCATTACATGGGTGTGGGTTCATTCTGGCATGTACTGTAATTGTTTGATTGTTTGGTGTGGTTTGTTATAGACTGACTTCAGATCAGGTTTGGCTAGCTACTTTAAATCACTTTGTCAATTAAAATAAAGGTCAGTCTAGCATCATGTATTGATGTTGTGCAATGCTTCAGTTTGTCTTGCGAATAAACGTAAGATATTCAGTAAAACAAGATGGTGTTATTTTTTTCATTGGGAAAAATAATGTGATACTTGATTATGTCAAAACTTTGGGCATATTGGATTTGACAGTAATACAATTTACAAACGTTAAACAAGGCTAAGTCACTTGATCTTTGGAAAGATGTTAAATGGCTATTATAATTTCTAAAGAGATTCAGAGTTTATTAAGGACTGTCGTTTTGTCAGAGATAATGGGCTTTTCCTGACTTTCCCAGCACTTAGATTAAAAAGCACGTGGGAAAAGCCACAAGGGTTTGTGAGATTTCCTGTTGTTTTTCCTCATTCATAACCATTGAGGCATCTGTTTCTAAAGAACAAATGTAGACTTTTAATGCTCAGTGTTATTTGGGTGGGAATGAAGTCAAAAGTGAGTGCAGAAAGACCCTGTGTGATACAGTGTGATTTGAAATTTAGCTTGCCAAGAGTAACCCAAAGAGTCATTTTAGAAAGACATGCATTGCACCAAAACAACCCACTTGTGCCCAGAAACTTCGTCAGTTTGCGTTGAAGAACTGTGACCGCCACACCCTCTGATCTTTGTAGCTTCCTGTGTGTGTCAGGGCTGACAGAAGCACTGAGAGATCTCATAGTCTCCTGAGGCTGTGGGTCATGATCCATGGGTACACAGCATCGATAGCACTGGCCTGGTTTTGTTTAAAACCACGCTGGAGGAGAGATTGTGTCATTAACAGTGTGTGCAGTATTCCCCAGCCGGCCTCAAGAGAGAAATGGCCCCTCATCTCCTGCCTGTTATATAACAGTAGATTGATGGAAAATAACGGTTTGCTGTCCGTTGCACATTTGTGTCTGAAAATTGTGAGTTTTATTTTACTAAATTTGCTCAGGGGATTAAAGCAGAAGTAGGTCTTGTTTGTGTAAGTGATATATGATGCGTATGCGATTTGCATAGATCAGTTGGTGAGTATCAGAAACATACTGTGAGCACGCACGCAACTAAGGGGCAAATGCTGCGCTAATGCATTGCAAGCGTGCTGACCCTTATACACAGCATGCGGTCTTGCATTACTGTGACGGTAACAAATTCCTGGGGGCAGTTGAGATGCCTTCAGATATTTGTGACGTTAAACCAGATGGTATTTTTCAGTTAGATAACTATATAAGTCATGTGACTTTATCTAACTTTCTCAGCAAGATTTTATTCCATATATACACACACATATACACACACACATGCATACATTTACTGTTTTTTTTACAAAACAACAATCCTACATAATGTAAAGAACATTCTGTGAGTATACAACCTTGATATGTTTAATATTGACTGAGTAAGGCTGTGTCAGAGACTGAAATCATAGTAAATCTCAGCTTCTTTTGGCTTCACACAATTTTTGATGCCACATAAGAGGATGTATCCAGTGTCGTCAAAGGTTGTAGTTCATTCTGCTTGGTAAGTGTTAAATTTCCAGAAACTAGATATGATCCTCTATGTTTCTGTCAACGAAGTTCCCCCAACACGTCCTGTCACTAAACATCTACCAAGATCTCAGGGTGACTTTGATTCACTAGATAAGACGCCTTAAGACGCCTGATTGCTCTTAAAGGTTATTAAGAGAAGGCTCTTAGGTTTCTAAATGCCATGACTTTCCTTATGACAGGACAGACACTAAGGTTTAGTTCTGGCTGTCTGTTGGTCTCCCGGACAAGTGGGTTTGAGTTGAATAGGATGATAGACTGTAATGTAATCAAACGCATCATTTCTCTGTGTACTTCACTCTCTCTGACACTGCATGCTTTGGTCTGATAAAGATCCCATTTGTGAATTTTCACACAAACTACTACTGGCCTGTAAACCAAAAAGGCCTCGTAACCTCAACTGTGGTAACACAACAGCTGTACAGCTTTGCTGTCTAAAAATAGTTGCTAGCTAGTTTTAGTTAATACCACAGCCAGGTCTATATTTAGACCCCCTCAAAGTTTGAGCAGGAAACCTCCACAGGCAAAGTAGGACCTGAAAATGTTAAAGTTTTATTTGGTCTTCTAGCAAAGTCAGTCTTCATTAGTATTCTTTTATTGGGTTTTCGACTTTATTGTCAAACAAAAACTAAAACGTTTGCACAATTTAATTGCTTATTCAGTTTGATGTCAGTGATTTAATGTGCCAGTCCCTAATTTAAAGGCAACAGTGGAAGCACAGGATAATGTTAGTCCAATCATTGCATTCGGTCCAAATGCAATGATAGGATGTTTTACTTGCCTGTCAAATGATGTATTTGCTTTGTGTTCATGTGTACTTGCTATTGCTAGCCTCTTTCGATTGCTATCCTCTCACTTGTTTGTCTGGTTTTATAGTTTTAAACTGTGTCTGTCTCTTCTTCCAGATCTTTGCCGCATCGATGAACCCCTGTGTCAGGATGAGAACGCCATCCTTAGCTTTGAGGCCATCCGCAGTATTCACAAACAAATGGATGACGACGCCAACGGAAACGTGGATGTTCTGGAGACCGATGGGGTCAGTGGTTTGTTTTCACTGCTTTTACCCAGCTGACAATTTTAGGTTGTAAGAACGTTTCCTTAACATACAAAAACGTTAAAAATTTTATTTTCAAAGTTCTAAGAGAATACATTTAATAATTAATACACTTTGTAATAATACATTTTTATTATTGCTTTGTTTGACATTCCCTGTCTTTGTACCTATCCTAAGGTTGGATATAACTGGCTAATGAGATCTGGCTAATTCCTTCTGTCTAATGCTCGTTCCATTGTTTGTTGTCTTGCGTGTATGTTCAGGGTGGGTGTTTTCAGGCTGTGTGACAGTGCAGAAACAGCTTGTCTTTGTTGGTGTTATCTTGCGCTGACCATGTTGTCTTTGGGCTGTAAGATGCAGGAAACCCTTCTGCAGAAATCAAAAAGCAGCTTCATGCTGCGTTGCTTTCTGTTCAGTGGTCTGCAAAGCCCATAAACGCTAATTCACATTGAGGTGTCTCATTGAAACAGTGCTCGATCAGCTGACGTCTGGCTTTAATCGTCTTAACCCATTTCTAAATAAATCCACGTTTCACAATTTAATGAGAAACAAAAAATGATAAACTTTACTCTGAAGACTGGATTATCTACACTTGTGTATGTCATCTGCTTCTAAAAATATAATAGTTCATTAGGTTGTTGAAGAAATTCAGGGATTGAGGTAATGTAGTGCTCTGTTGTGCTGGACAAATTGTCCCAATTATGTAGCGTGGTTTTACAAAAGGACGTATGTTTCCCATTTCAGCTGTTACATCGCATGTGGTTGAACTCCACTCGCAGGGGTCTTCGCTTGAAACAATAAACATGAAGAACTGCTTTTACTACTGGTCAGAAGATACCAAGACTGAAGTAGACCACTTAACAATGCTCTTGGCTCAAATGAGTTTTCATTGTGATTGAAAAGCAGAGTCAGGCCCGATCATAACTAAGTGAATCCAGATTCAGGTCTAAGTACAGTGTGAACGAAAAGAGAAGTGTGTTTTTATTTATTCGGTTGATATTTCCCATTGTTGATTAGCACTACTGCCTTACCCTCAAAATACATCAATTCTATTTCACCCACATCGAGTTAGCCCAGCCACGACCAGTGTGAATCACCACACTCACTAGCATTGAGCAACTTTTAGTGGAGTTTCGCCAACTCAGAATCTCAATGGAAGAAAATTCCCAGAGGGCCAGGCTTGTTCATTCTTTCAGCAATTACTCAGAGTCTCACATTTTTGGCACTGGGTTTTCGTACCACCGTGATGATAGACCCACAAATCTTTGATGCTACTTCTGAACCACTGGCTATTTGCCCAAAGAAACCCCAGTTAGCAAGTGCAGTGCTGCGTGTTGGGTAGCGTTTTGGAACGGCCTGCCCTTGGCTTTCTTTCAGTTTAGTGATATGCCGTGTAGGCGTGCTGTCCTCATGCATCCAACCTCCTCTTAGCCGCATTATGGCTAACCAGACAAAAAGACAACCACATCTTCTGGGAACCTGGAATATTTTTAGTCTCTGTTTCGGTAGCTGGTGGTCTTTTGAAGGTCTGTGATTTGTCCAGATCTTAAACTGTGGTTCTCAGATGTGGTTCGTTGATGATTCTGGTTGTACTGCTTTCTCAGTTGAACCTCTTTTGGGGGTTGCTTTCCACACAGCACGATCTGACTTGTCTTGCCTTGCTCGACACTTGTCTTTGTGTGGGCATGTTGAAGAATGTCTTGGCCTATGTCTGAATAGCGTGACTCATGTTTTTTAATTCTTTAAAGAGCACGGCGAAGGTGATTGTGCTTACAGTAAAATTGTGGATTGCATTTCGGGTTTTGGTGACGTTAAACCATGTGTAGATGTCTTGATTTATGAGTCCTTCCAGCTGCGCTGATTAAAACAACAAATTTGCCTTATCAACCAAGCATTGAAAAGGCTGTTTATTATTATTGTAGAAAGCACAGAGATGATGGATTGAATGGATTCTGTTTAAAACTTGCACGTTTCTGAACAATCACTCACAGTGGCTACAGTTTAACCCCAGTTTAAGACGCTTTGCCATGTTAAATGCCCTGTGAACTGTGTTCTAACCTTCTGTTGCGTTATGTTGTGTAATCAATTTTGCCATCTGCCATGTCTCAGCAGACTGCCTTTGTCCACTGGACACAACAGTATTAATAGATCCAGAAAAACTCAAAACATCAAAGTATAAGATACACTCTGTACAGTGACTTGTTCTCTCTTGTGGATGCTCTCTAGGGTAAACAGTTTATTGTCTTTGTATTAACTTTTGCTCACGGAGGTCAAACAAACTCTATTTTCTCAGAGAAACTTTGACAATGTAATAAACAACTTGGAAAAAGTTGCCTTGATTGTTTCTTTATAAACGGAAATAGTAGCCTGTAAAAAAACATTCTTAGCAGTTTGATCACGCTAAAGTCATGTCGGCACGTTTATTGATCTTTTTGGATATATTTTTAAAACTGTATTTTAGCCTGGACTGATTCCTTTCAGTTTCAAGGTCAAAAGCAAATTAACATGGTCACAAGTGCTTCTTCTCTTTCGATCTACAGTTTTTAAGAGAGGACCTCAACTACCACGACCCCAAAGCCAAGCACAACAGTTTCCACGGTGACGATCAATTCATCAGTGTGGAGGACCTGTGGAACGCCTGGAAGGGTTCTGAAGGTGAGGGTCTCTTCTTCATAATGTATTACTAATGCATTCATTTGCAGCCGTTTCTTATTGACCATCGTTTCTGCAGACTCGGGTTTCTGCAAAGTCAGGTTTGCTGACATGGCTGCTATTCAACCCTGTTCTGTATTATTCAGTTTGTGTTAAATTAAATCTAGATGATATAATTTAAAAATAATAATACATTAATAGTAATACATTACATACATGTTTGGGGTCTCCAGCGTGTTGGACATGTCACATTCATAATTTGGTTGCACACCATTCCATGGTTTGTTTCTGCTTATCATGTACAAGTGCCGCGTTATTACCAGCTGTACCTTTAACAGCGTGTTGTAATGTATTGTTAAGTGTTAGCAGACATTTTAAACAGGTCTTTTCAGTTAGGAAGCTCTATCTACTGCTTTCAACACCTCCTTCAAATCCAGATAAACTCTGGATGCGGCATCCTGCTCTTGAATGTACAGCCAGAAACCACCTTCTCTCTTAACTCTCTGTCTAATGCCTGGCCCTGTGATCAGAGGGGAATACTAGTCTACTGCAGTGCACCCCAGTAAATAATGTACTGTCTTCTAGTTTTATTAGAGATTATACAGGACCTCCTTAAAACCAAATTGTTGTTCTGACATACCATAGGCTAATTCATGTTGAAAATGTGTGCAGTGTTTTTGCACATCCTTAATAGTGAGCTTTCCAGTTCTTTCACTCTCTCGCTCTCTGTCCCTCTCTCTCTCTCTTTTTCCTGCATTGCAGCTCTTCCTCAAGGCACAGCTGAAGAGCCAAAGCTATGAAAGCTGATCTGTCCTAGCCTAGCAGCACATTAACTAACACACACACACACACTGAGCACAGTTCAGACTGTGTGCCAGGGTCTGGTCATTCTACCCTTACACTGTTTTCATTGAGCGCTGGCAACTTCTTGCTGACAGTAAATAGCTCCCTATTATTTATATCACTGCAACATTTATACTCCAGTAACACGGCGTGTGTTTATTATGCCAGATGTCATTCTATTCTGTGTGCTTGCTTTATTTGCCGTGTTTTTTCTGGTCCTTTTTAAATTTTACAAGATCAGTGTGTTTGATTTAGATTAAGTGTGAATTGATTCCGCTTAATTCAGTTTGAAAGAGAATTGTCTTCAGAATAAGATATTGACACACCACCTCATTCAAATTTGCAGAGCAAATGGCCTGCTGTTTTAAAAGTGACTTAGGACTCCTGGGAAATCTAATTTGTCTGCACAAAAATGTTTCTTTTTGTTTTTCGCCACCTTTCTGGGTAAAATAACAGTTGGTGGTTCTGATACAGATGGCTGAATTAAATCAATCAGGAGGGTCTGGATTGTAATAAACGGCCACTGTAGTAAAGCTTCATTTCTTCTCTTAACTGTATACATAATGTCCCATTTTAATAAAATCATAACTCAAATGACGTTTGAAAAGTCCTAGTCCTGTCTGAACAGCACTTATGTCACCCGGTGCTATTCCCATCAGACGACATAACATTTTGTTTTTCCAAAATATGTTTTAACAGTCACGATTCTTATTAAATTAAATGCAGAACTCCATTAGGACGCTCAGCTGTTCAAAGCATAACCACCCACCTTGATGTAGTAGATGCCTCTTGTTTTGCTCTGCATTTATCAGCATGTTGATTTTTCAGGACTAAATGGTTTCTGTTATGTAATGTTTATAAGGTCCAAATCAAGCCTTGTGTTTGTGTTCCTCAGTGTATAACTGGACGGTGGATAAGGTTGTGAAGTGGCTAATCGAGTATGTTGAGGTGCCACAGTATGCGGAAGCCTTCCGCAAGTTAAATTTCAACGGTACCGCCATGCCCCGGTAAGTAATGCACCAATTCGCAGTCAAATCTGTTCTTCAAAGGCAATTTTCATTATGCATATTAAAAGTCTCTGCACATCCTTCACTATGTAAAGTGGTATAAATATATTTATATAAACATATATTCTGTGGAAGGTGCAGGACCATAAAATGTTTGTCCAATTATTGCATTCGGTCCAAATGCAATGATAGGATGTCCATCTTGCCTGTCAAACTATGTATTTGCATACCTCTGTGCACTGTTGAAGGAGGCATGGCTTTAGAGATCACTCTGAATGGAGGGTGAGATCTTATGGTTTCAAAGTAGGGTGCTATTGCTAGCATCTCCAAAATTGCCTACGCTACTTTTAAAGACTTTCACGTGTGGTTCATGTGTGCGAACTGTGGTGGTTACGTTGTTAATGTTGTTTTTCCTCTTTTAGTTTGGCTGTGAAGAATGTTACTCTAACACAGACGGTCCTGAAGATTATGGACCGCAGTCTTGTTCAGAAACTGCAGCTCAAAGCTTTGGACACAGTTCTGTTCGGAGCACCTATGAGTGAGTAAGATTTTCCTCTTTTAGAACTCGCATCTAGAACCGAAGTAATCTACAAAGGTTTGAACCCATTACTGGATTATTGTTCGAATCTTTGCCCTGTGACATAATGTCTCTGTAATTAATTGTAAAGTAAAAACCGAGCTTAGGAATGGTTATTTCTCTGATGTAATGTAGTTTCCTGCAGGAAGGATGACAAGTGTGGTTTAGTCATTTTGCTCATGCATTTACACTGAACCTTACCTCTGTGACCTGGTTAGTGAACAGAACGTCATTTAAACATATTCAAACATGAGTCAGCTATTGTGTTGCACTGTCTGTCACATGCAAGTAATCTCTGAAGAACCTGCTTATCTGTTTGGTCTCTAGTACCATTAGTAAACTATAAAGTGCTCTTTCGCAACTGGGAAGATGGGTGGAGCTTCAGGAAAGCAAACATACTGTTTCTGATTTTGAGGTTGCTGTCTGAGAAAACGGCACTGTTTTGGCACTATAGAGGGAACCTGTCTGTCGCCCAACTTTTCTGTTGTCATGGTGATTTTTTTTTTTCAGCTGTTATATTTCAGGTTCAGCTGACAATATGCCGATTGGTTCTTTTAATTGAAAGACAGAGCTTTCCTCCAGCTGCCATGTTGATCCTTACCATTTCTCACTGTAGTTTTCCTACAAGTAATCTGTTGTCTCCTCATACTGTCTCTGAAAGCAATAACACAGCGTCCTACGGTTAGCGATGCTCAGAGTTTGCTCCTGTAACACGGGGGGGCAGCGCTGGAGGTGCTGGAGAGGGAGGAATTTGGACCGTTACTCTGTATTCTGAGCACACGTCTTTAGCGCACTGAAACAGATACGGGCCTCGTCTCGCCCTTTACTCAGACCGTGAGCTTTAGAATGATGGTGTGCAAGTTAAACAAGGTTAGCAGTGTTGTAATATCAACTTTTAACTTTCAATCATGTGAAGCAAACCTCACGTTCACAATGTGCGCTATAAGTAAACTGTACAGGTTCTGCTGGCGTGGATGGTCGTAACATGAGTTTATTTAAGGTCAAATTTTTCACGTACTGCAGAAAAACTAAATCAGGTGTCGGTCAAAACCTATACACGTACAGAAACTATACACATTAGACCTTGTCTGCGGTTTGTCAACTGCTGTGTGTGCGCTCCAGCGCAATCTGTTGCATTCCCAGGAGTGTTATCTGACGAATCTGTCTTGACCTGGTAACAGGATCATTGCGTAGCAGCATGCTCACAGTAGTTTTGTCCGGCCCCACATGCCCTTATCACATTGACCACAGAATATATTAATACGAATGGCACGTCATGGTTGTGCAGTAATGCTGTAATGTGATTCGATTTGCGCCACAACAGATCTGACATAACTGTGTTTCACATGCTTAAACCTTTGTGGTGAGGAGGAAGTGACATTTATGGATGTGATAAAGTGTGGTGGTAAATACTGTAGTGGCTTGCTATGTTAGATCTTTATGTTTGTATTTAGTAGCTATGGACAATGTCTTGTCATGTTACTATATACTATAGAATTAGATATGATTTAAATCTTTAAAAAATGTTAATATATTTGTCTTTCATGGAAGAAAACGTTATGCAGCTTTGGAGCAACAATTTTCATTTTTTAGTGTATTAAAACTATCCTTTTAATGTAATGTTGGAGAAACTGTCTTTCTCCATTCAAATTCCTATTAGGGAAACTGT
Source organism: Chromobotia macracanthus (assembly GCA_036877525.1). Lineage (NCBI taxonomy): Eukaryota > Metazoa > Chordata > Actinopteri > Cypriniformes > Botiidae > Chromobotia > Chromobotia macracanthus. The sequence continues at coordinate 2,070,923 of JAZGTH010000080.1, read as the reverse complement.
TGTTACTGACCTATCAATGTCACTGTCCTCTCAGACATCTTAATAGGGAGTCAGAGAAGGCAGGGTGCCTGTATGTGTCAGATCTCATTGTGTGTGTTGAGTTCTGAAGAGGTTTAGCTGCAGGAAACCAGACAGAAGGCGCAGGCTGCATGTGACAGTTCAGCACCACCTACCAATCAGCAGACGCAGACTCCAGCTGCCCTGATACCTCCAGACACAAACACAACTCGCATGTTCTCAGTCTTGTGTTTGTCAAACAGCTGACATGCCTGACAAAGTTGACGGATTTCAAAAGCCTGTGCTACTTTGGTTAACAACACCATTCGAATGATAATTTGATTCTGAGAACGTACCGACACAATCGTAAGCTTTAACCAGCCTTTCAAGATTTTGACATTTGCTTTTGACATTCAGCATTCAGTGTTTTTTTTTTTTTAATCTGTTTGTGCTGGAGCTTTGGCACAGCTGTTGGCACACCTGTTCCTGACACGTTGAGCTTTGGTGCTCACTGGGGTGATGCAAGTTTGAGGCTGGCCAGCTTACCTGCTTACTCATCCCCAACCTTTTCTGTTACTCTGCACTCCATGTAATTAAAAGTTAAATGAATAGTACATCCCAGTAAATTTTCATTTATCAAAGCTTATACCCACCAGCTATTTGGGTGCAAGACAGCCCACCATTCTCTCTTGAGTTAAAAAGAGAGCATTATTTTCCATTTCTCATCCCAGACTCATTTGTGCTTAAGCACGGACATGTGCAGAAAGAGTAAGGGATTGAGTCAGACAGGCTCAGAACAGTGTGCTGTCCCTGGGGCTGTTGTTAGGTTAATATCTTGCCCAGTGGCACACCAGTGGTAAGTCTTGCAGAATTATGGCCACACTTAATAGCAGAAGTCAATATAACCCTAAATTTGAACAAATGCTGTAGGCCTCATTTACAATATGTGGCAGGATTTTTAAACAGACCGTTCACAAGCTTGTTATATTTTGTTGGTGTAAACGATTAGAAGATGCATGTATACAATACAGTGTGCAAAAAGCACCTTAATGCCTTTATTTGCAGTGATGCAAAACCACAGCTCAAATTCAATCTCGGTTTTTCTCTGCCTGTTCTGTGCCGGTTTTCCACGTTTAAAGGATGTCACTTACCTCAGCTTGGTACACCGCTTTCTGGAAAGCTTGATTCTGATTGGACAGTCGCAATGTTCTGAGGTCACTTATTTACTGATAATGACTGCTGAAACTGATAACAGTCTGCTAATCTGGGTGCTGAGTCACTTTGAATGTTACTGCTAATGTTTTGAATTGGTTTCAAATGAGGTAATAAAATATTTCAAATCAATATTTTGTGACTGATTGTATGGGGCGAGTACCCACGTATATCCACTATTGCGCTTCTGGGTCCTGATCGCCTTGTCTGATCTGTTTTGCAATAACAAGTGGCTTAGATGAATCTATCCCTTATTTAGTATGCAATGTAAATAGACCATTTGTAGTTTTTCATCCTGACAACTGCGGCTCTGTCACTTTCGTAACATTACTCATCTTTGTCTGAGTAATCCAGACATGGCAACATTGGCTCAACCAGTGATGTGAGTTTGGGTTGGGGTTCTGTTAGTTTGACCAATGGTGTTTGTGCCAACTTTTTTGAAAGGGTCATTATTTGGGCAGTTTCATTTGGTGGGACTACTAATGTAAAATGACATGCATTACCATTAGGGTTAAGAAACAACTAGGGTCTTGTTAATAGGGAGAGTTTGCAGCCATGTTTAAGTGTATTGTTAGAGCAGTTCAGATTGCAGTTGTGTGTTCATGGTAAAGAAGAGTGAAGGGTTAAGTTTCCTCTGTTCGTGAGTTCTGATCTTATTACTGGAGCTTTTTATAGGCCTGGATTTTGAATTCAGGTTGAATTGCTCTGATCGAGAGGAATGTCATTCTGTTTCAGTGTTTTACTGAATCAGTTTCTCACAGCATTCAGTGTTTCAGGTGCTACTTCAACATATAGAATAAGCAAAACATTGTCAAGCTCGAAGCATTATGGGTGTGTTGCAGTTATGCAGTATAATGAGTCAATAAAGGGTTTAGTTTTATACGTTTTATTCCCTGTTACTGCCAGCTTGCTTTGGCCAACACATTGAAATCCCTTTTTGAAACTGATTGTGTATCCAGCCAAGTTTACAGAGGTGTGGCCTAGCGGTATGGAAAGGTAAACAAATGGTTGTGAGTTTGAACCTTATGTTCTCTGTTGTGCCCTTGAGCGTGACCCCAGGTTATTCAACAGAGGACTGATCCTTTAATAATGAATGTACTTTTGGACACAATTGCCTGCTTTGTCACTCTATACTGAACCTGCAGTAATATACAGTGGGGTTTGTCTCTCACAGTGAACAGACATAACCATCTGAAGGACTTCATGCTGGTCATATCTATCGTCATTGGAATGGGAGGCTGCTGGTTTGCTTACATCCAGAACCGCTACTCTAAAGACCACATGAAGAAGATGATGAAAGACCTGGAGAGCCTCCAGAGGGCGGAGCAGAGCCTTCATGACCTGCAGCAGAAGTAAGAGCCTCTTCTGTTTCTAAATATTTAAATGTTCAAATTTGTGTGAGAAGCTCATTGGTGGTTCAGTGACGATCATTAACCACCTTAACGCAGTAACAAACTGTGTCATTCAAAAGGGTTACCCTAACTTGGTGAATTGCGTTTATTGCAATATAAAGGGAGATTTTGTTCGAAGTAGGCCTTAAGGGGCATTCACAGTTAGTGTTAATCAGTAACCAGTAACCAGAGAAACATCAATTTTTTTAGTGAAAATTGCAGTTTTGTGGTAACACGAGTGTCAGGTTATTCTAAACGCTTTTGATATGTTGTGGGATGCTGTTAGATGGTGGTCGACGAAACAGCCACTAGCAACTAACAGTACAGTAATGTGCTATGTAACTGCGGAGAGTGAAAATGCACCTTTCCACAGCAGCATTTTGGCAACTTGACTTTTTTTTTTAAATAGCCTGAACCTCCGGTTGACCTAGGACTCCAGTTTATCACATATTAAACCATTGTCCTTCTGCTGTGTTTTTCCATCAGTGATGTCATAAAATGAAGATGACATCATGCATGATAGGAGATGAACATGGTGTTTATGAACTTTGATAACAGGCAGGCTGATATGAGTAGACAGCATTTAGTTGGAGTCTGCGTCCTGTGTGGGGAAAACAGGATGCAAGGCCTGCACGAGGAAAAAAATGTGAGAACGGACATCTGTTTGAGAGAGAGAATGAGATGCAGAAAATGAGGAAGAGAAAACCAGATCATTTCACACTGTCCTTCGGCTTCCTTCTCATTATGGATTATAGCTTCTGAAGAGACCTTAGAAGACATTTCCTGTGTCAGTTATATTTAGAAACGATATCAAGTCTGGTACAGTTTCACTGGTCATTTTTACCTGTAAATGTAAAAGCACAAGATCCTTTCTCACAAAAACGTTGGGCTTTATTTATGGCCTCAGTAAACAGACCAAGCAAGTAAAAAAGTTGAAAAATGTAACTTTTTTTATACTATAAAACTATAGACCGCACTAATGTTTGTTTTATGTGTATGTGTAAGTTTTTTGTGAATATTTACCAACCACTTTTGACATCATAAACTGTTGTATAAACTGCATAAATATGTGTGTCACATCCTTTGTGTGTGTGTGTGTGTGTGTGTGTGTGTGTGTGTGTGTGTGTGTGTGTGTGTGTGTGTGTGTGTGTGTGTGTGTGTGTGTGTGTGTGTGTGTGTGTGTGTGTGTGTGTGTGTGTGTGTGTGTGTGTGTGTGTGTAGGGGTCCATTTGGCCCTTGAACATGAATGAAATGAGAGAGAGTGTATGAAGGGATCGGGGCAGTGGAAACTATGCAATGTTTGTGTGTGTGATGACACCCAGTGTTCTGACACAAGCACCGGGTCACATCTCTGGTGATTGCAGGGCGAGAGGTCTGCGTCGTTTTGATCAGCCCTGAAGGAGGTGATTAACCCTGGATATTTTGAATCATCTCGCTTTCAACTGGAGGATAAAAATAATGTCATGCGTGAAAAGGGTTTCTTGTGGGCCTTCATTTCCTAAACGTGAATTACGTTTTGATGTAGGAAACTGCAAAGATGAATTTGCCCTTTAAACAAACTTCAGTGGTTGTTTTCACGTAGGCATTTGTTGCGTTCAAAACGTATTGTGAAGGCTTATCAAGAGCACGACACTCAAGTCAGGCTTTCCAACAGTTTCCTGTGTAGGTGTGCTCACACATTTCCCACCAGACAAACCTCCCTGCAGTCGCTGCCAAATTACATGCGAGCAATGCGTTCCTGCTCCATTTTCTCTATATCAGAAACAAGGCATAATGCAGTTTCACTTTCTGCATGGCATTTGAGAATGGTATTAGATTTAGTTTAAGTAATACAGATGCTTGGCTAAGAAAAGCAGGATGGTCGCCAGGTTGTTTCTGTTTGGTTGCTTAGCTGATTGGACTTATAGCACGTTGCTAGGGTAGTTTCTAAGATGTTATTATTTGGTTGCTGAAGTGTTAAAGATAAATGCTACAACCAAAGTCAAAAGAGCCCACCCTTGAGTCTCTGAGATATTTTAGATATGGCTTTGGTTTCTCTTTCAGTGTCTGTAGCAGTGCTTCTCAACCAGGGGCTGGGGCCCACCAGAGGGCCCCAGCTCTGCAAACTTCCAAAGGGCCTCAAGTTAGTTGATTTAAAATGATTTAAAATAAGACAAAACAAGAAAAATATATTTCTCACAGTATTTCTTAGTGTTTGGTTATTTTTATAACAAATATGCATCTTTCTAGTTACGCCAAGCTCTATAATATTTTATTGGGCAGAATGGGGGGTCATGAAGGTTGAGTTTCTCTGGTCTATAATATTTGTTTCACATATTTTTATCATCCACCAATCAAAAACTACAGAACCGGTTGCGTTAAGAGGTTTAAGTATGCACATTAATAATAATAAACATTTTCTCCCTTAAGAAACACACCTAATTAAATTTAGTTGGACTTTTCTGAGAAACTATGTGAAGTATCGATATCAAGTTCTTTCTCGTGCGTGAGACATGTCACATGATTTCTGGTCGTCTTGTGTTTTTGACCCTCATTCAGTCTGCAGAATGTTCTGCATGCGTTAGGGAACTATGACCGAGTATATCTCTCACTGCAAGAGCAGGAAAATTAGTTTAATTAATTGGTGCATGCTTAGTCTAGTCCATTGTTGATCTTTTTTTTTCTTTGTAGCTGGTGCTTTTGCCAACACAAAGGAGCGTGTTGCTTCAAAGGGAGGAATATGACAAACAACTATTGTGTTTTGCAAAGGTGGTGGATCTTTAGCTTGTGTTTACGAAGACTGAACTAGATCAATATTAAACTAAATTAATAGACATGCAAATAGATTCATTATAATTGTGCTGTACATTGACAATGACAAACAATATTGCATTGTTTTACTAGTGTGATTTGTGGTTGTTATAATTCCCGACAGATTTAGAATTGAGTATGCAACTTTAAAATTGAGATGACTTGGGGAGCTACAGTATTTGTATGACTGAGGTGCGGTGGCTTGTTGGTGGATGAATGGCAGAGGTCAGGCGTTGGGTGGTGTAAACGTTCTGACTTTAAGTCAAGGTTGGTTTACTTTAGTCCTTAACTCAATGACCACATCTTCCCCCAATCCACCTGTCTTTCTGCTCGTCTGTCATTTCCTGCAGCATGTTTTCTGCCCTCTGCTGGCTGTCAAGAAAACTGTATTTTCAATATAACAACATCCATTTATTCCTGGCGAATAAGAATCAACAGCAGGATTCTGTAATCTGAAAACATATCCATGAATAAATTGATTTTAAAAGATCATGTTATGTCATCCATCTTTTAATCTATCTTTACCATAAGATCAGATAAATATAATATAAAACCTCTGTACAAAGCATAAGTCTGCAACTTTAATTGTGGAATTCTTTTTTAAACAATTACACTACCCATAATCCTGTGTAGAGATTGACCAATGACAGTGCTCGATAGCGACTTCCTCGATAATGTGGAGTTTCTCTTAATATATTTTTGTGTCTATTTAAAGACGTGTCCAATTCACTGGGTTTAAATATGTAGTTCAGCTCCATAGGAAGATTGTCACGTGGCATCCAGACCTTCATATCTCCTGCAGTCCAGTGTCCTCTGAACTTTGTCATGTGATAGGCCTTGAGTGTAGTTCACGAACAGACAAAGCCTCTTCCAGTAAGGAAAGGTTGATCTCGGTTTTTATATAGACACAAGTGAGTGAATCAGGGGCCCCACGGTTCCTGTCACTGCCGCCAGGAAAAATCATTAATCCCGTTGTAAGTTAGGCAGCGTGGTGTTGCTTCAGTGTCATTTTGCCTCCCACTTTTCTGCTCATTATGACATCAGCTTGTTGAAGCTCCTCCCCCTCTCCTGGCAGCCACCCAAGTGTTGCAGTCAGGGTTGGCTGTTGACGTAGTTTCTGCCTGTGTGGTGTTGAACTCCTTATCTGACCACACATGCAGTACACTACCAATCAAAAGTTTAGGGTTACTTACACATTCTTTACTAATGTTTTATTTTACGTTTTAGAATAATAGGTAACAAATGGAACTATAGAAGTTATGTTATAAATTTGACTGAAATGTTAAAAACCAAGACTGTGAAAGAAAACTCCTCTTGTCACCAGAGCCATGTTTACACAGTTTTGTCCATTAAAATGCAGTCTGGGCCAATCTACAGTAGACTGGTGTTCTGCTTGTGTGTAACCTTGTGGTATTTTATATTATGTGTTTTGTTCTTTTGTGGTTGTTTAACTGTGTGATAATCAATAGTGAGGTTCTCCAAAGAATCAATGACATACAGATATAAATACTTCAACCTTAAGTTCTCCAGTTCACAGCAGCTGAAGTTACCACATTAGTTATCAGCAGGTTTCACAGAAGTTTGTCTAAGGTGGTTTCGGCTCTCTGTACAGGCCACTGTGTGTCTGTATGTTCATGTGTTTTGGTTGCTGGTGTGTAGTTTCTCAGGTTTATTTGCTGTGATTTCTCCCTACAGGCTGCAGATTGCTCAAGAGGAGCATCGCTCTGTGGAGGTGGAGAAGGTGAACCTGGAGCAGAAGCTCCGAGATGAGATCAATGCAGCCAAACAGGAGGCGCAGAGACTGAAGGAGCTCCGGGAAGGAACCGAGAACGAACTGAGCCGACAGAAATATGCAGAGGAGGAGCTTGAGCAGGTAAGAATGCAGAGGTGTGTGGAAACATCTACAGTATAAGAGATCCCATACTGTAGATCCCATACTGTAGATCCCATAGCTACTAGTATGATGACAATAGCAGGCCTTTCCTTCAGCCTCTTAAAGACATTGCATTTACATAAAATGCTTGTTTAAAGCTGCAATCCACAACTTTCGCCTGCCAGAGATCTACTGCCATCTCTGTTTTTACTTTACGTATTTTTCATTATGCATGCTGAAGTCAAATGGAGATTGTGTTGAACATTGATCTAACATGTACTTTATCAGTAACTGATTTTTGTTCATTACGTAACCCCAGAGTTACGTATAGCAGCTTCAAACTGAGTAATATAACTCTTGACCAGCAATATAATATAGTTTAAAAATTCAATATTTGAGAAATACTTTACCAAAGAAATGTCACAGCAATAATGTTTTCAGAATGCTTGCCGGGAGTAAACATTAAAACGTGCAAATACAAGCATTTTCTAAAGTGTCTTTTTTTCTTTGTTGGTTGTTTTTCTTTTTGCAAATATTTTGTGCAAATATTTGCTGGTCTGTTTCGCAATTTATTTATGGCTTTAATTTAATTTCAGTTTTACTGTGGGCAGTGTGTTTTTTTACAAAAAAGTTTTCTGTATTATAAGAACATTCTCTCACAGAGCAAAACATGCTTGTGCGTGTGTGTTAGAAATACCAAAACGCACAGTACTGTCAATATTTAATCTCCTGTTTTAGTTTTGTCAGCTTGAATGACAGCTGCCAGAAGAGAGGCTTGGAAACGTTCTTATTTTTGCTCGGTGCCTAAACCACAGTTAACATACCCAAACCATTATGGTTATTAAGATAACACAGTCCTGTGCCACCAAACATTTTCTGGTGCTTGCTCTTGAAAACTTACATTGTCATTATGCATATTTTGATTGGGTGGGCTTTCTCTTTGGATAATGAACAGGAAGTGGGTGGATAGATTTGCGTGATGTCTTTAGTGGCACAGAGAGTCATGTTCTGGAGAAGAAATCTAACGTTTGCCACGCAGAGCAGCCACACAGTCTAGATCTGACTGATAGATCTAAAAGTCTGCACGAGAAAGCTGTGGTTGCTTTTGAACAAATGAAAGAAGGCTTGCACAAAACGCTAGTCTGTAATGAATACAGTCCTTGATCATTCAAGCTCTGCGGTTTTAAGCACAGCTGAGTGTTTACTTCTGCCACTGTATTCAGTTTCAGTTTGTTTGTTTGAAATCCACAAGTGGCATCTCCTGCATTGGACATAAATAGACATGAATAGTTATTTTTTACATGGGCGCCCCATGTTGGCCTATTAAATCCTTATCACTAAGTGGGTTTTCTGGGTCAGTGGGCAGCACAAACTCCCTGTGGATTTGGAGCTCATTAGTGTTCGTCCCTAAAAGGAGGTTTGTCGGCTCTCCGACCCCTCACCACATTCCCCCGGGCCCTCTCCACCCTCCTTGCGCCTTATTGGATGAGCTTTGTTTGTTTATCGCTATTATGGAAGATTTGATTAATTGTGTTTATCGTAGTTAGGTAGAAATGGGGTGTTGGATTAATTTGTGGACACATAATTTGCATAGTGTTCCCACAAATGTTTTAAGGCTAATTACATTTCAAGCTAAGTGTACTTTATCCTGTTTTTTTAGCTTGCCAAAATGAGTCATCTAAATCAGCTAATTGTCATAATAACATATGTAAATCGTTGGCTAAATACATGAGGTTAGGTATTACCTTGCAATCTTTTATTTCGGGCTCAATAAATCGCTTGGGTTGTTTGTGATTTTCTAGGTTTTAAGATCATGTAGTTGTGTGGGCCATATTTTACGTTGAGGTCCTGTTTTGTATTTTTGTATGTATTATAGAGTATTGTAGTGTTTGTAATTACTGAAATGAAACATATTTCTCTCATATCTTTGAGCTCTGTGAGTTTTCGTGCTTTGATCGGTCACTGGCGCCCCCTGCAGGTGCGTATGGCCCTGAAGAAAGCGGAGAAGGAACTGGAGTCTCGCAGCAGCTGGAGTCCCCCTGAAGCCCTGCAGAAGTGGCTGCAGCTCACGCATGAGGTGGAGGTGCAGTACTACAACATTAAGAAACAGAATGCAGAGAGACAGCTGCAGGTGGCCAAAGAGGGGGTGAGCAAGACCAGAAACATCAGCCAGCTGACTGCACAACCCGACATAACATTTACACACTAAACAAAAACATAATTTGTAAAGACTGATGTTAAATATTGTGAAATTTATAGCAGTTTATGGCATTTAATGTCATTTTATGCTATGTGGTTTTAGGCAGAGAAGATCAAAAAGAAAAGAAACACTTTGTTCGGGACGTTCCATGTGGCACACAGTTCCTCACTGGATGATGTAGATCACAAAATACTTGCAGCTAAGTGAGTTTCCACAGATATTTCAAACAGCCTCTGATAAACAGTGAATTGCTTTTGATAATACAGTGAACTGAAGAAACACTGTGTTGATTTAGTTTGTGTAAATGATTTTTAGGACCAAAATAGTAGAGTGTTGTGGTGCATTTGGTAAAGATCTGAAGGTAAGGTTGTAGGTTCGAAGTCCATAACAGTCATCTATAAACTATTACCTGTCCCACCCTAGGCAGGCTCTGGGTGAGGTGACTGCAGCACTGAGAGAGAGACTCCATCGTTGGCAGCAGATCGAGATGTTAACGGGCTTCACGCTGGTCAATAACCCAGGCCTGCCCTCTCTGGCCTCAGCCCTCAACCTGGACCCCAGCTTCATGGGTGGCCGTGGCACACCCCAGCACTTCATGTCTGAAGACATGGACGACATGGATGAGGACATAGTGGCACCAGGAACGCTGCAATGTAAGGGCTCGCCGGACAGTGAGGGGCCCAAAGCCCTGGCCACCAAGGGCCCGCACAGACCTGTGAAAGGGGTGTTGACAAAATCCAAAAACCCTCAGTTTTAAGCTGTTATATTACCTTGCGTAACCAAGTCAACAGTTGTACAGTATGCACTGGGAATGCACTCTTTTTTACTTTTTGCCCTGGAAAGTTTTTCCTCTTCTACAGGTCTGGGTCATTCAGAAAGGAAGGCACTTGGAGATATTTGTTACGTGTCATGTGTTTTGGAAATGGCATTTCAAAATATATGCATCATTGCATCTTTGCATAGATCTGTTTTATTGTATTATATTTGATGGAAGGTTACACATTGGGTTAGAGGTGGGGTCAGTTTTGCAGTTTTTGCATACTTATCAAGTTAGTGAAGTTTTTTTATAAAGCAAGCTCACAGAAGCCATCAAATTGGTTGTCTTCCTAAATGCAAAGCATGAAATAAAATTGGTGTTCATTGGTAAGTTTGATATTTGTATTGCTGATCTTCTTTTTCTTAAAGATTCCATTAAGAATTGCTCTTCCAAAATGTCATTTTCAAAGTCAGGAAACTAACAATAAAATGGCACTCTAAGAATCTGAACTTTTATAGACTAATTGCACTAGATGAACTGTTAATGAACTGTTTTGACTGGGTGATCAAAAACATCTGTTCTGTAGCACTGTGTTAGTATTTAACTTATTAACAGTTAAACCCTACCCTTGCCCCTTACCCCCTCCAGATGCAACCTGGCTAATGGGCCGCCGAGCAAGCGATCTGTGGTCTTTCAATTCGGACTGCCATTCATTTTGGAAGTACTCTGGTGGGCTACATTACCATGGCCTTTTCTTATTTCCTCTTGTCTCCACAAACCACTTTGTTAAAGCGGTATGCTGTCCAAACACCCTCCTGTAAGGGGTCACTGGACAGAAAACTCTGCCACCAGTCCACACTGTGTCTGCACCTCTCAGTCTTGCCCTTGTTTATGGCTTTAAAACTGGCTTACTCTGAAATGGCTGATACTTTCAGGCCTATATGTTTTCAGTCTGTCTAAAAGTATTCATTTATAATGTTTAATTTTCAGACTTCAAGATTGATACTGTTAAGCCTAAAGTATACTTAGGTTGTCCATGTTTAGCTGCACTATTAAAAGTCAAGCATAGGTCACATGTAATCTTTTGAATCTTATGTTGTCCTTAAGCATTCATCAGGGATAGCAATTCAGAAAGGACCAGGATATACAACAAGACACGCATAAACAGACAAGTCAGGGTTAGAGCTTGTCCCCAACCTCCTTTGGTGTCCCTTTCCATATGTTTTTGGGAATAGCCATTGAACTGTACCTTTCTTTCTGTCCCAGCACCTGAGTCTCACCTCTCAGTCTCACAAGTTTCCTACTTTACCTTCTACAGCCTGCCACCTGTCACCCTACATGTTTTGTCAGTGTCTACATGTTACAGCTCTGATTGACCATGTTGTTTTGTGCCTCCCCCCACAGCTCCTAGTATGATGTCACTGCGTCAAAGACACATGGACCCCCAGCTGGCCCTGGGCTCACAGAGGTTGGTAGAGAGTTATCTCGTACCCGGTGGGCAGGAAGGGGAGGGTAGCTCACACTCATCCAGACCTAGGGCGGGGCTTCGTCAGTTTGATGCTCTGGGACTGCCTCCTCTTTCCTCGGCCGTATCTCATCCCGCCATCTACTCGGCCTCTTCATCACATGCTCCCCACTCTTCCTCCCACGCCCATCATGCATCCCACTATCACTCGACACATTTCCAGCCCATGGACACCATCCCAGACCTCCCCTATGAGGCCAGCCCACTGCGCCCCCGACGCTCAGGCAGCTATGGGTATCGCTTCTTTGTGCTGTGCTTGTTGTTTTGTGCTTCTCGCTTAGCATGAACTTGGGACTCTGTCCAAAACACCAACACGCCAGTTTTGCCTCAAACACTTCACACTTTTTGGTGAATTACTGTAATTCTTGGTGTGTTTGCTCTTTGTTGCCGTGATTGGCTTTACTTACCACAACTAATGACACTGCGGCTTGTAACTTGGCTTCCCATGATGCTTCATCTCTCACCATATTAACATTTTAAACACCAAAATTCTGGCTGTAACAAGTATTGGTTTTCTCTGTGGACAGCTTTTGATTCCCGAGGTGTGGGTGGTTGTACTAGCAGGTTGTGGTTCACTCTGGTTCACTCCTCTTTTCCACTGACAGTGTGCCTATAGAATGCTGATGCCCAATCTGAAATTGTTCTGCATGTTTATATCAGAACGGGGTTTGGGTCTGAAAAGTGGCTTTGCACTGGCCCCTTAAACCTGCTTGTCTTGAACACTAATCAGAAGCTGGGGGATAGATAATGCCTGAACCAAGTAACCAAGACTTCTTGTTCTTGTCAGACTGACGACTTGTTCGGAAAAAACGATGCAAAACAGTACTAGCTTACTACCATTGCTAGCCTAATGCGGCTATGCAATATGCACATTCAGCTGGCCATTACAGTGGAAAATAGGTTTTTAAATGAGTTCTGTAGTCTTAATAATAACTTGCATTGTTAGCTTTTGTTCTTTCATGAACTGTTTTAGGATTAACCAACTCTCTGCTTTTTATAGCTTTTTTGGAATAGTTCCACATCCACATTGAAATTTACATCTTTAACACTTTTTTATTACTTATTATTATTATTATATTTTGTTACTTATTACTTTTATTGACTTATGTTAGACTAGATGTTAGTTGTTAGACTTAACCTTCTAAATGCTAATTTCTTTGTTTCTTTTATAGGGACTTAAACCGTTCCGACTCTGATTCCTCCTTATCTATATCCCAGACCGGTGAACAACTACGCTTATCCTACAGTTCCAAATCCTTCCCTGTAAAGCCCACATCCCTCCTTCACGGCCCCTTCTCACGGTCCGAGGAAGGCGCCCCCTCCCACTCTAACACTCCCAACGGAGGCAACCGTGTCCAAGATGGTGGTGCCACTCATGACGGAGGTTCTGATAGCCCTATATTAATGAAGAAGTTGTCTGGCATTGAGAAGTCCGCCAGCATGAGCGAGATCCACGGCTCACAGATGGCAATGTCCATGTCGGAATCCTCACGTTCCCTGAGCCCAAACTCCACCGAACCTGACACGCCATCCCCCACCGGACTGACTGGTGGGAAGGCAGGAAGTCGCATCCCCCAGATTTCCTCGAAAAAGAGCCCCCTAGAGGAGGACAGCGGTTCTACAGGTGAAGACACTGATTCTGCTGCCAGTCGCAAGAAACACACCTTCAAGATCTTCAAAAAGCAGAAGAAATAAGGACAGAACTGGACAACTGTTTCATTTCGTCCCCTACATTTCTTTTTGTTGTATTGTTACAATAAATGATAATTGATTTCTCCCTCCCCCTCTGCTCAGACGTTATAACCAAATTCCTTTACAAGGTGTTCATAGAAACGATTTTTCAGAGGAACTTTAGGAACAATAGCATGATTTCTTTGGGTGGGTGGGAAAGAAACACCGGACTCTTTGTTTGGGTGGGATTGTGTTGCGTTATTTATTCAGCAGGAGACAGTGCCAGACTTTTCAAGGATTCTCTGATGGACTTTTCTTTCCTTGTATAATCTGTATCAGTTTGCATGTCTTCGCCTTTGTTTGAACTTTGAATGCACCTAGATGTTTGCTTGGTTCTTGTTCCCCTTTTGCTTAAACAGAATATCCTGGTTCTTCAGTTTCTATCAGACTATCACACTCTCTCCTTTGTTTTCAAGGTTAAAACAGATCGTCAACTTAACATTTTACGGTACTTCTATCAGTGTTCGTCAATGGTGAGAACTGTAAAAGGGCTGAACTGTTAGTGTGAAACTCCCCCTAAACATGTTGCACTATTTCCGATTGTTGATGTGTTTGTTTTGTAAAGAAAAAAACTGACAACATGCTGGAACACACACTAAACACGTTTACACAAATGAAGGCACTGAACGTATTTCCAAGGCTTCAGGGATTTCTGGGATGTGGCGGGAATTGAGCAACTAGAAAATTTGTCTAGATCATTCCAGATCATTCAGAAAATACAAGGTGGTTTGTGAATTATGCACATGAATGTTTCAATGTGGTTTTTTTTAAAATATCACTATAAACCTTACTGTATGTTTCTGATTAAATCATAAATAGAGACCGGCTCGATGTCAAAAAAAAATTCAGCTAAGAGCTGAATGCTGCAACTTTCACTTTCGTTAGTTTGAAATTACACAAAGACTTCACAATCTATACGAAAACTTGTCAATCTTGTAAGTGCGAAAGCCTCTGTCCATTAATGTATATACTTCAGATTTCAGTGCTATAAGACCACTTGTGTATTCTGAGCTCTGCCCCACTTTAAAGATCTTTTACGTACCTACAAGCCTTTTTGGAAAGGTGCAGATTGTACAAATTCTGGAAGAATTATGGTCTGGATTACAGCCATCTGATTACAACTTTTGAATAGGAAATCCTTCTGACATCATCTTTAAAAGGTAGATTCTTTTATTTTGTTCTTGTATATAAAGAACCTTTAATGAGGTCATATAAAGCATTTCACGTAACACCACATGAACCCTTATCTTTGTGTTATTTGAAAGCAATGTAGGTGACACAAGATCACTGTTATGGTGTGATTTGCCTTTATATAATCAGAAGTATGAGCAGATGGGTTTCACCACTGTGCATTTCTTAAAAGAACCAGAGCTCAGTCTCTGTTGTTCTCGTGGTTTACGTGACGTTCACCAAAATATCATCTTTATCTCCAAATGAGCACTGAAAATTACAAGCACACTTTCCATGAAATGAAAAAAACTTGTTGAGGGATGTTACTATGCATTTCGTTAGTTTTTTTTTACCCACACATTTTTAAAGTACAATGTGTCATCTAACCTGGAGGCAAACCAAAGCGGCACTGCAAGAAACATCACCTGTTTCTTCTGTCATTTCTTTTGTGGAAAAATTATAGAAAACCACATACAAATGTATATGGACCAGTCTGTTCTAAGTGGTATAAACTGTACAGATGTATTTGTTGTCATCTGTGCAACTTCTGTACGAAGCAGCTGTTTTATCAGTAAGTGTTGCGTGCGCGTTTCAGTCTGGTCCAGCTAACTGCATTTCACTGTTGATGCATGTTCTCAACACCAGTTCTCAAAAACAGATGGGAGGGACAGGAGCTGTTTTAACTCTGTCTCCTCCTTACATGTTTCCTGTTCACTTCTCTGTTTGAGATATTTCTCACTATACTGTACAGAGAGAGGTGAAAACAAAGAAAATGATACTTTTGCATCTTCTGTAATGTTCAAAACTGTAGTCTTCAAATTTTATGGCACTCCTGCATGATAAAGCAATAAAAAGTTTCTAAAATGAGTGAGACTTCAACTTATTTCATTACATTTGTCATTGTAGGAGAGAGTTGGCTTGACTTACGGGTAGGTTTATTTTTTGAAAAAGGAAGTTTTTGCGTAAATACATAGCTTATTGAGTTGGTTGCAAAAACAAAGCTTGTTAAATACATGCTGACCTTCTGTGACAACATGCCCAATAGCAGGGCATGCTGCATGGCACGCTGTAGAGGGCAACTTGTCACAGTGCAACCTGCCATAAAACAGAAAAATCCCAGACATACACCCCATTATTGTTTGTTTCTATATTATTTGTACACACTGGGCGTTTTCATTGTGTAACTGAAACAATCATGAACATTTATGCAGTTCGGCAGACACCACTGCAACTTACAATGTATTCAAGATTTTTAGCAGTATGTAAGCTCCCTGGAATTCGAACCCACAACCTTTGCGCTGCAACCACAATGCTCTACCATTGAGCTACAGGAATGCCTAAATAGAAACACAGTGCACATGTCTTACCATGTCGCCTGTAAAGATTTAAAAGGTTGTATTTAAGGTTGTGATTTTTGGTTGTGATAAGGTTGTGTATTTAAGGTTGTGATTTAAAAGGTTGCTTATCCTAAGTTTATTCCAACAACATACATATGCTTATAGGACCTCTGCATATCCATTTGCAAACTATTGCAAGACCAGCAACACAACAAGACTTCACTATTCCTTAATAGTGTGCATGGTTTGCATAAAAAGGGTGGAGCTGTAGATGATATTTACTTAAGTTTCTACACCTGCAGATCTAACAGGATGTTGTTCCGGCCTTGCTGGAGCGCTTTAACACCCGCTTCAGCATTTGACCACGTACCCACGAAACCTGCAGTTAGTAATTGATGCGGATATGGCGCAACCAGCCAAATAACGCAACAATGCGTGCGTTTTGCTGACTGTGAGAGCAGCAAAATATCACATTTTATCTAGACAGAAGTTGGTTTACTGAACCCAAGTCACCAAGCAGCGGATTTTAAAATGGAAGAGCTGCCTAGGAGTTTATACTGGCTGTATTTACCCGTCTTTGTTTTTGTAAGTACTTTGCGCTTCCAGTGTGCTGTATTGAACACCTAAAGGTCCAGTTTACACATACTATTAAACGCACAAAATATCTTTTTTTGTTTAAAACCAGATGTCATCACCTGGATGTTTGGGTCAGTCCACCGCAGGCGATCTGGCTTTCCTAAGCGCGCCTGACGCGCCGGTCTCCAAGTGTCCTTTACGCATCATCTACACCTGTTTAAAACCGTCTGTGGTACATGTTCAGGTTCTGGTTTCTTTCGATACCGGATCCGTTAAAACCGTTTTCCACAAACACTGGATCTGTGAGCCCGGACGTGCCCGAGTCCGGGTGGTGACCGTGCGCTTCCCAGACTGGCTTGTGTACCAGCCGGATTGGATAATACGCGGTTCCGACTGGGTTCTCAGCTGTCTGTTGCGTGGCTGGATCGGCTTTGATGACTCTCCAGAACCGGGCAGGTTTTCTGTGGTTGGGGCATCTGTGTCGCTCAATATTCAGACGCCACTGGGTCGACCCGTTAAGCAACACCTGCTTTGTGCAGCCTGGGACGCAGAATTGCTCTGGCGGGTTCGTGCAGACTGCATGCCTCAATGTGCAAAAGAAAACGGTAACCATGTTTGCATTGATTATTTTAGCTCCTCATAATAAAGAACAAGCTTTCATGCTTTTAGTTTTAAGACATGGCACTATGGTAATAATGTGGACGTGAGAAAATGATCATGGGGTTACAGTACCTCCTTATAGATCACTGTATCTATTATATCACTGTGATAGTTTGTATAATGGCGTTTGGGGAAGTGTATCCTTCATTTCATCTATTAAACCATTTTGTTGTATTTATTTAAAGGTAGGGTAGGCAATTTGGGTTAAGCTAGAAAAGGCAACCTTGCTTTGAAAGCATAAGATTGGGCTGTCTCTTCAGAGCCCTTACCAAAGGCCACGTCCCCAAAACACATAAACCTACATAGTTTGATAGGCAGGTAGGACATCCTATCATTGCATTTGGACCTAATGTAATGACTGGACAAACAGTTTACGGTCCTGTGCCATTCACAGAATATATATTTTATTATTTGACAACTTTGTGATTGTGAAATTCTGGAAGGAATTGCCTATCCTGCTTTTAAGCGTTCACAAAACATATCTTTTTCTCCCTCTTTTTTGTTTAAGAGGTGGCCTCTTTTCTTTCCACAATATATGCATCTACTGGTGAGAATTATGGGATCATCAAAACCCTGCAGCCATTCAGAAACAAAATGTTAGAAGGGTTACGAATCAAATCCATACACTTTCCCTGGTAAGATCTTATAACTTTCTAGTTACTTTGCAACTCCAGCTAAACAATTCTTAAAATTAAAAATTTCAAATGTATAAATGTGCAAATATTCTGACTCTTTAGGTGTGCCTTTTCACTCTGGGTTTTTGTGATAAAACCCTGCAGTAACCATCTGTGTGGTCTTCTGCACCACATTGATGATGA
Organism: Chromobotia macracanthus; assembly: GCA_036877525.1. Classification (NCBI taxonomy): domain Eukaryota; kingdom Metazoa; phylum Chordata; class Actinopteri; order Cypriniformes; family Botiidae; genus Chromobotia; species Chromobotia macracanthus. Next base: position 2,052,886 of record JAZGTH010000080.1, on the reverse strand, counting down.
AAATAATTATGCCACCCCTGCCTTGTTCCTCACTTCTGCTGGTGAGCTTCATCATCTGAATGACCCTTTACTCATCTCATTCAGCTGGTTTCTGATCAGTCACTGAGTTGTCTTGTCTGATTCGTTCAGGTCAGGTTCACGTACAGTTGACTGGAGATGCCGGACACTCATCAGCCTTTCTTTCTCCGTTCAGGGTTCCTCTTGGTCAGTGGTGTCATCTCAGCCTGGAGATTCTGGGAAGACTGGTGAGAGATTAGTGGATGTTTATTCCACCAATGTATGTGTAAACTCCACAGTGTGCTAATCACCGTGTATTTATTATTATTTACATCAAAGATTCATTATTTGGTAGCACAGTCTTTGCATCTTGTACTTGTAATGAAATGTTTCCTGTAGATTTTCTCTGTCTAATGGTGTTTGGTCTTACATTTTCTTTCTTTTGTAGGCAAAGCTTTCAATGGCATGTACTGATGGACACCAGCAATACGTTTGGATTGCGGAGCACACGTAAGATTCTTTGTTAGAGCTAACAGGAAACGTTCTCGAACGTGCACTAAAAGTTTTCTCAAATGATCAAAAAAAGTTCTTGCAGTAATGTTAGTAGAACGTTTTTAAACATATCCAAAATGTTATTCTTAAGTAGTTAGTGTAACGTTTTAAAAACATTACAAAATTAAAAAAATAAATGTCGTTTTGAACATTCCTAGAACTTTCAAAATAACATTTGTAACGTTTGTTACTTAAGGAAACATTAGGAAAATGTTCTTAACCTAAAATTGTTAGCTGGGATGTAGTTTACATCATGTAGTTGACTACAGACAAGCACACAGTTGTATTTCAGCATTCAGTGTCCTGGCTCCATAAAAAGGCTGTGATGTTTTTGACAGATTTGACATTAACCCAATGCTGGATGACACACATGGCTATTTTGTTGTTGGTGGAGGTAAATTCACAGGGGGAATTGAAGGATATTATGGACCAACTACATTCTATCGCACAAGGTGGCTGCCGTTCGACCCGGTATGATATTTTGGCTTGTGCTTACGAGAAGTCAACCAGTTTGAGGCAAATTGAGTGTGATGTAACCCAGACATATTCTTGACAGGTTTTGTGATATTTATACATATGATCTTTGTATAATTATAGATAAAGCGTAAATGATTTAACTTCTTCACAGGCTGAGATTCACCTTCCTCACATAATTGTAAAGTTGAATATAACTGGATGGTTCAAATCTTGCCAGAACTTCAAATCAGGGCTTTTCTTCAATGCACTCAGCACCCCTCCCACATCCATAAAGAGACAGTCAGGTAAGTACAGTAAGTGAACGTGACTTTAGGAGACCGATGTTCCTCAATGTTTCTGTCAACCAATCAGATGGTAGGAATAGGTTTAAGCTCAGTGTTATATTTGGGTTTAGATTGGGTTAGGGGCTTGTATACCATTTTTATCAACCTGATATTCCCTTCTGATTTTAGGGATCAATTATGGTTAGGGTTTGGGTAACAGGAAGCAACAAAAGATGTTGATCCAGGAACACACTGGGTAGAATCACAGCAACTGAATCCCTCCTCGTTTGTCCACTAGATGTCATGTTTTTATTTACGTTAATAAAACTTCATGTTTTTCTTCACATCCAGGCACTTGTTTGGACGTGTACACCGAGCTGATACTGAGTCACAGTACAATGAGGACAGAAGAGCAATGTACTGCCTTTGAATCGCCAACAAATCCTTACAGGCGTCAAGCGGCGAAGTTGACAAAGATATTGTCACAAAAGTATGGTACGATTATACACTTTATACAGACAATAAACAATTTAACTTATTAATAAAAATGGTGATTTACATATTGTTTCAGATTATGGTTGTAAAATGTTCAATTGAACAGCTGTAAAACATATTTAACCATAGAACCACCAATAATAATAATAATCGCAGCAACCCCAGCAGAGCTGTAAAAACAAGATGTAGCACCTTAGAAACTCCCTGACAACCATCTACAACACTGTAGCATAGCGACGACTGTGCTAGCGACTCACATATTTTGTGATATTGTTTTATAATTAATAATGTTTTATTTTTGTAGACACTGTGACAGCGTCTACAGTGGGCCGGTTGTTGTATTCTCTAGTACTGCGTAAAGTGAGAGCAGCTGATGGCCTGGAGGTTATAAACAGACTGATGCCTTTTCTAATGCAGTCTGGTTGCTTAGGGGACTACAGAGCACTTCATCTGTCCTCTGTGCTCTATAGCAGTGGATTTGGAGTTAGGAGACAGCCATACAAGGTGCGTTTCATTTTATTCATTTAGCAGGTGATTTATTCAAACTGAAGTGAAGAAATCAATTAATCCCACATCAGTATTTGTATCAGTTTGTCTTTAGCAGTGCTACAGTATCGAACTAAAGTAGTACACTAGAGTAGATATTGAATTGCATAACAGAAGAGAAAATATAATTATATGTGTGTGTCTATACATAGATATAGATATAGATATACACACACAGATATGGGTATATATAGATATATAGACACACACAATCTTTAAGGGCATAGATAAGTGAGGTGAAAAGAGGTGTGCCTTAAGATGTTTTGTTAAAGAAAAGTAAATTTTGGGGTGGTGGTGTAACCATTAGTATTTTCATTTCATTCATTTTAAGCTGTTAAGGTTAGGCTGGTAACTGAGTTGGTTTAAACCTTGCAACTCTGATGTATGTTTAAATTATTTTGACATTGAGCTGACAAAGATATTTCATATCAATAAAATGCAAAAAACAAAAGCGATAATGTGTTGGAACAATGAAAACGTAATGGGTGAAATGCTTAACTGTTTTTACAAGGAAATATCGAATGAGAGTGAATGAGAATTAGCACTTTAAAATATAATCGGATACATTGCACTGCAGGCTTGGCTGCTGTCCCTGCTGGCAGCTCAGGGTGACTGGAGATTGGCCCTGCTGCGTTTAGGACACATGCACCATGTTGGTGACCCGGATGTGATCCCTGACCCTGACCTCTCCTACGCGTATTACATCAACATTGCAAGACAAACCACAAAGGATCACAAAAATCCCAACCCAGAGCAAGTAAGAACCCTATAAAGGGACTTTACTATTGGAATCCCTGTTGCAGACATTTTTGTATAACAAACATCAAAATTGATTTTCATATAACCTGTGGCTGCTCAGCATTGCTCATTCATTCATTCTTTCAGTGCTCATAGCATTTATTTATTAGTACTGTGCAATCCAGCAGTTGTATTGTTTTTGAAAATGCACCAGACTTCGCTCTCTTTGTTACCATGCCAATGCAAGCTGATAAATGAACTTCTCATCTTCTCTGTAGACATTTGTTGAGTTAATACGCTTAAACGATGAAGACACTTTGAGGGCTCAAACCAATGAAAACGACGATCTGTTTCACTGGCTGAAACTTCAGGCACGAAGTGGAGTCGCAGAAGCAGAGGTACAAAAATCCACATATAATACACCTACATAACGCAGTACGTTCCCCCTTTTTGGACTTTTGGACATCACAGTGGAATGTCTCACGATTACAGTCTGTAAACTTTGTGTTGTTTATGGGTTTCGATGTTCTCCACAGCAAGCGATGGGTCGTATGCTGTTCTGGGGTCAGCAGGGTGTGTCTCCAGACATTCAAACCGCTGTGAAGCACTATGAGAGAGGAGCCACCAGACTGCACGACCCTGTCTCCACGTACGACTACGGCATTGTGCTCCTCACGGTCAGATTTGCGTCTTCTGTATTTTTGATCATAAAAATGCAAGTATGTGTAACTAAAAGACTGATTTTATCACATAGTTGGTTACAGTTGCCTGAATTAGTTTCTTATGATCCTACAAAAAGTCGTAATGTATGATATTATAAATAGTGATAGCACATATTGACCAGCAGAGGGCACTCTTGCAGAGAATTTGAAGTGTATCTTCTTGCATTAAATAGGGACAAGGAGTTCCACAGGATGTGCAGAGGGCTGTTACATTCTTGAAGAAAGCAATAGAACAGGTACATATTTCAGGTGTCTTTATATTAAGTATATTTTTCCTTTGATTTATACTTTAGCCTATGTGTGATACTAAATTTTGGTCAGTTTTGTCAATTGACATTATTAAAAGTAATATTTTGGCATAGTGTATACATGAACTGTAGATTTTAAATCCAAACACTTTCATCAATAGCAGCATTATTTATGACTGGTTGATTATTATTCATCTGTTAATGTGTGATGTCTGAGAGTTGAATCATAAATCGCTGAACTTCTGCATTCATTTTAAGTCACTATGCCTGTGTGTGTGATGCTGCTGTGTTTCTGTCTGGCAGGGATTTGTTCCTGCCATCACGGCTCTGGGCTGGTACTACGAGCGGTTTGAAGGAGATTACGAGAAAGCTGTGCATCTGTGGGAGGAAGCTGATGCCAAAGGTCACCCTGAAGCTGCTGTGAATCTGGGTGTTCTCTACTCTCAGGGTCTCTATCCTGGACAACCTCCTGACCAGGTAAGCTCCTCCATGCTTATGTCCTTTTTTGTACACATTTATGTATTTGACTTGCATTGCATTTGATCAGTATGTGTGTTCCCTGGGACTTGAACCCACAATCTGTGCTGCTAACACAATGCTCTACCAGTTGAGCTACAGGAAGACTTACTATATAATATTTTGCTAGTAATTCACAATTTTACATCGAAATGCTTAAAATGGTCACACACACGTGTGGTTTCGTTGTCATAATGACGATGTTTTGCACCGCCACCAGTTTAAAGCGTATACGCACTACCTGAGGTCAGCTCAGAGGGGTCATTTAAACGGAGGCGTTTTATTGGCTGATGTTTGGATTCATGGAATTTCTGGTCAAGTGGCCAGACGTCCAGCAGATGCTGTCCTGTGAGTATGACCTGTCTGCAGTGAATTTTACAGACAGGTTTTCTTAATGTTTATAACTATAAGGGCATGAGATGTACCTAATAATTCAATAGTTTGTTGTTGTGCCCTTCACTGTAAACCACTGGTTCACAGTTTACTATGGAGAACTCCTGCATGGAGAATATTATATTGATTTTCTTTCTCCTTGGACTTCAGGTGGGTGAAATGGGCATCTGAGCAGAATGGATATCTAGGAACAGTCTTAAGGAAAGGTTTGAACGCTTATCTCAAAGGAGACTGGTAATGCTTTATTTTTCAATGTGGACACTAATCTATAATTCTCATGCAAAATTAAAACAATATTAATATTAATAGCATTTATATTTGATTTATATCTCCCCGTCTCTCCCTCTGTCTCTCCCTCTGTCTCTCCCTCTGTCTCTCCCTCTGTCTCTCCCTCTGTCTCTCTCTCTTCTCTGTCTCTCTCTCTCCTCTGTCTCTCCCTCCTCTCCTGTCTCTCTTCTCTGTCTCTCCTCTCTGTCTCTCCTCTGTCTTCTCTCTCTCTCTCTCTCTCTGTCTTCTCTCTCTCTCTGTCTCTCTCTGTCTCTCTCCTCTCGTCTGCTCCTCTCTCTCCATCTCTCTCTTTTATTGTTGCAGGATAATGTCTTTGATTTATTATCTCAGCGCGGCAGAGAGTGGATTTGAAGCCGCTCAGTTTAATGTGGCGTACCTGTGTGAACTCAACTCTGTGAGTCTGCTCTTAGGACTTGCTTTAAATGTAAATGAATACATTCACTCCATTGGCTTTGACAAATGATCGCTCCATTATAGGGCTCGATGAATCCAGCGCTGGTGACTCACTGCATGTTGCGATACTATAACATGTCCATACAAGCACAGGATCCAGCTCCATACGGTAACTGTACAACATCACAGGGTCTCAAATATAGAAGACATTAATTAAAAGCCACAATATTCTGAGTTTTCATGGGATCTTTAAAATGAGAACAGTATATACTTTGAGAGGTATACAGGAGTGTTAAATGTTATGCGGTGTGGACCGCAGGGATGACTTGCAGTAAACTCAAATACTCTGAGTTTGAAGGGCATCTGGGTTCTGACTGCACATGCTGTGTCGACGCACCAGTACATGTGCTTATTTTCAAGCTCCCTGCAGTTACAGCCTCAGTCTCTGCGTGTGGTGCTACTGTAGGTCTTTATTTCCCTCTGTAGCGCTGATCAGAATGGGGGATCTGTTTTATGGTGAGCAGGCTCTGGGCACAAGAGAGGTTTCCAAGGCAGCCGAGATGTACAAACAAGCGGCTTTAAAGAACGATCCACAGGTACACGTGACAGCAGAAGTCTAATCCTGAAAGCTCGTTTTAGTTTCTGTGTGTGTTTGTGCGTTTACACAATCTGCCTGTGTGGTGGTGGTGATAACTTTCGTGTCTTCAGGGTTGGTATAACCTCGGCCTGCTTGTTCAGGAAGGCGAGTCTTTACCGTTCGATCTATTTTCCGAGCTTAATTTGCTTCATCTTTATCTGACGGACAAACAAAAGCTTCTCACCACCCTGTTCCACAGGTACGACGAAACAAACTCACTTTACAACACCAGCAGCCTTTTATTGTCCAGTTTAAGGCATCCATTTTTATTAAACAGTTATGATTATTAATAATTATCGGAATAAACAATGCATCCAAGTAATATAGTTGATCTAACAATTATTCTTCAAGAATTCAGAATTCAGGTTGTCTGTTTCTGTGCTGTAGATGTATAGAGACCAATAGCATTGATGCGTACCTGCCCTGCACACTGGCACTCTTCAGTGTCCACCTACAGTCCTTCCAAGTGGATAAGGACACAGCCGTAAAGGTTTGTGAACTCGCCTCTTCTTCTCAGATTTTTGTGCTTTATGTGGGTCTGGTTTAAAAACGCATTACAGACAATATTGTGTAATTGGGGGGGACAATGAAGGTGCCTAGATGAACTAAATGGTTTAATTTGTTTAGGTGTGTGCTTAATTGCATCATAACGTCATAGGGAAGTTAGTTCTGTAGTTATTGTGTTAACATCATAATGATGAATGGTTAAGAATGTCTACAGGTGAAAACCAGCCCTCACGTGACCTTCTCTAGCTCTGCTCCTCTGTTTCTGTAGCTCATTGCCACGGTTTCAGCCGCAGTTGGGACTTTGTCTTTTGCGGTTGGACTTTTTAAATGGAGGACAGCAGCTTTTCACCAGCCTGCACAAACATTTACCAGCCAAGCACAAGAAGAAGAAGAAGAAGAAGAAGAAGAGGAGGAGGGGGAGGAGGAAGAATCCTAAAACCCTGCATAACTTTAGACCTAATCCTCCATATAAAGCACTTTTTGATGTTGAATTGCATTTTTAACATGTTTTTTTAATTTACTTTTTTTTATTTATAATCGGGCAGATTTAGACTATGATACAAAGCAGTAGGTGCTTTATGGTTTCATATTCAATAGATTACAAACACGTTTTACCCTCATTAGCTTTTTAAAAAACTTCATACATACAATTACCAGGATATTATTTGGCATGTATAGTTCCACAGCTTTAAAAAATGCAACAAAGTATTTCTAAATAAAGTAATAATTTTAAGTTAATTCCTGTTGAAGTTGTTAGTTTCTTGTTTCTGAAATGTTTTCTTCAGAGAGTTCTGGCAGTAGCACTTTGGTGTTTCTAGACGAACTCATTCTCTCTGTTGGAGGTACGGTGTCCCGGCGGGGCCACTCTGCCTGCTTCTAATGAAAGAGTGTGTGGCGTCCCCGGGCTTCTGTACAGACTGATGCAAACAGCAGGTGTGCAGCAAGCTGTGATATGCCCAGGGCTCGGGAACACACGGTTAATTAAAACAACACCGAAAAGCTGAGTAATCCCCAGACAGACGGGGTGCACCACACGGTCAACTGTTGAATCGGCATCAGGGGACGTTCATCATACAGCGTTTACATTAAAATAATGTGGCATTTGGAAGAAGTCCACCTGTGTGTGGATTTATTTAACCCTATAATGGGGACAAATTTGTACCCAAAAGTCAGAAAAACCGTACATATCTGAGCAAAACCAACTTCTGGGGATGTCCTTATTTGTAAAAAAAAAAAAAAAAAAAAAAAGTAAGTTAAGTTTTGCAGAAAAATGTAAATTGCAGAAAGTGTTTTATGTTAAGTGTTAGGTTAGGTTTATGTTGTTTATAACAAGCTGTGTATTAATAACAATATCAATCTATGGAATGTCCCCATTTATATAAGTGTGTGTGTGTTTGATAATGTAAATATTTCATTTAATAGGTTTATTTAAATTGTTCAGGGAATATGATGGGCTCGGCACACTGTTCAATCAGTCTAATAGCTAAAGGAACTTTTTAAAATATTTTTCTCCCCGGGTGGCTTTTTAAATGTAAAGTCCTGCAATTATATGATGTTTCGGACACCAGAAGCCATCAGAAGAAGTGTGTGATTTGACACGTCCCACAAATAAGGTACAAAAAATATGGCTTGTAGCTCATTTATTTTCCTATTGGTCAATAAAAATATAAATGCTTAACCTACATATGTTAAATATAAGCGTTTTAGGTTTCCATTTTTTGCTGTCCGTTGAGAATACCAGTTTGGGACCAAATTTTAGTTTGTAATTCCTGACCTTATTTCCTTCAATTTACAGTGTTTTTTTTTGGCTATTTTTGTTACAGTATTCATTATTCTTTGGTAACCAGACTGAAACGTGAGGCTTAAAGTCAGTCAACACTTAAAATTAAGAAAACAGAATAATTTTGTCATCTATCATCTGTAACAGTCTTGAAAATTATCCGTTTTATGATTAGCTGTCAATCATGATATAAATTGCATATTACAAATGATTTGACAATCTGGTTTAATTATTTATCAGTAATTGAAAGTGCTATGAATGCTTTGATAAGCCTATGGGATATTATGTTAAAGCTGTTTGCTGTGCCTCTAGTGTGTGCTGTTTGTTTCTGATTCATCAGGGGTGCTAGCAGTCTCAGAAGTCGCATCATCTCCTGGGAGGGGCTCTGTGGGGCCCTCAGACTCTGGCTCCGCCTTCTCCTCGGAGACATTCTCTCCTGATTTGGTATCATCTTCCGTCTCCTCGTCTTCCTCTCTCAGCTGTGTACTGATTTGCAGACCTGATCACGGGTTCATTCTTATTAAAGTCACGGAAGTTATTCTTGGCCCCCATGATGTATTTGCCCAGAATGTTGGCCTGGTCTGGTTCGCTTGTGTGTTGCCAGTGCAGTTTCTGGTGGAAGTCCTTCATCTCTAAATGCACTCGCCCGACTACCTTATTCAGCTCGGTAATTCTGTTCCCCACATCTGAATAACACAACATCAGCAGTGAGTAGCCAAGACAAGGGCCGCTTTCAAAATAGCATACTAACATATTACTTTACTAGTATTTATAGTATGTACACTATGCACAGTATGCAGAGTTTCTGTATCCATGGGTAACCCAGATTACTGCTGCATTTAGAGGCATTTTTAAAAACTATTTGAATTAATTAAAAACACTTATTAGTTGGTAACTGGATGCCGCTCATTACGCTGCATAATTAGAAAATGTGATGACAGTGTAGCATATATAAATATATTTTTTTACTTTGTGGAATGCAGAATTTTACATACCACATTCTAAAAAGTAGTATACAGTAGTAGTAAAAATTTTGTATACTAAGCAATATATTTGTATGCTATTCTGAGCATTTACAGGAGCAATTTAGGCACTTTCCTCCAATGCAACTAGCAGTACACTTTTATATTATATTACTGGAATAACACCCTGGAAGAACTGTGAAGTATCTTGTTGACAGAATGCTGATAGATCCACCTGTCTGAACCTACAACCTTGTGGTTACCAGCACAGAGCTTTAACACCTACACCAAGGCACCCTGCACAGGTAATATAAAACTGTAGCCACAATCTGTATTTTTCCAACTAACAATTTCAGGTTGTAAGAACATTGCTCTAGTGTTTTTCATTATTATTAAAATGTTAAAAACATTATTTTGAAAGTTTTAGAAATGTTCAAAACATCCAGTTTTTAGATATATTAACGTTACTGTTTGGTTATTTAATGTTTTAAAAATGTTCTAACAACTTACGAATAACGTTTTTGTTTTATGATATAACAATAACAATTGTTCTACTAACATTACTACAAGGACTTCTTTTGAGAGAACTTTTAGAGAACATTAGCCAATGTTCTGAGAATGTTCCCTGTCAGCTGGGGTTTTTCTGGCTTTTTTTATACATTTAAGTTATATATGTCTCTCTTATGAACTTTTTAGTAAAATACTGCAGTATGTTTTTGGATGATTACCGAGAGATGCAGGTGATATGACCTACCTTTGCGCTTGCTCTCCTCAAACTCTCTGCGTGCAGCTTCAATGTAGCGATGCACGAGAGCTTTGGTCACCTGCAGGCGGTATGGCACTCTGCCCTCACCTTGACCTTTGCCGCTATTCAGAGTATTGCTGGACTATAAAGTATGAAAATCGGCCAGAATTAACAGGAAAATATGGACAAACCAGAGAAAAGTCCCAATCAGAGACTCACCACTGATGTGATGGGAGGATATTCTGGATCTTTTTTGGTGCAGCAACAGCAAATCTTTTGGAAGATGCTTCTACTCGGAACAGAGGAACAGAAAGATCACATTTCATCCTGCATGAGCTGAAGTATTCACTTAAAATATCATGCCACCTAAACTGGCTGAAGTACTGTACATCATCTAGTCACGGCACAGGGTGGGAATGATTGTTTTATCATTCCTTACTGTGTTTTCTTACCTTAAGATGTAAAACAGAGCTTTGGGTGAAGGAATAATGTTGAAAGGAGCGGGCATGGTAAGACCCTCTCTGAAGTAACTGAGGTAGAGTTTAGAGCGAGCAAATTTCCACTCAACATCTGCGTCATCCTGCGAGGAACAGCCATAATGGAGCATTGGCACAAGCAAAAGCAGAACCCAGCTAACAGGGAACCTTGTCAGAACATTGGCTAACGTTATCAAATGTTAATGTTGCATCATTTTAGTAAAACTTTTTTTAAGTTATATATCAAAACTGTTGTTAGTGGAACATTTTAAAAACATCACAGAATAAAAAAAGTCTAAATTACGTTCTTATAACTAAGCAGTAATGTTAATACAACATGTAAAAAGTGTACATTTTGAATGTTTCTAGAACTTCCAAAATATTTTTTTAACGTTTTTATTACTTAATGGAAATGTTAAGAAAACATTTTATAACCTGGGAAGCTATTGATTGTCAAGTATGTATTTCAAGTATGGGTGTCTTCAAGCAAGCACTGACCCTTACATGTTTTCAGTTACTACAGAATCATATTTAAAACTGAAATGCTTCATGTGATACACTGTCCTGCTCACCTCAATCCTTTGAAATGAGTTGGAGATCATGGCAATGAGCATGTTCAACAGCACTATAACAATGAGAAGTGTGAAGATCCCATAGAAGATCCTTCCCACAAATTCAGCCAAAACATAATCCGGCATGTCCACATATTCCTGGTTCGCCATTCCAAACATGGTCCAGAAGAGGAAGTTAAAGGTTTCATTTAATCTAAAATAGATACGAGATAAATTCAAGACTTTTAAGATGCATTTTCTTAGTCATGTGACTTCAACTTCATGTGACTTCAACCAATCAAGTAAAACAATGTTTAAACAAGTTATTGATCACCTGCCAAGATGTGGTGAGACCACATATGGGACGTATATGTTGTTTATTCCACACAAAAATGCTGTTCCAATAATCATGAGGATGAACATGAACCTGCAGAGGAAAAAAAGCATTACAGAGAAACAGATGAGATCTCTTTAATATCTCAGTGATTTCTCCTAGACAGCAATGAGAGCAAATGGAAACGTTTGCTTATGTCTCCTGTGTCTCGCCCAGAAATCTCTTAATTGTCTCCATTAGTTTCAGGAAATCTCGACAATGTCACAAACGGAGATTTGCCAAGTCTACAATCAAAAGTCAAGATTACTGAAGATTTCAAAATGAACTCAAACTTTACTCATCAAATTGACCCAAATTTAGATTATATAAAAATGGAAACAAATGAGACAAAGTTAATATTTAAGTGAAACAACTGTGATAACCATCAAATCTTTTGAGCTATGAAAGAGAAACCTCTGAGAAACAAAAATGTCTTAAGAAAAAAAATCCAAACCCAAACTTAAAGCCCAGGCTTTGAAGATCTACTCCAAAAAGCAGAGGTAATGTTCACACCTCATCATGTCATCGATCATTCTTCCCATGGATATCTGCAGGGTTCCCAGAGACTCATGGGCTGGGAGAATGTAAGCAAGACGCGTGAAGCTCAACAAACTCGTGACGGCGAAGAGAGTCTCAGCAACCAGCTGAGGATCTTCCTGTTTCCAGTCCTCGCGTACTGTTCAGACAACACACACTTGTAACTAGATAGCTTACTAGATAGATCTGTAGAGAAAGAAAATTGGCCGGTGCTCGTTCTTGCAAAACGTTATTCTCAAGGTAAAAACAGGAAGTATGAACAATAATAAAGGATGACGTCTGTCTTAACCGTGTTTAAGGTGTTACCCGAGTTGGTGAAGTAATCGCACAGTTCCTGAGCGCTCGGGTCTTCACAGAGGAAGTAGCTCTTTAACATGATGAGAATACGTAGAGTAAAAGATGCCAGATACATGCTCAGCACCATCATGTCCAGAATGTTCCATAAATCCAGGAAGTAACTCTTCAGTCCCTCAAGCCACACCTCCTTACACTCAAACCAGAAGAAACCTTCGAATGTGGTACAATAAAGCCACAATTAAAACCGGTAAACATTTAATTATTTTCAATTGATAGGCAATTATTGTTTAGAATCAGAGAGGGTTCTACATTATTTTTAATTGATAGGCAATTATTGTTTAGAATCAGAGAGGGTTCTACATTATTTTTAATTGATAGGCAATTATTGTTTAGAATCAGAGAGGGTCCTACATTTTTTATGGATGTTTTTTTGGCAGCACAACCTACCCGCAACCCATATCATGTGGAGAGAGTTATAGAGAATGTTCTGATTTCGAGAGGCAAAATCATTGCGGTAGATTTCCATGAAAATCGACTCGGCCAGGAGGGTGATGAGGAACCACATGTATGATGCCGAGTGAAGCAGAAACTTGATTACTGGGATCTTCAGCATTTTGCCCAGCTGGCAGAACAAGGTAGAATTTATCCATATGCATAAGTAATATTTAACACTTAAAAAAACAGCTTAGTGCATCAGGCCTAGCTATTGATTTCTGACACTTATGAAGTAGATCACATGCTGTTTAAGTGATACTGGCAGTCAGTATATCAATAACATTTGTAAATCTCTAGAGGAGACATACAGAGGTCCAATATTGTATTCTAACTGTTTAGCTACACATAAACATGCATGAAAGTCTTTGCATTTGAATGTCTTTAAATAATCACAACTTGACCATTGCAACACACAAATGTGATTTAGTAACCGGATCTTCTGATTTCTGTTTCTAGTCATGCTGTAACCATGACAAACTGGCATTTCCCTGGAAATGTTACCCAAAAACTCAAATTATAAATCATTATTATAAACTTACCTTTGCAATCAGGGTGAGTACACTGTTTGCAGCTGTAAATGTATACATGAGGTGTTGCAAATACATTTTGGAGTCATTGTATGTGCGCACAGGTGACTCAGACTTACTTTGGACTTGGGGGCAATCCAATAAACCAGACACAGAACTGGCATAGTGATGAAGATCCCCAAAGACACCAGCAGTTTCCAAGCAGTCTGACTTCCCCTCCATCCAGAGAGGTTACCACACCAAATGGAGGAGAGCACTTGCTGACAGATGGGATGAGTCACAAACTAGAAGAGCAGAAGCAAATAGTTGGTCTCCTGGCCAACTGTCAATCAATCAAGCATCCCATAAGGCAACAGCACGGGGGTCAAACGACTTTGCGATTGAGAGATGATGTTCGTGTGCCCTGTGTTTCTCCTCTGATTCATCAGTCTATATAGGCAGTCTACAGCTATACATCTGACTAGATTTAAGAGTTAGCCCTGCACGGTTCTATAAAAAAACTAGCTACAGATACGTTTGGATATAGTTATCTAAAGCCCAGTTTAATGAGGCTTTGGGGTAGTTAGTAGAGTAGGGTTAGTTGAGTGTTTTTTAAAATGTATATCAAAAATGTTATTTTTAAGTTGTTAGTGGAACATTTTAAAGTTGCAGAATTAAGTTTAAAAAACATTCTCATAACCAAGCAGAAATGTTTATGCAACATCTAAAAAACTGGGCGCTTTCAATGTTTCTAGCTTTCAAAATAACCATTTTTAATGTTTTTGTTACTTAATGGCAACAGTTATGCAACAGTAAACGTTCATACAACCTAAAATTGTTATCGGTGTTATCAGTCACTTACAGTACAATGGAAGATGCTGTACCTGTTTCTGATTGTAGTTGACAGCAAGCCGAAGACGAGCGAGGTTTGGAATGCCTTCCTCAAACGTCTGCTCGTCCAGTTCTTCATCCTCGCTGTCACCTTCAGCGCTGTTGAGGATGGTGGAGACCTCGCTCTGGTTCCGGCACATTCCAAGCAGCTCCACTGCGAACTCCTGACACAGCTGTTCTAATGCCAGGTACTGAGGCTGAGCAAACGCACATCATACACATGAGTTAATGTTTCAGAGGACCTCTAAACTTCAGTCAGTAACTTACACGCAGCAGATTCATAATGGTTCTGCAAAAAATAGTGCTTGATATTTCACAAATTACTGTAATTTGTGTACGTACAGTAAAGAGGATTTTTGGCTGTATGGTTCCGTAAAGAACCTTCAACATCTGTGGAGCCTGTCTATTTCACAAAAGGTTTTATGTAGTAGAAAAACAGTCTTTAGACAATGAAACGTTAAGATTTTTTTTAACCTTTAAATGAATGTTTGTTTGTTTGTTTGGGAACCAAAAATGGTTGTTCTATGGCATCACTGTGAAGAACCCTATAAGAACCTTTTTTTCTAAGAGTGTATCTGAGAAATCGGAAGATACAATGTTATTAGTTGTCATGCATTTTATATTATATATATATATGTGTGTGTATGTGTGTAAATAGTTGTATATCTGAGCTTACCTTGAATTCTGGCTCTTTTTTGGAGAGTTTGCGCAGCTCTCGGCTGAGATGGAAGGCGCTCAGCATGGCATCCTCTGAGGTGATGGACAGATATGCGCGGCTGGCGATGCCTCTGTATGTATTAATGCGGGACAGTGAGAACTTCAGCAGGTCGTACTGTCGCGCATTACGGCACTCCAGACACGTGCAGGAGATGGCATGCGGCAGGGGAATATCGTGGCCTCTTTGGGTCAACATCATCACTATCTCATAAAGATCTTTCTGACAGGCCAACGTTAGCGGGGTCACTCCGGGTGCGAACTGAGAATCATCAATGGAGTGGTCGAAGATGGCCATGCTGAAGGACCTCACGTCCATCTTGTTGCCTTTCTCCTGGTCCAGACGGTCCAGCAGCTGTTTGACCACTCGGGGTTGATTGGTGTCCACGGCCACCAGTAGAGCTTCATGGATCTGACGGAAGTCAAACTTAACCCCCAGCAGAAGGGAGGCCATGATGTCTTCGCTGCCCAGTCGGATGGAGAGGTTCAATGCTTCCCTCCATAACCGATCTTCAGACTCATCCAGCTGACGAATGATCCCGTCTCCGAGAGAGAGGAGACTTTCCACCAAGGCCATGTTGCCCTCTTGGATGGCGGGAATCAGCTCTGGGGGAAAGTGAAGCTTTTTGTTCACGATCTCCCTCCAGTTATCCGACTGGTCACAGAAACGGTACAAAAAACACATAAGACACAAACTATTCGTGAAAAGAGAAGTGGGCTGAAAAACTCCTAGTCCAATGTTTGGAATTATTTTCATTTTAAACGCACCACCAACACTTTTATCAGTATTTTGTATTTTTTAAGTGACCCATTAAAAAAGAATGCAATAAACATTGTATTTAGCATATTGCAATTATTTTTGCATTATTTTAATTTCAGCATATTTAAAACTTACATAATTTATCAGTTAAAAAGTTACAGTCCCACAAATGTTCAAAGATATGAAAACTTACTAAAACTCACCGTAAGGTTTTCCATCTTTTTTTAGCAGAGCACCTCAAATCAACAAACTTCTCTTGAAAACGATGCCAGACCAAAACATTGAGCAGTTGTCACATCTTAGCCTGAAAGATTCAGAAGCGGAGAGAAACAATATTGTTGTCACCTCTTGGACCTGTTTAGTAATTTTGTGCCTTTGTGTAACCCTTGTTTTTGTGTCTACTGATGTATCATCTTGTTCTGGGAATTAGCCTGTGCCACCCACTCAGCACCAATAACAGAAACGTCCCCTAAGGAGCACACTCATTAGTGCACAGTGCAGTACATTTCATTTAGATAATTACAATTAAAATCCTAATTCTGTACTGTTCTGTACTGTGTGTTACCGTTTATAATTTATTTGGGAAAATTCAGTGCAATAGATTACAGCAGTGCGTGTTTAAATTAAATTTAAATAAATTATGTAATTAAAAATGTCTAACCTTACATAAACAAGTTGTGTTTCCACTAAATGAGGGGTAATGCTGACCACTAGGTGGAGATCAAATTCTGTGCAGACTTTTCGTATTAAAAAATCAGCAGACACATAATACGCCCTTCAGAGTGTCCTCAACTCAGACTAGGTAATGTGTTTACCAATGCTTTACAGAATTGTATTGGGTTTGTCTTGGTCGTGAAGAGAAGAATGGCACTGGATGTCAGAGATTTTCTGTTGCGGCCCTACAGTGCAAATGTTGTTGCTTATAATTCATAATCTAAGACTTTATTCATGTTTCATGTTTCTAACCATGCTGGTAAACAATACTGTACCATAACATTTTATTTTCTTTATCATGACTCTCTGTGATTTTGCAAAGTACGACAGTTTCCTGGATCAACATCTTTTGTTGGTCCTTGAAAAACTTTCCCAACCAGAGAGTCCTAACCTAAACTCAACCCATTACCCAAACTTTAATCTTAACTGGTTTTAACTAATCTAACATTGACTTTAAACCTAATCCTACAATATGACTGATTGGTAGAAATGTTGTTGCAGGAACTGGATGATCATTGGTGAAATCTTTCTTTGCATAATCACGTGACCAGTATATTGGTTTATTATATCACCAAAATACAAATCTGGCATTATTTTGTAACTTATTAGACATGGTTAAAGCTGAAACCTGTCTGGACTTGATTTGCACGAAAAAACTTTCTCTGAAACCACCCAAACAAACGATTTAGTCAGTAACGAGTCAGGCCCCTGTGTCAGCCCCTCTCCATCATCGTGGTAATCGATGGATCACTGACGGCGGAACAACCCACACAATGCTTAAATCAGCCAATAATATCAAAAACACCCGCAAATGATGACTTAACTGTCCAATCACATTGCTTTTGTGGCTTAAACAATTCACTTTACAGTCCTGTGCCATGGCTGTGGTTTACTTTTACATCCCGCTGGTTTAATTCAATGGGCGCCTGGTTTGGAAGGCAATGATGATGCTTGCACATTGTAATGCATGTGTAAATTGTGACTTTAAACCCTGTTGAAATCATTTAAATGACTTTTCTCTTGATTAACATCCCAGCTAACATTTTTTAGGTTGTACGAACGTTTCCCTAACGTTTCCATTAAGTAACCAAAGCGTTATTCTGAAAGTACTAAGAACGGTCCGTTTTTTAGATGCCGCATTAACGTTTAATTTTTTTTTTTAATTCTGTAATGTTTTTAAAATGCTCCCCTAAATACTTAAGAATAACGTGTTTGATGTACACAATGTTAAAAAAGTTTTACTAATGTTACTGAAAGAACTTTTTGATAACTCTTAGAGAACCTTTAAAACAACTCAAAGGAGAAACTCCACAATGCAATAACACAAATATTTTATTTGGTTTACTTTTAACTCATGTGAGGCTTTGACAAAATATTCCACATCCATACCATTTAAAAATAAAATTAAAATGGTTAAAATGAGGCTGTGCGAAACAGTTTGTCATATGTAAATAACATTCATAACTACAGAGAGTCAATGTAAATGATTCAACAATTTTGATTTCATAGTACTCTATATATCAAAGTACCATAGTATATACATTTTGTAAAGGATATGAAGAGAAAAGCCCATAATCGGCTGTAGTATTGTAAGATTTTTTTTACAAAACCATTTATTTAACCTGTTACTTTTTTATGCTTTGGCAGATGCTTTTATCCAAAGCAACATTTTATCTGTTCTATTTTATTTTGGTCTATGAACTGAGGTACATTTCACTGGAGCAATCGCTGTTTCTACAACACGACTCCCTTCAGCCAAAGCATTCAAAGCCAGAATCACGTACGTATTCAAGTCAAACTTTAAATGCATTAAAAGCAGGTTAATTTGAGAGTGAGACAGGCCGGCACAAATCCCAAACAATGACTGTGAGGGAAGCGGTGCAGATGTGCGGCCACCTAATCAAATTGCTTTCATTAAGTCTGTTGAAATGACAGAAGCTTTTACTTCACTTCTATTGGATTACCAGGAATACAGTTCTCTTATGACTATCTGCATTATCCAAACAATCTCTCTTTCTCCTTTACACTGTCCTTCCCTATCTCTCTCTCGCTCTCACTCTCTCTTTCCCCTCTTTCTCTTTCTGTCAGTTTCCAAGTCTCCCTTCCTCTCTCTCCCTCTCTCTCTCTTTCCCCCTCTCTCTCTTTCTGTCAGTTTCCAAGTCTCCCTTCCTTTCTCTCTCTTTCATTCTCTCTCTTTCATTCTCTCTCTTTCTGACAGTTTCCAAGTCCTTGCTGACTCTTGTAAGCTCCATCTCTCTCTCTCTCTCTCTCTCTCTCTCTCCCTCTCTCCCTCTCTCTATTCCTCTCCCTCTCTCTCTCTCTCTGCAGATGGGATGAGCTGAGGAGGAAAGCAGGGTTCTTTGCCAGTTGTTTGTGAGAGGGCAGGAATTCCATCCATGCACAGAGCATTCGGAGAGCAGCTTCCCAGGAAATACATCGCTAATACGCTTTCAAGCTTGGGTTAGGAGGTGCCAGCTGATAAAGGTAAGACAAAGCCAGAGAGGAAGTGTGTGTGTGTGTGTATTGTAATGTGGATACAGGGTTGTGCTGCGTTGATGGAAGTCAGACAGAGAATGCTCTCACATTAGTTTTACATTACTATTGAGTGCACTTCAAAGTGGATATTATGTGCTATTTAATATCATTTATACATAGTCTGTCAGTACTTTTTCTTCAAATCACCTGGTTTCAAATTATTAGTCTTGGTAGCATGTCAACTTCTAACTTCCTGTAAATGTCATAGATGCCTTGATACACTATGAAATTTTAATTATGAAAATATGCATCATCTTGTATTTGTATGTTAAGCTACAGACTGTTTATGAATTACATGGAGTGTTGGCCATCACGTCACTGTGGTTATATTGAGACATTTGTTAGTTTGTTAATTTTCTAAACTTCATACATGGGTGTTTTGCAATTTGCTTAAATAAAAAATAAGATGACATTTATAAGACACAACGTTTAGAAAACATTTCTACCTCATCTTACCATACAAAACATATTCAGGTTTATGGTTCTAAAGACTATTTATTTTTGACACGTTTAATGTCCGAACTGATTTATTAAAAAACACACATGCATTCAGTTTAGTTTTCAGACCAGTGCATCAAAAATTGCTTTGAAATAAGAAATGATCACAGCGTGTCAACCTCGCTGCAGAGGAGAATGTAATTGGTTTGTGTCACCATCACCATCTAAGATCTCCACGGGGTGAGACTTCTAAATGCTCTGATTTGGCAGAGGCCTGCCATGTTCAGAAGAGTTTACAGAACTGTTCGCAGGAACCTGCGGTGGCACACTTGCCCTCCAAGACCTCAACTGTGTTGTTTTTCGCTCTCCTGGCACTTAGAGACTCCCACATAATTACAATCTGACAGCACGATGGACAGGGTGTCTGGGGTCTCCACACCTTCTCACAGCTTGAACCCATCCAACACCATTCAGCACCTCGGACAGCTCCCGACCGACAGCTACTTAAATACATACTGACGTGACGCGATAAAAGCAATGTAATTGTGGATGTCTGTAGGACTGGCATTACGCAGAACAGGCCATTTGATGGCTAATCTCAAACAGGTTGTTGTGTTTGGAAGCCATGGTGCATGTTGATCTAGCGGAGGGTGAGGGGGGGCTTGACAGGATCTCAGGCGCCTGGCTGTAGCCATCCTGGTCTACACCAATCTGTCTCTCCTGGGCTTGTGTCCAGTACTGTCCTGGCCCCTCCAGTGAGACTCACTGACCGCCTTGATCCACGCTGAACTGCAGGAGGAAGTGGAAGGAGATATTGATCAGGGAAATTAGACTTCTTTGTGGCGCCTGCTTTAACAATAAAGACGATTTGATTGAAAGGTTTAAAGGATATTGACTTCACGGGGGTTTCTCTATTCTCACTTTTTAAGGTTTTAAAAGTAAACAGGTAAAGATTTATTCCTGCTGTTATTGGGTTGATTGTATTTTTTAAAAGTATGTTCTTAATGTAATTGGGTGAATCCATTTGCGCGTGCAATTTACAAGCCAAAGAGCTGTTGATGAATAAACAAATGCTTGTGACGTAAAATAGACACTTATTGATTTTATTTGCTACATGGCAAGATTGTTGAGAAGTGTAAGGCATTGTTTCCCAGCTAACAGGGAACGTTCTCAGTATTTTGGCTAATGTTCTTTATATTAGGTATATCAACAACGTTATTCTTAGGTAGTCATTGGAACATTTTAAAATGAAATAATGTTTGAATAATGTTCATATAACTAAGCAACAACCGCTAAAAAACTGGACGTTTGAACGTTTTTAATGTTTTTACCTATGGAAACATTAGAGAAACGTTATTACAACCTTAAAATTGTTAGCTGGGACTTCACCGGTTGCTGGTCTGACTGGACCAGACTGGGAATCCATGAAATAGTTTTTGTTAAATTCTGAATCTGACAGATGAGACATTTAGATCAGACAGCTGAAGGATGGAATAGTTCCCATACAACAGAACTAGTGCATGAAAAACAAATCAATACAATAAGATTTATTGGCTTTTTAGAACATAAATAGATCCATGCTGTGGCCAGTATGAACTTCATTTGCATTGCATTAACTGTAATAATTTTAACATGTTACCAAGCTTAAGCATTGTTTATGGTTTAAAATGCCTCAGCGGACACAGCAATGTCTCATTCATTATGTACAGTAACCTCCATTTCATATTGTACTACAGAGCAATAACTCTTAAACTGTGAGTCCTGCCAGTTCTTCACTTAAACCACTGGGCTTGTTTTAGCCATTGGTATCATACAGACATAATACTTTATTAAGTGTAATGGTAACTTCATAAATTTTAAGCCTGAATGCGCCTCTACAAATATATCGTTAAAATTTGATGAATTGTTGGTTCATAAAAGCTTTGTGTTTAATGAGTGGGCCGTGAGAAATATTTCATAGCAGTCGTCTTACTCTGAGTGAATTAAAAAAGAAAGCTTGGCTACGTCTCGCGTGGCAGGAAGATCGCGCCTAATAAATTGTACTTGGCTTTCTAAATTAGTATTTGGATTTTTAAATAATCACATATTGGATGTGTCTTACGAAATAAATAAGATTTTGAAGTATCAAACCATGTCAAGCTGGTAATTTTTCATCCCCTACCTTTTCTATGTTGCTTATAGATATTTAGAAAAATGGCTGTTCATTTTGTGATGCAATGTTACATTCATAAACTTGTGGCTTTTTATATTTGAGCCACTGGCATAATTTTGCCACAACAGGAAGGAACCTTACTCTCATTTATTTAGTGCTTAAAATATGAGCGCTACAAACAAGTCTAATTAATAATGAAAAATCATCCTCCATTTCCTTCCACAATAAATAGTTTTAATGGTCTCCACTAGAAACAGCTTATTCTAAGAATACTGTAGCTCTCTGTTCTCAAACTGTTCAAAACTCTATGCTGAGTCTACTGTCAAAAATATTATGTTGTATAAATTATATTCATTATATTATCTTACAGTTATTCTTAGAATAATCACACCTCAGCATGTTCAAAATGCATACATATGTGTGGCTAAGGTGTTTCTGGGGCCACTGTTTAAGAGAACCATACAGAGCTTTATTTTCTGTCTCTGCTTTCTGTCAGTAACCAATGGTGTCATGGCTTCCAGCCCGGCGAGGAGACGTTCTGCTGTTCTAGCTGGGCCTCCACTCCTCTTCATCATCTTCATCATGTGGATCCTGTGCATAGACTCGATAGATGCTCAGGGGCAGGGTAAGTATGAGTGTTTGTTTTCTGATTGAGAAGGTGTTTGTTCTTCAAAAAATCCCCTGTTGTGACGTTTGAGCCATTTTGATTTTGTTGTGACTGTGTGGTCAGGGATTTAATAATGGTGATTTGTGATCATTTGCAGCACTGTGTTGTATATAGATGCTCTCAGTATCTCACATTATTTTTCTGTGTCTGTTGGTATGTGAAGGAATTTTTTTTTCATTCAACACCAAGTACTAGCTTTTCCTGAACGTCAGTTTTATCAAACAATCCGTAACAAGACTGCCGCTATCCAGATTGTCTTAACTCTGTTGTTTGACAGCACACCTGCCATATCGAAAGTATTTCTCGAAACGAAACTTTTAAGATGACTGAATGACAGTTTACAGCAGCGTGTAACTTTGAATCCGCTTCACACCAAATCCATTTCTCATTCTCACGAGTAGCTGCCGTGTGGTTGCACACTTTGGGTTTGGGTCCAGTTTTAATTGGCGTCTCCCAGGGAGACAAGGCCATGTTGCCCTCTGCTGTCAGATCCTCAGCAGAGTAGCACCTCTCCAGCCGCCAGGCTTATTTATAGTGAAGCTGGGAGCTGCCACACACACACACAAACTCATTCACTCATGCAGCCCGGGCTGAGAAAACAATTTGAGAAGTTCTCCTTTTCCCTTCATTGCCAGGCGCCGCCGATGCGCGAACCGCTGCCGTCTGCAAGGTTAATGCCGGGCTTGTTTTTTTTGCGGCTGGGCGGAGAGTTGGAACGACTTGAGGGTTTAACATTCAGCCCTCATACAGTCTGATTAATGCAACTCAATGGTGGCATATGCCAAAGTAAAATATGCGAGAGGGTGATTGAGACAGGCCTGAATGAGCGAGCGAGAGAGAACGAGACAAGTCAAACACAACGCATTACAAATCCTTTGGGATGTAGTGAAGCTTAACTGTACTGGATTATTTGACGAAGCTGACATCAGGTCGCAGTACAGCCTCCGATGTGGGACTGAGGGTTTATTTTAGGCGCCATGCGGCTCGTGGAAATAAAACTCGTCTGCCGTGTAATGATTTTTCTCCCTTCTGCTTTTTCTATGAATTTGAATATTTCGCCTATGTCATTTATTCTGTAGTTTCTGTATAGTGAGATGTTCAGCTTGATGGTTTGAGAAATGTAACTACTCAGAAGTTATGTTTGCCCTTATTAAATATTGTTTTTCATTTTCCCAGTTTCTTTCACTGGTACATGACAAAAGCAGAGATTGGTGACTGTCAATAACAGCTCTGGGATGTGCGAGACAGACCTGTAAAGTCTAAGCTCAGGTTTAGAACCACTGAAGATTGTGTTTCACAGAGGAACTAAATTACGCTACACAAGGTCATTGTAAAGGGGACGTCTGGGAGCTTTGTTCTAGAACCTGTGCAAAGAGGGTTCCACTAAGGTCGTAAAAGCTCATAAAAAACATGGTCTGGGACAGTTTACTCGAACCCAAATCCAACACACCTGAACCAGTTTATTAAAGTTTGGATTAACTGTCTGATTATGGTTTGAGAAATATAAGTCTCCAAGACCAGGACTGAAAGCCCTTGTTGTATGGTATAGCCTACCTGTGAAGTACAGAGGAGGGGAGGGCCACCCATTAAAATGTGATGAGTTAAATCACATTTTATGGCTTTTTGGAAAAGACTTTCCAAATCAAATTACTACCCCATTATATTCCATAAAACCATGTTTCCTCTTGTTTTACAACTTGTCAGTAGTCAATTTAAGGCAGATCTCACACATCATCCATGTTTTTTTGGAATTGTTAAATAGGTATGTGTTTTGCCTTGCCACGACTGGATTCTTTTGTCCGCAGTAGCCGCAGGATAACTGCATTAGCGGAAATCCATCATCGTTACCTGAGCTTTCTGGCTCCACTGTGGCTCTGTGTCAGGTTGCAGCTCTTAGCTGAGGGAGAAAAAGGAACGTCCCTCACGCTTGAGCTTGGGTCAGTGGAAACGCCTTCTGATCATCAGCATGGGTAACGTGCTGGGAATTTAGATTCTTGACCTGCAGTCGGGAAGTGAAGGCGGCTGGTGCGATGGACGTTCTCATTTTGGAGATCCTTATTTTTGGTGTTCCTGTAGCTGAGTCAGAAGAGCAATGTCTTTTAAAGCTACTTGAAGAAAAGCAACTAAAATTATATTTTTTAATAGTTTTACAACTTTAATTGACTGGAAGTATATGGAATCATATTAGGACAAAACGTAAACCTATGTCCCTGCGAACACAACACCTCACGTGTCTCAAGTATATGCACTACCCACCACACTACAGAGATAAATGGATTTTGTGGGAAATGTATGCAGTTTAAATTAACACAAAACAAATGGAAACTAAATTGCAGTTTCTATGCTGGTATATCTGCTCATAAGAACACAAGTATTTAATTTTTATAACACATTCAGCAATCATAATAACTTACCCGTTTTCCCCACCGATTAATCTGTCTTTGAAGTTTAAATTGAACCGAGTCCTTTCAAATGAATGCCAATCCTCAAAGCTAATCATACGCTCAGTTTTTAAGCCTTTATAACAACAGCCACCATTAACTGCTCAACCTCTCAGCTATGGCAAAACTAAGCCAGTGTGTGTTACGTCACAATAATGAATAAATGTGTGGGTTTTATGAAGAAAAGAGGCGGAATATAAAACTTAATAATGCTAAGATGTTGGTCTGATTGTTTTGTAATGCATTGCTTTAGAGTTTCTGGAGTCTTCTGTCTTATTGGAGAGTGAGAAAACAAAGTATGTTTGCTTTTTCTGTATCATTCATCAAACGCCACTAATCTTGATCAACCAACGTTATGGTAGGATTTCAGAATATATAAATTTTATAACCATGCTGGCTGTCTTAGCGTATTTATTTACAAATTTGTGGGCAACAAATAATTGTCCGAGTCAAAAGAGACACATTTGGGCAGTTGTATAGTTTAGCTTTTCTTGATAGTATTCGTTCTCTCAGGTTTGTTGGCGAGCTGTCTGCAGTGCTGCAGAACGTGTGATTTATCTTTCCTATCTGCTATCAGTATACTGCAACACCACAAACAGCTGTCCAACCAGATGCATTCACTCCCCACGGACCCTGTGTGACACACACGTATGCACATGTACAGTTCTCGCACACCCATGTGTGCTCACACCCAAAACACATTAACATAGCAAACACAATTACTTTTTCTTCCTGTCTTTCTTTCTTTCTCTGTCTCTCTCTTTTTCATTCCATCCCTGTTCTCAAGTACTTCAGCCAGCTGCTCCCAGCATTTACCGGTGCCTTGGTAAGCCAGTTGTTGTTTGTATATGTACACAAGGCCATCTGTATGCCTGTCAGCCTTTTTTTACTGCCTGGATGAGCCGGTGGTCCAGAGAGAAGGGTCTTCAGCAGAATCAGGGCACTGGTGTCCGCCAACTGTGTTAAGGGTAATTAATGTGTGATATCTACCCACGATTTTACCTACAGAGGAGATGCACCTTGCCAAAGGACTAAAGGACTTTGGGGAATGCATGGCTAAGCAACTGTTGGTTTTTAAGCTGTGGAAAGCTTAAACTGTGGGCATTGGCATACAAATCCACAGATAGACCTCAAAGACTGCTAGATTGTTTCCCACAGGTGAAATTTCATAACTGCTGAACCTGAAAAATAATTCAGTTTCACCATTTAATGACTACAAATGAGTGCAGTCTTGTTAAAGGTATATTTTACCCAACAATGAAAATTTTGTTATTAGTTGTTATTTTAATATTTGTTGCTGTTTATGAGAGAATAATAGTAGCAGTATTTGTTTTCATTTTTAGGTGAACTATTTCTTTAAATGTTAAGCCTGGTTTCTCTCAAGGTTTTTTTTCTCCATTTTATTTTCTCCAACTCTATCAGAGTTTTGGTTCCTTGCCACTGTTGCCCTGTTGGCTTGCTTACTGGGAGCCTGCTGATATTAGCTTAGAACATTTGCTTTGTACATTGTGTGTTTTTATCATTGTGTATTGATTTTATCAATTTTGAATTTTCTTCCTTTTCTCTTCCTAATTTTCAATTTCAGTTTTCACTGTTAAATATTCTTGGATATTTTTCATTTGTACAGCTGCTTTGTAACAGTGTGCCACTGTGAAAGCGCTCTATATAAATAAATTGAACTTGAAATGTCAATCTAGGTTTCTTTAGAAAGGTTTCTTTTCTCTGTGGAAGTTTCTCGAAAATTGACTGCCCAAAACTATGAACATTAGTGAAGGATGAACATGCTCAGGTGTCCCATTAGAGGCAGATTAAGGTACTTGGTGAGTCTGTTGTCCCCTTTAGTATGATTTAATGCAAGTTATAAAGAACACATTAGTATTTTGGTGTCTTTAAAAGGGTTCTTGAGCCTAATTAATGGTGCTATAGGGGTAAATAAAACAGTAGAGTTGGAAAACTGTTGTATAGACCTCCATACGACCTGCAGTATATTCTTCCGTATAAACAGAGCTATAAGAGAAGTGAGTATGACTGAATGCAGATGAGCAGTAGAGCTGATGGCACCTCTGAGAGTATGACATCGCTCCATCTGTTGATCAGCTCCTGCGGCTCACCTCAGACCCTCACGTCTGTACACCTGCCCGTCAAGGTGAGCTGTCGTCTCATACAGTGACCTTTAGCGTGAAAACAAGCCACTCAAAGATGTCTCATAATCTCAAAATCACGATTACATCACACCTGCTTGAGCTTTGACACCGATCCTCTAAAGTACCCTTACGTTCAGAAAAAAATAAGTCAGACTAAGGTTGCAAAATTACTAAAAAAAACTATTTTTAATAAGTTACAGCAACTCAAGACCAGTCAAGATTACAAAGAATAAGTTAAAATGACTTGTGCAGCCACATTAATTAAATTTAATCATGCTAGCATCATGTTAAAACATCTTGGGATTGTGCGATTTACACTTTATTTTCAAACCACACCTGTACATAATGTTGCTTGGCATTTGTTTTCCTTTATCAAACATAGTTTTGTTCATATTCTTTATGTGACACAACCTGCTCATGTTGGCATCTACATAATTATTTGTTGTTCTTGCTTCTACCAAGAGACAGGTTAGATGCATGATGAGATGTCAGATCTGTCTACCCAGTTTACAATTTTAGGTTGTAAGAATATTTTCCCAAACGTTTCCATTAAGTAACAAAAATGTTAAAAATGTTATTTTAAAACTTTTAGGAATGTTCAAAACCAGTTTTCCAAAACATCCAGTTTTCCAGATGTATTGGCATTATTGCTTGGTTATAAGAATAATATTCAAACATTTTTTAAATTCTGTAACGTTTTTGAAACAATCCACTAATTACTTAAGAATAACATTTTTGATATGACATATATTGCTCAAAAAATGCTCTATTAACATTACTGCGAGAATGTTTTTGATAACTTTGAGAGAACTTTAAGAATGTTACCCAATGTTCTGAGAACGTTCCCTGTTGGCTGGGTAATTATTTAATAAAATCTGACTGTAACTGCCCCTAAATGCAATTATAAAGCTAGGCACTCTCTCTAAACTGTACTTATGCCATCATAAAAGCAAACCCTTGCCAACTCTTCTCTAGGGCAGTAATTGAAGTTACGTTTTTAGCCATTATATTTCTCTGCAACACAGCATATTGTTCTGTTTGGCTTGAGATATGTGTCAAAAATTGCCTTTTCTGCTACAAAGCAAAACCTCTAAGTAGATGTTCACTCATCTCCAGATTATCTGGAGGATTCATCACGAAAATGGTTCGCGGGCGGCCATTAGACACGACCCGCGCCATCCATCCTAGACGAATGGACGTCTGATGAATGTCATAGCGAGGAACTGCTGAGCAATAACAATTCAAAACAAACCTGAGAAAAAAACACGATCCACGTTTATCGTACTGTGCCGGTCAATTTGTAAAGTGTAGTGCTTTTGAGATATTATTGCCAGATGGAGACATGATTCTGTGAGTCTGCTGTACTGACGGCTTAGCTTTAGATGTACTGGCATAGCAAAAACTCTTACTCACAACAGGAATGTTTGTTTATCATCACAAATGGCTATTTGTTGTCGCTCTGCTCAGATCTTTCTCATCCTCCATCCGCCATGAGTCATGTTAACTGAAGGCTTGAGAATCTCTGGGAGATTTTCAGATCATAACTGGCCATCTGTAGCTGGAACATGAGCTGTTGAATAAAGCTCAGCCCCACATGCTGTGGCTTGCTTGGTTTATATATAGTGTGATCTATACAGTTACTAGTCAACAATCCCATATACATAATTCCTTGTACTGAAGTTTACAATGAATTGCCCAGAATTTTGTTTTTTTTTACTTTTTTCTGGAGAACTGTATATGCATATGTGTATGTATACATATGTGTATGTATATATGTATATACGTAGATGAATAGACACACACACAGCCAAGAAATGGCTTAAAAACTTTACATGCAGCTGTTTAACATACAGAAATATACGTTTTGGCTCATATGGCTTCAGAAACCATATAATATCTTTGTTGTGGTGTTTTTTTTGCTAAAGCTTTCACCCAGCTAACAATTTTAGGGTGTAAGAACGTTTCCTTAATGTTTCCATTCATTCAAAATGTTATTTTAAATGTAAAAAGGACGTTCAAAATGTTAAGTTTTTTAGACGATGTATTAACGTTATTGGTTATTAAAATAATGTTATTCAGACTTAAATTCTTTAACGTTTTAAAATGTTGCACAAACAACTTAAGAAATGAGAACGTTGGAGTTTTGGGAACGTTAGCCAATGTTCTGAGAGTGTTCTCTGTTAGCTGGGAAATTTAGAAACTTAAAGCTTTAGAAGAGTTAGCCATACAATATACGTATAGGGAATATAGTGGTCAAATGGCATGCACTTTTTTTGGAGCTTGGCAGATGGTGGTGACATCTAAAAGAATTCATCAAAAAATTCTGCTTTTGTGTTTTACCGAATAACAGCAACAGGTTTGGAAAAACATGAAGGTCAGCAAATAACATGACATGAGTTTCATTTTTGTGAACTGTTCTTTTAGCGCTGTAAGTTCAGTTCAATTAAAAGTGACAGTATTTCAGCCTCAGAGAGAATGTTTTTACACTCGACTGCAGTCAGTTTTCACATCCAGCAGTGCCACGCCTGCCATTGCCCTAATAGTGTTTGTGTTTAGATAATTACTGAGAATAAATGGACTGAAGGGCCCAGAGAACAAGCCGATCTTGGCGCAGGGCAGGCGCTGTTTTTAAGCCGCATGAGGGAGTACAGGTTGTCGGGCAGATTGATTCTGTTAGCTGCTGTGTTTTTCATACTCTCGGTGGGCAGGTGTCAAGACACGGCTGCTGGAAGACACAATGAAGAAGAATTGTTCTCTTGGCATTGGAGTGTCATTTAGTATTTACCTTGTGTTACACTTTAAAAAATTAAGGTTCTTTAAAGGTTCACAGTGATGCCATAGAAGAAACATTTTTGGTTCCCTAAAGAACCATTCAGTCAAAGGTCTTAAGAAGTTTTTTCCACTACAAAGAACCTTTTGTATAAAAAAAAGAAAGGTTCTTCTATGGCATCGTGAAGCACAGTTTCTTTTTAGTGATTTAAGAGTGACTTTTGTTTCAACCAGCTTCATATATTCTACTAATTAGGACCACAACAACATCAGCCACATAGCGTAATTCATAATTAGAAATAACTCATTAAAGGGGGCAGTTGTGGCCTACGGGTGAGTCGGGCTTGTGATCAGAAAGTTGCTGGTTCGATTCCAACGCAGACATGTAGCAACTGAAGTGCCCTTGAGCAAGGCACCCAAACCCCGATTGCTCCCCGGGCGCAGTAGTGTGCTGCCCACTGCTCCAGGTGTGTGTGTGTGTGTGTGTGTGTGTGTTCACGACTTGCAGTGTTTTTACTCCTCCTTTAATGCAGAGGTCACATTTCGGGTATGGATTACCATATCTGTCAAAAATAGCACGTTAATGCATTAGGCTTGGCCATAGACAACATAGTTGCATGTAGACTATATCGGTGCAACAAATAGATGTTGCACACGTTAAAACAGTGCACTTACACATGCATTATTATATAAACAGACTTACACATTTTTCTACCAAGTGATTTTATGAAGCTGTAAGATAAGTATGAGTAACTGACGCCCCCTGGTGGCAGTCCATGGAAAAACTATAACAAATCTGCATGCCAGTCTGATGCCAGTCAGTAATGTAAGAGGATTTACTCATGCATTAATTAAATGCATTTAATTATTATGCGTTAATATACTAAAGCAAGATCTTGAAACTATTATTAATGTGGTAAATGTTTGTTAAGATACGCTTGACGCGTCATTGCGGAGTCTCCGCCCCTTTTAAATGACGTTTCCCTCACGTTTCATATTATTTTAGTTATATTGTAGAAATATTGTAGGAGTGTTTAATAATGCGTTTTGAAATGCTTGAAAGAGCTCGCATAGGTTTTGTGTGTCTGATTATTTATTTAGT
The DNA here is from genome assembly GCA_036877525.1 of Chromobotia macracanthus. Classification (NCBI taxonomy): domain Eukaryota; kingdom Metazoa; phylum Chordata; class Actinopteri; order Cypriniformes; family Botiidae; genus Chromobotia; species Chromobotia macracanthus. Next base: position 2,022,065 of record JAZGTH010000080.1, on the reverse strand, counting down.
TTAAATACTTTCTCTTATCCCAGGCACTTTTTTCTCTATTTGGTGAGTTTTGGCAAGTGTTTCAGAAATGACTGAAACATGATTTACACACTTAGACTGAATCAAAGAGCCAGTCCTCCTAAATCTTCAGACAGTGAATGTGTATGTTTAATATGTTATATTTCCTCTTATTGTGTAGACATCACGTGATCAACATTTGCTCCTGACGTCATCATTCAGTAAGTCTCCTGTCTAACACTAAGTGGCGCTATTGTTCTGTTTTACTAACAAGGAGCTTTTTTTCAGCTTTTTCACAAAGTGTTGTTTATGCCTTTAAACTAGATTCAGATTCGGATTAATTCAATTTGGACCTGTACTGGCATGGCTAAGCAGATTTACATTGATAAACTATTGCGTAAATGAATGGAAAAGATACAGCTTTACATTGCCAATGCCTGTTTAATCATGCCAACAAAGCTAGAAATTATTCATCAGATTCTCTATGTTTTATGATTAATAATATAAATATTGTATATTATTATAAATATTGTTCATTAAAATATGCAGATGTATTTTTGATATAAATTCATATTCAAAATTGATATAAATATAAATTCATATTCAAATTCAGCTATTCATATAAATATATATCATAAAATTCATGCCCTGAATCTAGTTTAAGGACATGAAGAACACACATTTATACAATATTACACATATACAAGCAATTTAGAAGATTAGGCCGGCCTGCTAATGTTACATGATCTATACAGACATAAATATTAACTGTTTGCATAAACGCACCTCTGTTTTATGTTTTAGTACAGCGATATGGCCTTCATTTTTTCACCTCTCACTCCAGACTTGCCCCTGTGAGTTTAGGCCCTTCTGAAATTGCCTTTGTGCTCAAGCTATCATTTCCTGCATGATAAATGGACCGAAGTGTAACGGATATTGTCCATCAGTTACAGACTTCATAAGGCAGCCATATGTCGAGAAACATAACCCAGTCCAACCACAAATGACTTTACAGCCACGTTTATAAGCTTCCGTTTGGGCCGGTCATTGAAGATGTCCGCCTTTATTTCACCACGAGGATGACCTTGTTGTCATTGAACTGAAAGAGCGGCACACAACACTGACAGCAGATCTCGCTGTCTACTTTTCCAGCAGAGAATGTTCTCAGAACGTTAGCTAAGTTCCCAAAGTTTTCTCAAAGTTATCAAAAATGTTCTTGCAGTAATGTTAGTACAACTTTCAAAATAACTTTTAGGATTTCTGTTACCTAATGGAAACATTAGGGAAACGTTCTTACAATCTAAAATTGTTAGCTGGGAGCAGCTATCTGTGCGGGTCGTTGATGATGTCACTCCATGAGAACGACCTTGTTGTCTTTAGACTGAAGAGGTGGCACACAACACTGACAGACTTGTTCTCTGTCTGACTTGTCACTTGCTGGGCTCATGAAACATTATGGAGGCTCGCAAACACATGCAGTCGCTTTCCGCAGCCCCGCGCAGAACGAGGAAAGCGTGACCGGGCGGACCTCTGCATCACTCTGCAAGCCCCATTGACTCACGCCCGACTCTTATGGCTTGACTTTAATAGGAACTCTGATGGTCTCCATTTCCATATAAATGAAGAGAATAGAGTGTATGTTCACTTAAAGAAAATATCTGTTGGTCGGGAAGCTGTCGGTGTAATACTTCTTTTTTTGACGACCTTGGAAAAACAAGGTGGCTGCTAGTTAATGCGCACCCTTCACTTCACCAGAGACAATTCCATATTGCATTGAAGGGGGATATTATTTTTGTAATTGCGCTCTCCAAGATCCTGCTCTGAACCCCTGTGGCCATGCAATTTTCTCACTTTCTCGTAATTTGATGGCTCATTCGCTGAAGATGCAATTGCTTTGTGAAACCTGAAATGGAGTGAGTTTCAAATGGAATTTTACTCCTGATGAAAAAGTGCCTTCCCTCTTGACCCAAAACGTGCTGGTTACACCTAATAGGGGAGCTTTGATTGGTGCTCACGTCCTCTCCTGAAAATAAACACACAGAAGTATGATGGAGCAGGCTGTTGTTGATGCGACATTCCCCCTCCGGGAGATGTTACAATTACACACGAAAGCTTCCGCATGACCTTTGGTCTTCTGGAGTGTGCCTCTGAATGTTGTCCTGCTCTTCCCTGGAGATTTCAAATCTCCACCGGGACCAGGTTCGAGACGCCTCTCCCACCCCCGATTCGGTCTCCTGGAGCACCCTAGAGGCTAATGACTCTCTTCCTCAAGATTACAGGCGATGTAGATGTTATTATCGTGGAAAATCTGACCTTTCACTTTGATTCACGATCATAAATGAGCTTTTTTGTCAGGTCAGGAAGCAAGACGGATGATGGCGGTGACAATGAAGCAAACAGATTTTGTGTTTCACATTGTAAAGTACCGTAAACAAATGCATGAATCAACTTTTCACACAGAAGAAAAGTCCCTTATTGTAAATATATTTCATCATGTGGAAAAGCGACTCCATGTGTTTGTATTTGTTTTAGGAGCTACCCAGGTAACAGGGAACATTTTTAGAATGTTGGCTAGTGTTCTCTAAAACTTAACATGTATATATATATCAAAGACGTTATCAGTGGAATATTTAAAAAATTTTTACAGAATACAGATAAATAATGTTTGAACTGTCCTAATTTTGTAATTTGTAATTGATATATGTACCCAAGTAATAATGTTACAGCATTTTAAAAAACTGGATGTTTTAAACGTTCCTAGAACATTCTAAATAAAAATGTCAACGTTTTTGTTAGCTAATGGAAAAATTAGGGAAACCTAAAATTGTAAGCTGGGTAATTTTCTTCTCTATTCCAAGACACTTAGTGCTCTTATTCTGGTCCACGTCTAATGTGTCAGACAGCACAGTTCCAGATCCCCTGTTTCATTTCTCCTCTCAGAAAGCTGTGACTGCTTCAGGGTGACATTGGAGAGGAACTGTTTTCCCCATGCATCACTCTCTCATCAAGAATAGCAGAGGCTGGAGATTAATGAGGCTGGGAACTGATTATGCCGGGCTGTACATCATGTCTGTCTGCCTGCTGCTCGGCTTGTCAATAGCCCTCCCTCTCCTGTCTGCCTTCGGTTTAGTGCTAGACCAGAAGCACTGGACCTCAGCCGCTGGGACGCCTCACATGCTGAAGTCAAACTCCAGCGTGTGCTTGCAGAAGAACATGAGGAAGATCTGAGCTAACCGTGTAGAGATTAAAGATGCCACAGACACAATGACAGTAGAAGATACTTTGTCTCTGTAAAATTGTAACAAAAATGTAAAGTTTTGCTAATGCACTAATTTAGTCTTTAAAAATGGCCTTTAGTGACTTTCTAAACAAACGTTTTTTAAATTCTATCATTTAAAAGAGAGTTCTGAGGGCTTTGTATAGGATGGTCTACAGTGCTATAGTGAAGGTCTCTGAATAGTTATAAGGTTCTCAGACTTCATTTCATCTTGTGCTAGTTTGTTGCAAAGCAAATCTTCTTTCAGAAGGCCAGTTTTAAAGCACCACTGTGATGTCTTTGGAAAATACGTGTACATTAGATTTATGCATTTGGCAGAAGCTTTGGTCCATAGTGACTAACTGCATGGAAGGTGTAACTTGCATTGGGTCAGATTATGTTTCTTGACCCATGACCTTGATGATGTTAGCACCAAGCTCTAACTGAGCTGCAGATAAAAATGCAATAATTTAAAAAATAAGTTAAATTTATATATTTATTGACCTCAGAAACAGCTAAGATCCCACAGCCCCACATCTTGAATAATCAAGTTTCAAGTGCATAATTCACTGACTGTATTTGCATTATATCAAAGTTTTTACTTCCTTCTGTCTTTTGTTGCTAAAACTAACCTTGCTGCATCCCAGCTAACAGGGAACATTCTCAGAACATTGGCTAAGATATTCTAGAAATTTACTCAAAGTTATTAAAAAGGTTTTATATCATATTTTATTTATTATCATATTTTAAGTTGTTTTGGAACATTTTAAAACGTTACAGATTTTAAAAAGATTGACTAATGTTCTTATAACCAACCAATAACGTTAATACAACATCTAAAAAGCTAGACGTTTTGAATGTTCCTAAAACATAAAAAATAATGTTTTAAACATTGTGTTACCTAATGGAAATGTTACAGAAATGTTCTTACAACCTAAAATTGTTAGCTGGGTTAATCTCGAGTGCAGACGTCTTAAAATACAGCAAGAAAAAGCTGAGCTTCAGCACACCTGAGCTTTCACTTCAAAGAAAGTCTTTCTTCGTAAATGCTTGTGTTTCTGTTGTCTTCACGCTTTGGTGTTTTGCTACTCTGCTGGCCTGAAGCTTGCATTTTTACCTCATCTATCAGTACCTACACAGGTCTCATAAATCTACCAGCTTGTTTGCCATTCTGCCCAGTCAGAAGCCCTGGGGTGATTCGAACCTCTTGCAGGCGTCTGCGAGAACAACTGATCAGCGTCTGCCTGTAGCTTTCCAAGGCCCAGGGAACACGCATCCGATTTTATGACATGTTATTAATGCGGTCCGCTTAGTCCCGACTCTGCGTTGTTCTGTGTGGAAATGCTAAGCATGTCACAGGGGTTGAAATGGCTGCTCTTCCTGCCCGGTTTTCTGAAAATCTGATACTCAGTTTCATTGCTTATACCCACATATAACCATATATATGTAAATGTATTGACAAATAAATGGCAACCCAATTACAGGGCAGTTGTAATGTTTAGCAATGCAGTCCGGCTAAATAACCCAGGCAAATAAAAACTAATAGCCTCAGACCGGCGCATTCTATTGGCCGCTTTGGAATGGGGGCAGTTGTATGGTGCGCTTGATCAGATTAAAATGCAATTGTATTGGGTGCATCTGCTCCATTGCTCAGTCCCAGCTATGCTCATGGGAGCTATGTGTCTCCAAAGTTAGAGATTAAGTTAAGTTCAATTTGCCGCTCTCCTAGTTCAGTGACCAGCTGCGGCCCGGCAAACAGAAAACACGCTGATTTCCACAGACCTTGAGCAACCCTGTGGCCTCTGCGGTTGATGCGTGGTGGTGAGCTTTCGTTTCGCAAAGCTTAAGTACTAATTAAACGAATTGAAACATCTAAAATGGGCACTTTTTACCGCCCAAACTGCTGTGCAGTGCTAGCTGCATGCATAAATTTCCCTGCTCTTGTATAGTGTGTTACTTTGTGTGTGTGTGTATGTTTTGATGGATTAATCTTTCCGGTACATTATTGAATGTGTTCTCCGGCACAGAAATAGGCGATAAATTGTGTGCGGCACAATGGCCCTGCACCTGCTCGCCACGGCCTTGGAAATATCTAACAAAGCTTCATGTTTATGCTCAAAGTGCCCAGAGTCATAAAAATATAGATGTATACAACATAAAAGCAAAAGAGAGAGTGAAGGACACTGAGATTTAGTGCTAGTGACGGTGTGTGTTAGAATATGGTCGGGCCATGTTTTCTTGTACAGTTTCCATAATTCTGCATTTGTTAAAGCAAATTTTGATTTAGAAGAGCATGCTTGTCTGTCTCCATCTGATCTATCTGTCTGTCTGTCTGTAATCTACCTGTGTTCTCATTAAATAGTGTATATGTTTTGAAATGCATTCTGAATTTGTGAAGTGTCACAATTGTGTTGGTTTTCTAGGAAGCTTGCGCTAAGGCTCGTCTTAAGCAGCACAATGCAGGAAAACGGCCCTGCTGACCTTGTCATGTACAGTGGCTGGTAAATCTAAAAAATGGAGCTTGTGGATTGTGACCCTGCAGTCTGTAGGGCCAGTGAATGGGCGTCTCTCTCTTAATGGCTTTCTTGTTTTCTCTTTGGCAGTACAATCAATGACTAAACAGTCCACTGAACTGAATTAGTCAGTCCGCTCTATCTGATACGTTTTAACAAGCTCCCACACCCCGCGCAACATGAATATTTTGCCTGTTTGACAGCGAAACAGCAGCAAAAATCAATGACGTTTTTTTGCACCTCGCCTGCGTTTGCACACAAAGCTGCGCCCGGGCCCTCTGCAATTATTCTCTGCCATCGTAGTCGAGTGAACTCGTTCCCACTCGTATTCGTGAGCGTCATAAGGTAATTGCGGGGTTTTGGGAATGTTGAAATCTTCTCAATCTGTTTCTCTGGCTCTCTCTAAACATAAGAGATTTTAAATTGCTTCTGCCCATTTAACCTGATCACAAACAAAAACAGAGAGAGCACGTAGCTGCTCATTCATGGAATTGATGCATTTATACATCTGGCCAACAGGGGGCGCTTTGAGACTTCGAATAGTCTGCAGTCTCATCATTAAACCACACTGTCCTCCTGTCAAACCCGCTCCTCTCTCCCCCTTCTTTTGTCTTCTCATCTGTCCTTCGTCATCTGTCAATTTCCTGTCTTCACTTTTGCCGCAATTATTTTTATGTAGATTTAACACTCACTCTCACAGCATGCCGGAGTGAATGAGATTGGAATGTGGCTTTGTATCATTCTAATGACCACAACAAGTTAATCCGGAAGCGTTGTTAAAAAAAACACTCATTGTTCGTCTGAATTGGCCAAGCACATCGTTCAACATGTTGTCATCATCATCATCTGAACATCTGTGCTGCCCAGTGTCCTTTCTTCCTCTCCTTCACACTCCTTCTCTTTCTCTCTCTCTTTCTGTCTCTGTCTGTCTGTTTCTCTCTCTCTTTATATTTCTCTGTTTCGTTCTGTCTCTGTCTGTCTGTTTGTCTGTCTTTATATTTTTCTCTCTCTCTCTCTCTCTCTCTTTTTCTCTCTCTGCCTCTCTATCTCTCTCTGCCTCTCCCTATACTTCAGTTAGTCACTTCCTATCCCACTATCAGTCATTCAGGCTGCTGTCTTTTGTCTTTCCCTCCAACTCTTTGGGTATGTTCCAATTTCCAGACAGTGTACTGCCAAGTGGACCTCAAAGGGTATTCTGCCATCTTAAGTAATCATTCAAATTGCAAGAGCATATATCTTCCAGCCGACAACAGCATAGGGAACAAATGTACATCAGTATATCACTTCACAGCATTTATATATGTATATATTTCACAACCTGTGTATATGTATATATGTATTATATTGCACACACATATATACAATGTAATTGTATATTATGTATACAATATTATATATATATATATATGTAATGTGTGTATGTGTGTGTTGATATATAGCATATTGTACATAATATATTGTATATGAATGTATATTTTCCATACTTTGATATATTTTTGCATTTATTTGGTCCTTTACTGTGGTAACTTTGTAGGCCATTCCAAATTAGAAGATTTTGTCTAGGAATGTGAACTTCTTCAGACGTCCCCTGCTGCGTATGCCGCAGTAAACTCTGCGTAGGGACCCTGTGGATTGGTACGCAGCTCTGGTTTCCTCCCCTTCCTCCCGACTGTGTCTCTCTCTCTCTCCCCTGGAGGTGAGGAGCTGACTCCTATAATTACCCAAGTGTCTGCGAAATGAATCATTGGGTGGGTGATTGAGCTGCATGATGGGAAACATTCATCGTGAGTCGAGCTGTTCCCTCACCACACCGCTCCCTCTGCTTCTCTGTTTCACCCCCGTCGTCTCTGTTCTCCTCCATCTTCAGCAGAAATCTGCATGTGGCTTCCATGCCACCAAGGGCACGTAACAGGGTATGGTAGAAGCTCAGCCCATTTCCTCAAGACCTTCCATTAAATTTCACTCGTGCAGACATTTCACTGGGGTGTGGTTTATTTGTCTATCGGACAAGCCATCCAGATCTGTTGTTGGGGCTTGGTTGAATTGGTTGGATTGCATGTACTGTAAAACACACATCTGTCACAGGGTGCTGGTTGACAAATGTTTCTGGATATCGTGCGCTCAGCTAAGCATGTGAGTTAAGCTTTTTCTGCTAAGGGACAGGAAAGCTTTACTGACATTGACTAATCCTCGGGTTCTGCTGCTGTAGGATTGCGTTCTCATCCGTAGTGTGATTTTTAGTGTTTTTGAGACTAACGGATGTATTAATGTAAATGAAAATTCAATGCAGGACAGTGTGTTGGCCATATAAGAATGCTATTGGACTTTTCAATGAAACATACAGTATGGCTTGTAATGGATGAGTATTGGTCAGCAGAAGTGCATGAGCCCTATTCACTTGTTAATTAGACGTTTTCACATCAGGCTCGTTTGAAGCATTTATTTCAGAACCTGTCTACTTTTTCTCCCTTAGGTTGGTTTATAACAAAGAAAGTCATAATAAACGTGTGACGCTGTTGTCTATTTATCCTGACAAATGCAATCCTGGAAAATACAGGTGCACTCTGATCAATGAGAAGACAGACTTATATTAATACATTTCGGTCCATTTGGAAATGTTGCTTTGTAAAAGTGAACCAAACCAATAAGAAATTCCAACATTGTAGCGATTTTAGTTCCTATTTCAGAACAAAGCAAACATTCTACAGGTCTGAAAATTGCCGACTCTTAGTCTCGCCTGTAGTAAAGATGCAGAAGTTTATCAAGGCTACAACAGTAACGTTTACTCTACTGTAAACCCCAACAGTTATGGAGCTAACCTGCAGTAACAGACAAAGATTAATTCAAAGTTGTCTTCCAAACTGCCTACACAGCATCCATTTAAAGTTTACAGCTGGCACATTTTTCATCCTCTTGTAACACGTCTTTGTCTTTGAGGCAGCGTTTCTCAATTCACAGCCCCCATCAGAGCCGATAGCACACTGAGTCTGTGAAACCAAACGGTAAATTATCATGAAGTTGGCACTTTTAGTCAAACACTCTCGGAGCTTCCTGCTTTGATGTCTGGTGTCTTTGCTCCTTTTGTGGGGACGGGCAGAGGGAAGGAGCAGGGGTTTATGGGTAAAGCCTCTATCTGAATCTGGTGCCTGGAGAGTTGCTTTGTGGTGGAGACCGAGATGACTGGTGCAACAATGTCAACAGGACAGCAGGCGCAGGGCTCAGAGGGACGACTTTACAGTGATAGTTTAATTAGTCTTTCTTTAGTGAAGCATGCTGAACCAAAACGCCACTTAGCACATTGTTTTTATGGAACGTTCATCCACACATGCATGCAGTCTCTGCGTTTGTACGTCCTGTCTTGCATCTCTGTCTTGAGTCTTGTAATTATGCATGTTGACATTCTGCATGAATTTTAATTGATTGTTTGTGTGCAAAGAAATGACACTTTGTTTACATTGTAGTTTTTTGGGGGGGGTTTATGATAGATTATTTTAATATAAATTGTGTTACAACAAACTGCTTACTGAATCAGTTACGGTAAACATCACGTGACAACATGTTATTTTATAAAAAGCTTGCAATCTACTAAGTTTTGTGTTAAGAAAAAATAGTGCTACTAAATTTAGTCCTGATTGAGTTACAAACTAACTGGTAGTTACGAAGCCCCAGTGTGAACATTACCTCCCAATTTAACCCTTCGAAACCCATTCAGACGACTAGAGTTCATTACATTTCAGTCACTGCTGGAAACCCTATCGTGGGATATCGCTTTTTATTAGCCGGCACCTCAGCAGCTTGACGTCTGAAAGCCACTGGACATTTTTTCACTTACTCTGTTGAGTTTAATTCACCTCCAGCGGCTGATTTATAGCAGGTTGGAGAGCCGTTCTCACCTGTCGACTGTGTGGAGAAAATTGAGAATGGAGGTGTGCGGTGACATCTGTGCAGCGTGACCGCAAACTAGTGTGTGTGTGTGTGTGTGTGTCTGAACCATGATGGCTATGCTGGTCTTACTGACCCTTTGAAAAGGTCTGCGTGAAATAGCCTTTAGCTTGATATACTCTGTTGCTTTGGGGGCTATGCACATAAACTCTGTTTCACACGTTAGCGCACAAACATACTGAAGCTTTTATGCCCCTGCCAAAAATATGACTGTATACCGAAAGAGTGTGCGTGCTGTATAAATTACTAAAACATTCTTCGCTATTACTGTTGTTGATACTGTACACTACTGTACGATTGCATTACTTGCTTGAAGGTATGCTATTACTTTATGAAGTGATCTGACTTACAATTTATGAAATAAATGTCCATTGAAGAAGGCATCCTTTGAATTGACCCTATTGGCCCTAAAAGTAACAATAAAAATAGTTTCTCTATGTACATAAATGTGACTGACTCACTTGGGGGATATCTTAACTTGTGGGATTTTTAACTTGCAGCCTCCCTGATCAATTTGAACTTCTGACCCAAGAGCATTTTTGTGTTTCCACATTCCCCACACGTTGCAAAAACGATAAAACCGTGTAAACAAAGGCCGAAATTGCTTTTTGCACCATATCATTCAGAGAAACTTAAAAAAAAATTAAATGCAATCTCAGCAGGAAGCCGAGACCAGCTGGGCCATTTATTTTTCATAAATGCGTCCTTTATGAAACCATTATTGCAAATATTGTCAGCTGTCCATTTATTATTCATTTAAGTTGTATATTAAACCAGCCCTTTATGTGCTTCGTGCAGTCCAGACCCAGAGGAAAACAAACACAATATTCCACACCATGATGTGTGTCACCTGGTCGCGGTGCCCCGCCCCCCTCCTGCCAAGAATACATTTTATTGCCTGAATGGGGACTTTAGCTGTGGGCAAGTTGGGAGCATGTGAAGGTTTTGTGGAAAGCTTGTTTTAAGATTTATTAAATTTGGAACAGGAAGGGAAAAGTCTCACCTCATAACCAGGCGCCACAGGTTATTTTTTTTTTTAAGGGCCAGCGTCCAATCATTGCAGGCAGTGGTGGAGAATAGGATTGTTGGTAGGGGGTGCGTAGGTTTGAACTGTGACTGTAGGCTGTAATTATGGGACAGTGCTGCATGCTGTCACACTGTTGGATGGCGACAGTGGTCAGAATTGGTCTGCAGCTCTGCAAACCTGCCTGTCAGTTAAGCGCATGCTATAGATTCTGTAGTGGCACTTTACCGCATGTGTAATGTACTTATTTACAGAATATGACTTGAATATAAGTGTTTTGTCTGTAATTGGATTTTTCCATATGTTTGAAGTAGGGCTCCACAAAATATCCAAATTACAGAAATATCACAAATGTGCATATCGCAATACGCACATCACAATGATTTGCAACAGCTGAATGGTTTTATTACTTCAAAAAATTCTGTACAGACTGACAGCTGATGCAGAAACCAGAGAGACGCAAGAAAAAGAAGTTTTTTCAGTAGTGATGCTTTTACCCAGAAAGAAGGTAAAACATGTATGTTGGTATTATAATTTTCAGTTTTTGTAATTTAAATAGATTTTACCAATTTAATGCATAATGAATATCGCATTGTTTGGCAAGATATCACATTTTTCTTCAGTATTGTGCAGGCCTATTTTGAAGCATAAATCTCACATGATCATGTGACCATAAAGCACGCAAAAATGAAAATACTTAAAGATCGAAACATAAAATTTGTCATCTGATTGATTGGATTCCACAGGATTTCTGGGAGATGTGCGTCACATTCTTTAATGGTGGTAATGGTTGCTTTCCTGTGATTGGTTGTTTACATGTTAGTCAAATGGTCTCTTGGCCAGCCCTTGACCAATGAAAGCTGTGATGGAGTCCAGATCTTCTTCCGTCAGTCTGAAGGTCTGGCTGTGCGAGACTAAGTGATATATAAGTAGAAAACAAGACAAAGATACCGAATGTTATTTTTGTCAGAGATCCTGGTCAGAAAAGGAAAGCTTTAGGGTCGGTCTATAGAATCGGATGGTTCTGACATGATGGTTCTGTCCGTGCCTCAGTTAAAGGTCTGATTACTCGAGACTGTTCATACCTCACCCCTGCCTGAGCTGAGCAATGTCTCCTATGAGAGCACTCAGACCCCATCAAAGAAAGCTCTTCCTGTCCATGCCTCTGTTTAGTCCCATTCAGCACCATAAGTGTAATGGGCTGAAATTGATATTTGAAATGCCAAATCCTGTGCTTCATTAAAACAATGTCTCTGCTAGTAATAAATAGGCTAAAAAGGGCGAGGAGCTGGATTTGAGCTCAAAGAAATAGGCCTTCTTGTTAAATAATGGCTTTAATCTAATTCCAGGGATCATGAGCGTCTTTTGAAAGCCATTTCCAGGCTGCGAGCGGCTCGCGCATATACGTTGGGAGGTGGCAAATGAGCCCGGCTTCCATATTTTTCTTAAGAGCAATATAAAGGCATTCATTTCCCTGGGCTAGGCTGACAGAACAGGGTGCTGGGGGGCGCGTTAATGCAAAATGATCACATTTTCACCAGTAGTCGATATCACCAGCTGACAGTAGGCTCCAATTTTTCATCTGTTGCTGTACGAGAGCTAGAATGATATGTGGCTTCCCCGCCCGCAAACGGGCCCCTTCGAGCGACCCGCAGATGGAAATAGCATTTTTAGCGAGCTATTGATTGGAACAGGTCGTGCGGTAGGAAGGAGAAAACTGGCTTTAATATGTTATGGAAACAGCAGACAGAAGTCTTGTCACACATCTTGAAGCTCCAGTAAGCTTAAGGCAACAAAGGAAAAGCAGGGCCAGCGCGCTACTCTTTACTAAACCTGACTGCTTGTCAAGCTCTCAGAGCTAAAGTGAGATCAAACCTTTCTGAGCTTTGAGACGTGTGCCGTCGACTTCATTCCAGGCAGCGTGGAGTGTGCTGTCGATCTGTGAATAAACTGGATATGGTTGCCTGCATGTGTGTATTTTTATGAAGAATTTTTGTTTATTTTTAAATTCAGCTTCTGAACTTGTAGTGTGGTCAACACAAGCGAGACAAATTGTTCTGTTGTTATTGTGAATCATATATACTATACTACAGTAATTTATTGTGTCATCTCAACAAAGTCAATGTCTTCTTGGTTTTATACAGTCAGCGTGAACCAGAAGTGGCAACTGACTTGTGAAGTAATTTAAAGTCAAACTGGAATATAGAGGGCTTGCTTTTTCCCCACTGGGTATTGATTGGCTTTAGAAAAGGTGTTTCAAAGCTCGTAACAGACTAACTGTTGGAGGGGAGTGGTTAACAGCTCTGGCTCCGCCCAAGCCGTCAGAATGATGTCATCAGAGAAGATCGGCCGTTCCAGAGGGGAAGTCCATTTTCAGATTTTGATTAAAGATTATAATGATGTGCATGGATACATTATTTATAATAAACACTACAATATTCCATAAAACAATAGGAAATGTATATTTTGTTTTCATGGTGACTAAAAATCTAAAGCGTTAATGTTTTGATGTTTTTGCTTACAACTATATTCTTTAGCACATAAAAAGGCGTTAAATGAAAGAGAATTTGCAGCTGTAGCATTAGGTGGAGATGTTTTCACGTGTCATAAACGCCCTGTTGACATGATGAGGTTGCCTGTGGCAACAACAGCCAACAGATACACAAATGTACATGCAAGATTTCCTGAAATGTGTCACAAAATGACATGGATCATGCATGTCACAGGACCTTCAGCTCTCTGCTCGAACCCACAGCACGGGGATTGGGAGGTTAACCCATGCAGGTCATGGGATGTCATCCTCACAGTGCTGTCTCATGTTGCCTCGTGAGATCCTCACTCATGTCGGGCACCAGAGAGAAAAGAGGGGTGCATAAGAGCAGACTGAGCTGTCTTTCACAGATGAGGAGAGACTGGTGAGAGAAGAGCAGGAGGCCAAAAGAAAGCAAAGAGGAGACAAAGCTGAAGCTTTAGAATAACACAGCTGTCTAGATGAGGGTACCAGGCCACAGTATGAGAATGAAAGATGTTTTTATCTTACAAACTCCAAAAACTTTGTTTCCCACCACTTTCTGACAGATTATTTGTCCCTTCAAATGAAGAAGCAAAGTTTTGTTCTTCCTTTTATTTGTTAGTTTTATTTTTGCAGCACACAAAAGTTCAGCATATAACAAGTTCTGTTCAAGTTTTATTTGTTTACCAAGCAGAAATCTGCTTCTTTCTGAATGCAAGGCTGAGCTCAATTTTGCCTGTACATGTTCAGTATATTAAAGGCCATTTATTGGATGGTCATTAGGTTTTCTCTGATAAGATGTGATTTATGTCCCTGGATCTCCCACACTGCCTGCATGTAAATACCCAATTGCTTTTTCTTTTTCACTCTGTGGTCGCTGCAGAAAATCAACAATTAACAACAAAACTTAACATCGATGATATCCATGAGATAAAGTTTTCATTTTTCTTACAGAGACAGTTATATTCTGTTCTTTGGAGGCTATTTTTGTCTTTTTTCTACAAAGGTTTTATCACACAAGATTTTGTACTCAGTTTTGTCTTTTCTTGTTGTGCTCTATTATTTCCTGCCCCCAAAGGTTTCTATGTATTCAGCAGCAATGAGTACAAGAACAATAACCTTAGAATGTGCTACTTGTTGGCATCTTTTGTTGAGTTTATTTGTTATTGACGGCACCATCAGCATTTGTTTTGGAGGTGATTTGTTGGCAGTAATTAGCGCCATTTGCATTAATATAGAACGTAAGCATCACTACACAAAAATATACATTATTTGTTTTTTAAAACAAGATTTGTTTACTTGAGAAGCAAAACTGTATAAGACACCTTGTTTTCAGAAAATATATATTGAATTAAGTTTTTCCTTGTTTTAAGCATGTCATATAAAAATTCTCATTAGTCATTTGTCAAAACAACGTAATTTTACATTGCAATTTTCCTCTGCATCAACCTCATTATACTTAAATATATGATGTTTTGCATACTGCATGTTTACATGCTTAAAATATTTTTTATATTTTGCAGTGTATGCAAAAACTATAATAGATTATTTCTTTACCTATTTCCTTTTCTCTGCTAGATAATGGCAATGAAAACAACACATTAAATCCCCAACGACATTACACATTAGAAAATAATGCGAACAGAAGGTTTATCACAGACGCTGGATGTGTTGTCCAACAGTGGAGAAATGAAACTGGTGTACAGCCAGGTGCTGACTGGATGAGTAGATGCCATTGTGGATGACTGTACAGCGCCACCCACGTAGTTGTTTCCTAATTTTGATCATTTGTTCAACATTTGTGATTATGCTAAAATGTTTGTGGACACCTCATCGTTGCATATGTGTATTTCCACAATGCGATATGAACAGTTGCTAACAAGCATCCCTCACAAACAGGCAGTTGTTATACAGGGAAGGCTGATTTTCACAACTGTCACTGCGAAAATCACTAAATCCGAATAATTTCACAGAAGTCTCTAACGCTTAAGTTAAATCTATTATCTCTCAAACCCGTACAAGCACTTTCAGATGTTGCAGGTTCATCTCGGAGGCTGTCATGGTGTTCAGAGTGGATTATTTGCGTGTTTACCGTTGGCATAATTTTGTTTACCTTGACGTTCCCTCAGACAGTTTGGGAGACAGGCTTCATTTGAGAGGAGGAAGATGGAGAACACAAGCAATTGAAGGAGTAAGTGAGGCTTCCCTAATAGTCTGCACATCTGTCGAGAGCTGTCCTTCCACGCTGACTGCAAGAAATATTAAACAACCCACATCGGCCCCACAGGTCATTAGAGCCAGAGCTGAACCCCCACAGCACGCGGCCTGCCGCACCAATCCGCACCTATAAACGGCCGACGTGTTTCTCATCAGCGCCGGTAATGAGTGCACGGCCTTACCGTAATTACCGCGGCTGTTGGGAAGCCTGTATCGATAAGTAAAATCGCAGGCACGTCTTTGGACACGGCTACAAATGATTTGCGTGTGTTTGTTTGTAAAAATCCGTAAACAGACAAATTAGTCTATTAGCGTGCGTTGTGGTTTTGATAAAGCATGATCATTTTCGTTTTGGGAAAAAGGAGGTGGTGATGAATGATGAGACGGAGGTTGGATGAGATATGGGTGCTAAAAACCTCCCGTGCCAGTCTCAACCAAAACATTAGTTAAAGAAATGGAGGGCTAGCCTTGTAATCTCTCATAGTCGCTGCAGAAACCGCTCCGCTAAGAGATGTTGGGTTTATCAGCACTCTTTAAAATTACAGTTCATAACTCCAGCCACCACCAGGCAGCAGTAAACATCATCAAACCATTATTACCCCGTATATATTTTAATGACAGCCCATATGTTTTTAAGCTCAAAACTTTTAGTTTTTAGTCACAGCTAATTCTCTGCATTTAGGTCATATTGTTTCAGTTATAGATGTCGTCTTTAAATAAGTCAGGACAGATCGTATTTTCTTTCTTTACAGTATCCTGCATAGTATGCTGCATAGTCAGGTCAAATTTGAGGGTTTCAGAACTATAGGACTACACTGGTCACTCTGTATGTTCAGTGTTGCATAAAAACCGAGGACAACGCAATAAAATAATGTGTTGCCTCATTTATTATCATTATATCGCCCAGTCTTTCTCCTCACTTTGAATTGTGCAGCTCAAAGAGATCATTTTGTTTGCTGTGGTGCTGTAGACTCAACAGCTGTTCTGAAAACATCATCCTACAGTCATAATGATCAGGCGTCAGAAAAGTTATTTCCATAGCTCATTGAGTTTGTAACCAGTCAGTCTGTTGCACAAGCGTAAAGAGTTGGTTTCTCTGCACGAGTCAGTCAGCCAACAGCACTCATGAATGCTACAGTACTCATCAGAAGTGTCAGATCAGTGGATACAGTAAGTGGGAGGGACGTGGTGGGTGCAAAAGTTAATCAGTTAGCAGTGGGCTACCGGCTAACAGCCCAAATCTGCCAGATGGAGCATTTTCTGTAGTCGTGCAGTATCTATCAGAGTCTATCTGTTTGTCTGCTGTCTGTTTGCTGGGTTTATCTGTCTATGTGTCTGTCTGTCTGTCTATCCAGCTGCCTGTCTATCTGTCTGGCTGGCTGTCTATCTGTCCATAAATATCAGAATATGATTATTTTTTTCTGTAGCTTGACACTGCTGTTCCATAATGAGAGATCGTGAACAGAAGTACACACAGAAGATCTGCTGAACATGCCCTCGATGTAAGCGTGACCGCAGAGAGTTCTGCTGTTGTAGTCACGACAGCAGATTGCTCTGTACTCTTCTCCTAGATCTGCTGTGTGTGGAGTCCAAACATGTTCTCAGCCTTTTTTAATTGGCCCATGTTGCAGCTTGGACACTGCACAGAACCGTCCACTGTGGAGCAAATGTGCTGACAATGAACACGCGTGTGTGTATATATCTGTTCAAAGCAGTCTGTTCGTTATTGGACAGGGTTTCTGTTGAGGGCATTGGTCTTGTCTCCACTGTCCCTCTGTAACAGCCTGTTACAAGTGATCTGGCCGTACATACAAGAACAGATTTTCACACACTTGGAGACTCAATTTTTGCTGCTTACACACACACACACACTTTAGTAAGAGCATCAGAATAATGGCTTTCGTCTACAGTTATGGTGTTTTTGAGTGTGAGGCTGCAGTGTGGTGATAAAAACCTGTGAGAGAGATTCGGGATGGTAAAACTAAAACAATCACCCAACGCCTCATTACTTTCTCCGCACTGCACTGCTTTTTAGAGGCCGATGTTGCGCTATCCACATCCTGGATAAATCATCCAGGGCGGCTTTTGAAAGTTACTTTACAGAAGTTTTTCCTCAGGTGTCTTGACATTCCAGGTTACCAAGATATGCCTCAACTCTCACATGGCCGCGAGATAAAGAAAAGTAAGTTTGAGAGTGTGGGATTTTCATTGTTCATTAGTTAGCTAATTATGAATCCAACTGTCCTATTCCTCAGGGAGTGGCTGTTTTGACCAAAAGGTCACATCTCCAGCTGCTGTTTGATAGCAAATATCCATCTTTCTCCAAAATCTCATTAAAGTGGGTATATTTGTGTAACCAGAGTTCATTCACGTGGTACAAACGATTTTTCAGTGGTGCAGAAACTTATAGGATATTTTTCCCATATATACCCTGTAAAAAATCTTTGCTGCCTTAAATATTTAAGTTTAATCAACTAGGCTTTACAAGTAATTTCAACTTAATATTTCAACTTAATATTACACTGTGAGCGGTGTAACTTTTTAACTATTCTTTATAAGTTACAAAAGCTTAACACCAGTCAAGATTAAACATAGTACATTTCTTTAAAATGTTTATCTATATATCTATATAAACAAGCAGTATGAGCAGAATGGCACTGTGTTAGCATTGACATCTCAATCAACTCACAATCAACTTACATTCACAGAAAGCAGACAATTCAAGATTAGCATGATTGTAATTATTTGTTCAATGAGCACTTGGCCAATATCCCACTCAAGTAAACTTGGCTTTGAAACAGAATCAATCTTTCCTCAGACAAAAGCAGAAAGACTCCTCAAAAGTATGATATTAGAAGACCTAAAATACAGTTCACAAGTCATATGGATCATTTCATGGTGCTTTTATTAGCTGTATCCCACCTAACAATTTTAGGCTGTAGGAACATTTCCCCAATGTTTCCATCAGCATTAAAAACATTAAAAAATGTTGTTTTAAATGTTGTAAGAGCGTTCAAAGCATCAATGTTTTGATGACATTGCATTAACATTATTGCTTGATTCTATTAACATTTTTAATAATTCTGTAACATTTTTAAAACATTCCAGCAACAACTCAAGAATAATGTTTTTTTGATATGATATATAACATTAAAAACGTTCTACTAATGTTACTGCAAGAATTGTTTCTAATACATTTAAAAGCACGTTAGCCAACGTGCTCTATAAAGTTCCCTGTTAGCTGGGATGAAGTTTGACAGAATAGCCTCTATGTGTACTGCCATTGTATAAAGAACACTTTCCTGTTCTAGCATCTAATGCAGCTTTTCTGGGTTAAACCAGGAGGAGAAATAGACAAGTAACATCAGAGCAGTCGTGGTCACATGTTAACTGGCAGAGCCTCAAAGGACTTGTTCAGGTGAGCTATTCAGCGTACATTTTTTTGCCCCCTGGCATGAGTAAAGCTTTAATTTAGTCTCTCTTATCTCCTGCACGGCCCCCTGGTGGGTCAGCATTACAGAGAGAGAGAGAGAGAAGCAGAGTCATTCTTGTCTCTCAGCTCGTGTCTACTGTATTGCATCAAAATCCTCTGAGATCAAATGGGTTTTGTTTCACACCCCGTTTTGTAGAGATATATGACACCTTCTAAGGTTTTACCATCACTTAAATACTGCTGTCACGAAAACAGGAGGTCTGAATTTACCTAATTATTAGAAACAGCAATTTTAATAATGCCAATCAAAATCATAAAATATCACTCATTAGGCTTGTTAAAGGGGTCATATCATAATTTCAAAGAGTTATCGTAATTTCCTTCATCCGGTGCCATCAAATAATTTGATCATAAAATCATACTGTAACTTTCCAAACTTCTGTTTTCAGTTCCAGATTAAAACTAATTACCAAACAGCCTCACAATTCACTCTCACCTAGATAATAAGAGACAGGGAGAGGGTGGAAAATAATCATGGAAAACTATATTATGACATTTTTTTGCACAAAGAACTGTACTCTCATTATATGCAGACATATAATGTCTATCTGCTGAAAAAATTCACAGCGATTATTTTATGGCAAATATCTTTTTCTGTAAACACAATTAAAATATTTACAGTACAATCCTAAGTTTACTGTTCCTGTAGCTCAGCTGATAGACCATTGCGTTAGCAGCACAAAGGTTGTGGGTTCAAATTGCAGGGAATGCATGTATTGACATACTGATAAAATGTCAGTCTTGAATGCACTGGAAGTTTCTTTGGATAAAAGCATCTGCCAGTTGCGTAATTGTAAATTTAACTTGTAAAGTAACAAAATATGAGTTTGTTAAGCAGTTACTCCTTGAATATCTGTCCATTTCTGCTTTGAATAAAACGGTCTATAGCTGGCTCACACTGCGGATTTCAAACAATATCTGCTCTTTGCATTCCATAAAGTGTCCTGGCCTTCCATAATCAAGTCTGTTTGCTTTTCACTGCACGATAGTTCAGCTAACGCCCCATAGATCCACCTTAAACAAACTCACCAGGCTTAGCAACAAATCAATACCTCCCACGATCGATAGAAAAAGAGGCAAGTGGCTATTTTGTACCAGCTGACTTCAACAGGGACAAAGAAAATCCATCTTCTCTTCTCTATTTTATAAGCACTTAATTATATTTTGTGAAATACTACTGACCCACTTTCCCCCCGGTGCCCCGTGGTCACACAGACTGTTTTCTGGCTGTGTTATCTTGTAGGTTGTTGATAATACAGAAATAGTGTGTGTTTGTATGGCATGGTGGATGCTGGCATACGTGATTAATTGCAGCAGCCACTAGAGGGCATCGGGTGAACCTTAAGTGAACACATGGCAACCCTTTAAATGAATGGATGGTTCTATCAAAATGATATAACACATATATAATTAATATGGCTGAATGAATTTACATTAAAGTGAATAATGTGACATTACTGCATGAGAATGGCAAGATGATTATGGGATGAGATGGTTTTTTTGGGCATGCTGTTAAGAAATCTCCACAACTGAGAGGATATCAGGATCACGAATGTTGACTTGAGTGCTGGTGTCATTTTTTACTTTCCCTATACAGGCTTCATCACCACCAAATCCATACCTGCCTTCATGATGAATAGAGCAGCCGAGGAGAGAGACTGGCATCACTGTATCCACCACACGAACAACACAAACCTTCCATCATGTCTCACCACACATTAACTTGGTCCTGTTATGCAGAACTAACTCTGTAACTTAAAAAAAAAGCAGTCATAAAGTTTGAAGTTTATATGATTTCGATCTTTAAAAATTGTGAGTTCAATATGTTATCCAGTATTTTTATGCATATACCCAGAAAACAGTTTTAGATATTAAGAACGTTTTAGGAAACTTCGAAACGTTCCGGTTTTTCGAAGTGTTAACATTATTGCTTGGTTATAAGAACATTATTCAAAGTTTAATTCTGTAACGTTTTAAAACGTTCCACTAACAATTAAGAATAACATTTTTTGATATGGATGATATATAATGTTAAAAAAGTTGCTATAGACTACTAAAAGTAGACTACTAATGTTACTGCAGGAATGTTTTTGAAAACTTTTGAAGAACTTATAGAGTACTTTAGGCAACATGCTAAGAACATTCCCTCTTATCTGGGTATGATGGGGGTATGAGAATAATACAGTAGTGTACAGAGCTTTCATTAGAGGGATTTGATTTATGCACAACTAATGGCATCACACAGAATTGTAAAAATGACTGATATTTTCCTAATGATTGTCATTTCCCTCCATCTCTCATTGGTCGTTCAAACAGAAGGTCCAACCCCCAAATTGGTTGAGCTGACGTTGTTATGTCCGCACAGTCGAGGTGATCAAACCAACAGGCTGTAATTCAGTTTGGTGCAGCTAGTGACTGAAACAGTATGTAAAGGTAAAAGAGAGAGAGAGAGAAAGGGACACAGCTGTACACTCTTACACATATGTATCTCTCCTCTTCTCTGTCTGACTGTTTGACATGTGGTTTGACTGGGCTCGTGCCAGATGAGCTCCCGCTCTGACAGCTGGATCCAGGCCGATCAATTCTCCCGGGTCCAGCTGTCAGTCCACGTTTCCTAACGCCGTCTAAAGCGGTGCTGGCAGCCCTTCTCCCCTGTCACTCTCGCCCCTCTGACTATCTCTTTCTTTTCATAATTCAGAGTTAATTTGGAGGAGGTTTGGTATGTGCTGTAATGTAGCATCTCTCCTCAGTTCACGCAGGGTTAATGTTGCGAGTGTCAGGTTCCATTAGCGCTCGGTATCAACGGACCCTTGCTGATGCTAAACTTATTTCAGTGCAACACAACCGCACTTTTACATTTCTGAAGAAAATGTGAGTGGTGCTTGCCCATAAAAACTACATGAGTAGTTGCTAGGAGACAGTTGCTAAGGTATTAAGAAAGGTTGCCAGGGTGTTGCTAAGCAGTTGCTTAGTGACCCAGGTCAAAACACAGACAGATATGTGTGGGATCCTTTTCAAATATAATTCACCCTTCGCAAAGACCCACCCATTAGTTACCATTACCATGTTCGACAAGCATTGGCACTCCCACGGTGCACTCCCTGGGAAATAATAATTTCCCAGGGAAATTATTGGAAAGGTCTGCAATATGCATTCAAAGGATGTATGTGAAAGTGACTTGAAATGAAATAAACAAACAAAAACATTCAGCACTGTTCCTCTGTAACTCTGTTCACCATTTCAATCATTAAAAAAACAAAACCAGTATGCCTTTAGTACTACAGAAGTAAGCCTGTCAGAATTAAGTCATCCTAGCTATTGTTAGTTACTACTGTGTGCTGTAACTACATTGCATCCGGTTAGCTCCACAGATTTCTGCAAGGTTTAGGGAATGGCTGAAACTGAGCCATTCCTGTAGCTTAGCTGGTAGCACATTGTGTTAGCAGTGCAAAGATTGTGGGTTCGATTCCCAGGTAACACATGTACTGATAAACTGTATATCTTAAATGCACTGTTAGTTGCTTCGGATAAAAGCTTATGCCAAATGCATAAATGTAAATTTATATTCCCCAGCCTTTCTGTGTAGCTGCAGCCTGTATTGGAAATCCAATACGAGCACCTTTTCACCATTTTTTTACCTTCAAGTCCACCAACGTTAATCTACTATACTGCTTTTTTGTTTATTGGACAATTGGCATTATAATTGGTCAGATTACCTGTCAATCAAACTTGCTGAGAAACATTAAATTGCTTGGTAAAGTAACACCACATCTCTTCAAAATAAGCCATGCGACTTGAAGTTATAGATATATATACTAGTTATATCCATGCCACAAATTATGCACCCTATTTTTGGGCAGAAAGTATATAAATATATATCACAGTTACATTTAGTTCATTCATTTAACAGAAACTTTAGTCCACAGCGATTTACAAATGAGGAATACAACATTCATCCTGAGCAGAGTTACATCAGATGTACAAGCTGTGGAAATACTGACGTCTGCTTAAGCACTGCTCATAAACTCCAGAACATTTAAGCCAAGTGTCTGATTTGAAATTCAGGAGCTCACTGGAGATGCTGTGTAATCTTTAATTGATCATAGAGCGCTATCATCTGCTGGACTTAATACTCTCATTTCCGCTAGGCTAATAAAAATCAAAAACTAAATTACGCTGAAAGCTGTGTTATGAATGCAATTTTAGTGGGGCATTTTGAAATTAATACATCACACCAAATTGTCATTTAGAAAATTAACAAAACTCTTTTCAATACATTCTTGACATATTGAGGGCAATCCATGACATTGTCAGTCTATGGTTATACTGTATGTTGTAAAATCACGCTTTGTCAGTTGTACCATGCATTGTTTATATTTATTCCCTGTGGTCCACTTATAATGTTAGCAATAATGTTTTTTATGTTAACACTTAAAATTAAACTGTCCATTTATTGCTTATGTTCCTTAAGACTCCTGCATGTAACATTAGCAGTAAGGCTTTAAGCATGCCTCAGCATCAAACTTTTTATGGTTATGGTAAAAGTGGGCTTACAGGTTATTACAAAAATAAGAAAACTAAGTTATTTCATAGAAAAGTTCTAGCAGCTTTTGTTTGTAGCTGCAGTTTAGTATTGTTATCTAATGCAGTCCATAAAGGTGATGCGAAGCTGCAATCTGTACATTTTTAGGGTTAAAATTGCACAAAAATCAGTAACTTAACAAATACATGACAGATCAGTGTTTAACATGGTCTCCTTACTCCTATTCAAGATTTGAGCTGTTGGCCCGATTTTCTGGAAAATGTCAGTTTGACTTAATTTGTCTTCAACCAAAAGTACATAAAATGACCTGCAATTTTATGTTTCAAACAGAGATGGCAGTAGAGAGGCAGACGTTATGGATTGTAGCTTTACGTGTGACTTTATAAGGTATTGGATACCTCGGGGGACTGCAATATATATTAATGTAATTGCAAAAACATACATGACTAATTGTGAAACTGTGAGTAGTTTTCTGTCTAGTAAGAATTTCACTCATGCATTGATCCTTTCTCCAATATGGAAAACCACATGAACAGGTTTTGGAAATGCACCTGGTCTAAACCAAGGTATAGGACTTTTGTTTCATTACGATTTAATATTCACCATCAAAGCTGACTTATGGTTAAACAAAATGAAACCCCTGCTGTTATTGCTTTTCTGTCTGCTACAGTTTGCCTCAGTCTGCATATTCTCATATTTCAATCTTTGCTAGCCGAGAGACATTGTCATATTCCATATTTGATTCAGAGCACTGACCTGCCCTCCATCTGTAAACACCTTATACTGCTTAGTCATCAGCATTTCCAAATTTCACAACATTAAATATTTAGCCCAACTCCGTTTGCTGACACCTCGTTAGGTGAAAGTCAGCTTAACTTTACCGGAAGCGCTTTCTTTTGAAACCGAAACAGAAAAACTTAAAAGCTGATGGATTCAAAACTTTTTGTAAACTTTGTAAACTCCATTAATTCATTGAATTTTAACATCATATATTAGAGTACACAGCTTCCTAATGAGCGTCCACACTGAATGGAGACCTGTTGCATAATGCGAAAACACAATCAATAGAACATCTCTTATGTTTAATACAGCAATTTATTTAATTTTGAGTGAAGAAACACCAAAAAAGCAACCATGCTTGGGTTTACTTAGAGTCAGGGTGGGTGATCTTTTCTGGAAACATCTCTAAGCAATACCTAAGTAAATATTTCTATACATTTATATGTCTTCTGTGGAAGGTGCAGGACTGTAGAATGTTCATCCAATCATTAAATTCGGTCTGAATGCAATGATAGGATGTCTTACTGGCCTGTCAGCCTATGTATTTGCATACTTTCATGCACTTTTGGAAGGAGGCGTGGTTTTGAAGAGCGCTCGGATTGGAGGGCAGGATTTTATGCTTTCGAAGCTGGGGTGCTATTGCTAGCCTTTTTGAAATTGCCTACCGTACCTCTAAAATACGGATGTTAAAGTTTACATATTCCATATATATTCCATTAGCACATTGTTAGAATTTTATATAGCTTTGTTTCAGCGTGTTTTCATTTTCTTGGCTGACCCTATGTCACGGTCATTTATCAGGGCTGCCTGCACGTGAACTTGCCTTGATTAATTGTTGTGTTTTGGGGTGAGGTGTGAACACCAAATATATGCCCTTGTCATTTATCATGAAAATCTACCACAGGGACGTAAAGTTCACACTACACTGGAAATATTAATGATCCTCGCAAAACATAATTAATCAGTCACACTGCATGAACAGTAAACGCTAATGCGCTTATTCACATCGCTCTCTTTCTCTGTACCTTACACCCGTCAGTACTGTACAGTACATGTAAAATGTCTTCCCACAGACAGTACAGTACCACTGTATAAACACAAACACACAAATGAAAAAAGAGATACGACAAAGTTAAACTTGCAGATGTTTTCCAGAAACCAAGTACAGAATTAAATAGATTGGAGGGGCCCAAATATAAACATAAAGCTGATATGTGTAATTCAGATACGCAAATATTTCAATTTAAAAATTTTAAAACTGCAATCTGTAACTTTTGCCTCTCTACCGCCATCTCTGTTTAAAACATAAAATTGCAAGTTACTTGCTTGACTTTCTAGACTTATTGTCTTAAGATGGATGACAAGTTTAAATTCTAAACTGCTGTAAAAACAAGCGATAAATGCTCCACCATCTACAGTACCCAAACATGCGATATAGTAGCCGGATCTTCTTCCTTCTGTTTAAAGATTTCCTGAAAAATCAGACACGGACAGCTTAAAAACATTCGTGTTGAACACTGATCTGTTATGTACTTGCTTAAAAGCTGATTTTTGTTTATTTTTAATCAAAAAAGTTACAGATTGCAGATTTAATATGAAGAGCCAAATATACGTCATGTATGGGGTGATTTTTCTGTGTAAAACACCGTGATTTTTTTTTTAACACTAGCAAAACTCTGCTATGATTAACAGTCCCAAACACAGGAAATGACATTTTATCTTCAAAACTGGTACTCGTCTGTGGTTTAACTCTGATAGTCTTAACAAACTAGTTTAAGATTAACAGTTATTGAGATTACAGTTTTAAGATTAACAGACGTATTGCAAAGATTAATAGCGGACCAGGCTGATGGAGTACGTATACATTCATCAGCTTTAATGTCAAGCAAAGCTTGCTGCCAGTCATATACCATTCAAAACGTATTCTCAATTAAAAAGTATTTAAATACATAGGACTAATTCCTAAGCATCTGAACAAGTGAAAACGTTATAAATTCACAGATTCTCCCATGTCAGATGTCCATGCCTTTTGCTTTTAGCGCGATTTTTATTCTCACACCCGTTTTCTTCTCTGACGAGCATCTTGAGTTACGCTGTTAATCCTTTTTGTCTGTGTGTACAATTTGTTCCCCCCACTTTCCCTGGAAGTGACATGAAATAAGGCTCTAGGTACAACGGGAGCAATAATCTGTTGGCACATCGGAGTCCATAAAGAGTCTGGCCACGTCTTGAGCTTTGGACAGTGATCTATGGGGCATTATAGAGAATTGATTAGCCTGTGTTTACTCGGAGCAGCTCATAGCAGCGAAGGAGGCTACAGGCGAGCAAGTAACCTGTCATCGCGCATTTATGCTGCCCAAAGAAAGTATTTTCCCAGCAGTCGCCTTTGAAATCGAAGCATGCCCTTTTGAAATGCGCTGGGAAATCCACATTTTCATATGCCCTTCTAATACGGGGCCAGCGAGCGCCTGAAGCGCTTCGCGAAAAGGCAGTCCTTTAGCGCGACTGCCAACAGCAAAAAGAAAACAACAAACAAAACATTAATCTCATCCTTTAATTTATTCATTTCAGCCACGATTCTGGCTGGATGAAACCCCCGCTCGTGTACGGGGAGTGATGGCGTTTTCTCGGCGTGTTAATCTCACAGCCGCAGCTGTGTGTGGAGGATTAGGTTCTGATGGAGAGAGAGCTGGTCCTGCTGATTGACAGAGCCGTTCACACATACACACCAAAGTCCAGCAGAGAGCAGCTACAGCTCCAGTCCACTCCAACATTAGCATCTGCCCAGCAGCAGCCTTCATAGCGCATCCACATCAACCCGATGATGAGCTCTTAAATGAAGACACTAAATTAAGCTTGCCCGTTTTCCCCCCGCAGTATCTTTCACTCTCGCTGTCCTTCACCTCGCTGCGGAAACATGATCATCTAAATGCAACATCTATGCAGGAACTCTCTGTGGTACATTTGAAATGTCCTTTTTGTTAATAGTCCAAATTACCTTGTGCATCATATGCTGGAGTGGCAGAGTATATAATAGTTTGTGTTGTTTGCTATAGTTCACTGTTATTATGGTTCATACTGGGGTTAGAGGGTTTCATATAATATAATGCAGTGGATCCCATGGAGGTATGCAAACTTTGTTGTAGAATTAGAATTAAAGAGTACAACAACATAACATTATCTCAAAGTTCTCTTAAAGTTATCAAAATGTTCTTGCAGTAACGTTAGTAGAATGTTAAATGTTATGTATCTTATCAAAAACGTTATTCTCAAGTAGTTGAAACATTTTAAAAACGTTACAGAATTAAAAATGTTTGAATAACGTTCTTATAACCAAGCAATAACGATAGTACACCATCCTAAATATTAAATGTTTTGAACATCCTATCTTAGCATAGCAACACCCTAACAACCACCTACAAAACCTTAGTATTGTGGCCATGAGTTTTGCATACAACTTAAAGCCCTGCACATTGTTTTTTAATTATTATTTAGACTTTGATTTTGCAACAAATTGGTTTTGATTTTGCTTAGTCAAATTCCTTTTCCCAAACCAAGACTGACCTAAAGCTGTTGTCTTTTAAGTTACTCCACTTGTGGTTGTCTTGTTCTGTCTGAGGTGTATACAAGAACAAACTGTTCTCCAAGTTTGCCCACCAGTGAAACACCTTTTTAAGAATTCTGTTCTGCTCAGGCAATTCTCTTGGCCATGTATACATTGCTGGGCAATCAATCCCACCTAGCTGGCCTGAAATGTTAAATGTCCTCGTATGGTTCTGGCTAGACAAATCACTTGGGCCGAGAAAAGACAAACCTGCTCGCTTTTCATGCCATAGTGAGAAACACGTGTGTACATTGTGGTATGGTGACCTTTTAAGGTTTGATTGGCGTGTCAGAGTGTTTGTGTGGGAGTGACACTTTGCTGATGTTTTCAACACACGAATGTCAAGTTTGTATGTATGCGTGTGTTCGTGTGGGTGGGAAAAGAGACAACAACAAGGTGTGTTATTGCGTCTACTTTATGTGCATGTATGATGTGTAAACACATAGGCGTGTGAATAGTGATGCTAACGTATGCATGTGTGTGGGCGCACGTGAACGCATACATATGCACCTATTTGATTTACATATGCGACTAAACAACCCAGTATGTGAAATAAAGTAGCAAATGAACTGAAATTACATCAGCCCCCTACAGTATTACCATAACGTTTGTTTTTGTTTGTTGTGAACCGCTGTAACAATGCAAATGTTTCGTCCTGATTTAAAGCATGAAATAGGGAAACCGCCCATAACTTCAAGGGAGCTCTGGCAAGCCAGCTCATTTTTCACTACACAAATCACATGAAAGAGCATCCGCCTCTTTTGAATCGCTCTTTGAGACTATGATTCTTCTTGTTCTTCAAACACGGCCTGCAAACTTGCTGCATCAAGTGGAAAATCCCTGAAACTTCTGAGCTGCCATGACTGTTCAGCTTTTAAACTCGGCCACTGGAGACGCTCCAAATTATTAATGGAAGTACATTTTCCTGTCCACGGCTGTCCGGTCGTTAGTTTTGACACTTTTTCTGATGAACGAGGTGTTCGTACGTGATTAACGCCGATCTGATTGCGCTGTCAGTCTTCCAAATAGACGTCTCACCACCACTCAACTCAGAGCGTCTCTTTCTAAATGCGTCGGTGTGAATGTCTTCTGCACTACTTCATTGTTATGATCTCAATGGCCCGCAGTAAATTTCCTGCTGTCTGTATCGATACAGGCACCCATGGGACACGAGCCCACTGCGCTTTTTAAAGCTTACAGCAGTGACTTGCTCGTCAGCAATCAGATGTACATGAGATGATACAGCGGGTTCAATAGGCCTGACCCTGAAGGTCAAGTGTTGTAATGTTCATCATATTTTATGAAAGACATCAACTGGAGGAAATGCATTGTCAGCAAAAACAGAATCAGAATAAAACAGAATCTGACATCAAGTTAATTATGAAAGTCTGCATTTTTAATCTTTTAAATGATTAATAAAAAGTTCACTGAAGAATAACAGTGTGCAGTTATATGTTTTTTTTGTATACATACATATATGTATAATGGTTAAATTCTTGTTTCTAATTCTGAGAAGAATCACCATAATGGAGATTAATGTTTCTTCTAATTTGAACCTTGTTCAAGCTCATGTTTGTCACTTTCTGACCATGTTGCGGCTGAAATATTGCAACATAGAGTTTTTCCTGAAGTATGTTTAAATTAAATAAATACTTGTGTATAAATCTATATAAATAAATTCATTTTTTAATAAATGAGTGAAATCAACAGCTAGTTTTCTTTTTTTAGTATGGGCCTATCAGCTGATGTCTTGCAAGTTGCAATTTTCTGCAGACATCTCATTAAACAGCGCTGTGTTTTCTTTGGCTGTCTGCTGATATATGACAGTGTGGTTAATCGCATCGCAGGGCAATTATTCTGTTATTATTTCATATGCTGCATCTTATATCACGCATAAAATGCCACAAATCTATTCATTCTAACTCGCTATACGTATCGGTTTGTTAAAATGTCACTCAACACATATATTATACATGCAATTTCACATCTTTTCCTCCCTTGAAGTTCACGTGGTGTTGATCGATCTCCATCCGTTAACGCTCATGTTTGCACCATGCAAGTGTCCAAGTACAATTACAAACCGCTTTATCAAAATGATCTTTTAACCCCGGTGTAGTCTGACCCATGTCCACCCATCCGCAGTCATTATCCAAACAGCCCTGACACCGTGACCCCTGAATAAAGTGTAGCTATTGCCTCGTCTCCATTACGCGCCCTCTTTTTGGTTTTCTGCCCTGCTGATAAGATCCGTTTCCCTGTTACTTACTGCTATAGTTCAATTATCCCTGTTAATAAATGGATCTCTGTATCACGACTGCCCGCTGCGACGCAAGAACATAAATTCTTAATGCAAAATTGATCTATGTCAGATTCCCTTTGGAGAATCAATCACGGCCGATCGATGCGATGCAATATGCCACTGGTCCATTGGTTTAGATGTGTATTTTATCACACACGCAAACTTTCCACCGAAGCTCGCGTTCCCAGCGTGGGGATTTAACACGCGGCAGAGACGTGCAGGGAATATGTCCGACGGGAGCTGATTATTGACCGGAGTATAGACCATGTTAACGGGATCGAGCAATACAGAAGGGCTCATCTAAAAATGAACATATATCATAAAAAGACACACAAGCGACGCTCTCTCCGGCTGCTGGTGGTGCATGACAGCCCATTTGTTATCTACAATGGATTCATTTTCAGTCGAACCAAACGCAAGAGACCCAGTGACAAATACTGTGTGGCATGTTTTACCATGGTTCTTCTTTTTAACTCGTAAATACAGCCTATCGTTTTCCTGACCAACCACAAAACCCCTGAGCCGTCAGCACACCTCAGTTAGCTGTGAAATAAATGGTGCTCTGCCTTGAATTGATCTGAGCTTTCGCCATATTTATTAGAAGGGAAAATCCTTATTTTCATGTGCAGAGCAGTTTATTAAATCAGAAACAATGCTGCAGCCTTTAAATCAAAAAGTCCTCCCAGCTAACACGTTTAGGTTGTGAGAAGGTTTCCCTAACATTTGCATTGGGTAACAAAAACATTAAAATGTTCTAGGAATGTTCAAAACATATAGTTTTTTAGATATTTTATTAAGGTTACTGCTTGGTTATAAGAACATGTATTTTTAATATATAGTATTTAATATTAAAACGTTCTACTAATTACTGCAAGAATGCTTTTTGATAACGTTGAGAGAACTTGTAAAGAACATTAGAGAACATTCCCTGTTAGCTGGGCAGCAGCATCTCATGCAGGCCTTCAGCTCCCCTTTTACCCCTGCACCAGGAGCTTGTACCATTGCAGCTGATTCTCCTGGATGGATTTCTGTGGTACATAAATTTAAGGTTATGTTAACGTTATTCAGTGTTAGCCTATGGCAGGTGCTCATAGCGTTGCATACTGTTGCTGCTGTGCACTTTTTATATGATATCCATAAGAAAAATTTGCTGAAACTGTATTCCTGTTACTTTTAGGAATGATCTCCAGGGCTGGTTATCAAGCTCTGACTTGGGAACGTGGGTGGATTCGACACACACACATCGTAAATCTAGGAATTTGGTTTTGTTGTTTTTAGAATTTGCACTTAAAGTAAACGTTTTATGAATGTAGCATGGCCAGTGTTGGGGAACATTGCATTTATAAAACATTACATTTAGCACATTATATAAAGAAGCCTTATAGTTATGTAACAAAATGCAAACTTTTCCTAGTATTAATATCCATACTCCATGAGAATGCGCAGTCAGTTGTTGGTATAAAAAAGAAAAAAAGGCCTCATCGAGTCACGCCGACAGAAGCATCTAAAGACATTTCGCTTCCTAACATGAAAAGCGATCCTATTTTCTGAGAGCGAGGCGGAGAGAAAGAGAAGAAATATTTCATTAAACAGCATCTGACTCTAGTCTGAGTGCTGCCTCTCTCCAGCGCATCTCTGAGAACCCATATTTCCAGCCAGTTATGAGACCATAAATTACCTATCGACTGCTTTATTATGCTTATTCGATTTGCTGTGATCAAGAAGGTTATCGAGGTGTCAGGCCCGAGTGCCAGGGCTGATAGAAGCTGTCTGGATGCCAGACGGTGCCCTCAAGAGCTTAGAAGGCCGGCGTGTATCTCAGTGAGTCTGAAGACCTGATGTAATCTAGGCAGTTGATAATACTAATGGAAGACTTCGTTGAATGCCAAACTGGCACTCATGTACAAATATTGGAGATTTATCAGAGACAGCGGAACTTAGACATGATCTTTCAGTCTAGACTGGGCACATGGGCTGCGGCTGGCATTACTGGGTTAGTAAAGATACTTTTGCACGTTTGAACTAAGTATGGCACCAATTATTTGATTGCGTCTGGTGTTGTGTATGAAGTCAATGCGTGTACTAAAAATAGATCAAACTGGTCATGTCCAAAAGAGCTGATGATGATTTTAGACCTATTATTGACACCATGACTGTGTTAAAAAATAGTTAACTGCCTTTCATTTACCACCTACATAGGCAGCCATGTTGGTCACTTATTAGGTGCCAAAAAAGGAGTGTAATTTCTTTTGGCACCTAAAATCAATTTAACATTTATTAAAGGAGTGTAATTTCAACCTGACAGGTCTTCATTAGACTAAACCAGAAAAATATCTGTATATTATACCAATTTGTATAAAGTTACTTAACTGAGGTCAGTTTAACTGATCTCTCTCTCTCAATATATACATATATAGATCTATATATATTCACAAGGGACAATATATGCAAATATGCAAATTTAAAGCAGCTTAACAGAAAAATATACGCATATAATATCCGAGTTTTAGAACTTTTGAAGACCAGAAACAAACATTTAAAAAAACAGAGAAATTCCTATGGACCAACCTCAGAAATGACGCACAGTCCATTGACTTTCCTTAATGACATTTTAAAAACTCTTAATCAGCCAATATAAGAAGAGATGAGACTCCAAAACAAGATCAGTCATGAAACCAGCACACATACTGTTTTCATGTTTAGCCATTTGAACAAAGCATAAGTCTACTAAATGGGAAAACAACATGTTCACCTCATTTCATCTCTTCATTTTTAATTTAATGTGGCATCAAACTCGCTTACGGTGTCTTAAATTCAGGTTTCATTACCCTGGAACCATGTGGTTCCTCTCACACCAGTGGCTGCAAAACTTCATTACCAATATGCTCTGCAAATATGCTTTCTGCATGCTCGTTCGGAAGTGAGAGAGCTCGGTCGTTTAGCAGGCCGACGTGTTGTAATGGAATTTTTGGAGAGAATGAGAGAGAGACAAAGAAATGAAGGTGGAAATTGGAAAAAGAGAGAGAAAATGGGGGAGAGGTACATGAGGAGTGGCGAGGAGGGACCGGAGGAAGTCGTTAGACAGGCCTGTTAATTGAGTCAGTGAGATGGAGCGTGGAATGTGTTTGTCTGAGGACCGGACGACCTTCAGCACAGACGCGAGCATTAATTAGCGCTCTGCGCTCAGGTGAACTCCTCCAAGCCAAATGGGGAGAACCCGCCTATTCTGTTTAATGTAGTCTTTGTCTGTAATCAAATCCTCCATATCTTCCCCCATAATGGCTTTCAATTACGGTTAAAGTTACTGATGTTTGAATGCAAACATTTGCCTAGTTCCCAGCTAACAATTTGAGGCTGTAAGAGGTTTGAAATGTAGTTTCCCTAACATTTCCGTTAAGTAACAAAAACATTAAAAATGTTATTTTGAAAGTTCTTGGAATGATAAAAACATCCAGCTTCTTAGCTGTTGTACTAATGTTATTGCTTGGTTTTAAGAACGTTATTCAAACATTTTTTATTCTGTAATGTTTTTAAACCATTCCACCTTTATATGATATATAACATTAAAAAGTTCAGCTAATGCTACTGCAGAAACATTTTTTAAAGAACTTTGAGAGAATGTTAGCCAATGCTCTTAGAATGTTCTCTGTTAGCTGGTTGTGATGGAGGACCATTAACTTTTCCTTATCTTGTACTTCACTTGTTTTCTACCTTTTTCATTAACTGCATCGATTTGAAGCTTCTGGGTCTCGGTTCTGCTGAGATAACAGAGATTCGCCCGGTCACTGTTGTAGCACAGATTTGCAGTGATTTTAGCGATGCGGCTGCCAGATTTCCGCTTGCACGCTGTAATAGCACAACACAAATAAAGCGAGAGCTTAGATCTGTGTTTGCATTTTTTATCATCACCTGTCTGATTCCCTTTGAGCGTAGATGACAAATCCATGGCTCTCTATTCCACTAAAACTGTCTGTTTGTTTATTTATTTATTTCATTATTTATTCCAGGAGAAGCTTCAAAAGCAACGTCTTGCACAGATTTAACTGGGAGAAAGGACACAAAGCCGCTGATCTGACAGGTATCAAAAAAATTTAAAAAGAAAACATTTTTAGCAGCATTTTTAACTAAATGTGAGCAAAACCATGGAAGCTGAAAGCTGGAGTTTTTTAAAGCATTAGAAGTAGAGGAGAATTAGAAGCGACAAAGAAACTTTGGCCCAGTTATTTAAAGAGTATGATGTTGATGATGAAGATGGAGGATGGTTTGCTATAGGAGAAAATGGTCCAATTGATTTAAGCCAGTTTGAGCTAATTCACATTTTTAATCTTTAATGTATTATTTAAACTACGTTTGTGGTCATATACGCAAAAAGAAAATGGAAAACATAAATGCATTTTGGCCATAACAAGGTTCTGACCTTTAAAAACAATGAGGCAACTGCAGGGTTTAGTCAACACTTGACCCTTTACAAGGAGAGGTCAAAGGGCACTGAGGTTACACAAATGGTAGAGGTTTGATTTACTGAATGTATCGTTGCATGAACTGCAATATAATGGAGAACAAAAACAAGGCTAAATGTCATTTCTGCGACGTGTGGCAGAGCTGTATTTTCCACAGGGAGCCCAGCAGATAAAGTTCAATATGCTGAGAAGCTGTTGTGGCCCAGCGTGTTAAATTTAAGATGTTTCTGATTGCTGTCAGGTTTTTTTGGTTTAGATGTGCCGTTTCATGAACATTTAAAAGAAAAAAGAACTCCGCAGGGTGGAGAATTTGTCTGGTTTAAGAGGTTGAGTCATTACTTAAAATTTAGGCCTCTTTGTATGGCTGTATGCATGCTAATAGCTTTGCTTTTAATGGATATTGAGCAGTTAGCAATTGAAGTAATGCAACGCATGACCTAATTTTCCTCAGAGACTGTGATCACATCACAATCAAAGTATTGAAATCCGAGCTTCTTTTCCCCACTTCCTGTCCTTCCTGCTGTCTATCTCTCTCACCATCTTTTCCTTTTTAAAGACCTCATGAACTCCGTTTTCTTTCTCATGATGGTTTCTTTCTAAAAGCACAAGTGTAGAATAGTGTGTTTTCATTTGAATTGCATATGAGCACAAAAGCACACTATTTCTAGGAGATGCAAAATGACATGAAAGCAAACTAAACCAATAGTAAAATAAGACTCTATTTATAGACCAAACACTGTATAGTGTTCTTCCTAAACTTATTATTTTTTATTTTTACTAATGTAACCTTGTGCATATTTTGCATTTATGAAGCAAAATAATGAGTTGAGTATGCACACATTTTTTTAAATCATGCACATGAATGTATGTACATTTATTGATTCATGCTTATAATGAATAAATGAATGAATAATAAAACAAACAAACAAATAAGTTCCTGGTTGTGCTTTTGAGGAACTGGAGAATGCCAATTTAGGTAAAAAGTAATATAAATATTAGTATGAATCTTGTTGGAGTGTCAAAGTTTAGCATGAGTTTTTCCGGACACTCCAGATTCATGTTGGCTTTTGCTCAGGAGTCCAGCTCTTAAATCAATAACATAACTCAGAGAGAGGTAAGTGCCACGCACCCGGGAGCCTGAAATACGTACCTTATAACTCAAAGCATATTTGCTGCCATTATCTGAAGGTGTGATCAAGGTGTTAATAACTCTTCACTGTGTGTGGCGCGATCCTGACAGGAAGTGTTTGAAGGGTGTGAAGGTGGACAGGATGGGCCATATACACACGCTTACACACATACACAAACACACATGCGCCACATGTGCCGCCAAGAAAAGGGCTGCCCAGTACCGCCCACCTTTCTGACTAATTTTTCCGTGCTCGTCTTCCGTGCCACCAATTCGCGGTCGGACATAACATCCATCTGCAGTATTCTAATGTAGTGTGGAGGGTATTGGTGTGCCCTTGGCAAAAAGGGGCTGGGCGTCGCAGGCCAAGTGCCCATAAATTGCACCAGCGGCAGTTTTACTGCGGGTTGTAAATAGACGATCCTGCCATTTTTTACGACAGCTATCACTAACTCATTCTGATTCTTATTGCCTCTCTAACGCCACCGATGGCCGGCCTCCTGTGCTGCCAAACTTCTGATGGCAAAGCGATTTATCGCTTTGGTGTAACTGTGGCTTTAACAAGTACTGCAGCATTTAATTGAATCACTTGTTTTCTTGTTCATAACAGCACATGTGGGCTCATGCAGAGCAGGAAGGGAGTGTTACGCTACATCTAAGGAGCTCTGCAGGGAATCTTTAAACAGGGAGATGTTTGGAAATGGTTGAGAAACGTGAGGTTTAATGTGTTAGGTGGATTATGTGGCAGATGGAAAAAAAATTACATTTCCGGAGCTGTGTAATATTGACAATGTTTTAACTTTGAAATGCTGAGCAAATCCCAAATACCAGTTATATGGAGATTCATTAAAAAAAGTCTATACAAATCTTTACATTACCTGATATCCCCTGAATGTGAAATAATCTAATTGTAATTTAAACACATGGAAATTAAATCCCATAAAGTCACACAAAAGTTATGAGCATGTATATATTGTAATGCAATGCTGTAAAATATGATATAAATATAATATTGCTTTTTCTGAATGCACTCACTATAACACGAGGAACTCTTATTTATTCCAGTAATCAATACTGATAATTTATGGAAATGCACTGGTCAAAAGTAATTAACATTCACATTCATTAAAATGACCAATGGGCATACACTCCCAAACACAGCTCTGTTAATTAAAAAAAAAAAAATCAATCAAAACGCATAACTGACGTTTACATATGAAACTTATATATGAAAACTTAACTTAACATATGAAAAAAAAACAGATCTTGTGAGAATTATTTATTTTGTGACCTGTTTCGTCTCTTGACTTATAAAGGTAGAGGGAGCTCCTGATTGGCTGGGTGAGTCATGTGACCAGACACCTGTTGAGAGCGCAGGGACTTTAAATAAATAATAAAACTATAGATGTTTACATTAATGTGGATCATATAGACTTCGGATTATCAATCTTTTGGTTTGTTTAATGCCAGGGGAGCAACATGGTTCGACAAAAGTGAGTTTAAATGTCCACACAGAAGTATATGACAACTTTCAGAAGTTGCTAAATGACAGTATTTACAAAATCCGATGAAAAGTTTACATTTACAAAACAAAGTGAATACATATGCGTCAATCCACACGTTCATAATATATCACATATTAAAATACGTTTTACAAACATGCACGACCACATTTACCTTCACGATTTACGAATGCAAAAAAACAAAAACAGGTCATAGATACAGATATTTCTGCATATGAACTACTGCTGTATGTATACGATGAATAACATACGGACAGGTGGATGTGTAATGCATCTTTACTTCATAATGCACATTTGCTTGTATACTTTCATATTGCATATTCCTCAGGCTTTAGAAACGTGCTGTGCGGTGTACGGTGATGTGCATTTAACTTTCATGTCAGACCTGATTATACTAATAAATGCAAATTAAATACTAATTTAAAACTGAAAAAACAACCTTCTGCAGGGGGCGTCCATGCATAAACCTGTGAGTGCACGTTTGCAGTGCGCATGCGTAACCCTTTCGCATGTCTGTAGTGCACATGCGCGAATTTGTGCTGTGAGTGCGTATTTGTGAGTGTAAACTCACATTTTGCAAATTTGCAAATCGGATTTTATAAATGCATTCATTTAGGGTCTTTATTCTTACTCTATACTGGTAACTCCCAATACTGTTTGCATGTTTGCATTTGTGGCATGCTTATATGATGTTATGTGGGTTTTTGTAATGGAAAACAATGATGAATTTTTGCTGCATACTTTTGATTAATATGTTTTTTAATAATATGAGTTTTTTATTATAATTGTGAAATATATTATTGCTTATTTTCTGTTGTTTTGTCTTTACATGGTTTGGGGTGGCTTGGGCTAAATGAACGCCAGTAAATATTTCTCTGAGCTGGTTTGTTTGTCAATGCCAATTGTCGTGTCATTCTGGCCACAAACATTTCCGTTATTATTCCTGCCTTAGAATAAAAGATACAGTCCGTCAAACATATGGGTGCTTGGTTAAAGGTATATTTGTAAATTGTGTAAATATATCATGTTTAACATTTTAAACAGCTGTGACCTGACATTTATGATAAAAACTCTTTTCCTAAAATATTTCTGTCCAGTTGTTTACATTCTAGGGATGCTCTAGTTTCAGTATGGAGGACAGAATTTTCATTGTTTATTCACATAATGTAAATGATTGTCATTTCAAACAAAACCACTGCCAGCGAAGACTCTGTTTAATGTCATGTTTGTGTCAAAACCTTATATATACTGATGTATACTGTACGCCCAGTACACTATAGGTATGCTGTGCTTGCCCTTCCCTTGCCTGATACTTTATTGTACATTTCATGTCTTATTCATGTGGCCTAGCTGGTGAAGTCATGCTATGGCATTTTTTTTAATCCTCTTGTAGGTATTCAATGAATTTTCTGGTATAAGACGACACATTGAGTGTATTGTTTTTGTTATGATGATACCAGGTGTCACAGGAAACTCTGTTGACATAGATTTGTGTATTTATGGCATTAGGGTGTCAGACGGTATGAAAATCTCTCTCTCTCTCTCTCTTTTCTCTCTCTCTCTCTCTCTTTCTCATTCTGATTCAAGAAGGCTTTATTGGCATGATTGTTAAATACATTAACAATATTGCCAAAGCTTTCAAAGAAGAAAAACCAAACAAAGCAAAACGGACTGTCCCTAGGTCAGTTGATAAAAGGAATATACAATTTTATAATTTATTCTAATATGTATTAATATTGGAAACAAATTTGGGTCCTGGATAATGTAATCATATGATTGGTGCACCTTTTAACAGTAACCAATGTGGACCATAATAAGTTAAATTATTATGATAGTATATGAAAGCTTTTATAAATATTGATTTGCAAAACCCATTTTTGTTTCACAAAAATTTGTTTCCACTAGGGGACTCGGCGAAACAAGTTCTAGTTTGAAGTTCAGTTTGGCTATTGTTTAGCTAAACTTTCTCATTTTGTGCTGAAATACATTTCCTTATGTTTCCATAAGCCCTCTGCTGTTTTGGAAATGCAGGCATTTTGTTTCCATAGCTGAGTTTGCCAGTTTTATAGCCACGTATGAAAACAAGTCCATTTGTAGAATTAATATTCATAAGCCGGACTACTTGAGGCTAATAATAGCCGTTGTCGCAGCAGTTATTTCCTGTGTTGGAAGTTGCATTGCTCTGATTGCCGAGAAATCTAATTGGAATGTTAATCGCGAGCCAGATGGTGGCAATGCTGGAGAATTATTATTATTTCAGGGCTGCATAACAGTTGTGCGTGTTAAGACAAACAACCAAATCGGGTCCGGTACGGATTTACAAAGCGCGCCGTAGTCATATGAGAAGTGGGCGCAGCGACGTATGTTTTAATTATCGAGATGAAGAGAAAAATAGACACCGGATCTTGTGGAACAGTTGCCCAAATTCCAAAACTAGTTACAAAAGAGGCAGATTGCATCAGAGAATTGAGTGTGACTGTGCTCTATGTCACTTCCTGTGCCCAAAACACATTTCATGTTGTGCCTGGCCTCGCTGTGACTGGGAAGAGAGATTTTCGTTTTTTTCTTTTGGTCTCTTAATATTTTTTTGTTCTGTTTTTTGGAATTTCTTTTTTACAGAAACATACACGGTACACTACACACACACACACACGTGCCTTTGATAACCTACATTGGTCGCTGCTGTGTAAATTTTTTAAGAGGTTTAGCAGCACAGCACTGGAGAGGCATTCCTGGCAATACTGGCACTGTTGGCAGTCTCTTCTCGAGGTTTATACAGTCCATTTCTCCTCATATCTTTCCCTCTCTCTCCTTCCTTTAGTCTTTTGCCTTACCGAACTTCCTTTCCTTATCACAGCGTTGCACTCCCCTCCCATTCGGACTGTGTTTATCCAGGGGTGTCTTGTCTGGGGGTGATAAGCTGTCAGACTTACCCCAACATGAATCCAAGAACCCCTCTACCCATGTTTCAACAGAACCTCCCGGAACCTGCCTCCCACTTCTCCTCTGTCTACTGTATCTATCATCCTACACTTGGCTCATTTCCTTCTCGTTTGTTCTTGAATGTGGAAATAGAGAGGTAGTATGTATTTGAGTAACAGACTCATCTACAATCAGGCAAACTGGCTGTCGGGGAAGCTTGTCATAGACAACACAAGCACTAACTGGCTTTGAATATTTACAGTGTTGTATTTTTTTTTACTTACACCAGAACGTTACATCTGCGTCATACGAGATCTTAAAGCATTGTCGCACCAACGAAATATGAGAGCTTGTATTGATAATGTTTCTATTTTTTCCACCCTGAGATCTTAATTTTCCATCTCGGGCTTGGCTGAGACAATAATTAACAGCTTATGCAAATGAGCCTTCATTTAAAGAACAGCGATTGTCTGATAAATTACAGAGCGTGCTGGGGGACTCTGTGGCTCTTTTCATTGGCTGTGGCGTTGACTTTGTTTTCATATCACAAGGCCTTTGGTTTTTATAACTTTAGCTTTGTGAGAAATGACATTAGGATCGTTCACGGCACTCGTAGGCAGCACTGAGGTAAAAAAGTACAAAGTTCGAGAGTACCCAGCTAACAGGAAACGTTCCCAAAATGTTGGTGGATGTTCTGTGAAAGTTCTCTCAGAGTTATCAAAAACGTTCTTGCAGTAACGTTAGCAGAACATTTTTTAATGTTACATATGTCAAACGTTATTGTTAAGTTGTTAATGGAATGTTTTAGGAGCGTTACAGAATTAAAAATATGAATTAGTTAAATAAACATACATCTAAATGTCTAAACATTTAAAAAATGGACGTATTGATTTAAATGATGTATATTTAATGTCTTTGTTACTTAATGGAAATGTTAGGAAAACATTCTTACAACCTAAACTTGTTAGCCAAGTATTAAAAAAATGGTTCTTATGTAAACTCATGTAACGCCAAGCGTGTTGCTAAGGCTCACAGTGCTGCGGTTTCCAAGAAACCTTACTGAAGGATCTGTACAGCTGTTCTGTGGCCTTCAGCTTTGCACTCACAGCACAAAAGTACACACCGTTTATGTATCGAACCCTACACCACAGTTTTAAATTCATTTATGGATAAAATGGTTCACAGTGGACCCTTAACGCACCTGAGATAAAGATGTTCAAGTCAGAAGAGGTCAAGTCATGACTTGTCGCATCTTGACCCACACGTGCAGTCTCAGGCTCAGGTGTTGTTGTGGAGGTGGCTGAACTTTAAGCGGTTTGGCTGTTGCCACAGACA
Source organism: Chromobotia macracanthus (assembly GCA_036877525.1). Lineage (NCBI taxonomy): Eukaryota > Metazoa > Chordata > Actinopteri > Cypriniformes > Botiidae > Chromobotia > Chromobotia macracanthus. Next base: position 1,980,516 of record JAZGTH010000080.1, on the reverse strand, counting down.
GCTGGAGTTCTCCTGCAGTTTGTCTTGATTAAGGTGGTTTTGGTGTCTTCTGTCTTCAGTTTCACTGCATGTTTACATTAGGAACAGATGCTATTTCTCTGTAAGTGAGGCTGTAATTATGGCGCTCGGTTTCTTTGCCTTTGCAAGTGAGTTGATGTGCGTTTCAGTGTGATCTGATGTTTGTTTGTGTATCTCTGCATGTATGTAGACGATTGCGGCTGCACGTCTGAGGCTTAACCAGCTTCTGAAGATTCTGTGTAGTTTCGGTATATGAGTTTTACTGTACAATTACAATGGCATGGATTTGGTGTGTATTTAAGATTCTTGAGAGAATAATGTTTCTGGTTTTACTTTCATTTAATGACTGTGATTCCTTATGATTGAAAAAGCAACTAAATGTATTAAAATAATTTATTTGTATTGCGGTATTATTCTTTATTCTTTACATTTATTTCAGTGCATAGTGCATCTTTAAACCTGCAATCAGTAACTTTGGTTAAAATGACCAAAAATCAAGTATAGAGCAAGTACATAACATGATTTCCTTATATTCCCCTGATTCGCAATGGTAAATTTATAATAATGATTTATAACTTGAGCTGTTGGGTCTGATTTCTGGGGAAATGTCAGTTTGGCTTCATTTGCTTTCATATGAAATTAAAACTATGTAAAGTAACCTGCGATTTTATGTTTCAAACAGAGATGGCGGCATAGAGGCGAAAGTTACGGATTTTTGCTCATTAAGAGTTTCTTAATATTTCAAGTATGAACAAAAAGTCAGTAATTACACTGTAACCGCACAACCATTATAGCACATTAACAGAATCATTGTGAGTTATTGACTGATTCAATAATTAATTAGGAATTATTAGACGGATTGAAATAGCTAATTCATGAATTTGACACTGACTTGAGTCTGTTCTGCTGATTAAAAAGAATCTGGTATTTTTACCCTTTTTGTAAGAGTTTAAAGGAAACGCTTTGATGGAAGGCTACTATTTTTATAAATAAACAGCACTTTTTATATACTTTCAAAGAGCTCCTATGTCACTCTAATTTTGAGTGACAGTAAACGCAGCCAATCGAATGATTTATAGGTGCACTGCGGTGGTTGAAGGAGGAGGGTCATCGTAAATCATAACTTATTCATGCAGATAACAGGAAATGTTTTCATATGTCATTGTTTGCTGTAACTGTCAGCTGAACCATCACTAATGGTGCTGCTGTCGGTACGGACGTTATTTACGCTCTCTGTACGAATCCAAACGATGATAAATCTCATGCATATCTTGCATGCTCTAAAACCACGAGCCCAGCCAGTGTTCGCCCTCTGACAGCAGTTTGGCAAATCTAACAGCCTTTTACATAAGCGCTTTGCATGTCAATGTGTCTCTGTTTGAGAGTTTCGGGCGATCTTCATTTGCATGAGAACCTCCTGAGGGTGTTTAATGCTCCTAACTTTCCCCAAGCTGAGAACCAGAGTGTTTAAGCGAACCTGCTGACTTCGGCAGTGTCCAACATCGCTGCTTCACCCCCTCCTCTTATCTCATCTTTCTCTCATCCTCTAGGAGTTCTCTCTCTTTCTCTCTCCCTCCCTCTCTGATAGTTGAAGCTGAGAGTGTGTTATTAGTGTTTAAAGAGCTGCTCTGCTTCTGCTGCCTGTACGTCTGTTATGATCAGAGCTCCAGGATTAGTGCTGTCACCACATCGCATCGCTTCTCTCCTGGTGCGTCCCTTGTGAACCACGGTGCATGTTACTCTGTTATTTCCTTCCCACCTCCTCATCCTCTCTGAAAACTCCTCCACGCAGATGAACACATGCTGTGGCACTTTCCGGCGCATGGAACGGCACAACTAGAGAACTGAAGAAGAGAAGAACACTGTGTGGGATTTTCTCGCTGTGGACTGGGACACATCCACTCAGCTGCTGCAGGGGAAAACAGAGGACGCAGCGGCTTTGGGCAGTAGAGAGAGAGTGTGCGTGCATGCGACCGCGCGCATGTTTCGACTCAGAGCGCGGGTGTCTCTGAGCAGGGTAGACTGAGCTGCATTGTGCCTCTCTCTCTCTTAGATGATGAAGGCTCTCGTTCGCATTTCCCATGATGAAGCTTGACTGAGAATAAGATCTCACACACGTGCGTTCGCAGACGGGCAGAGCTCGGAGTCTCTCAGCAGCATCGCAGAGGTGCATGCACGCTCCGTGCCCGCTTCTACACTGTGACTGATGACCGGCCGTACGTGTCAGGTTCCGTGCGCCCCCCGTGCTCCAACGAGCAGCCACACGGGCAGGTGAAGAACCTTCACCTTCAACCCCTCCCCAGACCCTTGGAGATGTTCCTCAGGACCAGCTCTGGACTCCTCCTTTCTCCTGTGAGACTCGCACTGTTTCTCCTGGTCTTTCTGGACACTCCCCATCCATGCCTCCAAGGCAGGAATAAGGGCAGATGGAATAAGGGGGGTAAGTTTAGAATATATGACTTTCTGACCTCAGGAAGTGAGCAGTGTTTCTTCTCTGAGGTCTTTGCTGTTCGTGCGGCTGACTGGATGTTTGTGTTTGCTGAACTGTGAGTGTCGGACAGGAGCATTATATGTCCACCTGGGGGACTCACAAACAGCCCTTTTCATTGGCGCAAACGTATAGTTTATCGTTGAAATGTCATCAGATTTGACCTTGTTATGTCTTGAGTTAATTTTGTTGGGATTATTAACTAGCGCAGGCTGTTGTAGATGGGTTTTCACAGCTCTAAAAGTTGATGGATGACACTGTCTTCGCATATGACAGTCAAGTCAGTTTTTATCTTCTGCACTGTGTTTCTCTGTTCTCTGTGCAGATGCAACTCAGCTAAAAGCTTTCCCACCACACTGATAGAATTTCACTTCCTCTGCGCTCTGCTGTAGGTTACTGGGCTCTAAAGAGATGCGCGAGGTAGGGAGCGAAGGAATGAAAGACCCATGAGAATATGCGAACGCCTGCACCCATGCAACTGTGTGTGTGTGTGATTCTGTGAGTGTGCTAGACCAAAACCACTCTGCCCTGTCTCAATGCTGTGATTGTGGGATGAAGTCCTGTTTTACCAGGCTGTGATGAAGTGTTAATAATTCAAAGCAGCCCCCGTTCCATGAGAGAAGCACTCTCCCCCCCTTCTCAGGCTTCTAATCCCCTTTGTGGGATTAAAGAGAGAGCGGTAATCTTTACGGCCGCTCCTGGCGACGGCTTGCTGATGTTCAACCCAAGCCCATGGGTGTCGCAACCGATACAGACTTTTCAAAGAGGTTCCTGCTAGCCTTTGGCGAACAAGTTTCCCCTGTTACCGCTCTGGAACTCAGATCCCCTGTTGAATCTGATTGCTCAACTCCTGTCGGGGTTCCTACGCATTCCCTTCTTGTTTTCCTCCAATGGGTTTGGCGCTGATGGAGATGGTGGGTGTATTCTTCTGGCACCACGTTTGTTTGGCAGGTGTCAGATGGACTTCAAAGCTGACTCACATCTTGCTGAGTGTTATCTGGTTTAAAGGTCAGAAATCTGACTCTGGGGTCTGCTCGGGCAGATTCGCGCTTCTGTTCAAACCACATCTTAGTTGGAAGAAGCTGTAGTGAAACATTTCATATTGCCAAAGTCATTTCATCAAACTCCCCAACCCAGCTAACAGGGAACATTCTCAGAACATTGCCCAACATTCTCTACAAGTTCTTTAAGTTTTAAGATCAAAGAAGTTCTTGCAGTAATGTAGTTTTTTTTAACGTTATATCTCTCATCAAGAACGTTATTCTTAAGTAGTTAGTGGAACACTTTAAAAACCTTACATAAATTTAAAAATATAAATAACGTTAATACATCTAAAGGATATTTTGAGGGTTGCTAAAACATTAAAAATGACATTTATCGTTTTTGTTATTTTATGGAAATGTTAGGAAAACATTCTTACAACCTAAAATTGTTGGCATGGTCTTTTTATTTTTTAAATTTTTAAAGTTTTATTCAAGAGTTGATTAAATCTATTAGTCGTAATTCCAGTCGCTTTCTTTTCATTTTAGGCTTTTGTCCTTGAACAGTTTGTGTTGAGTGGAAAGCACAGTTACAAATCTGAACGTCCTCTTGTTGTAGCTTCCGTCTGTTGATATCTAACACTGAAAATCTGATACGGCATTAGCCTGTACATTTTAAGTATGATAATCTGCGTTTCAGTGGGAAGTAAATCAATGTGATATGCTTATAATCTTTGGCCTCTGGTGAGGTAGAGGGCTCTTGCCTCCCATGGTGTAATGAGGGCACGTTCGGTACAGCTGTGTGGTTTCGTCTCTCTGTAAAGATGACATGGCACACCCAATTACCTCAGCATGACACACTTGAAAAGGTGTAATTTTACCTGTGGATATGATAAGATCAGCGTGGCATGAGCAAATATTTGTGGCTGCGCTGTCATTACTAGCATTTGAAACAATCTGTGGTACTGTGTGTGTGTGCATTAGTGTGTGTGTTTACCCAGCAACAGTGGTAATTGTTCTTTTAACAATGATTTTTATACGAGTGTAATTCTTTACGTGTCCAAATTTATGTTTTAGCTTCACATTTGTCCTCAACGTGTCAATGGCAATGCCAATTCAGAATTAGTTATCTTCATAGATAATAGAGTATCATCATATTCTTCTTAATCTTTATGTTCTGTTGAGATCCCAAACCCTGATGATTTATGGGTAAAAATAATAATGGTAATTTCAAAATTAACCTCTTTATTAAGTTCCTCCGACCTAATCAAACTGCAGTATACAGTTTTTATAAAACGTTTCTCTTATATTCACCAAGTAGACAGACAATTGCAGAAACGTGATCGCTGTTTATTTCAAGTAGTGTTGGATCTGTTTGGGATCTGTCTGACACTAAATAATGGACAGGAGTGTTCTGTGTTCCTCTACTGTGTACACCAGTAAGAGAATTGTTTCATTTGAAAATGTATTTATTTGTATTCACCCCAAATAGATGCAATGTAACATTGTTATGGAGGATAGCTGATGCTTTGTTGCTTATCAGTTCACATAAGTCAAAAATATCAACCGATACTTCAATATTATGTTTTTATCAAGAGTTTAAATGGCCTTGAGGTTTGCGAGACACCAAACAGAACACGAGGATTAATATCACATTGATAACAAAAGAGGCTCTTAAAACCAGCCTGAATTTGATGCATTTCTGTGGTTCTGTGCAACAATGATGTTTTCTTCTATATGAGCCTATATAATCCACGTCTCTCTGTTTGCATGTGAATGTAGACTGTGAGCTGTACTGGTAGTCTGTGCTTATTTGTTGTCCTTCCACTGTCTTGAATTTCATCTTAAATGAAATTCAACTTTGTTGTCTATCTGTGTATTTAAATGTGACTGTCGCCATGGACTTCCTGATAGTGGACAATTCTCAGGGGCTGAAGTCAAACCTCTGCTATCTCTCTCTCTCCTGCTCCCTCGTTCTCTCCCTGACACAGACACACAGCTTTGCCCTCTCAGAATTTGAATGTGCCAGTCAATCTCTCCATCCTAATAGAGGTTTATTCTCCTGGGCCACCTGAGGGGCACGATGCTTAGAGGGCAAACCGAACCCACTCAATGTCACCCTCCATCTGTTTCAGCCCGTAACCCAATGTTCCCCTTCAAAATATCCACCTCTGCCTTTTCCAGCAGATATTATTTCCTTTCCTATTGCACACAGTCCCTGAACTCCTGAAAGACAGTTCCTACCGTATGACAAATGTCGAACGGCGGGCAGACCTGTAGGCCGCCTGCTGAGAGGAGACGGCACACCTTCAGAGTAAGGGCTGAATTGTAATGCCTAACTGTGTGCTTGGCTTTGACGTGGAGGCCTGGTACATGAAAATGAGCATAACCCCAACACTCAGTGTAATGTTCCCCTCAGGTCTCCGTTTGCATGTGACCGTGAAGAAACTTCACGCAAGTCACTGCTGGTGCCTCCGGTCTAATGAGGAAAAAAGTGCCTCGCTTACGGACCTCAATTCACGATCATGTCCTCTGTTCTCCAAGTCGGGAGTTTCGAGGTCCTGGGTGGCCAGATTTTCAGAGCGAGTAGAATTGGAGAAGCAATTAACAATCCTCACAACTTGCTGCTCGCGTGGAATTGGATTTTAGGCGCTCTCTCGCAGGCCTGATCCCCCGTGCTGTCTCCACGCTCTCCATTATGTGCCTGCGAGACAAGCGATACCAACTGTGCACAAGAGAATAATAATTTCTCCGTTCCCCTGAACAGTCTGCTCACCGAGTGCCGCGCAACAATGGCACATTCAATTATTCTTTTCCCTCACCGTCAGTGTCGCAACATCTCCACAGAGCGCCCTCAAACAGGCCGACGCTTTTAAAATGCCTAATAATGTCTTTCTGGGGAGTTGAAGTGCAGTGATCTGTGGGGTCTGATATGATTGTATGTGCATGCATAGACACTCATGCAGATGAGCCTGCATACCCCAGTGATGCTCTCTTTGTGAAGCTTTGGGTGACATCTGTGCTGTCGCATATTGTAGTTTTGACCAGTATTCAATCTTTTCATTTTTGTGACTGTTATTGCACCATGTTCAGTGTTGGAGAAGATACTTTAAAACTTTGAAGCTACTCGTAATTTGAAATGCTAGCTTTTATTCAAGTAAGCTTTTGAAAATGAGTTGGCTACATTAAAAGCCACTAGCACAGTAGCTGTCTACTGTAGTAGTAGTTCACCTAACTCAAACAGCAGCAGAAGTTGAAACTCGCAGAAGCAGTTTGTGTTGTACAGTTTGTTTTATTTCAACTTTGAGGTAAACTCATCTTCCACAAACGTCATATTGTCAACCGCGTTCGTATTAAAACCAAAGCAAATAATCTAGTTGTTTTAATATTTAACTTTTCCTTTGTATCATTTATAATCTAATCAGAGGTCTATTTTTATCGCACCAAAATAAAGCGTTTTGAATGAACTTTACATAAGTATGTTTTTAATGCTAATATTTTTTATGACATTTATTTGTATGTGTGTCTATATACTAAAGTAAACTATGTTTTGCTTTTGGCCGACTGTTTCCATGCTATGTAGAAGGCAGTTCAATATCTTTGCTTCTTTTGCTGCTTATTCGTTACTCAACAACACAGACTGTTGATATATATAGATATAAATTCTTAGTGTCACATTTGTTGATTCAAACTTTCAGTGTCACGTGAGATTTCGTGTTATATGAAATATGTTGACAGAAGTTTAACACTGTTTTTTTATGTTGAAGCCGATATTTCATCATTGGAAACTGTTCTTTCTGTCTGGGCTCATGATGGACAGTAGGAGTGAAATATTTGTCCACATTGGACAGTATGAGCGGCGCACACCTGCCCTGTTCTGCCCCTGAATACTGCACGCTGCCACTTCACTCACACTCTCTCTAATGAAGCTTCTGTCTAATTGCAGTTCCCAACAGTATCTGTGTTTTATGGGGGATTTTATGTCGATGAAATGACAGCAGAGGCTGATGGATGTGAGGATGTAGATTTTACGACATAAGACCCTCTCACCCCCGGCTTCTATCCATTTCTGTTCTCTCTCTCTCTCTCTCTCTCTCTCGTTGACTCTCAAGATTCAGATAGCTTTATTGGCATGATCAGAAAGAGGCTTAACATTGCCAAAGCATTGTAACATTAACTACAAAGATACTGTGCACGGTGCAGTTGTGTTTTTGCTTCTTTTTGTTTGCAGTGTGGACACAGCCTGTTTTCCTGTGGCAGTCATTTCTGTCTGTCTGTGCGTGCCGGCGTCCGTAGTGAGTTTATGTTCACGGCGTGTGTACATGGTCTGGACTTTTTTAATTTAGGTTCTGTCACTGTGGTCAGGTATTCTGTCCGTTTATTTTCTGTCGTTTATTTTCTCTGTTTCGAAACACACAGTACTCCAGTTTACTTTTAAAGTATTTGCTTCCGTCCAAAGTTTTAATGGGTTTATCTTGTCGTGCTTTAATCATTTGATTTGGTCTAGCTGGTGTTTTGGTCTGGGGTTTGTCTCTCTTGCTCTCTGTTGCTTACGCTCTCTTTTGTTCTCTCTCTTTCTGTATTACTCTTTCTCTCACTCTGTCCTCTCTCTCTCCTACTCTTTCTCGCTTTCTCTTTGTTTCTCATTTTTTATCCTCTCTTTTCTACTTTTTCTTGAAGTAAACACACACTAACACTCGTTCAAATGGTTCATTGGCCAGCAGCCTGTACACCGCGATGGTAATGATATGAATAATGTTGCCAGATCCTCAGGGAGCTTTTAATATACACTACCAGTCAAAAGTTTGGACACATCTACTCATCTTTATTAATGGTGCTTGCAAAGGCAAGTATTACTGTTACTACTGCTGATACTCTAAGTATTAAACTTTATTTTTGCAATGCATCATTTGAGGTTTGAACATGAATGAGATCTCAAATCATCCAGCAAGTATGGGAAAAAATCTCAGCCTATCAGAGAGAGTTTTTATCTGTGCTCAGCTCTCATTGGCTGCATTTGCTATCCAGTCCATGTCATCCATTGAATAATTATAAATAATAGTTTTGTTGAGAAGTTGAATCTTAAATGAAATTATTATATATTATTTCTTAATTACAATTGTTATGGGCAGTGTATTTGTCTGTGAAACTAATTTCATGCATTTAAGCATAAGCGTTGAGGATCAAAAGATCAGAGAAATAACATTCATGATTCAGTATCTAAACCTTTGGCTAGTGGTGCATTTTAATAAGGTAACACTGGTCTATTTTTAAACTTTTCATATGAATCACACCATAACGCACCAATGGACCAGTCCGGTTTTGGTCTGTTTGCCTGTCCTGGGAGATGCACCCACAGATGGTCAGGCTGGTAATCTAATGGAGTGTGATTTTCCCTCTGTGCTGAATCTTAGAAGTGAGAAGCTCTTTTAGTCACTGTATTTTAGTCTCATTTCTGGGCATCATCTACACTAAGAAGATTTTGTGCTGTGTGTCTACAGACTTTCCATGACCCTTTAAAATCTCTCTGCTTATTTTGCTGTTAGTTATTTTCATGTGCCTCTTGTGATTAAAGTTTAGGTTCGAGACTTGTCATTATTTTGATGGAACTCGAGATTTGGCTCCAGAACTTGATTGCTGCTTCTTGATCCTGCTATGAAATTTCCCTACAGGATCAACAACGTCCAATGACCCTCTTCCTTGGTCTACAAATGATGTCACAACCCAAATCATGTCATTAGACTGAAACATCTCCAGCTCTTGTTAGATCAGAACTGCCGAGAAGTTCCCTCAAGGAGTTATGTCACTTCCTCATCCAATGAGATCTCTCCACAGCCTGCGCTCTCTAGGCCAAAAACATCTTTCATCTTGCATTAGTGCAAACATGTCACGGACTGGGTTCCGTCGTTTTTTTTCGCGTGTACTTCCCTTCTACTCTCTAAGCGCTCCACGCCATAAAACTTTAAGGAGATAAGAAGCACTTTTTCTATTTCAGGGTCACCATTAGCTTGAATAATGCAAAGACTCGGGGAGGAGTAGCAGTGGGTCCATGGAGGGTCAGAACACAGCCCTGGATTAAATTATACATTGTTATCGCAGTTGGTGAGACCTGTTCTTCCCGCAAATGCTCTGTGTCTCTGTCTTATCCAATGATGTTTGGGCAGCAATGGAGGAACCTTCAACATACCAGGCCTTTTATGAAGACATTCAGGAGTGTAGGGAAATGGTACCATCAGCACTGGGAATGTAACGCTGACAGAACAACATGAGGAACTTTCGCTGTTGTTTGTGAGGCCTGGAGACTTTTTGAGCTCTCAGAAGTGGCAGGGACTGAATTTGTACATTCTTGAGAAGAAGAACATTTTTAGAGCTGAACGGAGGAAGAAAATATGTCAGGGTTTTTAAGATGCTGGATAGGTTGGATATCTAGTTTTTCCGTTGTCTGTAAGTTCATCACATGCTCGTAAACTGTGATGGAAAGCACAAAAGATAAGCGAGAATTGAATAAATGTAGCGATACAGTGAAAGTTTCCCTAATTGTATTCTGTTGGGTTGATAAAACCTTGTTTCATCTCAATGTCATGACCCAGGGATTGTCCTATCAGCAATATATTATTTCTGCATTATTAACAATACGTATTCACTCCTCATTAACCCTTAAGACCTTCATTTACGCACTAATAGACTATAATGATAAAATAACTTCAGGCTATCAGTGGTCACATTGATAAATGAAGATTACCTATTATCATTAATATTTGATGAGTTATATTATCTTACACTGTTTTAAGGAGATTTATTATTGCTTTATCCAGATATTTGGTAGGCTGTGGCTGAATTTGTGCTAAGCTGGATGTATATATATGTCTAACGTTCTCACAAAGTTAACAAAACATTTTTGCAGTAAACGTTAGTGGAATGTTTTTTAATGTTATTATCGTTCATATCAAAAACTTGTTTTTTAACTTAGTGGAATGTTTTAAAAACATTACAGAAATAAAAATGTTCGGGTAATGTTCTTATAACCAAG